>CM076263.1:25981878-26581878 GCA_038380795.1 Pyrocephalus nanus | reverse complement strand
TCTATAGGAGACCTTGCCTATACAGTAGCACCAGGCACCCTCCTCTGTTTTGGTACTTCCCAGCAGTGCCTGGTTTATGCACGTGTCCAGGTCTGTGCAAGAAGCACTGGGGAGCTTTACCCCAGAATAGAGGACTTGGTAGTGGGCTGCTGCCTGAGGAGTTGCTGAAGTCCTCTCACAGCTTCTCTAGTAGCTCTTGGCCTGTCACATGATTAGATGTGATTTGGTGACAGAAGAGTCTGTGGGATATTTTGGGAAGAAAAGGAGCTTTCAGATGCAGGTGAGTTCATCTGTCTGATACCCGTAGCAGGTCTTACAGCAAAGAGAGTTCATATGTGATGTATTTCTTGTGTTACAGCTTGTAACAGGTTATGAAAATAAAATATCATTATTTTCTACCATCTGGAAAAGGTCCTCAAAATAGAGTCATTTTTAACAGTTTTCTTACTGTTTCATAGTACAATCTCCCTAGTGTTGTGATCTAACCATGCATGCTTGGTGTGATTTTTTATTGTGCTCTAACAGTCTAGCACTTTTAAAAATCCATCTAGGAAAGTATGAAATTCTGAAACCCTCTAATTTTTAACTTGCTGAGTGCAGTTGCACTCTTGGTGGAGAGCCTTATCTGAATACACTCTAGACAAGTTGCTCTCCATGTTGAGTCTTTGCTGGTAGCATAGCACTGATAATTTAGAAAGAAATTTTTAAGTAGGTATGTATTTCACCTTTGCCACTTTGTGTACAGAAAAAGCTTCTCCTACTGACATCAGCAGTTCCTTGTGGAGCTCCTTGATGAACCCAGCAAACTCCATTAGGAGTATTTTTAAAGGAAAAAGACTTTCATAATCACATTCAGCCCTTATTTTTACTTCTCAAGTCCTCTGAAGTTTTTACATAGTATAAGAGTATGAAACATAAATTGGATGTCAGTTTGATAAAGTAATGAGAAAACTTCAAAATTTGGAGAGTTCAGTTCAGGCAAGTGTTGAAAATCCAAAGATTGTCTTAGATCTTCTCTGAACAGGAGTGGAATTGAATGGGAAATGTCCAAGAGCCTACTTTCTTTTCCTCCTGACATTTCATACATGCTATCGTCTCAGCTGCTCAGGGAACAAAAAATGCTGAAATACTCAGAAAAAAAAATAAACTCCAAAGTTTCCTTTCTTTCTTTCTTTCTTTCTTTCTTTCTTTCTTTCTTTCTTTCTTTCTTTCTTTCTTTCTTTCTTTCTTTCTTTCTTTCTTTCTTTCTTTCTTTCTTTCTTTCTTTCTTTCTTTCTTTTTTTTTCTTTCGTTCTTTCGTTCTTTCGTTCGTTCTTTCGTTCTTTCGTTCTTTCGTTCGTTCTTTCTTTCGTTCTTTCTTTCGTTCTTTCGTTCTTTCTTTTTCTTTCTTTCTTCCTTTCTTTCCTGTTTTTCAGATGTAGTGGTGCAGTGTAGCTTTAACAGTACAAATGTGAAATTATTACCTCTTTGGAATCATCAATCAGCATAATATTTTTAAGACAGCTTTTTCTCATAGTTGGTCTGTTTTAAGTCTCATCACCTTATTTTCTTGCATGGATGCATGAAATTCTTTTGCCTGATTGCTTATTAAGACCCAGCTCTTGTGTCAATGCCATTTCCTCATACACATTTACATTTGTGCTTGAGGAATTCAAATATTCATAAACAGAGTAATTATAAACATATAATGCATATATATGTTTTTTATACACACTTTGTAATTAAATTAGCCTTACTTTCTAGAGAGTTCATTACTGCAAGGTGAGGAAGTAAAGACATATGGAAGACACTGTTTTTTAAAACATCATTTACTCTTTTAATGATTCCCAGAATGTGAAAAAATATGGCAAATTCAAACACAAGAAACAGATATGAAGAACTATAGGCTATGAATACTCATGTTGCACTGGCATCTTTTTGCCAAGGTCATATGAAAAAGAAGTAATCTGATTTTTCTTCTGTATTTTTGTTTACAGTTGATATTTTGTTAGAATTATTTCAAAACTATCATACTGAGTTGTAGTGATGATCCTTTTCTTCCCTTTAACTAACTTTGTATGTGTCCATGAGACAAGTGTTACAGTAACAAGAGTTTTCCGCCTGTCTTCCTATGATGTACAAAGGACCACAAACACTGTCACTGAGCATTTCTTTTCACTTCTGTGAAGGGGTGGCAGAGTTTGTACTAAATTCTGCAGTCTGAATTCAGGGAAGTTTCAAGCAGGCGAATCCAACCATTTGCAATGCAAGCATAACAAGCAAATATTAAAGACTTTATTAAGATTGTGGCATCATGTTTTTATAAAGAAGATCAGTGTCAACATACAGACAAATGCAACAGATTAGCCTAAAACAGAAAACATTGTGTCTGCTTTAACAGTGGGCATGTATACCAATTTTCCAATTCATGCTTTAAGAAAATCAGGAACTCAACCTACTCAGATTTCCATGTACCCATGTAACACTCTTGATTGCATTGAATTTTAACAGTGAGAGAGAATGCATGTAAAAAGGCTGTAGAGGTAGGAGACTTGAATAACAGTATGACCTAGTTGAATCATCAGCTTCTTATATATTTCTGTATTTTCCCTTTGCTTTAAAGTTATTTCTTTTCGATTTTATTCAACTGTGTTGTTTTCAAGAATTCTCATTGTAAAAAACACTGCCTCATCGGGTGAAGAAAGAAGGGTGGCTGTAATCTTAAAAAGTCAAATAAGGTCCAAGTAATTTGAAATTTGAGGTTATTAGAGCTGAGACTGTGCAGAATCACTCAGGTGACTCAAAGCTTTTTAGCTGTTGGGATCCTTAATCCAAAATTTTGAGGAAGGCATTTGTGTGAGCCTATGTGTGCAGAAGAGGTTGAAGGTGAGAACTGCAATGCAAAGCAGGGTCATTATTGATAATAATCATAATTATTTTATCATCCATATTAATTAGTTATCACCAAGAAAATGTTTACAACATGAGAATATCCAGTTGTGATATTTTGTGAAAGATGGAGAAAATGACTACTCCTTTGCAAAATACCTTTCCATGCCTAGCTCCATGAGCTTAGCGATTGTCATAGACGTCCCTGCTGTGGGTTTCTGCTTGAGCACACAACTACAGAAGTAAACTGCAACGCTTTTAACAATCAGAGGGAACATGTCCCATTTTGGAGTTTTCATGATCCTCCACAAGTTTGCAGTCATGGATGTATAGCAACACATCTGAGAGTGAGAATAGCAAAGATGGGAAAAAGTTACAAAGGCAAAAGTTACAAAGGCAAAAGTTACAAAAGTTACCTTTACTAGGGTATGGCTACTTTTTTCCAAAGATGTCACCAATAGCCTTATTCTATTTTATTATTTCTATAATTAATTACCTATACTATCATTGTTTTGGTCTCTTAAGTTTCTGTTTTGCTGACAATTCATGTCACTTAAGATGGAAACACAAGGAAGTTGTAAAATTGTGGTAGAGACAGAGTCCCACCGTATGGGGTAAGAGCTTCTCACTTGACCTCACATCTGGTACTGTCTTCTAAAAAACCCATTCCTAAAAGTCTGAACTCGGATGTACTCTGCTGATATCAATAGACACTCTTCAGTTGAAAATTAGTATAAATGCTGTTATTTAATATCTCATAAGTTTCATATTCCACTCATTTCACATGTTCCCTTTGAGGAAAAATTAATCCCTTTCCATTTCTTCCTGTTAATGAATTTATTTTAATATTAAGAATAAGAAAAGTAATGAAGGTCTTCTATTTCCTGCAGAATAATTAAAGATTCTTTGGGGAGAGGGAAGCATTGTGGGGCCTGTGGACCAGGATATCCACAAAGAAAATTAAAAAACAGAGTTGAAATCCCTAGTCCAATTAATATTTATATATTTTTATGGCATAAGGAACAATTCCCATCAGAGAAAGCCCTATTTTAGACTATTCATTAGTTTTGCAGAGCTGTTAATTCCCTGAAGGTATCAAAGTCCTTTGGACCTGAAGTCTCCTCTCCTTGGATGAGTAAACTCACTTCAAATCAAACAGTTTAGGTAAGTGGACTGCAGGAGATATGCCCTTTTGAGCTGTCTACCAGGCCAAGTTGCAAGTGATTTCATAACATGGGGGCTGCACAACTGTACTGCTGTGGCAGTGCTTTGAGCCTCCTTCTACAGGGACATGTGCAGGCACCCTCTATCCTTTACACCCCCTGGTTTTGCTCGCTGCTCCGCAATGTCAAGAAGCATCCCAGGAAAAGCTTCTGGACCTCTCCTTAGGGTGCTTTGATGTTGGGACTAACAACAGCGAAGTCTGGAGCAGCTTTGGTGAACTGGGCCCCAGACAAAGGCCTCCTTCCCTCAGTTTTACGACTGGTCTCTCTTCCCTGGTCTCTGTAGATATTCTTTAGCCAAACACCACCCACAGCTAAACACAGAAAGCAGGAATGCTAGTTCTTCTTTTTTCTTTCACTCGGAGACTTGCAGAAGTCATGGGGAAGCAAAGGGGAAGTTTGAATATTATTTAAATACACTTCATTTTCTCTCCTTCTGCTTTCACTCAGCTATACTGAACCACAAAGAGAATCTTTGAATTGATGTATAAAAACCTCTTCAATGTCCCTTCATTCGTCTGGGTACCCAGATACCAATAACACCCTCAGATATGAGCTCTGAGCTTTGAAATCTATAATAGCTCTTTTTAAATGCATGTTTATAATGTTACATGGACCTGAAAGGCTGTATTGCAGATTATTTTATTAACTTTGCAGTAAATTTGCCTAACTTGTGAGTAGAAGGAATTTCATTCCCTATCTGCTAGCACTGAAAATCAAGGATCTGAAATCCAAGTAGATGTCTTTCCTATTTCATTAATAAAGGACAGTACTTTGCAGTTAGTGTTTGCATAGACAATTATCTCTCCTTAATACTTAAAACAGAAGATGATAGTCCATGCTCCTGAAAGTTTTTTAGCTTTTCTTGAGAAGATGCTTCTTTTATTTGTAAGGCAGAGAGAGGAAATACAGGTAAGAAGTGTTGGCAAAGCTACAGTGTTGCTATTTTTACATAACCACTTTCAGTGAATAAGATTTTTAGATTCCCGAGAGTGCACAGATGTATGTACAGGTCTGAAAGAGAAATAAACACATTTAAAACAGGCATTTAAGTCTTACAAATTTAAGTCTTACAAAAATCTGTCTAAGATATTAAGGACTTCATAAACCCAGGAATACAGCTTGAATCATGTTTTCAGCTCATGCCCTCACATCGTGTAGAACTTTACAGCTCTGAGTCAACTTAAAAGTTCCTATTGTCCAGACAGTGAATAGACGCATGTGGGACTAACCTCTGTTGCACCATCTGGGTGCAACATATGATTTATAATGTTGTTACTCCAGATCAGAATCTAGCCCCGGCATTAAAAAAAAAAAAAAAAAAAAAAAAAAAAAAAAAAAAAAAAAAAAGTATTTCTACAGGCTCAAAAAATGTCTTTAGAGCATGACTCACAATCTGCAGACTTGATAATGACAAAATATCTCATAATTAACCACCCTGGAACATTTGCCACCTTTATTGCATGTTTTTTTCATGGATTAAAGAGCTTCTGTGGTTAATATCTGAGCCTTGCCCCCTATTATTTGAGAACTATGTGTGAAATAGTCAAAATTTGCAATTTAATTTGCAGATTTAAAGTAATCTTGGACTTTCACTGCTGCAAATGAACTTTTTATTATGTTGGCAGTGTTGCTCCTGTGTACTGAGTGCTGGTAACAAGTCAACACTGCCCAGCTGTTGCCATGCAACAGGATCTTAAGTAATGGAGATATTTCCTGTTCACCAGGATGTCATCTACAGGATGCCATTGTGTGGGAATGGCCCATGAGGGCTTGCTTGTGATGCCAGTCATTCCAACCGCTTTTCAGTCTGGTATTTGAGATGCCATTCACATACTGGATCCTGCTCAAGGTTACCTCATTCTATTTCTGACTTTTTCATTGACTCAAAGACAAGGAAGCTGGTTAGTTTTTTCTGTTCTTCATTATCATAGAATGTCTTGGGCTGATTATCACTAACTTTAAGTAGATTTAGTAGTTAAAACCAGTTAGTAATATTTTCCTAAAAATGTATCTTGCCTGAAAAGACTAATCTTCCATATGAAAAGAATTCAGAGCTGTGAACCAATTTTTTTTGTTTGCCACATCTTTTACCAGAAAAAAAGAGCCACTTTTGCCCCAACTTTTTTTTTTTTTTTTTTTTTTCCCCGATAAAAAGCATTATTCTTCCAAAACAGAATTTTTAATGAAAGAAATAATTCTTGCAGGTAGGGTACTTCTTTGGGCTTCAATATCCAGTTACTTATGAGAACTGTAAATGTTGCAGAAAAAGAAACAGAGGGTATAAACTTCCATAAAGGTTTAATACCATTCTGTACAAGATCACTGGTTTTATGTTTATATCTCTTTATGTCTATACAAGTGTAGTAGGATTGGAAAGCCCTCACTAGCATCAAAACAAAAAAGGAGAAATACTAAAAATGTCGAGCTTCAGGGCATAAAAGAACCATCTGTTTACACCTATCTAAAAGATTTATTTTGAGAGGTAATTTGTGAATGATTTTCTGTTGAGATGCATTCAAAGGGCCAAGGCCCTAATTACTGCATGCACTATTACAGTACTGCAACTACAGTAAACTATATAGTTTTATATATATAGTTATATATTTATATATACAGTAAAGTATATATATATATAACAGTACCTTTTTTCATCTTTAGCCTGAAGAAGGAACTGTTTTCCCCTCAATTATGTAATTGAGAAATAGGACCATAAAAGCTGGTGCCTAGTAGGAAGCCAATTGCCAATGAGAATTAGATGCCTGGTTGTCCAAAATCTACTTTTATTCTTGTGTCACTTTTGTTATCTATAATACTTTACTGAATTTCTAAGTCAATGAAGCAATCTATTGGAAATCTATCCTAAGGACTTCATATCCACAAGCTGACCTACAAAAGGACTGACAAAATTAATTTAAAAATCATTAAGCACTTGCATGATCCTGAATCAGTTAGCAGGTTTGGTGGTTCTGGAGCTGCCAAAAATTTTGCTGAAGCAGGAACAGAATATGATAATGAACTTAAGACAAATCTTTGTACTATTCTCAAAGAAAAAGTGACAGATGCCTAGGATTGAAGAGTTGGGCTGGAAGGGCTGCCAGAGTCTGAAGTGCATATGGGAGATCCCCAGCCCTCCCAGCCCATGGAATCTGGCTG
This sequence comes from Pyrocephalus nanus, assembly GCA_038380795.1. Taxonomy (NCBI): domain Eukaryota; kingdom Metazoa; phylum Chordata; class Aves; order Passeriformes; family Tyrannidae; genus Pyrocephalus; species Pyrocephalus nanus. The sequence continues at coordinate 26,574,631 of CM076263.1, read as the reverse complement.
GCTGGGCATACACATCCCTCCCAGTCCCATTGTCACTGCAGGATGAGGCGCTAGCACAGGGACATTTTCCATCTGGGCAGGAACAGATATAACTCATGCTGAAAATAGAACTGAGAAGTGATTTTTATTGCAGTGTTTAATGGAGACAAAATGGCTTTCTTCTAAAATTGAAGATTTCTCCAGGGAAATATTACTCAAGGAAACTATTCAATATTCCTGAAAAGGAATTCCTTTTCACTTCAGTCTGTTCACTTCAAAAACCTGTTTGCATTGATTTTTATCATCATACATGGTTTAATGGTCTTTCCCATTCTCTCTTCCACAGTCCAAACCTGTCTAAACTGTGTAGTGCTACACTAAATGAAGAAAGCTAGAGGAAAATTGGAGCTAGTGGTACAAGTAAGTGATGTAGAATGATGTGGAATTAACTTAAACAGTTCAGTAAACTGAAAATTATGAATGACTAATTACATAATTGGTTTAAAAGTGGTGTGATGTTCCTATATTTTGAAAACCCAATTTTGCAGAATTTCTATTTTATCACTTTTTTTGGTGTGTTTTAAAGCCTTTTGGGTGGTACAAAGACAAATATTAAAAATGCTCATATGGATTCATTGTTTTAAGAAAGAATTTATTGGTTTAGAAGTCAGTACATAATTAATAAACTTGCTTTGTACTACACTGACGTAAGAGCTATTTCTTTGGGTGCTTTACAGCCAAAATTCAAGTGTCTTTAATTATAGTTAATAGCCCTGGGCTCTCTGGCTCCTTCTGCCTGCCCTGGAGCTTGAGTGCAGCGATGAAGTAGTGAGTTAAATAAGTCTTGTTTGCGAACAATGTCATTCTGAATAACACCGGGAAAAGAACTGTTTCTGTGGCATTTTGTCACAATTCACCTTTCAGCAGTAATACTGAGTGTTGGTGCTGAAAACTGGCCTAAGATGGCATGCCTGGGTGAAGAGACAGTCCCTTTTTTAGTGTCCTTTCTGTGCCTGGAACATGGCAGCATGCCTATGCCCACCCTGTGCTGCTTTGGGGGGCTGCTGCCCAGCTGCCTTCAGCCTAACAGCAGTGTGGCAGTTCTTGACAGTGCTCATTACTCCCAGCCTTGTGTTCATGGTGAAGACTTTCCTTCTTAGTGTTCAGTGTCCTCTGTGTTTTCTGTTACTCTGCACAAAGCATGGTTGCTGGCAGCCTGTGATGAGAGCGTTGCACTGTGACTATTTAAACAAATGTTTATTTACACACCATGAGCACAGCATCCTATTAAACCCTTTGGAGGAGGAGCAGAACTTTTCTGTGTCATTTTAGATAATTGCAGCAATTAAGCAGTTCAAAATGGCTCAAAAAATATTCTTGTCCTCTTCTGCAAAAATCTTAAAAGTCCATTTTCACATTCACACATCTGAGTGGGAAGAAAATTATTTACTTCTGATTTAGTATAATTAACCCATCACTATTCTTATCTGACTCTTGGAAAATAAAAGCAGGGTATAGGATGGAATGCAAGTAGAGGGTTTGTTGCAAATGAAGCCACTCATTCATAAACAAAAAGTGGAATAGGAGATTATTTTGCTAAAATCTTGAAGCACATAAAACTAAATAGTGAGAAGAAATAGTTCTTCTGTGTGTGCCTTTCTCAATGGTGGGTTTTTATATATCATTACTTTTTTTCCCCCCTTACAAGTAATTCCATCAAAGAAGAAAACAAGATTAATTGAAAAAGAATTAATTTTCATCTGACAAATGTTTTGTCAGTTACAGACTGTTCAGATAATCATGGGAACTTACAATAAAATAATAAAAGGAAAATTAGCTTGCCTTTCTACCAAGAAAACAAATTTTACTGGAAATAATGAGTTTGTGTTTCAGCAAACACTCCGAAGTTGACAGTAACTGTCAGCTTCTCAAAAGTAAGCAGAGAAGACTACAGCTAATTGGAGATGTAGGAGAAAGGCTAGGAGAAGTTCTGTCTCTGCTCTCCAGGTTGAAGAGATTTGTGTTGGGTTAGACTATCATAAAATTGTCTCAACATACAGGACTTCAGAGTCACATTTCCCAGGAGGTGTTGTGTTGGTGTTACAACATTGTAGCAAAGACATTTTGGAAGTGTTTGACACTAGTCTAATTCACCCTCCCCTTGTGCATGATGATGCATAGACAGGAAATTTGCACATTAATTTCTGCCTGCTCTGAGTCTGACATGAAGCTTATAGAGGTTCAATTTCTATCATTATTAATATTTTATGTGCTTTTTTCCTGTTCATAGTACTGAAGTAATGAGAGTCCTGTGTCACAGCTCACCAAAACAGGATTCAGTGGCACACGGCACCCAGGAAAAGTATGGGAAGTGGTGTGCAGAAAGGCACTCCTAGCACTAACCTATTCATAGCATCTCTCCGGAAAAAACTATTTCCAGCAGTATGTTTTGGGTTCACTCAGGAGCACACTGGTGTGAAAGGCTGGCAATGAGAAACAGAAAGGAAACAGAAAGAAAAGACTTATTCTGTCTGTCTTACTAGAAGTCCCCCTCTGTTGGTTCACACACAGAAACTCTTTTCCTTTCCAGCATTGGCTTTTCATTTTTTTTCACCTTGTATGGCATTTGAGCAAAGTCTTCTGTTTCCTGTGGTGATTCTCTGTCACAGACACCAGATCTCAGCTCCAATTTAAAAGCTGCAGTCAGCTCTGTGAATAGCTCCCACCTCAGTGCTGGTCAGACTTCAAGATCTACCACCTTAGCCTATTGAGAAGAGCGGTATCTGTACAGGACCAGCACAGCTGATACTGTAGTAGTGTAACTGATACTGAACAACTGTGTATGCTGGGGAACTAACACTACCAGAAGGAGTTGTTCACAGCATAGTTTGTGCATAATCACTTTGAACTCACTCTATTTTGAAGAGCATAAAGAAATACACTTAACTTGAACCAGGCTTTTGTAATGTGGCAGTTCAACAGACTTGAGCAGGAGCAGACACTGGATCCGACAGGATCTCCACAGAGAATCACAGCAAAGTTTTTCAGGAAATTGCTAAAGACTTTCCTGCTTAAACCAAATGAAAACCTCTTGACCGTGAGGTGGTGTTGGATGTGCAGAGACAGCAAGATTTGAACTTCAGTTAGAAAGTGGATAAGTGTGAACTCTGTGTTATAGTCAAAGACCAGATATATTTTTAAAATATAGTAGAAATTTATTAAAAGCAAATAAGCAAAACAGCATGCTGGGAGACCTGGGGAAACTCCTGTTCCACCAAAAAACGCCAAAAAAACTGCATTTGTCTTTTTTATGTGCCATTATCCCCTCCTCTGTAGGTGGCACTTAGATGACAGCGGCAGATCCCGTATGAGGGCGGGAAGATGGCAGACTTCTCTCCCCTGTTCCTCTGGACGACTTTCCCCCACCCACATTTTACAGGTACACCCAAACTTACATTCAGAACTTGTTCAACACAAGAAGATATAGCTTGCCATAGTAATATAACACTGTGGCTTGATACCTGTAATTCAAACTAATTATTAACATTACAAATTTAATTGGATTAGCAAATTATTCACCTTTGTTTTTATTAACTATTACACTCTGTATGCCCCCTGATGCAAGAGGCACAGTGTCTACACACGCAGTTAGACTATGTAATAGCAATATGTTAAAAAAAAAGGCAATTTGGTGACAGCTTGAGACAGGGTTTTTATTGTCATCCCCAACTTTTATTACTGGAAGGCAAACCAAACAAAGATTTAATTTGCTTTTTCTTAAAATGACTAAAAGAATGGTGGGTATTTAACCAAAAAATAATGTCAATATTTTCTTTGATGTATTCTTGTAACAAAAGGCAACATTGGGTTCTCTGAATGGGAGCTGCCAGCTTCAGCTTCAGGTACCACTGCAGAAAAGAAACCTGTAAGTAATTTACTTATGTGAACAAAGCAGTTGATCTGCTAATGATATTTAACCAAGCTCACTGGAAAAATAAGCCAGTATATTGCCTCTATGTCCTCTTGCAGTGCTGCTGTTATATCTGTATTTGCTTCAACCACCACTTCAGCTAGTTTTCTTGCAAACATTAAGAAATGGGCTCTTATTTTTCTCGGTACACTGGAGCTGAACTTCTCCTTAGCAGTTCCTACTGTGTTTTATATTAGTATTGTGCAATTATTCACTTATACATGTGGATAATACAATGGCTTTCAGTAAGACTGTAAGAGGGAGTCTAGCAAACACATAATTTGCTTCTCTCTTCAGAAATGTAATGGCAGAAGAAGTAGGAAAGAACACCTGAATGCTGACAGCTCAATATAACTTATAAAATTGCTTTTATTTTCCCTAAAGAGTATTAATTTCCAACACTTTATGTGGATCATGTGAACTCTACATGACCCCTCAGCACTCTGCAAATTAAGTACACTTAAAGTTAGTGGAAAAACACTAACTCCAGCTCATTAGCATAGGTAATTAGGTGTCTGTTCAGTTCAGTGTCCAGTGTTACATTTTATTAATGATACCAGAAGTGTTTTATATTTTAAATTGTATATTTTCCCTAGTACATTTTAAAAGGTATGCTTTATTTTCTTACAAGGTACAGCAACTGAAACTGGAAATAATGGTTAGCAGTTCTGGAAAATAAGTTGTCAAAATGTCCTTGATATAATTCTTAGGAGTCTTAAACTTATGATTACAAAGATATGTTTAAGAATATAGAACTCATACATATAAATGTGAAGTACAATTGGTTTTCTTTTAAATATTCATTGGCTATTTTTTCAGATCTTCAGTACTGACTTACTTGAAAAAGGTGTCTGTCCTTCAGTTTTCTAGCCCCTAGGGTTAGACTGGTTTTTGAGAGACAGTAGTAACAGTGAGTACAAGACAAGGACACATTAATGCCTTAATGTTGTCAGCAAATGCTTAGTAATTTCAGCTTGGACCAATTACATAATCAGACAGAAATACTGACTATTATAAATGCACATCCTACTTGCTAACAGAAAAACAAATCTGAAAACTTGGCTGTGAAAGTGTAATAAAAATATAAAATCCCTATAAAAATGCATGATCTACTAGCTTGCTGAATAGTTTTACTCTTAGTGCATTTGCAGCTTCTGCTATTTCAGAAGTATGCCAGTACACTGGTGAGAGTCTTTGTTAGTGTCTCCTATGAATTCCTTACCAAATCTACAGTCTTTTGAAACATCAGTTTGCTAAAATGATGGTGATTTCTGGGCTGATATTTTTACTCTGAAAAAATTACAGAGAGCTCAGATGCTGGCACTGGCCCTAAGTGTTGCATTGACTTTGAGGGATAAAACCCACACACAAATGATTAACTAGTTTACAGAATGTTCAGAGAAGTAGTTTTGGCACAGTAACACAAAGATGTGTGTATAAAGAAGTATCATACACAATGACCTTTGTATTTAAATGGAGATGTGGATATGTCTGATAATACGTAAAACGCTCAAATGCCTCTCTGTCTCCAAGTTTATGGTGGGGTGGTTATGACACATTTTTTAAAAGAGTTTCTGTCAATTAAAAATAAAAAATCAACTCTTTGTAATAGAGATCTGATCAGAACATTTCCAGAGAAATGCAGTGTTGTTGAAAGCACTAATCAGTGCAAGCTGAAATACTTTTCTGAAGTGAGTACATTCTGGTGTGGTTTTGAGGAGAGAGGAAAGAAGAGCTGTGCTTTACTATCCCCATACCTCTCACAAAGTTGCAACAATGAACTGTGATAGATCTCTGGCTTGTTTTTATACAGAGTCATGATCAGAATCAGAAGGTCTTGTGTTTGCAACACCATTTAAAAATACATCATTATGTGAAAATGCAGAGAGATAGTGAATCTGAAATTAACAGATCTCAGCTGCCGACCAGGAACAGACTTCTCCAATTGACCTATAAGATTAAGGAAAAGGCAATACTACTACAGAAGAGCTCTTGCTGGTCACAGAGCCCAAACCACCAGTTAGACTCACAACCTGAAATCTGGTGACAAAAAATGTCACCATGAAGGAATCAGTTACTGGGGAAGGTAGCAGTGTTTGTTCATGAAAGAAGTGATTACCCTGTTTTGAGTGTTAGGTATATTTATTGTTGAGCTACTCTGTTTTTTTTTGGTTTGGTTTGGTTTGGTTTGGTTTAGGGTTTTTTTCTATTTTGTTTTGCTTTGGTTTGGTTTGTTTTTTTTCACGGATACACTTTTAAAACAGGTCCTACACAAGATTTTGTCCTACACAAGATTTTTTTGCCAAAAGCTTTTGTCAAAAGCTTGCTCATTTGTGTTTCATCAAGCAAATTATTTATTTAAAGAAATACCGTGAACCATTACCTATCACAGTCATTAATAAGAGCTGGTATAGTTCAAATGTATAAACCCAGATGCTGCAAAGACTCCTTCCCCATTTCTTTGATGTTTTATTGTAGATTTGTTCTAAAATCACTCTGAATTTATTGCATAACCATACATTGGGGCAATGAAGTTCTGGTTCACTCTGTCTCATTTTAAATTTTAATTGTGTTAATTTCTAAAATGTTGAGGAAGTACTTAAATAGAGTGGGACCCAAATGAAGTATTGAGATCTACTGAGCTGAAAATTTAAGATATTAACAGCATTGTGGCATCTTGGCACTTGGTGAGGAAATTAAAAAACCCCAACCTCTCACTAGCTGATATGAAATGAAAATGTTGTATCTCCTCTCATGCATCCAAGTGCATCAACATGTGGAAAGGTGTTAATAAGGAAAAGTATTGAGCAGTGTGACTTTTTTAGCTGAGAATAGCAGGATAAATTTATGCATCATTTCCAAATGGAGTTCTAGAGAAAGAGTAGGTAGCAAAAGGACCATATGTTCAAAAAAACCCAACCATGAGCTGGGAGATTTTGCATGGCATAACGACAAGTGTGGGAAGGCATATTTATTAGAAGAAAAAAGTGAATAAATATTCATAGAGAAGAGTGGATTGGAACTGTTCTAAAGGTTATAACAACACTCTCTAGGCTATTTGTTTGGTTTCTCTCTTTAGCCATTTTCTTTCGAAACACAAGGTGTCATTTTTTCATTGGAACTTCAGACTGTGTTGAACGAAAGTTCATGTGAGACTCCCTACGAGATCACTCACAACACAGGTAAACTTGATGGAAAAGAGGTGGTTTTGGTTGATAGTAAGTAATTACAGTGATTTACTGCGAAGCATTATCATTTTTATTCTCATTGTTGGAGGGGAGGATTGGCACAATAGCATACTGTGAATGCAGAGTAATGAATGCTACTTCAACTGTGTCACAATGTGCATTCCCATCAGAAAGAGAATATAAACAGCTTTCTTGCTTGAATTGTGGAAGCAATTGCCTCAGGTTTTTTACTGACACAAATGGAAAAGAGCTTAAATATTGAACAGCTCTATTAACCTGTGTGAAATGACTTTGCTATTATATTCCCATCCTTTGTGAAGACTTAGAATCATAGAATCATAGAATCATATGGGTTGGAAAAGACCTCTGAGATCATCAAGTCCAATCCTTGATCCACTACCACCACAGTTACTAGATCATGGCACTAAGTGCCACATCCAGTCTCATCTTAGAAACCTCCAGGGATGGAGAATCCACCACTTCCCTGGACAGTTCATTCCAATGCCCGATTACCCTCTCTCTAAAGAATTTCTTCCTAATATCCAACCTAAACTTTCCCTGACAGAGCTTAAGACCATGCCCTCTTGTCTCATAGTTGCCTGGGAAAAGAGACCAAGCCCCACCTGGCTACAACCTCCTTTCAGGGAGTTGTAGAGAGTGATGAGGTCACCCCTGAACCTTCTCTTCTCCAGACTGAACAACCCCAGCTCCCTCAGCGTCTCCTCATAGGATTTGTGTTCAAGTCCCTTCACCAGCCTGGTTGCTCTTCTCTGGACCTGCTCCAGCACCTCAATGTCCTTCCTGAACTGAGGGGCCCAGAACTGGACACAGCACTCAAGGTGTGGCCTCACCAGCACTGAGTACAGGGAAGGGATCACTTCCCTGCTTCTGCTGGCCTCACTGTTCCTGATCCAGGCCAGGCTGCCATTGGCCTTCTTGGCCACCTGGGCACACTGCTGGCTCATGTTCAGCTTCCAGTCAATCCAAACTCCCAGGTTCCTTTGCCTGACTGCTCTCCAGCCACTCTGTGCCCAGCCTGTAGCGCTGCAGGGGTTGTTGTGACCAAAGTGCAGGACCCGGCACTTGGCCTTGTTGAGCCGCATCCTGTTGGAATCAGCCCAACTCTCCAGCCTATCCAGGTCCCTCTGCAGAGCCCTCCTGCCTTCCAGCTGATCAACACTCCCCCACAGCTTAGTGTTATCTGCAAATTTATTAATGGTGGACTCAATCCCCTCATCTAAATCATCCATAAAGATGTTAAACAGAACTGGGCCCAGCACTGATTCCTGGGGAACACCACTGGTGACCAACTGCCTACTGGATGCAGCTCCGTTCACCAGCACTCTCTGGGCCCGGCCCTCCAGCCAGTTCCTAACCCAGCACAGAGTGCCCCTGTCCAAGCCATGTCCAGCTTTTCCAGGAGTATGCTGTGGGAGATGCTGTCAAAGGCTTTGCAGAACTCCAGACAGACACATCCACAGCCTTCCCCTCATCCACCAGGCAGGTCACCTGATCATAAAAGGAGATCAGGTTGGTCAGACAGGACCTGTCCTTCCTAAACCTGTGCTGGCTGGCTCTGATCCCTTGTCCATCCTGTAGGTGCTGTGTGATTGCACTCAGGGTGATCTGCTCCATAACCTTGCCAGGCACTGAGGTCAGGTTGATAAGCCTGGGTTTCCTGGGTCCTTCTTCTTGCCCTTTTTGTGAATCAGCGGGACATTGGCCAACTTCGAATCATCTGGGACCTCCCCAGTGAGCCAGGACTGTTGGTAAATGATGAAGAGCAGCTTGGCAAGCTCTTCTACCAGCTCCCTCATCACCCTTGGATGGATCCCATCTGGTCCCATAGACTTGTGAGCATCCAAGTGGCTCAGCAGGTTGCTGTTTCCTCCTTGATTACAGGGGGCCATTTGGCTTCCTCTCCCTGTCTACAAGCTCCAGAAGCCAGCTGTCCTCAGGACAACCTGTCTTACTGTTGAAGACTGAGGTAAAGAAGGTGTTAAATACCTCAGCCTTGTCCTCATCTTTGATAACTATGTTCCCATCCATGTCCAATAAAGAATGGAGGTTTTCCTTGTCCTTCCTTTTGCTGTTGATGTATCTATAGAAAGACTTTTTGTTATCCCTAACAGAAGGGGCAAGATCAAGTTCAAGTTTTGCCTTCGTCTCTCTGATTTTCTTTCAGCAACACCTAACTATATTCCTAAACTCCTCCCGAGTAGCCAGCCCTTTTTTCCATAATCACTAGTTTCTCTTTTTTACCCTTATTTCCTTTAAAATCTCCCAGACCAGTTGTCTTCCCTGTTGGCTTGCCTTTAGGCAGACTGGGACAGCCTTCTCTTGTGCGTTCAAGACTTCCTGAAGCATGTCCATCCCTCCTGGACTCCTTTGTTTTCAAGGGCTGTTTCCCAAGGTACCCTCTGAACCAGTTTTCTGAGTAGGCCGAAATCTGCCCTCCGGAAGTCCAGGGTAGAAGTTTTATTGAGGGCCCTCTTTGCATCCCTGAGTATTGAAAACTCTGTTATGTCATGGTCACTGTGCCCCAGACAGCCTCCAACCACCCCATCTCCCACCAGGCCCTCTCTGTTTGTGAACAGCAGGTCTAGCAGGGCCCCACTCTTGGTAGGCTCATTTACCAGATAGAGCAGGAAATTATCCTCTATACACTTTCACAATCTCCGAGACTGTTTCTTCTCCACTGTGTGGAGCTCCCATCGGACATTTGGCAGGTTAAAGTCACCCATAAGAACAAAGGCTGGAGATTTTGACACATCCATCAGCTGCTTGCAGAATAATTCATCACCCTCATCATCCTGGTTGGGTGATCTGTAACAGACTCCCACCAGAATATCAGCCTTGTTGGCCTTCCCCTGATTCTGATCCACAGGCACTCAACCTTATCATTCCTGACTTAAGTTCTGCAGTCAAGAGAGTCTCTAACATACAGAGCCATCCTCCACCTCTCCTACCTTGCCTGTCCCTTCTGAAGAGCTTGTAGCCATCCATGGCAGCTCTCCAGTCATGTGAGTCATCCCACCACGTTTCTGTGATGGCAACTACATCACAGCTTTCCTGCTGCACGATGGCTTCCAGCTCCTCCTGTTTGTTACTCATGCTGTGGGCATTGGTGTACATGCACTTCAGCTGGGCTGCTGATTTCACTTTTAAATCTGGCTTTTCACCCTTAGGCTCATCTCTGGAGAGCCTGGTTTCAACCCCTTCCCCCTTCAAACCTAGTTTAAAGCCCTCCTGATCAGCCCTGCCAACTTATGGGCTGTAGTCCTTTTGCCCTTGCTAGATAGATGAAGCCCATCTGACTCTAGCAGACCTTGGAATTTGCCCCATAGTTGAAAAACCCAAAATTCTGCTGGTGGCACCAATCTTTTAACCAGGTATTGATAAGATGGGGTTTCCTACTCCTCTCCTCATTCATCCCTGCTACTGCAGGAATTGAGGTGAACACCCCCTGTGCTCCTGTCCCATTACATAATCGACCCAGCACCTTGAAGTCCTTTTTAGTCACCCTGGTACTTCTTCCATTAATGACCTCGCTGCCAGCCTGAACTACCAACAGTGGATAATAATCTGAGGGCCGAATTAGTTCAGGGAGTCTCCCATTACATTTTAAATGTTTCATATTCATCTGGATTTCTTTAATTTTCCCATCATCACCGCAAGTTGCCCAAATATCTTTGGTCTGATGTGTTTTTTTTCTCCATGATTTCCTACTCTCTTTATTCTTCTCAAACAGTCTGAGCTATGAAATTTTAAAAAATGTTGCTTCTGAAATTTAGTCAGTACCTGATATTTGGAAATTGTGTGCAGTAGATCAGGAATGTGACAGACTTGGAAACCTGAATGCAGGTCTCAATGTATGTATGTATTCACAGTCAGGATTGGTAACAGTTTGCTAACACTACCTATTTTTTTTTTTCCTGAGAACGTGTTTTCTGTTGAAACTGAAATTAATGTGATAATTATCAAATCAGCTCAGTTGACCATAGCAGGATGGAAGACAGATCCACCTGGTAAGGCACATCACCTTTACTCTTTGTGATTGATATAAATTCAGTCTAGTTACATTTGCTTCCTTGATTCATCTTACATAATTCCATTTGAACTAGAACAAAGCAGGCTATTTCCTGTTAGACTGCCTTTTTTAGTGAAGTATGTCAGATGCAAATGAAGCTATACAAGGTATGGTCATATATATACATCACACAGCCTCTGTAGTGTGAATTTATCTCCGGAGAAAGCTAAAGAGCAGCATGGAGAATTCACAGGGTATGACAATGTACAAGGCTTCCATACAGCAGCAGGGTTAAGTGACTCCTGCAACGATTATTTTTCCAAGACTTCATCCTTTTGGTATCTATTTCTCAGGGTTCTTACTGAAAATTGAAATTAACATTATTCATGAAAATAATGTCATTTATTAGCTTTTTTGCTTGCTATAGTGCATGTGCATGCACAACGATTACATCTTCTACATTTAATTACTTTCTTACAAAGTCAAAAGAGACAGCATTTGATTTCAAGCAAGAAAGAAAAAATCATGAAAGAGCTTTAGCTCTACAGCTTATTCTGAGTTCCTTATAACTGTTTCTTCCCAAACTAAACCTAATCATTGTTCTTTTCATCAATATTGAGCAATAGAGAAATATTTTTTGGCATAGTTTTTTATTTTACCAAGAACTAATTTATTCTTTTTCTTGTGTTTGTTTTAACCAATTATGATTTTGTTAAATTTCACCTAAGAAGAACCCCTCTGTTTTGTTTCTTAATATGTTACCATGCAAAGAGCTGCAGTCTTCATTAGAAACATTTTGAGCAGACTAGAAATAAATAAGTTATAAATGAAGTGGAAGAAGGATGTAACTACGGGCCATGAACTTCCATGAGTGAGTGCACGGATGAAGGGATTTGGTTTTTCTAATCTGTGATGTGAATTTCCTGCTACTCCTGCTTTAGGCCATTTATTTTTCTCAGGGATCTGAGGAGCTGCAGACCTTGGCTTCACAGATCTGTGTACCCCAACTGCCCATAATCAAAGCAGTTGAAGTAGAGAGAAGTAAAATCCTTGTGATGAGCATAAAAATCAAGTAAGTGAGAAATAAAAAGACCAAAGAAGATACAGATCAACACAAAACAGAGCAAGTGCTTGATACTTTCCTCTTCACTCTGTTCTCTGTGCACAAGGCAATCACTACCAAAAGGACATGACTCTTCAGACATAGTAAAAGAAAGATAAGATTTCAAGAGTATTAATTTTTTTTATATTCCATCATATTTAATGGAATATTTTAAATAACCAGAAAGAAGTGTGTGTGCAGTTATAATTTCATCTGATAGTTCAAATCAGGTTTCAGTTTTATTTGTCATGGCAAGGAGGAGAAAGGAAGTTGCAATATTGAAGCATCTAAATTCTCAAAGTATGATGAGTGGCAAGCAAAAGATAAAGAGAAGTAACATAGAGCAGCTTGCCTGCAGATGAGTAGAAGAGATATTCTCTTAAGGGGCCAGAAACACAGAAAAATAACATAGCTCAAAGTAAGCTTCCAGCATTTAAACAGATGTTCAAAGAAATAAAGATTAATTCATACAAAAACTCTGAGTTAGAAGTTCACAAGTGTGAATATTGGCATTCAGAATTTCACCTACACTAAATAAAATATGAGAAATATTATAAAACTTCAAACAGCACACCTTTCATTAAGGCTGTTGAAACTAACATTATTATTTGGAAGGAAAATTAAATAATAGACCAGTAATTAATGAATTAGGTGAATATCAGTAATTGAATTCGTTTGGTTTGTTTGGGACTATCAGCAATACTGTGCGATCTTTAGCTAGATAAATTATGTGACAACTCTACAATAGTATTTTTGACTTCAAAGTTCAGTTATCAGTGATCACTTTCATCAATATCTCATGGTGACTTAACAATTTTTCATCAGACGGTCCTTTACAACACAGAGGAAAGGTGTCTTTCTAGATTAATTTTCAGCTTTTATAAAATTGAATATCTGATTTAGGTTTTATTTGTGTAATGTCCCTCAATATTATGACAGTCTGGGGACAAAGACAAACTACAAACTCTGCTTTTTGATAACCGAAATCATATTTCACCTTCAGTGTACATAACTGAAACAAAAATAAGTTTATTAAAGAAGAACATAGGTAGAATCTCATTTTTATGGTACCTTCTGGTCCCCTTCTCAACTTGACTTAGATGTGACTGAATAATTTTGCAGGTATGTGTAGCAGATAACACCACTCTTTGGAGAGGTTGTGTGTTTGCCAGACAAAGAAGGTAGGATTAAAAATTGACCTGTTTAGCTGTATTTCCTTGACTCTGAGGGTAGAAAAGATCTTTAAAATGTTGCCTTTCCCTGCATGGAAACACTATCACCAGTGCTCCCGGCCTATTGGCACCATAGGGTGAGAAGGGGCTCTGCAGGGTAATGGCTACTGTTTCATGGTGCAAGCCCCTGGAAGGCTTTTCTGACATGCAGAAGCAGTCTCAGTGTTTCAGTGCCACAGCCCAGGGTTTGAGGAAAGATTATACAAAGAAGGTGAGAGTGTGAAAAAACAGAAAGGATGAATTCTTATGCTTCTGTCTCTGTGGAAAAGAGGATTTACCCTATTTTGACACACTTCTGTTTTCTTTTCCAGACCATGTCCTCTGTTTTCACACAACAGCAGCTGCCCCTTGATGCTCTCGATGACAAATTAAGATAAAGTGATATACTGCCAGTCACTGAATATATCATCTGTCTTAGAGAATTTTGTAATTATTCCAAGATTTAAATTTTTTTATTGAATAACTTAGTAAATATTGATGAGTAACTTTCAGCAAGTAATTAATTCCAAAAACCTGGACCTTGCTTGGAAATCTGTATTTTGTTTTTTGTTCACTGGATGGATCAGGACAGAATATATACTGAAAAAACAATTCTAAGTGATTCTAAAATCAACATTCTTTTGAAAATAGTCTCTAGTGTTCACTTAACCACTAGCTTTTGCAAATGTTTCTGGTGGTAAACTGATCCAGTAGTATATTTATAGAAAGCAGATATCACTGAACTATTTTTATTATTTGGGGTGGAGATCCACAAATGTTTTAAAACACGTCCCTAGTACCAGTTGCATTGTAACTTTCCTTACAGAAGAAAATAAGACAACATACAAAAGCAAGTATGACTGAGTGTGAAAGTTATGTGGTGAATTTCTCATATTGAAGTAATTCAAGCAACTAATAATGTGGTTGAGAATTTTTTCTAATGAATTTACCTTCTGTCAGTTTGTTTGAGATAATTCCAAATGACTGACCCAATTACTGTGCAGGAACGTGCTCTGCCACTGCTCGATGTGGTACTTGGCACAGTTTCAGCACATACTGTGGCACACATCTTTTATTACTTAAGAATCAGAGAAAGACCTAAAAATAATGAAGGAGGAATAAATTTATTCCTATGTTTTCAAGTGTTTGACAGCTTTCCAAAGCCTTATGTTGAGAAAGCAATCCTGCAAAGCCTCATTTGTCTCTCTTCTTAGCACTCTGTTGAGAGATTCCTTTAAAATATAGCTCAAATTTTATAGCTGTGAGACACCATTTCATGATCTGACTTCCTGCCCAAGATTTTCTTGAGAAAATTATTGCTTCTTGATAATTAAAGCAGATTTTAGAAAAATGTGCTGCAATAAGTGACAAATGTATGAGATAAGATTAATTGCTGCTTCTTTCTTAAGCAGGTCATTTAAGCCCAACAAAACTGAAATTCATGAGGAAGGGAAACAGTGCAAAGAAATTAATTTTTTTAATTGATGTAATCTCCATTTTTAATAATTTTATGTAAAAATCGAGATAGGCAATAGAAATCAAACTGATTCTTCTACTTTTCCACTTTCAGCAACCTCAAAAGGTCAAATTTAGAGTATGCAACAAACCCCTTAATTCTCCTCTCAGAGCAAAGAGCATACACTTTTCTACAGTCAAGGTCTCACAATGGCTATAGTAGTTAAAGAAAACAGCACATCCAAAATCTTATATGCAGTATACAATTAAACCCAATACTTTTTCTGTTCTTTAAGCAGGACTTGAACCTCAAATTACAGATCAAAGACTGCTAAAAACATAACCCTTTTTCATAGATTTTAAAATCTGAAAACAGACTCCCTTCCCTGAAGCATCCAGAAAATCATTTGAAGAAATTATTCCATCAAAAGCTTGTAAATCAATACATATGAACAAAAAATTGTCTTAAATGAAATAACATATTTCAACTGAAGCATTTTCCTGAAAATACTTTGAATAGCTCTTATATTATGTCTATAAAAATAGTGCACTGCTAATAGAAATCCATTTACCAAATTAATAAACTTAGTATATGAAATCTGCAAGCAAAGTGAAACATTACACCACCGGGCAATATTTTCTGAGGCACTGGATAATGAAAAAGTTCCCTTCTGACTGTTTTAGGGATCATTTATATTACTGTTAATGACATTAGACAGGCTTACTTACATCTTTGGCCAATGTGATCCATGCTGTGTCTGCCTGTGTACTTGCTTGTTCTTTAAGAGCTACAGCTTGCAGTACACACAGCAATGTATATTTTGAAAGCTGATATTCCTTAAGTCCCAAAACTTAAAGTTATATAAAAAGTATGAAAGCTACAAATTTCTCACCAAAAAGGAAATTTGTTGCTCTGTGAATTGTAAAGAGAAGCACCAAAGATATTCTAAAGCCAATCTCCTCACACTAACTCCTCCAGTTTTCAAGGTGTCATGCATTTCTGAGGAGCTTTGTCTTACTCTTGGTAGTCTATGTCAAAGAGGCTCTCCAAAAACCTTCTGAATAAATATTCTTTTACAGAGCTTTTGCAGGATTTCTATACCCTCTTGGAAAGATAGAGTGAGAACAGAGTTTTGATCCTGGCCCAGTTACCAGATAGTATAACTCAGAGTGCAGAGCTTATGTTTTGAAATGTAATAAATTGCAGAAATCATATGTGAGGTTACATCACCAGAGGGGTTTTTTATGCTGATTTTACTTAGCACAAATCAGCTTTCGCTCTGCAATCACTTCCTTAATATGAAGGCATGTGCTTGCCTACCCCCACCAAGACATCATGGAGTACATTCTCCTTTTCATTTTGGGGAAAAAAACTGCACAAAACCAAAGAAAAACTCCCCCAAACACAACAAACTGTTTTGGTCCTAGTTAAATTTGCAATTTGTAATTAGCAATATGGAGGTGTTCAGGGTAGTTAATATCCTGAGATATTCATAATCTTGCAGAACTGCATAGTTTAAGGAGAAAAAAACATCTTGGTATTTGACAAAAAAAGAAAGGAGAAACAAGACGTGAAATGTCACACTACCTAAAATAAATCAGAAATCTCCAAAAGAGGATGAACTTAATAGAGAGGATAGCATACTTTTTTTCCTGAACGAAAAAAATTATACTTTTTCTCTATATTTGAAATGTTACTTAGAAATTAAGGAATACTATTTTATTCAAAAATTGCAGAGGAGATCTGCAGGATATAGAGTGATCACATATGGAGAATTTAAAAAGCTGAGGCTGAGTGGATTCAGGATTCTCTTATAACAAAATCTGACTCTGGATCTCAGATTACAATTGTGTAGCTGTGTATGCTGTTTGCTAATGAAACCAAAGGTGTGGAGTTCTGCTTGAGTAACCAGCACACTGAAAAAAGGCAGACATAACATAACTATGCAGTTATAAATGCTTTACTGGGCAGGGACACCAGCAGCACAAGTAGTAGAGAAGAAAATAAAAAATAACACAGTGCAAACAAGCACATTACCAGATTGGGCCAGACACAAATCCAATGAAGGCAACATTTTTGCTGTCTGGGTTGTAAATTCACAGTAATGTTTGAGCTGTCTTAATTTATACTTGGTAAAAATACCGTAAGGACTGCAATTACAGTTGGAAAATAGAAAATTTTCAGAAAATAAAAATTCTGCTTCATCAATGACAAATCCTAAATTCACAAATTTGAAAAACAACAAATGTAAAAGCTGGGGCAAATAACTGCTGCCTTTTTTGCACCTGAGCTTTGATACTATTTGCTCCATCATTTCTTTGAAGCTAAACACAGATTCCATTTCTAAAAGTCATCTCTAAAAAAGCTTGTTTTTCTGAAATGTTCCTCTTTAAAGAAACTATAATCACTACAGTAAAAAGTAAACTAATCAGATAAAAACATTGCCTTAATATTTGCATTATCTTGGCTGTGGCTTCCCAAAACTTTCAATTCAGAAATTGTTGTACTGATGGGTCCCCGTGGGCTCAAGGGACAGCAGGGCCCTCAATGGTCAGAGAAAAGGGAAGTCTAATAGTCTTATTCTCTTTATGCTTTAGCAAATCAGTATTCAGTGGAATTCCAATGGGAGAAATCCTTAAAATGAGGAGAAAATACAAAGAAAATGAGCAGAGAAGACCTTTAAAAAAACCCAAAGAAATGAGAAGAGAGAAAACATTAAAGAGAGAGGAAAGTCATGATGAATTTTAAGAAAAAGCACAGTCAATCACTTAGACTGGTTAGAAGATGAGATCAGGAGGAAATGCAATTCTATTTCATGTGTTTCCTTCTCTTACTGCTGAAATGGCAGGATGAAAATTAATCAGTGATTTTTTTAAAAAATAGATTGAATAAAGTATAGAGATTGATAGGCTCAGTCAGAGAACTCTGGGAATAAAAAGGGTTAAGAAATTAAAAAAGATGACATCATGCAAAGAATTGCTTCTCTAGTGGCAAAATAATTTGCCTGGATGCTCAACTTCTTGTTGACATTATAGGAGTGTGGGAGCTGAAGGAAACCTTTTCTGTACAAAGAATGTATTTTACATTACTAGACTAACTATTCTGTGTATTGGACAGAAAGCTTTTGGAAGAAAAACATGTGAGAAGAAAGAATTGGACTAAAAATAATAAGAAAGGGACATTGAAAATTTAGATGTTTGCAGGACCATACTGCACATATAGACATAAACAGATATAACACTTAGATAATTATGGTTCATCTCCCCAAAATGACTTGTAAAGAGCTGAGTATACAGGACTCCATTAAAAATAAAAATTGTTGGCAAATAAACTAAACAAAGAAAATTATAGTGCTTTAGAGGAAAAAACAAACACTGCAGTAGCAAATATTAGCATTATCTTAAAATACAGCCTATTCTGTATAGTAAACTAAAAGTACTACTGTTTTTTCTAAACAGTTAAGCATTATTCTTCATGTCAATACACAATATAAAAATTATTACAAATTAAATAACATTTTCAAAGGGAAAACTTTACTCACAAGCATGGGAGAGGGAACCTAAACTGAAAAATGAACAGCAGAAATCTTGCATTACTTGTACATTATTCATTCTGTTGTAGCATCTTAATCTCAGAATTTGAGAATCACAGAATATTGGATCCTGAGAAGGATCTTTGGAGGTCGCCTTGTAAAGCCCCTTACTTGAGAAAGTCTGCCAAAAGCAGGTTGCCCAGGACTATGACCAGATGGCTTTTGAAGATTTCCAGGAATGGAAACTTCACAACCTCCCTGGACAATCTGTGCCACTGCTTGGTCACCTTCAAAGTAAAAAAGTGTTTCCTGATATTCAGAGGGAATGTCCTGTTTCTCAGTTTGTGCCCACTTCCTCAGGTCCCGTCACTTGACACCACTGGAAAGAGCCTGATTCTATCTTCCTTATACCAGTCCCATTCTTTTTAAATTCTTCATTCCCAGATTTATAATAATTTTCTAAATAATAATAATACTAGAATAATAATTTTTTTAAATGAAATGTACTTTTTTGCCTGTTTTTGTATCTTGTTCACTTCGATTTTCCAGCTTGTTTGCCCTGAAATTAGCTTTTGAAGAGTTAGTTTTTGCTACATGTGTCTTGCATGACAGTATACTATGCATAGCTATGATACTCCTAAGTTAATACTTTTAAGAGGTTCTCATTTTTGTTTGGATTGTAGGATCTTATAAATGTTCTGTGAATAAGTTTAGCTGTTAAGTTTAACATTATTGGTGCTATTATTATAACTATTAGTGATGGATTCTGAGCACACTGATTCTTATTTTTAATAAAATACAAGTCACATGAAGCAAATAAAAGTTATTTTCAAGGCAATTCTGCAGTTTTCTTTCTGCTGCATGATGATCAGAAGTGAATCACTGTGAGTGGGGAGGAGAAAGACGAGGAGAAAGGAGAGAAGCTGAAAGAAAACAGACTAATTGATTAGACTTGCAGTTGAAATAATATAAAATAGTTCTGCAAACGTCTTGGTTGTTTTTAGAAATAAACGTTGCAGTACTGGAGACTGTCACTAACATTTCTATGGATTGCTTCAATGCAATATATTTAACTGTGGTCTTAAATAGGAAAATGACCAAAATATGCAGGAACAGAGCTTAACATGAATAGATGTGATGAACGTTGAAGGTGGATGGGGAGAGGGAACCCCAGGCAAGAGACCTTTCCTTTTACCCCTTGCTCCGAGGGGAGGCAGTGCTCCCTTCCCCTCCCCCCTTCACCCCGCGGTGTTGGGAGTAACCCGGATGAGGAACAGGAGTTTAGAAGGTGGAAAGAAAATACCTCTGGCAATATAGGCCAGACAGCATCAGACATACAGACTGTTTGTTAGATTGTGAGCTCTCTCTCCTGCTGGGGGAGAGCAGGTTTCTCTGATTGGCCAATGTCCAGTCAGGGACAGTTATTTTTTCCAATTAAGAACTTAGTAGTTGTCTAGAAGATGCATGTACCCCCCCTATTAAGTATATCAGTCTTAAATCCTATCCAATGCCCTGTCCAAGTTTATATATACCTATCCCCTTTTTCCAGAACCTTCCTTATCTGTATATAAAACCCCTCCATTTTGTAGAATAAAGAGAGATCAGCCTTAGCACCCACAGCTGGTGTCTCTGTGTGGAGCTCTCTGAGCTCGGCCGATACACCACCGGGCACAATGAGAGAAACCACAGCTCAGCTGTGAATCCCCGCTGGTCCAGAGAAGACCCCCGAAACCCCAAACCGTGTTACTGCGGCACCTCATGGCCCCCACAGAGAGACCATGGATGCCAGCACCAGGCAGGGAAGAGCAGGCAGAGAGAGTTTGATTGTTCTGGTAACAGCTTAAATACCTTTTGGGGGGGGATCACAAAGTGACCACTGGGAGTCCAGGAGGTCTTACAAACAGCCAGTGATAACAAAGGGTTAATAACCAATAGGTAAGCTTTCAGTTATCTCTTAGACATTCCAGTGGTATAGATAAGACTGAGGAACCTTGGGAAGAAGAAGGGTTACACGAAGAGTTACACCATTTTGGAAGCATGCTCACTTTAAACAATCATTACAACTTCAGCATACTTTTCTATACCACAAGCATACTGCAACACAGATGTTCTATATCCGGAGAGACACATGATAGCATTTGGTATAGGCAATGTTTCTCTGATCTTCAGCAGAACCCTTTAATTTATTTGTCTAACTTTATTAAAACAAGGAAATGGATGTAGTGACCTGAGAGGCCCTTTCATTTTTGTTTAAAAATGCACTTATTGCAATAGCTTCCTCGTCACAGGTTTCTCTCCAAATGGAAAGAGACCTCATCCTCTTCTCTATTAACTGTCTTTTAGTACTTAGTTTGTCCTAGTAAATCACTCCTTCTACATATTTTTCTTTCAAATTCTTTCCATCTGTCAAGTATTTGAGTATCTGGACTTCTCAATAAAAGATGCTTCTTTAAGGATTACATGTCAACATTTATAAATCCATAATATGGATAGTGAGAGCAGAAAAACTATTTTCAGAAATGGGCAAGTGCTTGTATTGGGTCTGGATGAGATGGAGTTAATTTTCCCCATGGCTGCCCTACAGTGCTCTGCTTTGTATTTGTGGGTAGATTCTTGTGGTGTCCTGCACAGGGCCAGTAGATGGATTTGATGATCTTTATGGGCCCCTTTCAATTCAGTGTGTTCTATGACGCTATGATTCTAATGCTCAGTGGTTCGTGTTCCAGTGCTCAACCATCCTCTGGCTGAAATACCTTTACCTGATATCTAACCTGAACCTCCATCCGTAGAAGTCAAACTGAACCAGCAACTGAGAGGTGGTTCATGGCTATACCACTTATTAACCTTTTTTTTAGCAGGTTTCCAAGAGACAACTCTGGAAAAATAGGGAAATGAGTAACTCCAAAAACCTCTAGTATCCTCAAAATTTTTTTCCTACTGTTGCATAACCAGAGAAGAGATTCATGTTATCTGGAACTATAGATAAAAGAAGGCATTAGGAAGATGAGTTGACATGACCAAAAATACATGTAATATTGGTTATGGAACTGAATGAAATTTCCATATAAACTGAAATTCATCCAGCACTTTGCTCAAAATAAAAATCAAGTTTGGAATAGTCAGAGAAATTCCAACTGGATATCTTTCAAACTTGGATGGTGTCAACAGTGCATAAAAACAAACTTCACCTGAGGAATGGATTGGCAAAAAAGAGGGATTATGAAACAGAAAAAAGGAAGCATATGGAAGTTAAATTTAGGGTACAGGAAATATTCCCTCATATGTCTTTCCATTGTTACTGTAAAAAAAAGTGGAATATGAGGAAATGCATGTACTGAGCAACAATCACAACAATCTTTTATTTCTAGCAGTTCAGCTTCAGCCTGCTCAAACTTTTCAGTGGATGACAAAATAATTAGATCATTGCTACCTGATCATTATGTCTGATTAGCATCTATGTCTATCCAGCCTACAGGACACTTCAAGGTGCATATGGAAATGGGGACCAGAGCACTGAAAGAGTATCTCATATACTCCTGTTTCAGCTACTCCATATCCCTGGAGAGCCCTAACTTAGCATCTAGAAATCTCCATAGTCTCCAGAGAAGAGCAACAAGGCTGGTAAAGGGACTGGAACACAAGTCCTATGAGGAGAGGCTGAGGGAGCTGGGGTTGTTTAGCCTGGAGAAGAAATGGCTCAGGGGTAACCTCATCGCTCTCTACAACTATCTGAAAGGAGGTTGTAGCCAAGTGGGTGTTGGTCTCTTCTCCAAGGCAGGTATCAGTAAGACAAGAGTATCTCTGCCAGTAGAAGTTTAGGTTAGATATTAGGAAGAAATTCTTTACAGAGAAGGTAATCAGGCACTGGAATGAATTGCCCAGGGAGGTGGTGGATTCTCTGTTCCTGGAGGTTTTTAAGATGAGACTAGATGTGGCACTGAGTGCCATAGTCTAGTAACTGCAGTGGTGTTGGATCAAGAGTTGGACTTCATGATCGCAGAGGTCCTTTCCAGCCTTGCTGATTCTATGATTCTATGAAAGAAGTTCAAAGCACTCTCTCTGTATGAACAGTGCTGTGCAAAAGACTGCTGCACTTACACGGCATATATCCTTGCAGCTGCCTGTAGGCTGGGACTGGACAGTATGGGGTTTCTAGGCCCAGCTTGCGAATTCCTCATGTTTTAAGATGGAGGTTTTTCAGGATTTTGCCCAGTCATAGGTAGTTAACATGCTGAATACCTGGTCTGTCCTAATCTCTGGGACTGAAAAGTAGGAATAAATTGCTGTGAAAGGCACAGTTGTGTTAGAATGGAAGTTTAAGACATTTCATTTGAATTTACTGTTGAATCCTGATCCAAGGAGCTCCATTCTGGAAGAGGCAGAAAAACACTGAATCACAGAATAGTTTGGGTTCGAAGTAATCTTAAAGCTCCTTTAGTTCCAAACCATGTTTCCCTGCCATGGGCAGGGACACCTTTCACTAGACCAAGTTGTTCAAAGCCCCATCCAACCTGGATCTGGGCATCTACAGCTTCTCTGGGCATATTTATTTTTGTTTAAGTCAATTGTACTATTGGCTTTAATGTGATCCCAGAACTTAATGTTAACTGTCTGTCCCAGAGCATCATGGGGGACACAATTTTTCAGAATCTTCCTGGTTTTACCATGCCACGTGAAGCCCTTTCTGAACATTTCTATTTGAAAAGAAAGAGGAAACAAATTTCAACAGTTACTTAAGTGAGCTTCATTATACATTTAGGCTGTGTGCCAGATCTTCTCATGAATTTTATCACTGAAACCTTTATAGCAATAATTAGAGGATTTTCAGGTATAGAAATATTCAGAAGAGGAAAGAAAAGTAAAAAATTCAGAAAGGAAAGCAAAGTAAGTTGAGCTGTCATGAGTCTAAAATAATTATCATCTAACTGCGTCCTGTTCCATTTTTATATTATCATAATGGAAGAAGATGTGTTTTTTGAGAATACTACCAACTTCAGAAAATATTAAAAAGTGTACTTCCCAAGAAGAAAAAAAAAATAATATATGAGCACAAAATGTTAGAAACTAGTTTTTTGAGTATTGACAGGCAGGATGATAAATCCTGAGATTCAAAAATTCATCTATTTAGTAATGGAGATGCTTGTATGATTGACAAGTCTTGTAATATGCTAGTAAACACTGTATGACTTACTATTTGATGAAGTTCACATTCAATATAGAAAAAAGTGCATGTCTATTTCTGCTTCATGGCACACAGTTTGCATCATTTATGGAAGTATTTTTAGTTTTACCCAAAAAAAGTTGTTTTGTCAGTTGTCAGTCAGACCATCTGACTACTTCTAATTTGAGGCTTAAATGTTCATCATCATCAGTTTTTAAAGTATTGAAATGCACTAATATTTATTCTCTGGTTTACTTCAGTTGTTTGTTTGATATGTCCAGGACATAATGAAAGGTTAAATGGAAAGTATATTTCATACCTTTGTCAACAATGCTACATACAAGGTTTGATGGTTTTTAGTTTTCCAGGTGGTATTGACAAAACTTCTTTTTCTTTCTCCATAGCAAGGGCACACTGTCCAGAATATTTATTCTTCTTTGAGTCTAGATTTTGAATACTTCCATTTGCTCTTCCCAGGATTATGAGTTAATCAATTTAGTTGTTTAACTAATAATCCTCATCTGTCCTCAATTTTTCCCCCTTTTTTCTGCTTCTCTGGGGCTCAGGGGAGACCTCATCACTCTTTACAACTCTCTGAAATGAGGATTGGTCTCTTCTAGGCAGCTATCAGTAAGACAAGAGGGCATGGTCTTAAGCTCTGCCAGGGGACGTCAGATATTAGGAAGAAGTTCTTTACAGAGAGTGTAATCAGGCATTGGAGTGAGCTGCCCAAGGAAGTGATGAGTTATCCATCCCTGGAGGTATTTAAGAAGAGACTGGATGTGGCACTTAGTGCCATAGTCTAGTAACTGCAGTGGTGTTGGATCAAGAGTTGGACTTGATGATCTCAGAGGTCCTTTGCAGCCTGGCTGATTCTATGATTCTATGATTTAGCCACAACAAATAGGTGGTCTTCTAACTCGATTTCACTACCTCCCAACCTGGATACAGTGCTGGCTGCCTTTACAGCACATCAGTTCTCTCCCATGTGAAGAGGAAGAGAAATGCGGATATGAGAATTCTGCCACATTGCTCTAAAAAGCTTTATAATTTTTTTAATGGTAAAGCTTGACATGAGATTTTCTTCTCATTTCCTCTGACTGTGGCCTTCTACTTCCAAATTTCCCATTCCTGTGGTACTAATTACACCCAAATTTCTCATTTCTCAGTCAGCCTTTCCTTGGTTTTTGTCATACTGTTGCTGATAAACAAAGGAATCTCCTTAGAAAAAACCCCTAAACCAAACCAAATAAAAAAACCCTCACCACCGCCACCAAAAGCAAAACAAAATAAAACAAAACAAAACAAAAAAACCTCACCAAAACAAACTACAAAAAAACCCAACACAATAAAAAGATAAAAAAAAAACCCACCCCAAAACCCAAACCCACATTAAACAACTGTATTTCTCTTATGCTTCTTCTTTTAAGACTCCTTTGCCAAAATACATAGTTAGAATCTTGAAAACATTTGGATGCCCTGAAGACTGTGTCTCCCAGGCAGCTATCAGTAAGACACGAGGGCATGGTCCTAAACTCTGCCAGGGGAGGTTTAGGTTAAATATTAGGAAGAAATTCTTAACAGAGAGAGTAATCAGGCATTGGAATGGGCTGCCCAGGGAAGTGATGGATTCTCCATCCCTGGAAGTTTTTAAGATGAGACTGGATGTGGCACTGAGTGCCATGATCTAGTAACTGCAATGGTAGTGAATCAAGGGTTGGACTTGATAATCTCAGAGGTCTTTTCCAACCCGGCTGATTCTATGACTCTGCTAACCAGCATCTTCTCAATGTCTCCTCCGTTGCCTGAACTAAATGCTGTCTCATGTATTTCTCAAGTGGGTATTATGAATCCCTATTTCATAACCTTAACAGAGGCTGTAAGCCCTATGCTACCAATGGAAATGGGAGCAGGCTGCAAAAACAAATTTGGGAGCCACTAGTTTTAAATTGTAAATTTTGCAGACAGGTTATCTTCTCTATTCATTATCACATCGCATGGTATCTGTGCCTATATGTCATTTAACTTTAGTCCTATTTTTAAAATGAGCGTCTGTAATCACTAACAGGGATAATCTTACAGCTGCTGTGAATAAGCAAGCATAATCCTAACGTACTTAGGCCAGATATGACAAAACTTTTAGGGATAAGCACCATATGAATTCTAAAATAAAAAAATCACTGTGGATTCAAGGTTGGAACCTGTGCCAGTGCTTTACAACCACTAAGCATTTCTTTAGCAGAATCAGAACTGCCTGGACAGTTCAATGTCCCATGACTGGAAGCACGTACACAGCACCATGTAGTCCTACTTGCACAAGCAAGGGTAGGACGTCCCTTTGATAAACTGTGTCCATCGAAGAGATTGGGAAGCTATACAATATCCCTTATCAAGCCAACCACTAGCAAAGGAGGTGCAATCAAAGGAAATGGCTCATTTGGCTTGGATGTATCATTACATCCTGATGAGGAAGCTAGGAGCAAACCAGAAAAGCTTTTGATCTGCTCTGAGGGAGAGAGCACATAGTGGTCAGTGGCTGGTCACCTCAGTTTCCTGAAGTGATAATGGCTGTTGTCCAACCTTGCACTGATCTTAGCTTGAACTTGCAGAGGAAACAGGGATCCACTGGTAACAACTCTGGTCTACTTAGATCTTGTAAATAATCCAGCAGAAATTTCATGTGGCTTTTCTCATCTGTTCAAGAAAATGTGGCACATATCTATCTGAAAAGTATTGGTGTCAGAAAATCCCTGAGAAGTTGACTGAACCCATTGCTGGGAGATGCTCTTTAATTTTACAGCCAGAGAAAATAGGGAGACAGCAGAACTTAAATGATCCTTCACTGCTGTAAAAAAACATAGATCTTCCTGGATAAAAATAACATGTTTTGAAATCATTTTTGTATTTTTAATTGCTATGTATTTATCAGTTTGTGAGGCCAATTCTGTTCTGTTTGTGGCATAATTAACCCAAATAGTGTTATAATGTGATACTAGACCAGACTTTTCTTGTTTACAAAGCTGTGGCTATTACTTCCAAATATAACATTACATCTAAGCCAGCTGTTGAAATGAAATTTCAAAATCGCTAAAAATAAACTTTGTGAAATGAATTTAGTAAGGTGACCTTCTCAGAAAGTCACTCTGCTGCAAATAATTTTGAATTTACTCCATTCACCTCTTCCCCTGAGTTTTTATTATGCTACTATTCAAATGTTCTCTGTCTTGTCTACCTTTAAAGTCAATTTCAGTCATAAAGTTAGTTAAACCAAATACATAAAACCACCAGAACTATATGCAAATCTGGTAAGACAAAACATACCTAATTAAACTTTTATCAAAAGAGAAAATTAATACAGTCTTCAATTACAGAAGAACCATATAAGTAAGAGGAGTTTGACTGCATTAAATCAGTAAAGTCAGATTTAAAACTGAAAAATGAAGATTTAATATTGAAAATCACTGTCACCAAAAAAAAAATACAAATTCTAAACAGCTTCAAACCTTCCTTTATGTACTCTTACTGAAAATTATATGCAGGCTTGGCACACTGTATAAAGATGTATTATTGTAAACATAATTTTTTTTGTTCTACGTCTTCAGAATAACGTAGCTGCACAGTTAAGATCTGCAGTTGCTAGGACTTCATGTGCAAAGAAAGGAAAGCATCACAACTACTTTATCTGTGAAACTTCACAAGGGCGAAATTCTTCCTTTTGATAGGTTGTGAGGCCTAGGCTACACTGAAAGGCTATGCATAAGGACACCAGCTTTCCTGCAATCTAACTTATTTTACCCTATTTTTGAGACAAATGCCTTTAAAATGCTTCATCAGAGCGATGTGATTCTACTTTTCTGTAAACTTCCTTTACTCACACATCCTCCAGGCTAATTGCATTTTATCTCTGACAAAAGATGCTGCACATCACTTCCTTCCTACCTGGGGCTGTGGTCCAAGACCTTCCAAGGGAGCATCACCCTCAACTCTCACCCAAAGAGGATACAAAGCAGCACAGTAAGACTGAAGGGAAAGAGGCTCCTGCTGCCAAGGGTCACAGGGCATTGCTTAGCAGGAAACAGACGCTCTGCAAATGACATCCTGCAGGATTTATTTGGCAGGTGGCGAGGCTGGAAGCCTACACTGCATCAGTGGAAGTGTAGGGACAAGTTTCCTCAAAAAAATGTGTGCCGAGGCACTCACAGGCACTTACTGTGCCCTGAGTCTACTATTAAATCTGTCTTCTCCTAAAAGACCAAAGTACAAAGAGGTGTTCTGAAATTAGCTAAGTACCAAATGTGGTCTAGAGAGCATTTTGTGATTTCCCTCTACTTTTCTTTCTTCATATATTTAGAGTTTCCTTTAGAGAAGTAGCAGTGAGTTTCATTTTTTTGCAGTTTTCTCAAAGGTCATGTATGAATATAAATCAATACATGTATGAGTAGGACTGGAACATGAATGCCCTGGTCTCATTTATTTATGAGAACCTTTGTGTGCTGTGTATCTTACACACAGACATGTGCTGACAGTGAGATAACTGGCAGGCTTAGATTTGTCATCCAAATGAAAGTAGAATTTTGCTATTTAAGTAACTCTCTTACCTAGTCATGCAATTGAAAAAGGAGTATGGTGATCTGGTCTCCTGAGATGGTGAAGCTATTGCTTCCCTAATATATAGCAGAATCACAGAATCGTAAAGGTTAGAAAAGACCATTAAGATCATCAAATCCAACCATCAGCATAGCACCACCATCATGTTCAGCATTAAACCATGTCCTCAAGTGCCATATTCACATGTTTTTTGAACACTTCCAGGGATGATGACTCCACCACTTCCCTGGGCAGTCCATTCCAATGCTCTACAAACCTTTGTGTGGAAAAAAAAAAAAAAATTCCCTAATATCAAATTTAAACCTTCCCTAGATCAGCTTGAGGCTACTTCCTTTTGTCCTGTCACTTGTTACCTGGGGGAAGAGACTGACACATACCTTGCTATAACCTTCTTCCAGGCAGTTGAGAGCTATAAGTTCATCCCTGAGCCCCCTTTTCTCCAGACTAAACAACTCCAGTTCTCTCAGTTGCTCTTCATAAGAATTATGCTTCAGAACCTTCACCAGCTCCATTGCTCTTTTTTGGACTTGCTCCAGCATCTCAATGTCTTTCTATCAGTGAAGTGCCCAAAACTGAATACAGGATTAGAGATGTAACCAAAGAACTCATCGCAGAGAAATTACATTAAACTCATCATAGAGAAATTCCCAATTTCCCTTTCTTTTTACTTCATCCATCTTCTTCTGAATTTGGGACGGACACCTACTTGAAAAGACTCTATCAAAGACACCACTGCACCTTTTTGGTAATTAGAACAAGTGGAGAATTAAACCTTTCAACTCAGCTGCTCCCCACTATCACCTGTCAACGTGGTGTCTGAAACGTTATTCACTTTGCTGCTCTCCAAGCAGTTGCTATTGAATACTTAAGGTGGCTGCAGGAGAGAAAAACCTTCAGATATGAGAACTTCATGAAATACATAGAAACACATTAAAGACAAAAGGGAAAGTTAAGAAAACTTTAAAACTTTAAATCATGAGATGCCAGACATAGAAGCAGTTTGCTCAACCCTTACATTGTTCCATTGCATACACACATCATGAGATAAAATCTAATTCAGAATTCAGAGAAATACTATACCTCCTTTGTAGCTTCCCTCAGTTATCAAGATTTAAGGACTGCTTTCATCTCTTACAGGGAGTTTTTGAAGCCCACAAGTGGTTTGTTTGCTGAGACATCTCCCCTAAAGGCTAAGAGGAGAGATGGTAAGGAGTGACTGTTGGAAATAACCAAAAGCAGGCACCCCACTTGAATGCTATACACACAACCCATAGCATGGGTAGAGTATCCTGCTGAGACAAAACATAGAAATAAAAGCTGTCCTGAATAGTAATACAATATGATGGTTTCCAAGAAGCTGTGCCACTTAAGAGAGATAAAGTGGGCATTTTTCAGAAGTGAACAGTTGCACTTCATACTCAGGGAATAGAAGTTGGGATAAATCCTTTGACTTCAAAAGAACTAAGTCCATTTTCACTGGATTAAAATCTAGTTTATTGCTATTTTCTCTTTTGCCTGAACAAAAATAATTTTATCTGATGGAAAGTAGTTGATTGTTAGCAAAATTACCATAAGAGAACAATGCAAACCTGGTTAATGTCTTCATAAAACCATTTTGAAAAATCCATTTCTCATAGAGTTTGCATTTAAGATTTTTCAGAGCTTTGCTTTCTGATTTCATTACTATTACAATGCAACAGCTGGGACTTTAGTCTCAGTGAGTGGGTTTTTTTAATGATATTTAGATATTTGACTTCATTTTTCAGAAAAGAGGGATCTATCCTAAAAATTAAAATTGTTATTTCGTAGGTTTTCTTTTGTTCCAACCTAACAGGAAAGATGAAAAGAAAGAAAATAGCAAGATTGTCCATTAGTGGAAACTAGAAACCTTAAGAGTTATTTCCATTCTCCCAGGTGTTATTATCCCATCTTGAAAATTTAGGATTCTACAGTGGGAAATGCTACAGACAATGATTAGAATCAATCCTGTATTTTACAATACCTCATTGCCAGTGCACTTTGCCAGTAACCATCACTCAGCATATACTTACATTCTGGCACATTTTAGGATCTCAGAAGTCATGTTTAAAAATTGGCCCACTAAATTGCACACAAACCCAAGCTACTCTGTAGTGTTCAGCCAACAGGACTACATTACTCTGGGAGGAACTTTATTAGTGATGAGAAAGGTACTGAGCCATTATGCTAAATAAGTAATCCATAATGATTTTCCAGAACTAGAATGAGATTACGATTCAAATTTTTTTTAAAAGAGACAGAGAATCTTATTGATCTCTTGCAGACACTGTGCTTTGTTCTGAAGTTCTCCCCTTGAGTTTAAAGGAGGGGAACATTGTAAAGCTACTTTGTGACCCCAGTGAAGCAATGAAAGAATACAGAGGTTCAGAATATGTACCCACAAATGAGGCAGTCAGCATAAAAATGATCAAGTGTCAGAAACCGTGTGGTCATTTTTGTGCACACAATCATAAACATTCTGTATGAATTCATAGATGGGATGAAAGAAGAATGAGCATAATTTTCCATGATGTCCCCTATATCACATAACACTAAATTTCTCTCCCTTACCCCTCTTGAGAGCAAAGGATAACTTGCACTTCAGTGATATACAGTTAGTACATGTTAAAATAAATGCCTGAAAAGCAGTCTGTGTTTGAAGGTAACAAGAAATGAATCATTTATCACTTCACTTGAAACTTTGCTCCAGTGATTAAACATTCTCACTGTTTAAAATATGAGCTGAATGTTCAAAAATGTGTCTGTCTTCAGTTTATGTGGGTTCACCTGCCAGTCACTGTTTTGTCTTATACTGTTCTCCTGGCTTTAATGGTGGCTGATGCAGCACTGGGTTTGGTTTGCCTAGAACTGACATCACACAAATTAAGTCACAGTTGATTTATTTAACTGGAGGTAGGACTAGGTGATCTCCTGACTTCCCTTCCAACCAGCATGCCTGTGATAAAAGAGTATCAGCATCCACTAGGTCATTACAGGGAAAGATCAAATACACAGCAAATAAATTTCATTCTTTCCTCTAACTGCAGTTCTCAGCCCTTCTCTGATACTTCCTCATAAAGATCTCGCCAGAAACTTAGAGACATAGTAATTCTTTCTGAGATACTGTGGACAAAAATTCAAAAATTTGAATTAAATTCACTTAAATTGAAAACACATATGTTTCTCTTCCCCCACTCCAAACATAAGGTGTACATTGTCACATTTCCTGAAACTGCTAGTTTCTTTTTGCAGAGCACTTTACTTAGCACCATCTCTACAAGACTTTCTCACAGAAAAAACTCCAACAAACCAAAATCAAAACAAATCACATTTCCCTGCTTTAAGCAGAATATTACCCCAGTGCAAATATTTATCTGGAGATGTTACTGAAAAAATATATTGGCCTGCCATATTGGTCATGCCACTTCTTCCTTTATCCACTTTCTCAGAACTCCCTTTTTCAACAAACATTTTTCTTTATCTGAGCTACATGACCTCTCATATTAAGTTTATAAACTCTTGTAGGTAGAACCCACCTTGTTGGCCACAAGTGCTATTAGACACTGTAGGTAATGTGTGTTTAGCACTTCTGGCATTGCTATACACATAATAATAAGAAGATGAAGAAATAAAAGACTGAACTTCTGTCACAGATAAAGTCCTGATGACAAGTTATAGAATTATATAACCATAAAATCATAAAATGGTTTTGGTTGGAAGCAATCTTACGGATCATCTAGTTCCAATGGCCCCTACTGGACAGGGGCACTTACACAAAGCCCACTCAGCCTGGCTTGAACACTTCCAGGAAACAGGCACTCACTTCTCTGGGCAACCTGTTCCAGTGCCTCAGCAGCCTCTTCTAATATCTAATCTAAACCTACTCTCAGTTTAAAGCCATTTCTTCTTGTCCTATCACTACATAGACTTTAAAAAAAGTCCCTCTTCAGCCTTCTTTTAGGCTCACTTTAGGCACTGGAAAGCTGCTATAGGGTGTCCCTGAAACCTTCTCTTCTCCTGGCTGAACAATCGCAGCTCTCCTGCCTCCATAGGAGAGGAACTCCATTCCTCTAATCATCTTGGTAGCCCTCCTCTGGACTTACTCCAACAGGTCTATGTCCTTCCTGTGCTCAGGATCCCCAAGCAGGATGCAGTACCCCAGGTGGGGTCTCACCAGAGCAGAGTAGAGGGGTAGAATCACCCCACTCAGCCTGCTGGTCATGCTGCTTTTGGTGCAGACCAGAACACAATTGGCTTTCTGGACTGTGAGTTCACATTTCTGAGTCCTGTGCAGCTTTTCATCCACAAGAACCCCCAAGTAATTCTTGGCAGAACTGTTGACAATCCCTTAATACCCCTGCCTGTACTGGTATCAGGAGTAGCCCTGACCTGCACTTGGTCTTGTTAAAGCTCATGAGGCTTCTGTGGGCCCACTTCTTGAACTTGGCCAGGTCCCTCTGGATGGCATCCTTTATTTTTAGGAGTGTCAACCTCACCACTTAGCTTGGTGTTATTGGCAAA
Organism: Pyrocephalus nanus; assembly: GCA_038380795.1. Classification (NCBI taxonomy): domain Eukaryota; kingdom Metazoa; phylum Chordata; class Aves; order Passeriformes; family Tyrannidae; genus Pyrocephalus; species Pyrocephalus nanus. Next base: position 26,541,855 of record CM076263.1, on the reverse strand, counting down.
CTTGCTGAGGTTGCACTCAGTCCCTTTTTTCATGCAAGACATTAAATAACAATGGGCTCAATACAGACCTCTGAGGGACACCACTTATCACTGATGTCCATCGGGAGATTTGACCATCACCCACTACCCTCTGGTTGTGATCAGTTCCTTATCCATAGAACAGACAACTCAATTTTTACAAAACGTGAATTTTGATGAGACTTTATAGAAGTCTTGTTGAAAGATCCTACAGATATCATGAGATATATTATATCATGAGTCTCAAACCAAGTATGAGACACAAACAGAAAAGTACCAGCTGAAAAGTATCAGCTGTCAGTAAATATGAAAGATACACCAAGGTTATTGGAAGTCAGAAAGTCACAACAGAGCATGTTTAGCTGTACCTGTCTGATACTTGTCTAGGGAGGAATGAGAAGAATAGAGAAGTGCTGAATGGAGGAGAAAAGGATCATATAGCAGCAGTCACAAAGCTTAAATGATTTTGAAATTTGAAATAAAATATAAAATATTTTAATTTTTAATTTTTCTGACCAAGGAAAAGACAAACTCTGTATTGCCAGTGTTTCATGTTTATATTTGCATGACTATTCTATTAATGGTCCTAGAAGTCACAGCATGGTTTAAGAGAGAAAAACAAAGCATTATATGCTGTGGCGATTCTCCTGTAGAGGTAGGAGTCATTTTTGCATTCTACATTGAAGCTAATCGTAGCCTACATACTATTTAATCAACAGTCTCGGCAAGCTAAAGGAGAATTAAAAAGTTATGCAATCATTGTGCTTCATAGTATGAATAGCATTTGATGATGCATTGCAGAAAAAGACAGAAATAATATGACAAAGGATGTTTCACAGAACAGATTGCACCATGAACTCCAGCTACCAAGCTTAGGAGGCTGCATTTCAACCCTTATCCATCTGCCTATGTTCACTGCACAAATCATGTGGGTTTGCTCTTTCTATTTCTGTTTGAAACATGTAAAGACAACTAAACACTCTTTCTATTTCTGTTTGAAACATGTAAAGACAACTAAACACAAGAAGTAGGTGGAAATCTCTTGGCAGCAGGATGATTATGTGCTAGAGGCAGACCTGTGTCGGAGATCAGTGGTGCTCACCTTGTTGCTAGTACCTTCCCTTCTGCCCTACAACATCCAAGCAGTAGACTCAAGTGGTTTTTCTTTAAAAAATTTAATGCATTTTAATATTATATTTTTATCCTTTCTTAAAGTGCGTGGGGGGGTGGTTGTGAATGGCTTTTGCTTTCCACTCTTTTTATATGTTTTAAATAGAGTAACACATAATGTTGGAATTTCTCAAAGATTTTTTTCCCCCATTTGCTTGTCCTTGTTTTTATATAAAATGCCTAGATGGTGGCTGAGCAGAAGTCAGTCTGGAAAGTCACCCCTAATATATGTGTAGAGTGTCCTTATATTTTGATACAAAGGGAATAAAGTAAGATTCAGCTGAAGAAGTGATTGGCCATAATTGTACGTAAGTTCACGAGACAAATTACAGTATTTGTAACATTTAAAATGAGGCTTCTCTGAAAAATTAAACTAAGTTGACACAGGTCAGCCAAATGGTGGGCTCCTAGCAGCAGAGACATGATTGAAGACTGCTTCACTGAGACTTAGAGCTTCACAAGGGACTGAACAAGTCTCAGCTCTGCACAGCTAATTCAGACATGCAGTGCAGCATAGCTTTATAAACACCATACAGGAGCTAGCCAAGGACCTTTATGTCTATCAAGCTTACAAGTAGCTATAGTATTATAAACAGAATGTTTTCTATTAAATAACGTTCAGTTCTACCAAAAGACACACACCAAGCAACACTGAGAAAGACATGCAAATGCAGCTAAACTCAATTATAAGGAGACAGGCTATAGACTGTAAATTTAAATTTTAAGTTTCAGATACTTGGACATTTCAGTCACTATTTGAGTACATCTAATATATTGCTTAAAGGACTTAATAAAAATGGGCAAGTTATGAGCCTCATATGAGATATTTTGAGAACTTGAATAAAATTCTTGGCCAGTACCTTAACAGATTTAAGGTGACAACGAATAAGGGAGCTTGCAAACATCTAACCCAGGTGTTATTCTGGATGGGTTGGGTTTCAGTACATCTCCTAGCAGCTGACTAACTCTGTTTTGGGAAAATTTGTAGGACAGTGATTAAATACTAAGAAATAAGAATTTAGAGGAAAAAAATAAACTTGAAACTGCAAGTAAAATTGAGAAATACTGCAGGCAAACACACAATAACAATGCAGTTTTAGGAGGGAGTCTGAAATAAAAAAACATCAGGAGCTACAACTGACTATGATAATACAAAGAATGCCCCCCTTTGTCCATCAGACACTGCCAAGACAACAGAACCTCAGCAAAATGGTATTTCATGCTAAGAAATGTAGGCACTTCAGAATCTATCAATCTATTATTAAAAAATTATCCCCCTTGCCCATTCTAAGTGTGTTCTACTTACACAGCACTTACATTCATAAAATGCTCCTCTATTTGGCCCACTGCTTAGTTTATGCAAGAGACATGCAATCTAAGCGATTGCACTGGTTCCAGTGTAGACATGCCATTGCTCATTAGAGACATTGCTCAATAACTGATAGCTGAGATGTAATTAGGATTGTATTGGAATTTTCTAGAGAGATCAGAATTAAGGAGTTGTTTTTCTAATATAATATTTATACATCTAATATAAATTAATAAGAGGTAACAGCATTAGTCATCTCCTGTCTGCAGGTCTTACACACATCAGTGAAATAATCAAAGATAATGATAGATGACTCAATGAACAGTTCGACACAAAAGACTAAAATAAAGCAAGATAGTTTCTGGACCTGGGAGGGAAAGGTAGTACTTTCCACAAGAGAGGTGCAGCATAACAAAGACTAAAGCCAAGGGACACCTTATGCACTTCTGGCCAAGATAAATGAAGCAAATGCCAGATGGTTTGAGAACCTATCCAAAGTGATGAAAGACTTTTCACCACAAAAGCTATGAATAGCGCCAGAAAAATAAAGAGAGAGCACAATAGCACCACCTTTTTTTTTCACTTCTGCTTCACGTAAAATCTGGATAATAGAAGCATTCTGGATACATGCTCTGTTTCCCTATTTGCCTTTAGATATACACGTGAAGATGCTGTTTCCACCCCTTCAGTAGAGTAATTTTCTGCATGATGTGGATTGATTTGTATGCTAATGATATTTAACACATCTACCAGACATGAATTATATGCTTCGTTACTTGGCTGATCTTTAGCTGTGTCAGGAACAGAGTGAGAATTTAATCACTTCAGGTCAGACAGAAGAATGCCAAGACAGCAAGGAATATCAAGGATGAAACCCTGGTACAATTTATTTAAATAATTATTTGAAAAGAAATTAGGAGTTCTAGGATACCTCTGGACTCTACTACTTTAAGTCAACATTGTTATTTCTGTTTGTACCAAGACAGGCCAAAAAAAATATTAGTAACTTGAAGCATGCTGATATACCGCTTACTTGACAGGTTAAGGCAATTTCCACCTAAGACAAGCAAACTACCAGGAATTCATGCAGTCATGATATAGACTCCTAGGCCTTTCTACTTTTGGGTGCATCTCCCAAATATGGGTCCTGAACAGTTACAATAAATAATTTGGTGACTACCGATACCCAGTACTTTAGCCAGCATTCCTGCTAATATATGCCTGGCCTATCTTCCCAGACGGACCCTCTGGAGAGCAGAACTTCATGTTGGGCAGAGAAAACATTCCCATTCCCAACTCTAGCTCCTAATTTTAACTTCCCTCCATGGATTTTATTAAGAGTCAAGAGTGAAGATAAAATTGTCCATGTTTCTTAGTGAATAAAAGACATAGAATGAACTGAAATCAGAGCCAAAGGGCTATGGTTGTTAGTCACAACTAATTATAAAGCATCTACAACATGTGATTGCTGTTTGCAATAACCTGCCATGCAAGAAGAATATTTTCTTGAGCTGCCTGTGAATGAAGCAGTGCTAGTAGGGCATTGCAAGCCATTAAGTTGTTTGCTCACAGGCTACAAGGGACCCTGGAATATATTTTTATTCTCAGATGAATTTAAGACAGGGTGCGTATTTCTGAAGTGAATTTTTCCTCCTAAAGGTCAGTCAAGGTAAGAGACCTAATTTCATTTGCTAAGTGATGCTTTGTAAACCACAAAAAGACTTTGGAAGGAAGTGATGATTTCAAGGGAGGGTAGGTATGGAAAGTTCCATAAGGAAAAGAAAAACAGCTCAAACTACTCTCCTGCACAGTGAACTCTCTGTGTGTCACATAGTCCTACACAACAGCAATCACATCCCCTTACACAGATATGGGAGGATCACAGTGTGGCAGGTCCCATCAAGGCTAAGGTTCAGAAACATATAAATTTTAACTAAATTATTTCCTCAGCTTTTTCAGTGGAACTAGTTCGAGAGATGCAAATGCGCACGGGCAGATTTATTTATATTTACCCAAAGCAGAGTTTGACAAGTAATTTGCAAAAAGTTAGAGTCACAATATTAATAACCCATTAAAGCAAGCAAATCATCAGGTGGATATTCTGCTCTTACCATGCTGTGAGTAGTTTGACTGGAAGAATCATACAGAATTGGTGCAAGGGCCATTTACATTATATTGGTGTCTTTAGCAGCAGCATTTTGTTCTTCTGCATAAAAGCATACAGTAGATGACAAAAAATTCCAGCACATTTATAAGCGTGCTCCCATACACATAATTGATCTTACCAGTAAGTGACAGTCCCATGAATTTTGAATTTCTGTAGCTACAGTTTCTTTTTCTTAAATGAACTATGTTGATGAATAACACAGAAATATTCCATATTTCTTATGATATTTATTATTTGTTTGTAATATTCAATAGAAGAGCTATTTGTCTTTCAATTATTTTCTAACAGAGAATTGGATTAAAATAGGAATTTTAGCATCTGGGTTGTACTGCCATTTTCAACATCCTGGAAGTAGTGTGAAGGCATTTCAATCATACAAGATCTAGATATTGCTCCAAGATAGAAACTTCATGACGTAAACTGGAACTTCAGACAACTGAGTAATTGTTTCAGACTGCCTGCAGAATTGAGACTTTGTTTGAAAAATTCTCAGTATTTACAGCTGAGAAGAAAAATCTGAAGAGTTAAAGCCTTTCTAGTTTGACTTTTCAGCCTCAGAAGCAGCACTTTGGTTTGCATATTGTGAAGGTCAACAAACCTATCATTATCCCTCTGCTCCTACTTTCTTTGTTTTCCCGCAATGAAAGCCAGCAGAAATTCAGTTTCAGAAATCTCAAGCACACATTTTCTTCCTTGTAGAAATTGGTAGCATAAAGCTCCAGGGCAAAAGTACTCAGCATCCCAGCAATATTTGCAACATCGAACACAAGTTTTATGATAGGCAAAAGCTACCAAAGAACAAAGGACTGTGTATCTTTACCTAGACTTCTACTTTTCATTGATTTGCATACAGCCATCTGCACCTTAGCAACCTTGGCAGTAAATAGTGAGAGGTGGATGATTGACAAGATCAGAAGTTTTAATATTTCTCATTTCACCAAAAAGTAAACTAAAATAAACCAGTCCAGAAATAATATTTAGGATATCTTGCATCTAGCCTGGTGAGTGTTAAAATTTACCCATTTGTATACATTTTCAACACTAAGCATTTCTAATCACAATCAGCAGTAGGTCAAATTATGAACCTGCTTAGACATTCTCTCTGGCTGAGGCAGATAGAAAACCCTTCGAGATACTTGTTTTGGCAAGTTTCCCTTGGACCACCAAATTCTTGAATTTCCAGCTTGTCTTTGGATTCCCTAGAAACTATTAATACTGTATGCTTTATGCTCATAACAAATGCAAATCCAAGATTCAATATCTTGAACTGTTTTGTTAATAGTTTGATTTTTGAATTTTTAAATCGAGACAAATATTTCATCTGGAGTTTGGGACATTACAGAGACAATGTATTAGCACATATATGTATACATAGACAACAGGAGATTAAAACAGTGTCAACAAACCCAGCAAATGTGGGAATCACCTGGAAAAAAAGAAAAAAAAAAAGGAGCAAAAATTGAGCCTCTTTTGCTGAAATTACCCATAAAACCTAGCAGATGTAGACAGCTATAACCAGTCTTCTAGGAGGAAAAGAAAAATTCCACTATCCTTTTTGACTAAATATTGAATTATAAAAGAGCAGTATCTACAGAGGTCAGTAGCAGGAAGCAGTATCTTCAAGTATCATTGGAGAGAAGCTAGAACTAAAAAATTGCCATCAATTACTTTAGTTCCCAAGTATTTCTATTCACAATCACTATCACATTTCCAAATTCAGAAAACTGTTCTCTGCTTTTACTGATTTCCTAGTCATATAAAATACTTAAATTATGGGAAAGTGTCTATAAGGTCATTTTTGGTTTGTTTTGTTTTTACTATACTGTTTATTTCAAAAATACTAAAATGGCTGTGAAACATTTTCTTCTTTCCTCCCTATATTTACTTCATGGATAATACCAGTAAATATTTATCAGAAGCTTATTGTACTCAAAATAGGTTTGCATATTGTGAAGGTCAACAAACCTAAAAAAAGAGAAGGTTTTGCATAAGCCATGTAGCACATAGTTCACTGCACTAGCATAAGCAGCTAACTTCTCTCCCTCCCAGCATTTCAAATATCCAGACTCTTCAGATCTTCAGGTACTAATATGGGCCCTTATTAGTGCTGGCACATGACCTACTTTTAAGATATTGTTGTATCTTCCTCCATGCAAAATACTATCTCTGTCAAATTGTGGTTTGCAGAGATTTGGACTTGGGTGACAGTTTGAAATGTTCCCATTGCAATTCCTTCTCTTCATTCCCACTGCCTTTGCTCTTCACAGAACACCCCATACATTGAATGTTTCAGCTACTTTTATTTCTTCTGTGCTAGGCTATTATGCTGTTTCAGTGAACATGGCCTTGCTCTTACTTGTCTCCTCACATCTCACTATAAAGGGTAGTTAAACTGCATTCTACTGAGTTTACTAAACCCAAATTTAATAGCCAAAATTAAATTGATTATTGTTCTACCTTTATAGGTTTTATTGACATACTTACCTGATTATTTCTCTCCTGCCTCATCAAAAACCTATTTTTTTTAGGGCTCCAAAAACTGAAGAGCTGATCAAGGAGTTCTTGGATACCTGAACAAGGGTTTTGTTTTTTGTTTTTGTTTTTGTTTTTGTTTTAAACACATGCATTTTGTGCACTACTTCAGTCTAGGGACTTGTTGATACTAGAACTTGGAAGCTGTTTTGTTTCATTAGAAATAAAACTGAAACATTCTCCTTATAGGAGAGAAGGAAAATCAATAAGTTTGTTTGAAGTACATTGAAATAGCACTCTGATACTACTTTCAAAAAACTACTTTCTTGGCTCTAGCTCAATTCAGCCTTTCCTAGAGCCAAGAGTTTTCCAGAATTATTGTATAGCTTCTATCAGAAAACTTTCAATTTTAATAAATGTTTTATGGGAAAGATACTCTCATTAACTTAGTGTTAAGTACTTTGGATGTTTTTTCCCACGATTGGACTTTGTTGTTGTATTTCCTGCACTTTGCCTTGTTTTTTTGTGCTCTGTCCATGTGAGATTACATGGGGTTTTCCTTAACTTGAAAAAACTTATCTCTTGTTGATGGGAGTGACCTTGCTATTTTTAGACCATAATGCTAGACCCATCCTTTCACATGAGTCTTTCCTCAGTAACAAACAATGACATCAGGTCCCAGGGATACTTTTAAGAAAATAATCAGACCCTTAGAAACTAGATATGAAAGACTAAATCAAGACAGGGAAATGGAGGCCTTTTACAAGGTACCTATGCACCAGCAGTTCTTGCCTATAACCGCAGTAACTTGTCTAGCCAAGGAGCTGATAATAATACAGCTTAGGTTTCAGCAATCTGATATACAGCAGGTTCCCAGACAGGATTACAGTTACTGCGACTTCTCTAGACTTCCCACACCAAGGACACATCTAGATGGCCGCAACTGTACCCCTTGATTACAGTGCAGCCAAAGGACCATTCTCACCCACAGGGGCTTGTGAAAGCCAACACCTGGAGGGGTGAAGGTCGCATAAACAGCACTACTGCATCTCTCAGCCATCCAGAGGATGCTGAACACACACCACACTTCTGCTCAGAGAAGATGAGAATACGAACATGAGGCTCAAATCCTAACTTTCAAGACTTTTCACCAGAGCATAAAACAGAAGCATTGAACACCTTTTCGGAAGTCGTAAGACGCCCTCAGGCATGTCAGCTACTGCTAGACTGATGCTTATTTTTGCCTCTAATTCTTGCCAACATCATCATGAAATCTCACAATACCAACTAGAAGAGGCCATGTCTGAACCATAAAATACAGGGTGACTGGCTTTTTAACACTGAAGCTTGTAGAAAGCACTCATACTACAGTCGGTATCAAGAGTACAAAATGCCTGAAGTCAGAAAAAATACAGTAGTTAGTCACATACTCTTGTGTGGGGGAGAAAAAACATCTGATTGATGTGAGTTAACATTTAGGAGTATTCAGATGGAAATATGTTGGTAGGAGGATTTATTCATAGAGAAGGAGAGACTGCAATTGTTTTGCTGCACAAAGTGGAGCCTCCTTACCATGGAGAGGGTTAAAAAGCAAAGGGAGCAAGCAGACACTCCTTCATCATAAGCATTCTCTGAGAAACTTGACTGACCTCAGTTATCAAGATAAGAACTAAGTCTGGGGCAGACAGAGAAATCCAGAGGGGGAAATATTCTACTGCCTGGGGACAATAGGCATTTCTGAAGCGTCATATAAACTTGCTATGACAACAATGCCTTATTGACAGCCTTTCCTTATTAAGAGAACAGGCATTTTCAGCACACATTGTTTCCCACATGAGGCAAGTGACTTACCTTGTTAACTTCAAAAAACCATACAGCAAAAGCCATTTGCTCAGGAAGCAAATGAGCTTATAAACCATGAGTTCTGAACAATGGTTCATATACAATGGATTCTCCCACTCATGAGCTACAAATACACTGCATACCATCAAGATCTTTTAATAATTTTGTCATCTAAATATTTCAGAAATGTTTTTAGATTTCTGCAATCCGTTCATCTGTGAAGGTTGTGTGTATCCAATATTAACAATAGACTCTAAGTTATGAATCATCAGAGGAAGAAAAAAAATAAATTGCAAGAATAGTGTTTAGTCATATTTGTCAGAAGATATCAGAACAAGCAAATGCAACACTATCCCTCAGGCTTCTCAAACTAAATATCTCAATGCAGAACTCCTGAATGCAGTGAAAATTTTTACCCTGCTTTAAAATTCAAAGTAACTTGAGGCTGCAGCATTTTTTCAAACAAACAAAAATATATTTATGAAATTCTACTGCAGCACTTGATGAAAAGTCTTATACTCAGTGCTGACAGCCTTTTGATTTTGCAGAGTAAAGCACACAGGGAAGGAGGGGTTATGTTCTAGCACGTTGCATGTGATACTAAGGACTCAGCTTCAGTGTGAGTTTTGAAAGTCTGCAAATGGTGTCACATTGCTTGAATAATAGATGTCAGAGCCCTTATAAAAAGCTTCTCATAAACAAGGTACTCCTTACTGGGCTGCCCAGGGATAGCCAGCAGGAAAATCTAATTACACAAACAATTCTCACACCAACTCACTTCTGAGGGTGTGTAAGACAGTACCTCTGCCAGGTCATGATCTGCAGCTCAGAAGCTTCCTCTTTCCCCTCATAGCACTGAGAGAGGTCTATTCTTCTCGTTATTATTCGTTATTCTGCTTTGGAATTCACTCTGCTTCATCCTGTTTGAGCTGTTCTGCACTGAAAAAAGATTCATGATTTGTTTGGTCAGAATGAAAAACAAGTGACAGCTTAATTCAATGGCCAGGTAATCATCACACTTACTAGAGGAGAATAGTTCTTATTTCTAGGAATGTTTTAGGCATTTTATCTAGTGACTTTTGAACAAGCTGCAGGAACATGTAGAGCAGTCTATATCCTGGTACCTAGGGCAGCAGGACAGATACAGATTTGAACTCCCTCCAGCAGAGGATCAGACTAAACATGGAAGCATCGCAATGGCCTCAAAATTTCACCCAATGTTTTCAATTTCCAGCCTCCTTCAAATTCCACATCCAGAACACGGTGTTATCAGTTTTACTACATAAGTAAACATTTCCAGCTAGTTAGGTCTCTCAAATTTATTTCTGCAAGAGGTGTTGTCTCTTTAACAATATCAAAACCCCACTACTTGTAAGAAATTATCACAGTCAGTTATGGGAAGAGAAAGTAGGAGCTGAGCACAAAGTACTAAGGTCACTGGACAAACTAGCCATAATTATAGTTCCCCCTAAATTAATTTTCTTATATTCAGGTAAACATAGTCTATCTACAGTTTTAATAATTGTATTGAGAGCTCCTCTATCCCTACAGAATATGTACCTCCTCACACCCTAATCTTAGTGCTTTTTCCTTCATTTCTCATTGAACAGCTGCTGTTGGAGAGGACTGTCTTGAGAAGGCAGCAGGAGTGAAAGTACTGACATCACCAATAGGCTAAGTGATGTTCTAAAAGTGTGTCCAAAACTGTATAAAGGAGAATATTGCCTTTGAGACTTCAGGGTAGATAATTGCAAGAATGAAGGGCTTAAGTCTGCAATCTATCATTTCAGAATCCAGAGAAGTGAGACCTACTGATGTAATTTGTTCATCTACAGGCTCTAACAAGTATTTAAGCAAGTTTTTACATTACTAAAATCCATTTCCAAGAAGAAAAAAACACAAGTAATTTCATTACTGATTTCAAGCTCTAGCTCCTGACTGGAGCTTAAAAAATAAGTACAGAATATTCAAATGGTTCTTTTCAAAAACAGGATTATTGGATAAAACAAATCTAAACAGAAAAAGAGGATGAATTAACTGTGGCAAATTTAAGTGTGAGGAAGAATTTTTAAGTTATAAAAAATCCAGAAAAACTCCACAACCTATTTTACCTTAAAGCAAAACAAGTTTGGTAGCAAATGATTTGTTGCAGATTTTCAGCCATACTTCCCCTCTTCCCTTCCTTTACAGGCACACAGTCCTGTCAAGTTTTTTACAAAGTAAAGAGGCAGTGTTTTCTGTTTCTTTGCCAGGACATCAGTGGTTAGCAGTTTTTATGCCAGGAGCCTTCCCGAAAAATTTGCTGTGAAATAGCAGCTCTTTTTTAGTTCAAAACAAACTGACAAAAGCAACTACACCACAGATGAGAAATCCTCCTGCTCTTAGTATGCATAGCTGCAAGTGTTTGCTTTTAATAATCAAACAGCAAGATGGTTAAAAGACAAATTTTCTAATCAAATTCCTGAATTCTAACTGTTGAGTGCTTCATCCCATATATAATGTGTTCTAAAGTTTCTCAAGTAAGTGATAAAGTAGCACTAGTCCTTACTTTTTTAAAAGTTGATATTTTACAGACAACTGTTAACTCCTTGCACCCATTAGCCTGTGTTTAGGTTTACCCGCTCATATACAGAAAGTCCTGTTGTTCTAAGTCACACTAGATTTGTGTGCCAATTTCTCTTCATACAAATGAACCTCTCCTGGGAACAGCAAGGCATTTATGTCAACAAGTGACTGAAGTGTGAGCTCCTCTACACCTAGAAATATTGCAGTGAATAACTGTAAGAGCTAGTCTGAGAAAGCAAGTTCCATTACATGGACTGCTTGAGAAGTTGTTTTCCAAACCAGGTTGATTGAAAATTGTTTTTTTCCTGCTTGTTGTGGTTTTTTGTTTTGTTTTGTTTTGTTTTGTTTTGTTTTGTTTTGTTTTGTTTTGTTTTGTTTTTAAGGTCAGACTTTGGACTGAGACTCCTATTCCACAGCATTAGCAGAGCCAGCCTACCTGCTGTGCAAATACTGAAAAGCCCAGTCCCACCAATCTGGATGGCAGCCCAAATTCCTCAGAAACCCTGACAGGCAGCCAGCCCAATGAGGGAAGGCAAAACTGTCTGCTTCACTGCCTGGCATGTTGAAACTCCAGTGGTTGTCATCCAGGAGATTCAGCAGATCCATTCAACAGATCTGCAAACATAAGTGCTCGAACTGCTGACTGCAGGGTCAGTAATAGGTTGGGGATGCTCCAGATCCATTGCCTCCTGGCAGTCCAAATCTCACGTAACTCCTTGACTGTCTCAAGGATAGATGCCACAGCAGAAACCCAGAAAGAATTCTAGCAGACTCCAGATAAACATCATCTCTGTTGACACTTCCAGTTTCACAGACTCAGCAAGTGTGAATAGGATCAATTTTTTTTTTATTACTATAACACAGTGATGTCCAATCTTATGTATCATATCTGCTGTTTAGCACTATTGATGGTGCCTCTGTTGGAGGAAACAGAATTGACAATACCCAAAAAAATAAATTGGGCTACCCAAAGAAATAAATTTGGCTAACTTATCGCGAGTAGGGTTTGGGCTCACGACAGACCCCGTGGCACATCTTGTATGGGAATTGGTCACACAGAGGATGACCCACAAAATGGAGTTTATTAAAACAAGATGACAGTTTATATACAGGGGGATACAGAAGGTTCGGGAACAGAGGTGGGTTTCTTGCTAGGAAACATCAAATCCTGAGGGTCAGTGGTAAGGGGACTTGGGAAGATTGGCCGTGGGGAATATGTCTGATCACGCGAGGGGAAGGGAAGGCTAGGGAAGAAATGGAAGGAGTGGTCTGAGGGCACAGACATGGGAATCTGCAGAGGCTGAGAGGCTGTGACCTTGTAGCTGGGTCCCACGCAGTTCTGCGCAGCTGCAGTTGCTAGGAGACTTTGAGATAGATCTCTTCTGCTGAGCCTTCCTTGCAAATCTCTTGCATTTCTCTCCACTCTCTGCAGGCCTCTTCTGGGCCACCCCTGACAGTAACTCACATCATATATTTTTATTTTGTTGAACCACAGTCCATATTTCAGAAGAGACCTGGCTCAGAATTGCTTTAAAGGCCAGTAAGTCAGTGTATTGGGTTTGAGCTTGTATGGCCAGGTTTCGGTAGTAAGGAGAGCTACAAGGCTGTGTTCTGTGAGAAGCTTTGAGAAGCTTCCTCTGTGTTCAACAGAGCTAATTTCAGTTGGTTTGAAGATGGACCTGCTGGTGACCAAGGCGGACCCTATCAGGGATGGTAATAGTGCCTCGGGGGCACTGTGTTTAAAAATGTGTGCACAACCAAAGCTGGGAAAGGAAAGTGAAAGAAGCAACTCCTGAAACAAGAAGCTAGGCCCAAAAGGGTTAACTGAGAGATTTGAGCCTACTTGAAGACTCCGTAACATCTAGTTGGTCTGAGTTGCTAAGGCTTGTTCTGTTTTGCTTACCGGACCAAAAATTTAGAAGAATGTTAGAGGTCATATTCAATAGGCCTACAGGTAATAAATTAGGATATAGTTAGATAAGGTAGACACTTGAATAGGATAAGTAGATTTGGAGCCAGGGCTTTCTCCAAGCTTCACTGAGCTGGTCAAGAAGAAAGAAAAAGGTATAGAGTTCAGGCTGATGAAGATGAGAAGGGACCCCTGATCCAAGGGAGGAAGAACAAAAACCCTCACCAGAATTGTGAGCCAAGAGAAGCTCCATCTGAGCTCCACCTATATTTCACCTATTATTATTATGTATAGATATATGTTGTAATCAGATGAATATGCATTTAATCATATATGGAGATTGTATAAAACCTTCTGATTTTCTGTGAATCCTTCAAGCAAGTGCTTTGTGGTACGAACCACACTTGCTCATAATATCAACAAATAAATAGCTTTGCTGCTCAAAATATCCAAAGTCTCGGAGCAGTTCTTTAATAATTTTTTCAGATTCACTCCACAGAAATTGAGGCAAATGAAAAAGGAGGGGGAGCAGGTGCTCCAGGCGCCAGAGATTCCCCTGCAGACTGTGGTGCAGACCATGGTGAGGCAGCTGTGCCCCTGCAGCCCATAGAAGGCTATGGTGGAGCAGCAATGCACCTACAGCCCATGGAAGGTCCCACACCAGAGCAGGAGAATGCCTGAAGGAGGCTGTGATCCTCTGGGAAGAATGTTCTGGAGTGTATTTCTAGCAGGACCTGTGGACCCACAGAGACATGAGCAGGTTTGCTGGCAAGGTCTTGTAACTTGAGGGTCCATGGGGACCTTTAGCCTATTGCTGAAGGATTGCACCCTGTAGAAGGGACCTACACTGGAGTAGTTCATGATGAACTTGAGCCCATGAGAGACTCACCTGTAGGAGGAACCCCACATTGGAGCAGTGGAATAGCATGAGAAGTCCTCCCCCTGAGGAGAAAACAGCAGCAGTGACAATGGGGAATGACCTGATCATGTAATAAACTGTCTGAAGACTCCATTCCCTATCCCCCTGCATCACTGAGAGATAAACTGGAGTGAAGTTGAGCCCTGGAAGAAGAAAGGTGTTTTAAAACTTGTTTTTATTTCTCTTTAGTCTACTCTACTCTGATTTGATTGGTAATAAGTGAAATTGCTTTCCCCAAATTGAGTCTGTTTTGCTCATGATGGTAAATGGTGAGTGTTGTCTCCCTGTATTTAATCTATTAGACTTTAGCTACATTTTCTTCCTGTCCAGTTAAGGAGGAGGAGTGATAGAGCAGCTTGATGAACACCCGGCATCAAACCTGGGTCAACCTAACATAGTTAGCTCCTTCTTAAAGCTTTTCTTTTTGAGTACCTGTAAGAGTTTTCAAACTCACTTCTCTAGTCACTAGAGTTCTCTGGTTTTGCATAGGATAAGTTGCAGGATATATAACAAAACGGACTGCTTTCCCTGTCCACTTCAGTGAAGTTAGAGGGTATATCTTCTTGACTTTGCCTGATTTAACCCCAGCTGGCAACTCAGTCCCACACAGCATCTCACTCACTCTCCCTTCAGTAGGATGTAGGAAAACCAATAATAAATCACTACAAAAGTAAAATAACAAAAGTTATTTGCAAGTGATGCAGATGAAAACAGTTAATCACCATCATCCAGTGGATACCCAGCCAGCTCAAGAGCAGTGACCCCACAGCCAGCTTTCCCCCTAGGTTCTATGCTGAGCATGACATCACAGAGTATGGAATATGCCTTTGGCCAGCTGAAGTCAGCTCTCCCAGCTATGTCCCCTCCCAGCTTCTTGTGCTCTCCGCCTCCTCACTGACAGGACATCATGAGAAACTTAAAAGTCCTTGTTTTAGGCTAAGCATTGCTCGCAACAATTAAAACATCAGGGTGTTACCAACATTATTTCTCATCTTGTATTATTAACTGTATCCCAGCTGAAACCAAGACACTGAGAAAGCAAGTCATAGGTGGAGTACACCCTTCTACAGCTGCCCTCTCACTTTCCACGTTCTTTTATGTTCCACAGTAAAAATAAATGCTGTCCCCTTTGGTCATGTGAAAATAGAGATGTACAGTTTTTGATCAGTTTTTCAGTACATGTATGAGAAGCAAGATTCAGTGGGAAAGGTGGCATTTTTCATTGTAGGCGTGTGTTGCAAGAAGGGGAAAAGAGTCACCACGATCTTTAACCCAAAGTCACAATTTCAGCACCATACAGCAGTTAAAACCACACGAAGAGTCTAGACTTACAGCATTTGTTTGATGTGAGGGCTCTTGGGCTCGATCTAGCACAGCAAGAAAAGCAGTCCTTGCATTCAAGGCTGGTTATGCTGTCACAGGATGGAAACTGCCTTACTGAAGGAAAAGAAAAGCTGAAATCTCCCACCTAACTCATAAGCCTCCTTAATATATTTTAGCTTCAACAAAACAGCATATTTTCATGAAGACATTCCTGTCAAAGTATTCTTTCTAGTTTAAATTATCATGCTTTCTGTCACATCAAGAATACAATTACAGTTAGTACCTGTGCTGGAAGGGTAGTTCTTTCATATAAAAGACTTACCACTGGAGGCAGAACTGCAGTCAGAATTAGCTTATTTAATACAAGATACACAGGAAAGTGACTTCCTAAAAACACAACCTTATAGTAGGCTCCATTTTAAGATATTTGATTTTGAGCAGGTTTTGTACATAAAGTGCTCCTGTAAAATCCCTTACCTTGCTCTCTTATTCTTCAGAAAACATAAAGGAATCTGGCTAGAACCTGCAGTTTGCACTACTGGCTTTCCCAGTGCCCATGTAAAACCAGATTTCTGGTGCAATTTTTTCTATGCTCCTTTAAATATAAACCTTCCATATTAAATAGAAAATAAAAAGGCCTAACGCATAAGGAAAATGAAATTATAGCATTATGTAACATTTATAGTGTTTTGGAGCATGAAGTAATTTGTAAGTAGTACTATGGCATAATCACAGCGTTTTCCCATTTGAAAAAAAGATGGAACCAAAGCCTTTTTTCCTTATAAAACCCCCAAATTAACATGAGCAGTATCTACTTCCCCAAAAGAGGAAGAGAACATACAGCATAATTGCTGAGAAAAACAAGAAAGGAAATAATATAAAATAAGTAAGGAAAACCCTATCCACACTTCTTGACTTCAGCACTTCCATTACACTTTAAGATGAGGAATAAAGCTCTCACTTGCAGGTATCCCTCACTGAGGTCCCTCAGATGCATGGCTAGGAGTGGGGTTGGGGAAAGGTCCCAACTGGGACACACAAGTTTCCCCCACCCCAGTCCACCACCCACAAGCACACATTTCCCTTAGCTGGAAATAGCAGTTCCCTCTGTGCCTGAGCTGGCAAACTACAGAACGGACCAATCAGTCACCTGTCAGATTAATTTGCTATCTCTCTGCTTAACTGTGGCAATCTCTGGAGTTGTTCATTCTGCATTCATTAGCATGAGGTAGCTAGCATCAGGAGGAGGGTCCAGGAGATGTGTATGTGACCCAGCCCATGATGGGCTGTCCTGGACTCTCTACAAGTATAGGGAGGTAAAAGTTAAATAAGAAAAACAAGGTTTGTCCTCAGAGGTATTCCTAAATGGGTGCTAAATGAAGGTGTTAAGAGTCCTTATGCTGTTGAGAATGAAGTGGCCCTTAGGATAAGACACCAACACAATATGCTGATGACTAAGTGGTATTTAAAAAGGTCTGAGGAAGAATATATTCATCCAGCATCCTAGTCAAACACTATTTTGGGAATATTCATCATGTGCACAGAAACATATACAGCTTCATCTGGAAGAGGCTGGTATTTTGCCTTCTCTTCCCTTTCCAACAGACATAATGGCCATGTGGTTGATTTGTTATGCCTCACTGCTTCCTGCTGTTATTGACAAGTAAGATAGCTATGACTAAAGACTTTAAAGTACCCACTTTCTCTGACACCTTCCTCTGCTTACTATTCTTCCCTCCTTTACTTGTGGTTTTTACCCCACCTTACTCTCCCTTTACTGGCATGTTATTTACCTCTTCTTCTGTCATCTGGGACCTGCCATTGCCAATTTGATCTTATGTTATCTATCCGGTGGTCAACCTAAGGCCTGTCACATTTAATCTCTTTCTGTCTTTTGTGGTATATGCACATTATAGGCAGATACTTTTTCCTCTGCTTGTCCTCTGCCCAGAAAAGTCAAAAATATGAAAACACCCAAACCACTTTATGAGTTCATATGACCATGTGAGAAAACCAGAATTTCTAAATTTAGACTCCCAGTAAATTTTAATAACTTAGACACAGGGCTGTACTAAGGCAGACATGGAGTTTCTCCCCCTCTCCAGTATGGGTAAAGCAGAGTGAGCTCACATCAAAAGTGTTACATTTGTATTTACCTGTATGGTAGTTTGTACATATGAACCCTGGACTGCTCAGAAAAATCTCCTCTGAAGCTGAGACTCCATCAACAATAGAATAGTTGCCTTTCTTGCCTTATACGCTCCCTTATATGCAGAATGAACTCAAGCCTTTTGACTACTCCTACCTGTAGCATCAAATTGACTTCTGTTTTTGTGATCACTGCACTTTCAGGTCCTTTTGTGTAGTATCTCTGCTTACCTGAGCCTTGTCTTTTGCAGTTATTTATTGGCTGATTCTTTCTATTGCTAGTAATTTGTTATTGTCTTGGAAAATTTCATACTGTAAGGTTTAGGAATGAGTTTCCATTTTTTCAATACCATTTTGAATCCCTATCCTATTCTCCAGACTGTTTACAAATCTCATCTTTGCTTTTTCTATTATATATGGCTATATTCTGTCTTGCTTTACTCATTTGGTTATGGAGTCTTTGATCACTAGGAGCTGCTGTTCAAAAAAAAAATTAAAGGGAATAAAATATTTCTCATAAGGTCTAGAGGAATTTTTTATTAGTTGAAAAGTCTGTAAATTGCAGGTGTGTATGATTGCAATGTTACATTTTTACTTGTATTTAACTTGCTTTCCTGTATTCTCAAAATAATATGAGGAAGATAAAATATGGATTGCTTTACATGTGTTGTGAGTTTAAAGAGCTGAGCAAGTCTGTCAGGAAGAACTGTTTTGCATTTTCTGACAACAACTGCTAATTATATGTTAGGGAAAATTAAAAAAATGTCCCAGGTCGGACTTGGCTCCCAACCAAGTGCCTGGACTCCGGGGACAAAACTTTCCCCCTCCCTTACACTCTCTCCCAGTTGACCAAAAAGAAAAAAAAAATCAAAAGAACCCAAACTAAATTAAATTTTAAGTGGCAGATTTATATATATATAAAGAAAATTATGTACACTGTTACACCCCCCAAAAGGGAAAAGGGAAGGGAAAGGGAAAAGGGAAAAAGGGATAAAAGGGATAAAAAGGGATATGAAGGGATAAAGAGGGATACAAATCCAAATACTTCTCTTGAGAGAAAGCGAGCCACACCACACAGTCTGCCTCTCAAGGCCAACTAGATGCGCTAGGCCTCACTCCCTCGCCTGGGCAGATCAACAGCAAAGTTACTTTCACCCTCGATCCACCGGAAGAAAGAGAGTGAGAGTTTCCTCTCTCTCCTTAATTATACCCTTGCTTACGTAAAAATCGTATGGAATACTGGGAGCATGACCTTGGTTCCTTGGTTACAACCTAGTCACCAAGGAAGGCCTAGACTCAAAACTCCACTCCTTATTCCATATTATTTTTACGTAATACTTATATTTCATGTATTTGCTTATATCCCGCACATATATACATATATATATATATATACATATATACATATATATACATATATATAGTCCTTTGGAGTACTTGTTTTGTGGTAAAAGATTGGCTTCAGCATCAACAGTAGCTTGGTTCGGATTCTTGGCACTTTGGTTACAATTACAGTTCAGGTTTAAGACTGGTTAATTGTTTCATCGTCAGATACCGGTACCAGCCTTGGTCAGGTTTCTCTCATTTGGCGATTGGTCTCCTATAAAACAACTTGAAGCACAAAGGTAGTTTTTTCCCAAGGATAAATTTCCTTGAGGCACACACTGTATCTTTCCATCCTTTCTTATCACCCACCAGGTGTACCCTGGCCCTTGAGTAAAGACAACTCCACGAATGGGTTTGTCTTGGCCCGAGGTAGGGGCAACCCAAATGGCTTTATTCAACATACCTCTCAGATGAATCACTGGAATTTTGTTTCCATCTACAGTGTAGAGGGATTCTGCTCGGTTGACAGAGCCTCTAGAATTTACCAACCAGGTGGCCTTGGCTAGGTGCTTATCTCAGTTCTTAAATTTTTTCTCACATAGTGCTTTTAAAGTTGTTTTTAACAGTCCATTATACATTTCAATTTTCCCAGCAGTAGGTGTATGATATGGAATGTGATAGATCCATTCAATACCATGCTCCCGTGCCCACATGGCCACTAAATTATTCTTGAAATGAGTTCCGTTGTTTGACTCAATTCGCTCAGGAGTTCCATGTCTCCATAAGACTTGCTTTTCAAGACTCAGAATGGTATGCCGGGCCGTTGCATGGGGCACTGAATATGTCTCCAACCATCCAGTGGTTGCTTCTACCATGGTAAGCACATAGCGCTTACCTTGGCGGGTCTGTGGCAACGTGATATAATCGACCTGCCATTCTTCTCTATATTTATACTTGTCCCAGTGTCCACCATACCACAGAGGCTTCAATCTTCTTGCCTGCTTGATAGCAGCACAAGTTTCACAGTAGTGGATAATCTGGGAAATAGAGTCCATGGTTAAATCCACCCCTCAGTCTCCTGCCCATCGGTAGGTGGCATCTCGGCCCTGATGACTTGAAGCATCATGGGCCCATCGGGCTAGGAACAATTCTCCTTTATGTTGCCAGTCCAGGTCTATTTGTGACACTTCAATTTACACAGCTCTATCCGCTTGTCTGTTGTTACGATGTTCTTCGTTGGTTCGACTCTTGGGTATATGGGCATCTACATGGCGGACTCTCACATCTAATTTCTTTACTCTAGAAGCGACGTTTTGCCACAAATCAGCAGCCCACATGGGTCTTCCTCTACGCTTCCAACTCATGTTTTTTCATCATTCTAGCCATCCCCATAGGGCATTGGCTATCATCCATGAGTCGGTGTAGAGTCTTGGCCATCCTTCTCTCTCTGCGATGTTTAGGGCCAATTGGATGGCTTTGAGTTCCACAAAGTGATTCAATTCGCCTTTACCTTCAGTGGCCTCTGCCACTAGTCGGGTGGGACTCCAAACGGCTGCTTTTCACTTCCGGTTCCTTTCTATAATACGGCAAGAACCGTCAGTGAAAAGAGCATAGCGTGTCTCTTCATCTGGCAGTTGATTATATGGCGGAGCTTCTTCAGCTCAACTCATTGGCTCTTCTTCTTCTTCATCTGTCAGACTGAAGTTCTTACCTTCAGGCCAATTAGCTTTGATTTCCAAAATTTGAGTTTCCAATTCGGACACGTTGAGTAATCAAAGCAATCCACTTACTCCACGTAGCATCGGTAGCATGGTGTGTAGGAGGCACTTTCCCTTTGAACATCTAACTCAGCACCGGTAGTCAAGGTGCTCGGAAGAGATGCACTTCAGTGCCAATTACTTCTGAAGCTGCTTGTATGCCTTCATATGTCGCCAGTATTTCCTTCTCCATAGGGGTGTAGTTGGCTTCAGATCCTCTATAGCTTCGGTTCCAGAAGCCAAGTGGTCGTCCTCGTGTTTCACCAGGTACCTTTCGCCAGAGGCTTCAGGAGGGACTGTTATCTCCGGATGCAGTGTAAAGTACATTCTTTACATCTGGTCCCGTCTTAACTGGTCCAAGAGTCACGGCGTGTGCAATTTTTTGTTTGATCTGCCTGAAAGTTTGCTGTTGTTCAGGACCCCATTGGAAGTTGTTCTTTTTACGGGTCACAAAATAAAGAGGGCTCACAATTTGGCTGTACTCTGGGATGTGCATCCTCCAGAAGCCTATGGCTCCCAGAAAAGCTTGGGTTTCTTTTTTGTCTGTTGGTGGAGCCATTGCTACAATTTTATTGATGACGTCAGTTGGGATTTGGCACCTTCCATCTTGCCATTTTACTCCTAGGAATTGGATTTCTCTGGCAGGCCCCTTGACTTTGCTTTTCTTAATGACAAAACCAGTTTTAAGGAGAATTTGAATGATTTTCTCTCCTTTGTCGAAAATTTCCTTTGCTGTGTTCCCCTATACAATGATGTCATCAATGTATTTTATGTGTTCTGGGGTCTCACCCTTCTCCAGTATAACCTGAATCAACCTATGACACAATGTTACATTTTTACTTGTATTTAACTTGCTTTCCTGTATTCTCAAAATAGTATGAGGAAGATAAAATATGGATTGCTTTACATTTGTTGTGAGTTTAAAGAGCTGAGCAAGTCTGTCAGGAAGAACTGTTTTGCATTTTCTGACAACAACTGCTAATTATACCATGGGTATTTCATAGCTTGTGCATTGAACTTTTTTATAGTTCTGATTCTTTTATGTCTCTCCCTTGAGTTCTCCTGATTGAATAATCCAGATAGTCAAGTGCTGCATATCTGTGTCTTCTGTAAAAATCATCATCTCAGCATCTTGCAAGATTAATTCCCTAATACACATTAAATGTCAACAAAAAAATCCCAGTCCTTAGACCATGATAGCATGGTATATGTGACCAATAAGCACTATTATCTGGGGAAAGCTGAGTTACATGATATGGAGAGACATGAACCTCACTATTGCTGGAGCATGCCATCTTATCTCCTCAGGGCTGCTTACATTTTTTTTTTGCACAGTATTTCCATGTGTATTCACGCTGCCTGTGCTGCTGTAATTTATTCTGACATGGCAGAAATAACCTCATTACACAGTAGAATTCTAATCTTCAAGGAGCAAGGCCAAGACCCATCTAGTCTAAAATTAGAGATTATATGTGTGAAGATCCTATCTAATTGAAACCCTTTCTGGCCTTGGAAAGTACACTTACTTATTTTTCTGCCTGTAGATAGCACAGGGCTGATACAATTCTAAAACATATATTACTGCTAGGTAATTCATGTTAAACAGACTGAATCTGAGCCTAAATCTTCAACATTTCTCTGATTGTCAAGTAAATATAATGGTGAACTTACCCTTGCTCCCGTGATTAACAGTTTATGATAGTGTGTTTATTACTGAGTAGCTAAGAGGATGCAAATCCTAATTTTTATAGAAATGTTCAGGAAGAAGGTGGTGAAGTTCTACATGAGTCCTCACTACTCAGAAATATTCTAGATGATTTTATATGGCTTGTCTAATCACTACTGCAACTACTTTCATGCAGCAGAATACTGTAAAGCATGATGGCAACAGACTGATTTTGGATCCTCTAATCATATCCCGTGAAAATTCTCAATTGCCTTTCATAGAACTCAAGATAATCTAAACACTTTGACAGAATTCTCTTAGCCTCTGGACATATGAAACACTGCAAGTTGATAAAACATCAGCAAGATACCTAAAATCAAGATGTTGATTCTGGGGCAAGTCCAGCTTTTCGTCTTTTCCTCAGAAGATGCAACACTATGGCCAAAATGAAAAAAAAAATCAGCAAAATAATTAGAGAAAGAAACAGACAGGATTCAGAATCTTATGTGTCAAAAGAAGGACTTTTTCTCTTAATTCTTGAGCCTACTTTAACAGAAAATCAGACGCTTTCTGTGATTGTAGTTATGATTTATATATGTACATACACCTTCACTGTATTTCTATCCTCTCCTTAACTAGGGTGTGCTGGATTTTATTGTTTTCTCCATTGCTAAAAAGGTGCACATTAAACTCCTGAGTATACTGACACTTGAGTAAAGAGTTCAATTCGAAACCATTATAGTTGCCTAAAAATCCACATTATTATTTGCAAAAAGCTGAGAAAAGGTCGGCATTCATGCTTAAATGCACACAGGCATGGTGGGCAGGGTTCCCTCCTTGTGGTTGGACAGGATGTTATCTTTCTTCAAAGAAGACGGAAAAGAGAACAGTTGTTCAAAACTGGAAAAACTAGAAAAGTGATTGACAATGGAACTTCTAAGCAAAGAGAAGGCTCTACACAATGGACCTTCTTAATAAATGGGAAGGTTTTAGAGATTTCTGGTCATGCTAAATTCCTCCCCCACTTCCTTGGGCAGAAATCCAAAACCGACAGGGAGGTACCTTGGTTGTGAGTATCAAAGCAGACTAAAATCTGTGACCTTTCTGAATTCTGTAAGCACCTCTTTAACTTGTAAATTGGAGTTTGGAGTTACAAGTATCACCATAGCACACTTAGCCCTTGATCAGTTTGCAGAGATTGTATCTGATCCCTGTTCATGCCACTCCAGTGAATGCTGTATTGTATTTTAAATGTCTATGTTTACACTCTTTGTTGAAAGCTCTGCAAGCTCTGCAAAGCTCTGCAAGCTTAATGCTTGAGATTTTTTTGGTTAATGTACTTTGTGCTCTTTCTCACTGACAACTGACTATGTTTGCATTCACAAAGTATTTGAAGTGGTGCTTCTTTCTGCCCTTTTTTTGGCTTAGAACGATGTAAAATTATTGTGAATATGGAAATATCTAATTTAAATAGTAGAAAAATATGCAAAAACAGTAAAATACAGTGTATTCAGATTTCATTATGCTTCCTGTACATCCAGCACCGTCTGTGGATGCTGGACTGCAGACCATGCCTTCACATGAAATCTCATTAATTTAGCATCTTCTTATGTGATGCGGTCCCTGTAGATGCATTACTAATGCACTATAGCTAGCTTTAATCTCATGACATACAGCAAATGGTTACTAACTGTAAAGAAATAGATCTTCATTTTAAAAAGGCTATTTTTGTACTTGTTTCCTCTTAACTGCAGACTGAAATTATTAAAATTTCAAGCACTTGCCAAATGCAGTGCTTGTTGTGGCAAATTTCAGAAAAGTTTCCAATGTTTAAACCTCATCCTGAACTCACCAAATAAACGAAGAAATCTGACAGTCTTTAGTGAGTTGAAATAATGCATTTTGACAAATTCACCTTTAAAAAGGTTTTACATTTTATCTAGTAAAAGAAACATAGTAGCTTTAAAGCACAATCAAATGGAAAATATTCTGATTTGAAATGATACTCTTTCTCATAAAAAAAGTCACACTTTGAAAAATGTTTACATTAAATCAATAGTTTGTTTTTTTTGAATCAGAAAACCGTTGAAAAGATATTTCTCATATATCTCACAAAAGGTATATATAAAATAATGAAAGTTTATAACAGAAATAGAAGGCTACAGTATGCAGAAAAAATCCAGTTTCTTTTTTGACTATACTATGGCCAATTCTCTGTAAATACGTTTTACAAAAGTCTTTATCATGAATTTTAGCTCTGCACAAGTACCTCTACACATAGAAAAAAAATCCTGTTGTCAAGTTTTCTCTCTCCTTCATTTTTCAATTGTGTATAGAGATTTGGAATTCTCTGAGGCTCCATTCAAAATTGTATCATACACTGTTAATGCAACATGAAGCACTGGAACCCAACAGTTTCTTGACAGATGCTACCACATCTTGTGAGAGGAAGCATAAATAAGATAATGCAAACTACAGCTTTCACATTCAGTGAAGATTTATTGTTTTGAGCCTGAATGAGGACCTTACCTGCTCAAAATGACTAAGTGGTGTCTGCCAGATCTACTTCTGTGGTTCCATGGCACTGGGAAGTCCCTCAGTTCTTTAAGCAGAGTTAAATTTTGGGGAAGGAAGTATTTCACTTTTTATACATTCATTGGCCCAGATTCACAAATTGGTCTTAAAGTGAACACATTCTTCAGTATAATGTAAAATAGACAGCAAAATCATGTTTAAAATTAGCTTAGGGCCAAAAGCATAGGCTGCTCTGCACACAGATTATAGGTGTGGCAGGCTCTGGATTGGAGTCTTTAGGGTTTTAGGTGTTCAATAAAGCAAAGACTCAGTTGAAACTTTTCCAGTCCTGACTGTTCCCACCAAATTCCATGAAATGCAGGATGTAGTAAAGTCTCTATGACAGCTTTCCCTCTCCACTGCTTTCACAGCTTCCTTCCACCACCCACTATCTTATTTTCTGATTATTAGCAGTCTGGAAGCTTGAAGATCTTTACCTCTCTTACTAAGGAATGGTATCAGAAGGTTTATAAAAGGGGGAGACAGACTCTTTTCCTTGTGCTCCATTCCAGGTTTCATTTTCATCCAGATAAAAGCAATTTAACAAGATTTTGTTGTTGGAGCTGTTATTATTGATAATAATTGTCATTATTACCATTAATATTACTATTATGAATTAGTATTATATGGTGTTGAACACTTTATCTTTTATCTACTAGCAAGTAGTTGCATGAGTAATATTTATTTAGCAATAATGAGATTCTTTGCAACTTATTTTTTGGCTTTACTTACGAAGAATTGCCCCTAGTAAGCAGCAACCTGTTTCCATTACACGTGCTTAATTTTAATATGCTCACAGGAATTAACAACTCAGCAATTGATGACAATGGAGTACTATAACAGATAGGGTTAAATCATGCAGGAAAATACTATTCAAATACTTTGTTTTATACATGGAGCTATATTTCAGAAAATGTATCCTCTGTCTAGCAAATGTGACCAGTTCAGAGATATTACCAGGCTTGAAAGTGACCCCTACGATTTTCTAGGACTGCTTGATTTGAACTTACCTCTAATTGTATAATGTCATAAATTACAGGAACAATTGCCAAGGTCACTTCAGATAGCCTTATTGCTTTTTTTATTCAAGGAGATAGCCCTTCAATAGTGAGAAATATGGTATCCAGGAATTCCAGCTTGCCCTCATGTAATCTGCTTTACAGAGCACAACAAAGAACAATTGTGTGAAGCACAATGACCTCAGATGCTTGAAAGCTCTCAAGCTATTTATGAATGTGGTGCAGAGAGACTAAGTATGCATTCAAGATGAGGAAACATTGACCAGAATGAGGTATTTCAATTGAGAATTATTTTTGTATGAGGAAGATTGAGCAGATAATGAAAAGTATACATACTGTGATAGCCAAAGACAAGCACACTCATTTTTGAGTTGTTCTGAGAGAGCATTATACCTCTTCAGAAGCTAGTGAGAGCAAACATGATGCGCAGAGTATATGTTCTTGAGAAAATTCACGTTACTGTGACATGTCCTTGTACACCTGCATGAGTGGAGACCTAAACTATTAAAGTAACTTCTTCTAGCAGTACTGTAATTAAACAAGATTACTTTGATTTATGAATTGGCAGCTCTGTTTATCCAAATTAAAATAAGAACATACTATTTCTTGTTGGTAAGTAACCTGCGTATGTATGTGGCTTCCTTTCTAGCAAGAGATTTCATCCAAGTCATCCATAGCAAGTGAGCTGTGATGTGTCCATTTCCCACATAATAGGTGTTAATGTATCTATGATTGTGTGTACACATCCATGTCCAGATAATAATATTTTCTATGGAATGACTATATTTAAAGGAGAATTTTGTGGGCTAGACCAAAAGATCTGTCTGTGTTGCACACATTTGCCAACCAACTGTTGTCAAATAAAAAAAAATTATCAGGAAACAGCATGATTTGCAATTGTAACTATACTTCTACTATTTAGAGCGTCTGCAGTCAAATGTGCTATCATCCCTGTTGCATTCTATAAAAAGCAACCTCTCATATACCTTTCACATGAAAACGACTTCATGTCTGTGAGTTTAAAATCAAAAAATCATTATTTTATTCAGATTACCAGGAAACAGGAATCACCAGGAAATTTTACACCGCAAAGAGATATATGCGCTGAAGGCCAGAAAATATTATGGGAATGGTTTACCCAGGAGCAAATGTAAGAGAGATTAGGAAGTGAAATAATAAATGCTTGGGAATGTCAGTCCAGAGAAGGACAAATCTGGATGTGTCCTTATTCTCTACGTTAACAAGGGGTCTTCAAAAAGACAGTAATGTAAATGCTGTGTCTAAGAGCTGTGTATAATTGAAACAAGGCAAATACTGAATTCTGAAGTTACAACTCCATATGGTATTTTGTGGATTATATAAACCAAGCCTATTGGAATTTTTTATGTCAAAGATACTAGGAGTGCAAAAGCCCTTGAAACTACAGTAGGTTAATACAGACAGTACTGTAGTATTGGAAGTACTTTAGAATACATTTCAAGCATTTTGAATGGAGCAATGTTGATTGTTTACTTCAACAAATAAGAAATAAACTTCCCTGGTGTTTTCCTTACTTTTTTGAATAGAACTTATGTTTAAATAGAGAACTCATTTTTGTATCATTCCAAAGTCATTAACAAGAATGCAGTTATCATATTCTGTTGTTAACTGCTATTGCGAATGGAGTACACTCTGAAGCACCAAAGTTAAGAAAGAGAAGGGATATTTCAGAACCTAGAAAATGAAAACATGGGATCATAATGACAGCAAAATCTGCTAGAGACTCTAGAAAAGCACCTGGTAATCACAACTAGTACATTTCTGGTAATGCAGTGTCGGTCTTCAGTTAGGAGCAATAGCTGTAAAGTCTTAAACTCCCACTACGTGCAGCTTCCTTATGACCCAATGGAGACATGCCTACGGGATCATTACTTTCAAATACAAATCTCAGTTTTCAACAGACAATTGTTCTTTTAAATTTAATTTTATTTTCAGTCTATTTTTGCGTTATTCTGTTTTAATCATACAGCATCCCAAAATAAGGAGTATGTGTTGGTATATGGTGACTCCACATAGGCCTTACAAGACAAATACATTTTCTTTTGTAACTTTACTGAGATATCAAGGACACATACTGTACAGAGATATAAACATTGTGAGTGTGGTCATATCCCTCATATATGAGAAATGGGAAAATATCTCTAAGGTTATGCTAAGTAGCATGGAAGCAGGATGAACAGGCATTTAGTAGTTAATGTTTGTCCAGTGCTGAGCTGCCAAAGGCACAGATGCATGAAGATGATGAAGCAAACTGTACTCCAGAGGAGCTTAGTTTAAGCTGTTTACTTTCCAGAGTTTAATACACACGCTAGGGAGCAAGTCCTCACCTACTCAATTGAATTACGGCATGTTATAACTAAAAGTGTTAAAAAATATAAACCACCATTTTCTTCTTTCCTTCTCTGAAACTGTATATTTTTCACACAGCTCTTTCTGATATTTTAGTAAATGCAATCAGTAAAACTTCTAAATACCTGATGAGATACTTAAACAAGATTAGTGTTCTATGCATTTCATGCTGCAATGCACACGTTTTGCATCCTCTGAAGTTTGTGTCTTACGAATTTTCAAAGGAATAGGTAGACAATCAGGTTAAGATACGAGGAGACAGGAATTTTAAAGAACAAATAATCTTCTCATTGCACACCACTTGTACTTTTTGAAGTATTATGGTCTCCATGACCACAGGGTTTAGTACACTGCACTTTTTAATGTTTTTACTCATTGGCATACAAAAACACTTTCCATGGATGGATACATAGAGATCTGCAAATGTAACTAAGTATCTCAGTTTTGTTGAAAATGAATAATCATAAACACCTTGAAAAACTTATCAGTTCTTCATACAGCACAGTTAGGAACCCAGATCTCTTAGGTGGCAAGTTAGTACTTTACCAAGGGGCCATGTTGTTTTATTCCATAAAATGCCAATAATGAAGTGAAATGCCTTAGAAGTCTTTCTCCAGCCGGAAAGCAAGAGCCATGGCTAAGCTTGTGATAATACAATTAAATTTTTTTTCCTTAAAAGACCATTTGTCTCCATTCAACATAGTGGAAACTGTCTGTGGGCTTTGCTAACCCTTGAACTGTGCCTGAGTGTCTGTAAGGACTCTAGCTGGTGTGGGTCAAAACTGGGCTATGGTGCATGCAAACAACTAAACAGTGTTATTCCCTGGTGTATTTAATGTACTATTGTAGATGTAGCCAATTACAGCAGCTACAGGCCTTCAAAGGCATCAGTATTTGAGAAAAGAAGTAAGACTGGGAAACTTCCCCATGTGGGAGTAGGTTCATCCGCTTTGGTCTCTGTGTTTAGCACCACACCCAGACTATTTTCTGTTAAATTCTGTACGATGTCTATCATGTCTCTGTGTGTGATGAACATTAATAGCAAAGCACCTTTTCTCTTTTCCCGCCTGCCCTGCAACACACGTACACACACTCTAACTCAGCTCTCCGGAAAAACAGAACAATTCTGTGAAACAAGCCAATTCAAAGTAATACAATGAATCTGCCAAAATAACCTGTAAGAATGACGAGGAGGAAATTATTTCACTTTTTGCTTTATCCAGGGGGTGCTCTTGCATAACCTCTTTGCTGTGCACAACAGCTCCATGGCAGTCTCATATGAAGTGTAGTTGAAAGCAATTCTGAGAACACAGTTTAGGGTTAAGATTGTTCACTTGTTTTCCACAAGTGAAGAAAAACTTTTCTTTGTGTTAAAGTGCTTTAAAGTACTTACTAAAATCCTAAAGAAGAGTGAATTGCAGGCTTGAATCTGATAACTGTGCATTCAGAATGAGGAGCTCACAAAAACATGGTGTTATGAATGTGTATTACAGCTTAGTAAAACACTTTTCTGAAGACTGTCTGTGTTTTCTTACTGCATTTGATTCAATTGTTGCTTATATGAATTTGCTTGGCTGACCAGCTGGATCAAGTAACTCTATTAAAAATTTAATTTATTAGATGAGATTAATCATAGAGTTGGTATTCTCTCCGAAAGTCTCCACTACACTGCAGGAAAGGCAGTATCCATTCAGCATCTGCATGAGAAATGAGGATTATCAACCTTACCAAGAAAATTAGAATGATTTAAAGAATTTTGAATAGCTGCAAAAAAAACACCAAAAAACAAACCCAAAAGATACAAAGACATTCATGTAGAAATTTATGAAAACTCACATTTTAAACAAGGTATTTCATCTCTCAGAGGCATGTTTGAATACAATAATGTCACCCTCACTTTGAACCCCATCTGGCAGACAGCTGGCCCAACTTGATGACCGGGAAGTACAGTGCAACTGAGCTCTCAGTACTGCTGCATTAGAGCAGTCTCTGACACCCATATGTCCAGCCACTAAGCCATAATCCCATTTTCTTTCGTAACCTCATTAATCCTTCCAAACTTCTGCAGGAAAGTCAGTTTGGTACAATCTGAGAAATATAGATTTTTCCTCTGAAATTTTGGGAACGAAAGAACTAAAGAGCAGGGATGATAATGTTGCCTACCTAATGCAACTGCTAAGAGATGAGAATAAAGTGAGCCATCACCTTAAGTGATCTCTTGTTGTTCCAGGGAGAATTCTAGGAACACAAGCAGCCTTTATAATTTTGAAAAGTACACCTTTTTTAATTTTTTTTCTAAATCTGAATTATAAAGCATTTACTAATCTGTTCAATTCAATTTCATAGAATAAACTCCTCTTCAATTCAGTTTTGTAAAATGTTCATTCCTTTATATATTACAAGGTCATGCTGTCCTTAACTGAAAATTTTAATTTCCTTTAATTAAGTAAAAATGTATTATGGCAATGGGCAGCCAGTAATTGCTTTAGCTTCTTTTGGAAGTTCCTTCATTGATTGCTGAGATGATAAAAACTGTTTGTAAATATTTACACTCATTAAAGTGAAGATTTCTCATGAAAAGATCCAAATCTGAGTTAAATATCCATTTACCTCTGAGAATATCACAGTGATTCTCGTTTGGGGGCAATACTCTGACACATTAGCATAAATTCAAAGGAATACGTAAAAGGGATAAATCAAGGTATGTCTTTTCTGCTTCAATTGCTTGTCTGTATTCAGTGCAATCCAGAAGGTGATTTAAACATCTTAGAGAGATCTTAGAGATTTCTGAATCAGGAAAAAAAATCAATTAGTATGAATCTTAGTCAATGATGAAACAAAACAGTATCTTACAGGGTTCTGAAGTAGTACAGTGCATTTGTATGGAATTATTAGCTTCTATTTTTCTGAACCCTGTTTTTTCATGTCAGAACCAGAAGATGAGAAGATAGAATATACAAAGATAGTCTGCTTTCTCTACTGTCATAACAAAGAAATGGAAGGAGAAAATAAAAGGAAAATTGAAAAATTACATTTATATGTGGTCTCTGCATCTATTTTTCTGAGCAAGAGCGGCTATGAATATTCTACTAATGGCTGCAGACAAAACAAGCTATAGTTTTAGAGAAGCACTGATCTGGAATGACCTTTCAGGAGATTTTCAAAATTCACCACTGGAGCTCTGAAATAAAGATTCATGTTTGTGTCAGGTTCTTAGCATTTTTTAATTAGCACTCTTTTCAAACTGCATGAGTTTTTCATTTGGTGGGGGTGCACCAGACATGCCACGTGAGAAGCTAAACGCTTTCAGCTGCCATTATCTTTAAAAGAAACAATGTGATTCTCCACTCTGTCTACAAATGCCCAAATATTTCTACATCTTTAATACAGACAGGATCAAAAGGTTAAAACTACCTTGGTCCCGTGTTGTTGATTAACACAAAAAATTTTTAACCCTACAGTGCTTAGAGACTGCTGATGGATAAACACATCTGTGATGCTTTTTGTAAATATTACAGCTAGGCAGAATATTTTGTGACAATTCATTTGAAATTTGTGTGGATTCAAAAGTACAGGTATTGCTCCCATTTTTTGGTGAATGTTGTTACAGATAGCTTTTCGTATTATGTTGACTACCATCCATTTCTAAACTGAGGAAAATGGAGGTTGTTGAAGTAAGAGATGGAGTCACATATGATCCACAGAGTAAGAATTATCTTCTGAAGCAACTTGAGAATGATTTCAAACAATTTTAAGAAATATATTCAGTCCTAAAAAAACAAACACAAGCAGATTTAGGTTAAAGTAAAAGTAGAGAGATAACACAACTGTTGTGCCATGAAGTACAACAAGTTAATCAGAAGTGGAGGATTCTAATAATGTCATTATCATTCATATTCATTGCTTTTATATTCGTTTTATGAAAAATAATACAGTAAACATATGGCTGATGGAAAAGCAATTTGAGCTGGTTTTAGGGGAGGAAGGGAAGGAAGCTATCTTATTTTTTTAATGTTAGCTACATCAGTAAAAAGAGATTTGTCATAAGAAAACTGGCTTCCAGAAAACCAAACAAATTTAATTTGATCTCCATGGGGAATTTTTTTGCACAATTTTTCTTGTTTTCCTTATGTGCATAATGTGAACTTTTAACTGCTACACATATTAGTTTATGATTTAAAATATATAAAATTTATGGCTTAGGTATATGGAACTGCAAATTTAGCAATCACGTTAATGCCTTTGTATTAAGTTCTGCTATCTAAAACAGATTTGATTATCTCCCCATTGTCCATAAGGTATGCTTGTAATGAATGTCAACTGTAAGGACTTGTGTCTAAACAAACAGATTCTCCTGAAAGAGTGCAAAATGTGTATGTGGCTTTCTCAAAGTAGTCAATTCTTCTTCATTCCTTTTTTAGTGGTTTCTTTATTATTGGTATATTGGGAAGCTTTTAACAGTAATGTTTTATCTGTTTGCCATGGAATAGGAATGCATCTAGGAGTAAAGTCTCCCATTCTCTTTCCTAAGCCAATTTTGGTCAATCAGACACTGGAAGGATTCAAATTATCTCTACAATCAGGCATGACTTAAAAAGCAGAGCTAGACTTCAACTCCCTTCTTTCCTGCCATGTTGGGTTTTTGGGGGGACTTTTTTGCTGTTTGTTTTGCTTTATTTTTGCCTTTATGTTCTACCATAGTCTCATAAGATGCAACTGCATATCTTTCTACAGTAATTACTGGACTTCTGTAAGAAAAGTAAGGGGTATGTTGACCATTAAAAACAGTGGAAATATTATTTTGCTTGGAAAATTACTACTTCTAGTGTGCAACATTCTCAAAGCACCTCTGATCAGCCGGATTAGTCAAAACATTAGGTACGGAATGCTTATGGAGATAATCCTACTGTCTAATTTTGACCTTAGATTTAAGCATTTTTAGCTGACCTTCACTGTCACCAGTTTCTCTCCATTGACTACAGGAAGAACTCCCCTGAATTACACATCTTCTGTGTACTGAAAACATGTATGTTGGTCAGATTAGAGCCATTAAGAATTTGCACAGAAAGAGAACAGTGAGTGCCTGGAAAATGTCTCATATCAGTGGAAAGCAATACCTTAAACTTTTGTTTTGAAGGGATCTGAGTGTCAAGCAAACAAGTCTGAAGAGATTGAAATGAAATTCTGATCATAGCTAGGAAATGATATAAAGTCTTCCTATTTGATAAAGACTTCCCACCATAAACAGAATGCCATTTGTATCATTTGCTATCCTCTCACAAATGCCAAAAATTTCATCAAAAGACAAACAAAAAAATGGAGCAACAATACATAACAATTCTACTGCCTGTCTTTACGTTATATAGAAGCTGAATATTTGACAGCTAGATGCTGACTCCACATAGGACTTTATACTTGATAGACTCAGGCAGAAGAAATTCAGATGTTACAAAATAGACAGCTGAATAAAAGGTTTGAGGGACACTTCTACATCTGAATAGATGCCTCCTTTAAAGTCTCTGAACATCCTACAATCAGAAGAGCACCACTCTAAAGGTTTTGTCCTATGGATGGTGTCTCATGAACACTGTGGCAGACAGTAGACATAGTGCTTATTCAAGGTGAAAAAAACAAGGAGATGTAGGATGGATCTGGAAAGCACATACATGACAAAACATGGAAAAGCCTATGTTCTTGCAAATCTTCAATATTAATCACTGCTAATTTTAAATATATAATAGTAATAGTAATAATCATACACGGAAAAGCCCCTTTCAGTATATGTTTTCTTGAAAGTGAAATGAGTGGGAATCCTGTCTGAGTAAAAGAAGTGACCCAGATCCAACTACTTGCTAGCTATCATACCAGCAGTCCCTAGAGTATTTTGAATATTCCCTAGAGGCCAAAGGAAGTTTTGGTTCAAGGCAATAATCCTGAAAACAAAGATGTATGCAAAATGAGCTTACCCTACTACCATAACATTAGTGCATGCCTCTGTGATTTAGCTGCAGAGTTTTACCTGTTCACCAGCCACCACAGGTAAAATACCTATACTAATTACAAGTCAACAGTAAGTGCTGCTGCTGCCATGGCTCCCTTCCCACTACATAGCATCATGCCATTTACACTTTTAATTAAATACATTTCTCGAAATGAGTTCCGATTACAAGGATAAGACAAAGGTTGATGCATTAAACTAGTCCAGGGTGATTGTTTGCATTCTCCACATTATTAGCATTAGTGCATTCAGGATCAATATGGTAAAACTTGAAAAAATTAATGAAAGACTCCCTTAAGAGAAAAAAAATTCATATATATTCCTCTTTATTTTTTTCCCATCAGTTCTGGGATCATCAGTAGGCTTCACAGGTTCATTCCTTCTTTATAATTATTGAAAAGAGAACTCTTTTTTTTAATATTTACAGTCATCATTATTACTAGGTTATCTGAATTATTATATATATACTATAATAGATATTGTAAATATGGAAAGTTCTGGGTAAAGACTAGTCTCTCAACTAAACTTCTTAAATTATGGATCCTATTCTGAGGAAATAAAGAAAATGGCAGAAGAAAACTCTGAAACTTTTTAGAGTGCAAATTGCATAACTTAACATAACTTACATAACTTAATTACATAACATTACTGATCTTATATAACTGCAAAAAGATCAGTGGCTGTAATAATGCTTCATACTGAAGGATTCAAGACCTGTTTGAAAAGGTTTGACATTGCCCATTTATTCATCTTTCTTAGATATGGGTAACAGGTTTCCACAGAAAATTTCTGGAAAAAAAAAAAAAAGATCTGGAAAAAATTCAGACAGATTATACGATCAGGTGGAGTCGGGAAAAATTTATTTACCCAGTTCTTCATTATCAGTAAAACTGCATTTCCAAGGTCTGGAATATGGTTTAAGTTTAAAGATGCCTGTTCTTATTACCTCATTTAAACACCAATTCTGAGAACAAAGACAGTTCTCAAAGGCAAAAGATTTTATAATTCTTCTACTGAAGAAAAACACTTGTGTTCTGTTGGAGAGAATTAGCAAGCGGATCGAGTCAGAATATTTCCAATTAAATGTATATTAATTTAAACATGCAGCTTCAATAGGATTGGGTTCATTTTGAAGAGACATATCAGCTGAAAATGTTTTCATAGGAAGGTTTAAGAGGTCCTGGTTCCCCATGGCATCTCCAACTACAAGTGAGAGAGAACCAGGCTATAACTCATGTGCTAGCTAGGGACAAGTATTTTGAATTAATTTCCTTAGTAAATATATATTTGAAGGTTTTCATTTTCTTGTTGCATAACTGAAATTTCAGAAAAAAGTAATGAAACAGAATTGCGTTCTACTACGCATTTTACTAATACGTATCAGTGGTTGGATTACATATCAACTGAGGGCCAAACCCTATGTTTTTGTGACCGCAGACTGTATGGCAGAAAGATGTGGAGTAGGCAAAGAGCAGGGAGGTTGAACTGTAGCCCCATAGTCTAGCTTATAGTCCTGATTTCAACTCCCTGTGAACCATACTGCTTCACATAGCCCTGGCAGTGGTTTCTAGGAAAGACAAGGTGGAAGAATGAGGTATCTCTTTGCAAAATAGTAAACACATCAGTATATGGGGTGAATTTCAGTATTGGCCACAACAAAAAAACGGGGAAAAAGCCAAACTTTATCCTGATGAAACTGCTACATATAGTCTGGAAGGCAGAATCTGAATGCACTGCTGCTTATCTTCTTACCTCCAATCTTCTTCACTAAGTTCCATTGCAATTAAAGCAGAAGATTCATAGCACAATAAAATCATCCACAAGCTGATTAATTTGTAAAGATCATAGGTAATTTCTTTTTCTTTTCTTTCAGTGACATTGTCAACTCCCCGTCTTGGGGACCAAACCTATGTATCTCTTAGACCTGATTTATGGCTCAACCAGATGCTCATAGAAAAGGCTGGAAGAGTCAGTCTTGGAATGCAAGAGTTCAGATTACCACAGTGTGGCATGAATTGCCCTTCTTAGCTTAATCTTCATTCTCTCAAAGCAAATAGATTAATTTTGGGTCAAGTGCCCTTCCTTAAGATGTCATATAATATAAAATAATTTTCTTGTAGCCTTTCATGATGATAAGAAGACAAGAAGCAATCATATTGGAGAGCTATTCTTCCATGAGTGAGAAGAATAACAGAGAAGAAAGAGGAGAAGTAGCTAATATAATTAATATAACAGTGAAACTATAAAGGGAGTAATATTTTCCACAAAGTATTTGCAGTAATGATAAAACATACTATGTGAAACTGAAATGTTTCTATGAATTAATGAGGACCAAAAATAAAGAGATCTAACAAGTAAAATGAGATACAGTTTCTTTCAATATATTCCATGAAGAAGAAGTTGCTTGACTGGAGAGAAATACCTATGGACATATGAAGACAAGACAATAAACAGTTACACCTGTTACACCTTTTAAAAATTCGTAAGCCTAGCTTCTATGGGAGGGAAAGCCACCAAAATGAGACAGATGCATGTGGAGAAACCAGAGCATACCTCAAGAATATAGGATATACAGCGATCCAGAGATGACACAGTCCTCTAAAACACACTGCTGTAAAGGTGCTGTGAAAGTTCAT
The DNA here is from genome assembly GCA_038380795.1 of Pyrocephalus nanus. NCBI lineage: Eukaryota > Metazoa > Chordata > Aves > Passeriformes > Tyrannidae > Pyrocephalus > Pyrocephalus nanus. Next base: position 26,504,649 of record CM076263.1, on the reverse strand, counting down.
AGACATTCAGTAACAGCATTCATCTACTTCAGAGGTGGCACTTTCTCCTGTGTTTTCTTTTTTTTTTTTTTTTCTTTTTGACTACTGACACCAGAGAAATACTTCTGTTCACAGCATTTAGGTCTGACAGGACATGACATACCTCTTCTACCAGCAGTTCAGTAGAAATGAAGAAGCTCATTCTGCCTTTTATGATGCCAAACAATAGCTACTACCAGCCAAGTGCCCGGACCACAGAGAAAAAAAAACCTTCTCCCCCTCCCTCTCCCTCTCTTTGGACAGACTGAAAAGACTATACAAAATCAAAAGAACTCAAACCAAACCGAATGCCAAGTATCACACATTTATATATATATTTAGAATTATATACAAGGTATACCCAAAGGGAACCCCCAAAAGGGAAAAAGAAAGGGAAAGGAAAAGGGAAAAAAGGGGAAAAGGGACAAAAACCCAAAACTTTCCTCTAGATGACAGAGAACTGCACCAACAACCGCCGGCACTGTCCGCTTCTCAAGGCCAACCAGGTGCACTAGGCCTCACTCCTTCATCCAGGCAGAATGATTAGCAAAGAACCTTCACTTTCAGTCAGCCGGCAGAAAGAGAGTGAGAGCTTCCTCTCCCTTCTTGTTTATGCCCTTGCTTATGTAAAAATTGCATGGAACACTGGGAACATAGCCTTGGTTCTTTGGTTACAAACTAGTTACCAAGGAAGGCCTGGACTCAAAACCACTACAAGAGATCTGTTACTTTGTCTTTTTTTATGATAGTGCTTAGAAGCTTTAGTCTAGGCCTAACTGTAATGAGAGTTATGCTCATTTTATTAACAGATTATTTATAATCTTAGACCTGAATTCTGCCATTACTTTTTCATGTGCACAGGTGTCCCACTGAAGACAGCTTCATAAGAGTCACTAGTACTGTTACCTAAATGGCTATGGGGAAAAAAAGACTCCAAGCCAAATTAGGTAGGAGATAAGATAAGGATACAAAGGCTTTAATGAGCCCCCAGGCTTTCCGGAATACCCTCAACATGTCCTCCCAAATAGAGATGTTCACAGTTTTTATAATGATTTTCACCCAATCTCCATCCGGCCACCGCACCAGTTCTGCCCCTGCCACGCCTCTTGGGAATTGGGTCTTGGGGTGTTTTGGGACCCCCTCTTCTTCATCTTCATCTTCCTCAGGGCACGTAATGTTCTTGGAGGCCTTCCAGAGTCCTAGGCCTGAAGGTTGTTGCATCTATGGCTATATCTTCTTCCGTAGGGTTAGGATGTTCTCTACAATTCTACCTTGAAAAAGATACTAAACAGGCCAGTGGAATTTAGGGGAATTGATATGGGAATGGGTAACAGGGTTTACTATGTGTAGCTGGTGTGTTAAAGGGTAAAGGGATAAAATGCTGCTACTTTAAAATCTACATTTACTACATAACTACTTCTAAGATCTACAAAAATTAAGAAATCAGAACTCGAAGGTATCAGCACTATTCACATTAATATTAAGCAGATGTTGAAGAACTAATAGGACTACCAAACTATCATACTCTTTTGTGTAATCGCAAATGACAGTAGCTTTGGCAAGGTTCTGTAGAATACCTGGAGGAAATTATCTGAGCAAAGAAAACAGACATTCAAAACCTAAGTCACACCTAGATATTTTCAAAACTTCTAATTTTACAAATAACTCAAAAGCTAATACCTCTAGCTCTCAAACACCCCTCACACTTTTTGGTACATATAACTGGGAAAACTGCTGTGAACATGTGTTCATATGAAAATAGCATGTGAGAGATATAGCCACATTGGCTTATTATTTTTTCTATTAGGGCAAAAGTATGTGCATAGGTACATAGGCATTGTTTATCCCCCCACTGTCTCCTTACCTTACAACCACTGATTTTGGCCTTCAGGTGCATGATATACATCCCATTGAAGGGAGTTCTGTTTGTTAAAACCCCCAATTCTGTAGTATCAGACCTTCTGCTACTGCAGTTTCATCTCACAGAATAAGTCTCTGAATTACAGGCTCAAAATCAAATGGTTAAAAAAAGTTCTTTTGATCTTGCTTCACCTAAATTCCTTATCCAACCAGAGTGTCCAATACTTTACACTTAGGCCACCTTGTTTTTCCCTACAATCTTAACTTCTCAAAACCAAAATATTGCTTGTCCATTATAATCATCTTAAAACAGAGGCATTACAAACACCTAGTGATACAGTAAAACATTAAAAAGAATATAATTAGGAAGTATGTAAATTCAGATTTTTTTCCCTCTATTCTACAGGAGGAATAGAAAACTTAATTCTTGCAAAGTTCATCAGTCTTAAGCTCTTGTTAATATAGAAATAAAAGAAAAAAAACCTTAGAAAACAAAATGACAAACAGAGTTAAACATCTGACATTAGTGTAAGGAAGTTTGTTTCACTGTTTCACTTACAGAGAGGAATTCCAGCCAGTTGCTCTCTGTGTATAATATATATAACTTATACATAAAACCCAGTAACTTATTTGGAAAATAAAGTAATAAAAAAAACAAACCAAAGTAAATCAACCAAAAAACCCCTCCCAAAACAAAGTAAAAGGAAAGCTGTAATATAATGAACACTTAACGAATCTCTTACTGGACAAACAAACAAACTGAAACTTATTACAGTATGAATGAGAGTCATAGAAAACTTATCTGTGTAGAAAAAGATTAAAAAAAAGTTAAAATGACCATTTTGCCTTGGAAAGTAATATTAAAGAGTACAGCAGCATAAAATGTCTCAAAGCTGAAATTTCAGATGGCCTAGGCATTGTAGCACTAAGGAAATTGAATACATTTCCACAATAACACTGGACTTTCAAAGTACGTCAGCATTTTTCGGGGTTTTGTGTACCAAAATGAAAACTCATCTTTCTGAAAAATCTATAGTCAGAAATGTGACTGGAAATATGCACTGAGCACCTGAAAATGTTTTTGCTATATAGCCTTTGTTCAAAACAAAACAAAACCTTGATTTCCCAGGCTAAATGTTTTTTCCGAATGTAACGTAAAAAAACCTGATGACTTTGAAAAGATCTGAGTTTTTTGTGGTATGCAAAATAGAAGATGAGATCACAATGAAAGACAGCTGCTCTTTCACTGAAGTCATGTTACAAGGCTTTCCTATAAACAATAACTCAGGAAGTTTGATAAATTAGAGGATAACTTTGATAATACAACAAATAAATAAAAAGCTCGCACTAGAGTGGTTTAACTGTCTTCAAAGTGCAGAGTTCATTCAAACTGAATCTGACTTATGTTTTGTTTAAACTCAAAATCCTAAATATATGTTTGGCAAAAGGTGAAAACCAAAGAGAAATAGTAGCTCTCAGATTACATAGTAATTAAGAACAGATGTCTACAGAAATTCAAGGAAGAGGAATACTCTTATCAGTTATCAGTGGGTAAAATTCTTAAACTTTTTAGGCAGTTTTCAGTATTGCTAATAGCCCATTGCAATTTTCCTGTTCCATGTAAAAATGAAAATACAAAATTTGGACATTTTAAATTAATTTTAAAGATTACATATAAAGCCCTATAAAAATGTACAACCATCCACTCTACTGCTACTTTGTCTTCATATACTAAGACCTCAAATATTTATTATATTATTTTTGAGCTGTTCCACATGGAATGCAGTAAATTGAGACATGCAAGAGCAAAAAGAAACATTTATTGGGGAAGAATAACAGTTCTTCTCATACAAATGAAACTGAGTATGAAACTGAGAAGTGATACTGAGCATGTTCACCCATTTTGGAATCCCCCAAAAAAAGATCAGCATCAGCAGTAATAATATCACATTATCACATGCAAGCACAACATAACAACTAGAAAATATAGGGCACTTCAGCTGTGGGGGTTTGGGATTTGGAAAGAGTCTCAATTAAGCTGAATATTTGCAAAAATATCGTATCTTAACTTCTAATTAAAGGTTCTGGAGGACCTTCCCTGACTCTGTAAACACCAAGTCTGTAACTGCATGCATGTCATCAGTTTAAAAGGCTTTCAGGCAGCAGGATTTTGTGGAGCCTTAATCCCCTAAACTATTTTTACCTCATGTGTAGAAATTTGATTGTACTTCAGAAACAAACCTTCAAAAAGGTGTGTATTTTTATGTATATGGCAAATTTGATTAATTTGACATTTCTTGTGCCTCTTGGGCAGCACTGAGCACAGGCCTTTGGGATGATATGAAATCACAGGGATGAAAGATTCCCTTCATTTCTGGTTTTAAGATTCCCTTAGGGATACATATATCGTACAACCAATAGAAAATCAACTAAAGTTAGCACTTTGACTTCTGTGCTTCGCTAGAACAGTATATGCATTGCATCTTGATCCAACATCAAAGATGACTTGCAAAAAACAATATTCACTCATATTCCTAGTGTATAAGAACTTAAATGAAATTAAAGGAAGATATAGTTTATGTTCCCTTGGTAATACTCTACTTTGTCTGCCAAACTTCTCCCCTCTTTTGCCAGCCAGGTGACCAGAGGCCTAATTATTTGCCAGTACAGTAAAAGTTTCTATGTGTATGTGGTCACTGAATGGCCTCAACCACAGAAAATTCCTCAGCTGATACAGTAAACACATATTTTTAGGGCCTTCTCTCAGCTTCAGCTCTGTACTGTACAGATACAGTACAAAAGTGAATATGAGTAAATGTGTTTTATAAATGACTTAAAGATGCTTTCTAGCTCAATTTTCCTGTCTCAGAAATCTCCTACGTAACATTGTGTACTGGCTCATTACAAAAAACTCATGGACAACCTCACTTCCCCAGTGTCTCTTTTTCCCATGCCCTCCAAAAATATAATGAAAGAGATTAGGTCTTTCTGTGGCAGCACTGGTGTCCCTGAGAATGCCTTAAGCTGTGTTGATCCATGAAATAATAGAGCTTGCAACACTCAGGGATTCAAGGAAGGCCTTTTTTACCTTTGTCCGATATTCACTCTGTCAAAGAATATGGATAAAACTTAGTCCTCCAAAAAACATCTTGTGTTTTGAATTTTATTTTTTGAAAATAATAATTTCATTAAATGAGTTCTTTCATTTGCCTTGTCATTCTGATGAATGGAGTCAATAGCAGCTTGATAGTGGAAACAAGTAATTCAGGAAAGAAAGGGATGAGAAAGGCTTAACCAAGCTTGATTTCTGAAGGAAATGTCTGTGGAGTGATCTCTCAGATGCACATGTTGTTCATATGCAACAGTTTGAAGAATGGAACAATTAAAGCAGCCTCTGAATCTACCTGAAAATAATGCAGAACACAGAAAATATGTTGTTCTCACTGGAAATATGTTAGTTTTGATCTAGCTTTAAAGTAAATTGTTTGCTTGGGGAAACTCTAGGATTGAACTATATTTGAAATATCGCCTTTGTTTTCTTTAATGTCTATTGTTGTGCTAGGGAAATTTAAGTATGTGACTTGCTAAGATAATTCACAAGCATTAATACTAGAAGTGAGACTATATACAGGTACAATTAATACTGGTAGATATTAAAATATTTTAAAAAGCTATGGGAATAACAGTGCCCCGTAAATTAGAAGACATTTCTTTTAATAACTTCATAGCTGTGTCTTGATTTCATTAAAAAAATGGAGAAAAGTTTAGTAAATGAATGCTTAAATGAATGTTTAACTTTGTATGTTATTCCTCTAAATAGTTTAGTCCATGTGCTGACTTTTCTTCACACACCCGCTGTGAGTAGAGTTGTATTTTTTGCATGTTCAGGATAGACTTTGTTTTAGAAATCTCTGTGGCTGTAATGTTAATCTATGATGTTGTTAACAGAGATACTGAAGATTTCTTTGCAGTATACTGTTGGGATCGAAACAGCTATCAGCAGAAAAGGAATTGATAGGATTAAGCAGCAAGCCATGGACAGTGGGAGCTGGAAGCAACTCCTTGCTCTGAGAGCCAAAAGCCTCACTGCAAGAGATAGCATGAAGACTGTATCTGTTAACATTTAACTATGTTTGATAGCTCTGTCTCCCCAAAGATATAGAAAGACTTTATAGTGATGTTGCAAGACAAGTGAAGAAATCCTTTTGTTCCTGCCCCCATCTTGCTCCTCGCTATGGAGAAATACTAACCACCTTGTGTCCCCTTAGCAGATAATTAACATAACCCATCCTCTAGTTAACACAACCCTTCCCCTTCGTTAACATGTCCTGCCCACCTCAACACACGAAGCTCATGTTTAATAAATTAATAAATAATATTTGATATTACTAAAGCAAATGAAAAGCAGTTGGAATAATGTGTTTCTTCACTATTTAAAATTCTCTGAAGAAAACATAGATTCTAGAAAGGAAATCTACTTCTTTCTGAAATATACTAAAGCCTAAAATGGATTTATAGAGATGATTTCTGTTTTGAACATTTGCCTTCTTTGGTCAAGTTCCAGTTGCTTTTTGGTCCTCTCTTCCTCTAACAGCTCTTCCTCTACTGACAGTTCACATACCATAATGCTTTGAAATAGGAAAAAAAAAGAAAGAACAAACCCAAAACAACATCAGCAAAACCCTACCGATGTTACAAATTGTGCTGTGTGAGATCTGTGACTGCACTGACAGGAAAATTCTCTCTTTATGCCTTTTAAATATATATTTTTGTTTTAAATAAAAAAATATGCTGAATAAAGCACACTGATGTGCCTATTAAGAATAGTGGAATTAAGTGAGAATTCAGACAAAGATGCAGCTGCTCCTGATCAGGCAGACACTGTGGTCACCCTGCTGATGGCTCTCTCCAAAATACTCCGGCCTGAAGTTTTTTGGTCTTTTGTAATCCTAATCCATGTAAAAGATGGAGGAACAGCATTGGAATATAAATCATGTTGTTAGCATAGCTTATCCCTACATAACCAACATCAGAGACTAAACCTTAACAACAGATTTCTAGGGCATGCAAAGCATTATGCAAGTATACATCTTCCAAGTAAGACATTTCCATTTTTATACATATGATCTGTAGCTGATATTTTAGCCAGATTACCTGGCACTTGCTGTCAGAATACTTTATTTTGAAAGTTGTAACTTTATTAAATTTAGTCCACTTGGTTTTAAATTTTAAATTTAAAAAATAAGAATCAGTCCAGAAAATGTGTTTCACCCAGAACAGTTTAGTCTCTGAGAACAAAGACAGAGAAAAGATATTGTCTTCCCTATATAAGAAATTTTTGGAAATTTTGGAAATGTCTGATGTTTCCTATTTTAAATCTGGCAATTTTGTAGCATTTACACTAAGCACGTTCCTTCTGTTGTTATGGTGAAAATGTCCTAGGTGCTATACCTGCATATGGCCCATCCAGAAATGTCTGGGACAATTCTCCAGATTGTAACAGTAGGATCCTATAGGCAGTAGACACTACTGGTGCGGGAATCGCATCAGAAAAAGGGACACTATTCTACTGTTTCCTTTGACCTCATTATTGGGTGCAGGCAAAGAGAAGGAGACCGAAAGTCTGAGCCTTGTAGGAAGAAAATACAAGAGGCAGATGTAGGAGAAGGATGCAGACTGTACAGGGAGAAGTAAGGGCCTGTTGTCTTGAAGCAGTAAGAGAGATCCATGGAAGAGCTAGGGACAGACTGAGACTAGGCTGGGCGCATGAAGAAGGAGAGGAGGCCTAGATCTGAAGCACATGTGAAGCACTGCTGGAACATAAATACTGAATTTGATAAGAAACTCTCCCTGAGATTAAGATTTGCATTCATTTATTAAATGTAATTAAATAAACACTAGATTCTGGAAGGAAGGGAAAAAAACCCAAAAAACAAAACAACAAACCCACCCATAACTCAGTCCTTTGCCATCAGCATAAAATGACAGTTATGTTTCCATGGCACTACTCACACTGCATCCTAACTAACACATCCATCTGTTTGCTGTAGCAACCATATTATACTAGCGTATTCAAGTTATCAAAATCAATTGCAAATTATTTCCAAGGCATCATAGTTCTTCTAATTTCATTAATGTCATAATATATATATCTGCTGATTGAGATCTTGTAAGTATCAAGAAGGCAAACCTCTGAACAAGATCCTGTCCTCAGTCTTACAGACATTTAATAGTGAGTAACACCCCAGGCTGCAGCAGGAGCACTCTGGAATAACATGGGTGCTGTTGGCAGGACAGTCACAATCAGTTGTGCTCTCTCTGCAGCATCAAGTGGAAGAGCTGATATTACACATCTCAATGAATTTACATGATTATGTATATATAGATTATCAAGTACAGGAAAACCAGAGGGATTTTATATTCAGTATGATATTATCTCAGAATGTAGATCTTTAGAAAGTAAACTGATCTAAATTAACAACACTGTAAATAAGATATTTTGTTACAAGAAAAGAGAGTTATCGTACAGCATACACTCAACTGAAAACAAGTATGTTAATATGGTTTTCTGGGGGAGAGAGATTGAAGGATCAAATTGTTTTATCTTTTGTGGAGGGTTGAGTTTGGTTGTGAGGGGTTATTTGTTTGTTTTATATGTTCTTGGCACATATGATCTTTGTTTTTAATTATCTTCTTTTAAACATAAGACTGTTTAAAAGCAATGACAACTGTTCAGGAAGCCCTTCTAATGTCACTGGTGCAGCAGGACTATTGCTTTTTATTGTCTTCTCTACAACTGCAACTGATAGAGGCAGGCTGAGATTCCACTTTGAGCTTGGCAGATTACTTCACAACCTAAGCCACTTCTGCATGACTCGACCAGCTTTCTTTCAATGAGACTTTACTTAGACCAATTTAAGAGACAAAAATGATATTCTTTCACTATAATTGACACTTGTTTTCTTCTAAATCTTAGTGATTCAGAAGGTCAATTAGGTTTACAAATATTCCTTTGTTCTTTTTTTTTTTTTTTTTTTTTTAGCATTCCCTAGAGCATGTTGCTCAGGACCATGTGCAAACAGCTTTCAAATATGTTCAAGGATTGAGATTCAACAATCTGTCTGGGCAACCTGTTCCAGTGCTCAGTCACCTTCATAGCAAAAAAAGTGCTTCTCCCTCCTCAGAAATAATCCTTCAAGTCTGCCATCAAAAACATAAGTTTGTGGATATGTGCGTATATATGTGTATATATATACGTATACGTAATAGCATACACTTCCAAAGATAGAGCTCATTTACATAGCAACTTTTTAGTCAAAAATAGATGGTTATTCACCACTAACTGAATAGCTCTTTAACTCTCTAAAGCCAACTTGCAAAGCCTTTTTAAATGGTCTGTAAAAGAATTCCTCAGCTGTGTCAGAACCATGACAGAACTGGCTAATCATTAGGACTCCACCCTCAGTGTCTTGACCAGCTGTGTCCCCAACAGTACAAGTGTGTAAGTGCTCGAAAGGCAGTAGCCAATTAGAGCCTGGAAAGCTCTGCAGCTGGATATTCTGGCTACTCTGGTCCTTCTTATCATTCTGCCTAGTAGTAAGAAGTCATTGGACCTGTAACATCTCTATGATTTTCTTTTATTTTTTATTTTTTATTGCAGAAGGCACCTTAACAGACATAGAAAGTGCATGTATTCTACAAAGGAAAGTGAAGTGGTTCTCCACAGAAAAAATTCTGAATTCCTTGCTGTAACATGATCAGAGAGGGTGAAAGCTTATATGAATTCAAAAACTGAGTGGACAAATTCACTGAAGATGAAAAGGTATTCCCATAATGCTAAATAAAATAGGGCCAGAATACTGAGATCAGTCAGCTCCAGCAACCTTTGTCCAAGCTGTGCCATACTTCATCACAGATTTCTTTGGTACTTTTTGTAGTTCCAAACATCTTAATAAATTTTGTGTTAGGAGGTGGCTTTAATTGAATAATGTGCAAATAGAGTTGCAAGCCTTCTAGGGATGATTTTACTTCATTAAATTTATGGAGTTTAATGCATTCCCTGAAGTTCAGTGTGAGGGCAGCTACTATGTGTACTGGACTAAGGGTAGAGGAAAACTGCAAAAAAATGGAGTCAGACCTTTTTCATTTCATCAGTGGGAACAGTATTTGGCACAGTATAGTCCCTTAACAGTGACTGAGCGCTGTCACAAGGATAGAGTTAACCTGAGCCTAAATCACTCAGAGCATGCCTCACAGTTAAGTGTCATGGAGACTTATCGCTCAAGGTCAAGCTTGCTCTTCAGTCCAACAAAAAATGGCACTCCTAGTGCTATAAAGGGTTGCCGTTTTACGGATGTTGGTATACATCACTGGCTTCTGGTCCCATTCCTGTAAACTTTACAGACGGTTTACTATCTACAGAATATTTAGCAAGATGTACAGTGATGTGGCCAAATACAGACATTCTCATGTTTTTTAACTTGCCCTGGATGTAGAAACCCTGCCAGAAAGCCTTTTTCTGTTCCTGAATGAAAGTATAGACTTCAACTGCACAGTGGCAATTTCCTCCTTTCTAGGACCACGCTCATTGTACTGTTCTGAACAAATCTGGCAGCTGACTGAGGTCTTTTGTTGCTGCCCACATCTTTTATTTGGTTCAGTTTCTAGGGCATCCCCGCATGGCTGGAAAAGAAAAAGACCTCGGAGAAAACAGAATCAGCATTAACTAAGTATAATTCACAATTATTTCTGGTCACAGATTATTTTGCAATTAAAAAGTAAGTGATCTACAGAAGGCATATTGTATTTCTATACTTTCTTGAGAGGTATGAAGAAATGTCATGTTATTCCAGCCATGACCTTAACATACATGCTTTTTAACTAAAGTTGTTTTAATGTTTGACCCTTGTACTCTGTCTTCCCTGGAGGCCTGAATCATTACTATGTTGAATGCTGCAGCTGAGTGTTTTGAGCAGGCTTTGTGCTGTGCTGGTTCAATCTGCATAGTAGCCAGCCTGTTTTCTGTAAGCAGTGCTGAAGGTAATTTTATCTTGTTACCAGATAGTTATTCCTCTATTCTTCTGAGCAGCTCTCTTTGGAAACAGCTACAGAGGAGGGTGAGAGGGAAGAGGATCCACCAAAGTGGATCTGGTGGAGTGGACTCCATCTGAGTCTACTAATATCTTTTCATAGCTGTGGTTCTCAAGATACTTTCAGTGATGATTTTCCTTGGGTAATCTTGTTGACATGACAGATGCCTGGAAAATGCAGTTGTTTCACCATGACAATAATACTAATATTCATTAATGTTTTTAAAGCTCAGATACATCTATACAGGAAAGCACTACTGACTGGAGTACTGAGAGCAGATTTCTGCCTAGGATGTAAGAAATTACACAGTTTGGGCTAATTTACTCCATGGCTTACAAATGCATCATAAACAGTGAGTGTATTAGAAAGAAGGCTGCCTTCTCAAAAGGACATTAAAAAAGGTCATGAAGGGACAAGACTATACATAAGGGATATTTTTAACAACAGACTAAAGCAGCACAAAAAAGAAAATCTTGAGTGTAAACATTCAAGTTGTTTTTTCAGTTTATATACATGGTTCTACTGAAGTTCTTGGAATCATTACCACCCTATTATGTGTTATGACATAGAGACCATACTATAGAGAGCTGTTAGTTTTGGAAATAGCTCTCCCTAAACCTGTTCAGAAGCCACAAGGCAACATGTTTTTTTAGGTTAGTGAAACCTCTGTGTTCTTTTTTTCCTGGCTCCTTGCTGTGTGTCAGAAGTGTCAGGATGTATGCATAAACACATACTCCTAACACATAGCACTTTTTTTTAAAAAGAAAAAAAAAAAAGAAAGAAAGAAAAGAAGAAAGCTCTATTCTAATTTAATACTTCAATATACCAGATATAACTGCATCTAAGGAGATTATTCAGTCCCTCTCCCTTGTCTTGGAGAGACAGGTGGGGTAAACATGAGCCAACCCTGAAACTTTTGCCATGGCTAGTTTTGGTTCAACATGGAGTTACCATGTCAGGAACTCCCAGAAGCTTTTTGATGATTTCAGGGATGCACCAGGGCCTCTTTAGTTTCTCACAATACATATCTTAGGACAAGAAACTCCAGTTACATGTTTCCTTCCTCTTCCTCCTTCTAAGGGCAAGTTTCTCTAGCTGATGCTGCATCCTGGATAGGAGTACAATGAAGCTGTGCTGGCAGAAAAATTGGAAACTGTAGTATCAACACTTGCGTTCTGCGCTGAACCTATGAAAGAGGGAGGCATCTTGCGAGTAGTTGGTGTCGAACAGATGGATGCTAGAAACAGCTGTGACATTGTTAGAAGAAAAGCTGCAACCAGAGAAGAAATAGTTCTAAGTGCAAAATGTGACTTCTCACCAGTCTCCTAAAAATGCATCAGCAGGCTGCATTTGCCATACTGGATAAAGCAGCATTTGGGGATAACAACGAGATCAAAAGAGCCACTCATGTACTCTATTTGGCTATTACAGCACCTGTGGTACCTGCTCCAGGAAGACCCTGTTTAGACTGACAGAAAAAACTTTTAGTGTAACTCTTCATAACCCATATGAGATCTGTCTTGCAGCCTGGGTTTACCTGCAGAAGAGCTGGTGCCCAGCACCAGATATAACTTTCAGCTTTCTTGGGTGGTGTAAGATGGAGAGGAAGGCATGGGTTTTTTAAGAATATCTTTGCACAAAGGTCTGGAATGTCATCTATTAAAAAGGCAAATCTCATCTGATTCCAAGAAACTGGTCCTAACATAATAGTTTACAAAGGTAATGAGAGGCATATTTTTGCTGCATGTTCTTCTATTATCCAGTTCACAGTGAAAAATAAAGTGCTTGACTGGTCTTGTTGTGTAAACTCATGACTTAACACCTCCAAGATAGAGCACTAGATTCCAGTGTGCAAACCCAAAATTAAGCAAAAGGCTTCCTTACTGAGTCATTAAAATAAAGATACCAGCCAATAGAACTCTCCCACTGGAATTACAGAAAAAGAGATAGCTAAAGCCAAGGTTGTAACATTTGCTGTTAGAGCAGTAGAAATAGGGTAATGACTGATCCAGGTGGTTGTTTTATTTTTTTAAACATAGAGAGTTTTTTTCAACAGGGAAGTTACCAGGTCTGATCTGCATTTTATGACAGGAAATATATTTTGAAGCAATATTTAAATACTTCCCCTTTGTCTATCCATACTTGATATAATGTATAGGTGGAATATTTGACATAAAACATTGAAAAATACTGTTCTAATCACTTACAGCAACTTTGATAAACCTTGTTGTGAGAGTTCATACATCCATCCTCACACAAAAATATAGAACAGAGGTAGAGACATAGGTCAGAACAACTTTAGGGAAATATTATCATTCTATGATAATAGTAAATTTAAGGCATGGGGTATAGTATTTTCTTTTCACATTGTTTCTGGTATTGTATTTTTGAGGTTTCAGAAGAAACATATTATTATGTACTTTGGGAATTTATACAGGATTCAATCAAATAAATGCATTTCATGGTAATGAAAACAATGTTGGAAGATCATTCAGTGAATGTTTATGTATTGATTATGCAAGTGATGCTATCACCATCATTTAGCTTTAAATGAACTTTGCTGTTAAATTTGTCTCAAAGCAAGCACAATTCTGTTAACTGGCAAATCAAGAGATCAATTCAAGGTCACAAAATGTTTATATCAGCTAAAAACAAATTCAAGGAGTATTAATCTTCACTTTCCTGACCAGCCTTTATTTTCAAAACCTTCCTGGTTGCAATTTTCTTCCTGGTTGCAATATTCTCATTCCAATACAAACATTTCTGAAAGAACATTTTATTTCAGTTAAGATAACTATAAAAGCAACTGCTAATCAGTGTTGAGATGTGTGGCATACTTCTCACACTCTCCAGAAAAGAGAACTCCTGATTCTAATAGCAGTATGGGAAAATGAATTACTGAGTTGGAAAGTAAATGTTTGAATATACCTAGTGGTACTGGTAATGCTGTACATTCCCCTTGATGGACAGACCTTGTAATCCTCAAAGTTGGACCAATGCAAATTTCCTAAGTGAAATATATTTTTCTTCAGTTTTGAAGCTGTTTTCAGCCTCTAGAGAATGAAAGGTTTATTTACTGTGAATTCTCAAGTAGTTATTCCATGAGCATTACTTAAGGTTTTGAAGACAGGAGATTTGATAAGTGTGTTAAGGAGATCTAGACTACAGTAAAAATTCAATTTCACTTAGTTTCCTTTCTTCACTGTGCTGAGTACTACTTGCAAAAATAAACCAATAATTAGTCTCATAGACACTGCCTAAAATACAGAGATACTTAATTTCATTTTTGTTAAATCAAACTATTCAGTACCTTGAAGAATTCAGACATAAATGGCATTAGTTTAGTCTCAGAAATTACCAATTTCATCATAATTAGGTGGAGCTGAAATAAAAATTTTTTGTTCCCTTAGTCTGTTTCTGTTAGTGTATACTGCCTTATGCTCTATTGAAAGTGGGCTGTTCAGCAAAGAAAACATAATTTAAAAGAACAGTGAGACAATAAGAAAGGAGCATGACTTAAGAATGAGGACAGAGTTTGTGTTTGTACTGCATTACAGTCTTTTTTTCCTGCTGCAAGTACCCTGAGGATGCTCAAGGCAATATAGACAATTATGCTCTCCCAAAGCCCTTGCAGGGGCATCTAGGCCACTCAGAGACTCACAGACTCTGTGACCAGAATAAAACATCATGACCTAGCTCTTCCCCATCCACTTTCTTCCCTTAGCTACCATGCATATCATACATAGACAGATAATATCTTCCAAAAGCTGCAAAAATACACTCTATATTTAAGTACATTTTTCAGAGATGACATTTGACATCTTTGTTTTAAAGACTTCAACTTACAAGGAGTTCATTATCTCCCTCTATAAACTGTTCCACATGCCTAATTGCTCCTCAAAGACCTGCCAGGAATTTTTCTTTTTATTAAATGTTAAATTTATCCAACTTGACTTTTAGCCTCTGAATTTTTTATGAGGTTTTCAGCAAGACCTAGAATGTCCCAACTGATAAACCTCTTCCATGTACAAGCAGCTGTCACACAAAAATGACAAAAATCACCTGTTTGCCTCAATAATCGGAACATGTTGCCTTTTGAGGATTAATATACAGCTTTTATGCACCAACAGTTTCTCTTTAAACATGTTTGTGAACCAATTCATCCTTAACCAGGGCATTAAATTTGACCCTTCTTTAATAGGTGCTCTTTTTGTCTTTATGAGGGTTAGAGTAAAAAGTCCTAAAAGTATATACTTGAGCTATGAGGACTTCACCGATAAAACTTTTTTTGTCTAATTTTTTTCTATTTAAAGTCATTCCATTTAAGAAAAAAACAACCAACCAAACAAACAAACAAAAAAACATTTCTGGTGAAATAGACAAATTCTGCATTCTTTTTAACCCCAAAACTTGCAAAATAACTTTTCTATTTTCTGCTCATGGAATTAAAATAAGGTATGGAATTAAAATAAAAAAATCTTTTTTTAGGAGAAAGTAAAGAAAAAGTCAGAAAGTCAAGAATGGTGTAAGGAGTCTGACCTGGGACTGGGGAACATGATGTTTTCCATGACACCCTGCCTTGGTCTCTGGAGAAAAAGATGTTCTATACTTGTGTCCAAGTTTCAAAATTAGGTACCGTTTCACAAAATGTGCTCGTGGTATGATGCAACTTCTTTCCTACCAAACATAGCATCACTGATATGAAACAGGACAATAAACAAAAAATGAGCAGTTAGTTTGTAACATGTTGTCCTTGTCAAAAATATCTGGGTAATTTGTATTAGAGTCCTCTTTTAGTCAACCTTTCTCTTGCACATGTAGTCTATCGTGAAGAAAGAGGAGGGGGTCAGAATCTGTTTTAGTTAGTCTATCTTTTTCTCTGTTGTACCATGTGATGTTTCTTCAGCCATGTGGCTGTGCAGCTCTCTGTTCTCATTTTGGAGTGTTGCCTGAACTCACACCAATTTATTCTATAGCTCTCCAGGTGCAACAGGCATTGGAGGTAATAATTTGAGTCTCTTATATTATAAAGTGTTATAAATATGCGCTGCATCACCCAAGTTCACACAGTGATATAAAATCAGGAAGCAGACATTTAAATGGGAATATTTAAATTACTCATTTGAGCCTTTTCATTTGATTAGTTTTATTCTTGCGCCATTTAAAAATGCTGTAACTTGTGATTCATCAATATTTTCCTGTTCTATGCTACTGGTAATGAGGTGTTTAGGCAGGTAGACACAGAGGAGATGCTCCTGGAACCTGTCACTCCTCTCACATTTTGTAGCAATATTACAGATCAGGGTTTTTACCTCTATTTTCCATCATCATGAAAAATAGGTTTGTGAAGGGAAAAGTTCAGAGACTATTAAGCATCTAACAGAACTGACTGGTAGGAGCATTGTTCCGTCTGCTTTCCTGGTGTAATCCAGGTGTGACCTCCACCTTACTAGCAGCTACTGCAGAATTATGTTTAAAGAAGAATTTACTACTCATACCAAATGATGTGATCATTTTCTAACACTAAGAAAAGTCCCACTAACTCCTGAGACCTGATAAAAATTCCATGGTACTCAAGTGAGAGCTTTCCTTCCCATTTCAGCAGACTATGAACAGAATTTAGTGAGGCAACCTCCATATTAATTTACTTTGAAGCACGAAGTGCTCCCTGAAAACAAAACCTAGTCAATTAAACAGCTGAAATATTCAACCTCTCTGTGGTAATTATTTTAATTTTTTTTTAACATACAATTTATTTTTCTCATCATTGCTCCATTACTCCATTCTAGAAAACTAATTTCACCTCTCACTTTATGTTTACCTTATTAAATTTATGATTAAATATGTCAAAAGTAAATATATTTACTTGATTAAGTAAACAAATGCAGATGCCAGGGAACCAAAAAAGCTGCTTTAGATGTCTGAATTTTCATGTCATATTAGATATAGGTTTATTTTTTTCCTCCACAGTCTTTATTATATCTTTCCACAATGCAGACAGATACTTCCACTTCAGAAAAAGGCTCGCCTGAAACTTACTTGCGAGCTGTTTCTATATATATGATAAATGGAATCAGATCTGCTTATGTGATTATTAAAACCAGGTTTCTCTTATGAATATGAAAGAGAGTGAATGCAATACATTACAACAAGCACATCAAATTAAATTAGAGAACTGTAGTAATAGAATGACCTTGGAAGAAGGATTTACACAAAAACATAGTATATTGGAAGCATCTTAGGAAATTTTATTTAGAATCATATTTTCCATTTTGGGTGACTGTTTTACAGAATATTTCTGCTTCTCCATCCTGTTCTTCAGCTGTTTATTTAAGAAGTAAGAGATGTAACAGGAATGCTCACACAGAAAACCTACTCTAATTACCATATCCTCACCTCTCAGAAAATTCATGTGTGTGGGAGCCCAGCTGGTTCTGGGCTCTCTGTAAACTGAGACACCAAAGATGAAACTTCTTACACCTGGCAGAGGGTTAACCACGGACAGTAGGACTGTAACACAGAGTGTTAACCTATTGTGTTAAGACATGTGGCTGTATGTCCAATCAAGAGTTGTTATGATAGTGGTAAACCAATGCTGTGTGTGCATGTGTCACCCAGAACTGTATAAAGGTAGATACACTGTTGCAATAAAGAGAGCTGGTATCCTGAAACCATGTCGCTATCCTGCCTCGACCCGCGACAGTCATGTGATAGGGAGATTAACTGAAAAAATCTAGGAGGTCACTAACATTAAGAGTGCAATGCATACATCTTGACCTGATGTCTTTCATCGGGAGTCAAAATGGAAATCTGGACTGTTTACATTCTGGACAAAATCATTAACTGTGGACCTATTGGGTCTTTCTTTGTCTGTTAGTATTAAGGAAATCAGTTGCAACCGCCATACTTTCAGTGGTCCTAGATGTCCAGGGATATTCTGCTACCACAGGCAGCTATAGCAGAGAAGTGATTAAACTTAGGGGCTGAGAGGAACAGAGCTGCTTAGTGTTACCTGGAACATGATGTGTCCATGCATGCTAAAAAGGAAGAATTTCAAAGATTACAGTCCCATTATGAAGTTTATGTGCCTCCAGAGTGTAGTAATCAGATAATGGGATTCAGAACAGAATTTTTGAATATAAAGACCCTCACTCAGCCTATATCCCATCTTAGATGTCTAAAGTTTTGTTTGGCCCAAGTATCTAAGAAAACAGGGCAAATTTGTGGGCAGGGTGATCTGTAAGTATTAAGGCACTAGAGGTTTTAGTGCTCAATCCAGTGCATGGTAACAATGCAAATTCATGGACCCTGTGCCATTGTACACCACACCTTTGTCATTTCACAGTTTAACAATATGCTCTCAATCATTCCACTTGCGCATCTAAGCGGCTACAGTGGATATAAATCATCTCAAGGAACTTAGGCACAACTTGTGGCCCAGAAAAGATGAGCCTGGCTCGTAAAACTCCAGAATAGAGCAGGATGTATCCCTTTGGGTTTATTCTCCTCTAAAAATATAATACAGTGTTTGTGAACACAAAAAGCAAGCAAAACTCTGCCTGAGGTCTTGTTGGTCCCATGTAGGACCAACACTCTTGCCAAATGAAGGAGCTATTCAGTCACATGTATTTTCATCAACCCACAAAGGTTGAAACTTTAATATTTAAATTTTAAAAGAGAAAGGAGCACAAATATTTTTTCCAATGAAAATAAAATTGCTCACAGTGCAAAACTGGACCTGCTCTGATAACTTTTTTCCCTTTCAGATTTAGAAACTCTGAGTGTTATCTTTGCAACAAATATTTTGGCAATAAACCTTCATCCATGCCAAACTTGAATGGATAAGAATGAGAAAATTTTGACTAAAGCAGTACAACCCTCCCCACCTTTTGGAGATCAAATCTGTTTACATTAAGCATATCCTTCCTTCATAAAATCTGCGTAGCAAGAGAGATTAGCAATACAATTATTTTCAACTGACTGCAAGCCTAGAGGAAGAAACAACTGTATATACTGGAAGGATAAAAGGTCCTTTCCATGCAGAAAAAAAATAACCCATTCAAATGCATAGTTCAAGAATGCACTATAGGTGAAGGTTTAGCTTTTTGAGCTTTTCATTTCAGTTTAATTTGTCCTCTCACATGAGACTTGAGCTGAACATGTTGGCATAAATTCATCACACCTTCTCCTGTAATTATGCCTCCCACTGTAACTGGGGGAAAAAGCAGCATGCTTTCTCAAGAACTGCTTTAGTAACATTCTTTAATGACAAACTGAGATTGTATCTGAGGGAAAAAAAATGGAGGCACATTTTCTGCAGTCAGAATCACTAAAAGTCAGCTGAGCAAAGCAAAACAGCTCACCATTTTATAAATGCTATTTCTCTGATACTATTCATGTATTCTAAAGAGAGTTTTTCGCTACAATCCTGCGTTGAATAAATCAGGTGCAAACCCTGAGCAACAAAGTGTGTCCAAATGCAGGTCACGACATCATTTTTTTATTCACTGTATACCTTCTTTTCTTCTGCCTGAGATTACATATACCCTACCCATGGGTCAACAGAATCAAAAGCTACCAAAGCCACCTGTGTATCACTGGCCATGTAATTTCACTTATTTTTCCTGTTGGAAGTCAATCTCACAAAACCATAGATTAGAGCAGGATGTATCCCTCCCTGTTTATTCTGTACCAAAGGTTGGATTAAATGATTTCGTATGGAGCAAACAGCGAACTTAAACCACAAAATTTGATATCTGCAGCACTAGTCAAACAGAGCTGAAATTACCAGTTTTGCACAGGCTTTCTTCATCATAGACAATGATGCATAGACATCACTGATAGATGCCAGTGCTGTTTTGGGGGATTACACTTTTTTTCTCCACATGGATTTCCACTCTCGGCAACATCCAATATTAGCCAGACCATGTAGATATTAGTAATAGTGTTACCCATAGGGATATATCAGGGACCTTGTGCAGGTGCAAAGTAGAAATGTTGCAAAGATAAGTTCAGGATGTAATTTCCAAAACTACTGTTACTGACAGAGTTGAGTTCAAGATTAGCCTCCAAGCCTAAAGTACAAGCCTGGCTTTTCTTCAGTGTGTCATTTCGTTTTTTAGTCTTGGGCTTTGTTTAGAGTTCATATTAATTATTAGGGAAATAGGTGCTCTGGTCTGCCACTGTACACTGCCTGTGACTGTCCTCAGTTGCTCTGGTTCTTCACTGGCACACTATGTCTGGCCACATATCTGATCTCCACCATGCCACAACTCACCTTGTCACCCCTTGCTTTCCCTCTGATCGCCTTGTGGGAAATGTTGTGGGCACTGCCCTTGAAAAACTAATTTCCTGGCAGTAGATTAGCTCATGTACATTTATTTGTCCTATCTGAGGCCAAAAGCGACCGTTCTTTATGAAAGCAGAATTTCTGTTTCATGACTCTGCATAAGCTCCTACAGGACAAGTTGACTGTGCTTGGCTTGAAATGGTGCTCTTAAGCCAAAGAACATGGAGGCAGCACTTCCCAGTCAGTAGCAATGCTGTCTTAAATGTATGGAGATGGAAGACACCTTTCATTGTCCGTGGCTGCTAGGTGAGACACGCTAGCACACATTTCCGGAAACCCACTCTACTTAACAACACAGTAAGGCACAAGTCAGCTTGAGTATTTCAATAATTGGCAAAATAGACAAAATATGATCATGAAATAATATTATAAAAATTTTGTAAAGATTATATTTTGGTGAAATATTAACAAGCTTACTTGAAGATCTCACTGTCTTGATGAGAGCAGATGAGAATACACAGATGGGACAAATGACCAAGATGTTGTTTCACTGTTGGCGGAAGTGAAGAACTCCACAGCATGTGGCAACTATTTTGTGGTTGGCAAGCTTCATGCCAGTGGTGGCATTTAGAGGCGATGCATTTTATGTTCTCTTCCATGGAAGAGAATAGACTTTGAATAGAAAATCCTTCCGAGCTGGTAAGTGGGACTATTAAGGTGCACTTCTATTCAGCCCTCTCGTTGGAAAACACTGGACAAAGTTTTTTAATTGCTTTGGAGAATTTATAGACTACTAAGTCAGGATTCTGCCAAAGTCATGATTGTGATCACTATGACAAAGTTGCAAAAAGCATCATAGGAAATAGGATATGTGGCTGGTAGAAACATAGTTAGTAAAGGGGTAACTCCTGGTGAACTAAGGCAGGTGCTTTATGCTTATACTCATATTTATATTAAATATTTGCACATGTATCAAATAGTATTTTTCCCTCAGATTTTTAAAGTTTGCTGATGCTAAAAAACCATGTCAGCTACTGAGTTAAAGTGAGAAAATCCAAGGTTTAGATAGCTTCTTCCCAGTCCTAATGACCATAACTATCCCTAGCATATCTTTTAATGATATATTTACTCACAATTCAAATGAAGCGGATGCTATAATGGGTCTTTTTATTATCTGCATTTATGTCCACATCATTAGCCAAATCTTCTCTGGTCCCCACTCCAGGTGATGGCTCACCTTTTCCATGACTGGAAAAAGTCCATAGGACAGAGGAAACTGATAAGTATCTCTTTTTGTCATCTTTATGGTTGATTGATGTAGCTTTATGAGAATATAAACTACTCTTTTCTTAGTAAATATTGTTCCCTTTGCTTTCTCATTCTGGCACTAAAACTTTTGCCTGTTTAGCATTTTTCCTGCAGAATTACTCTGCAAGAAGAAATGATCAGCCAAATGTTTAAAAAAGTTGTAGGAGTAGGGATGGATGAGGCACTTGTTATTTATTGTCAAAGTAAGAGTGGTGTAATGAGTCAGATTGCTGCAGTTTTAAATGATGCTGCAGTGCTACATATTCCACAGCAAGAAAAAAGATCAGCAGCTCCAAGCAGTGGGAGAGAAACTCCCAGTTACTATCACATGCCCTGTGTGATTTTTGAGATGGACAGCACAGAGTGGCTACAGGGACAGCACTGGAAGATGCCTTGGAATTTGTTTCTGTTGCTCAGCTGATGTACGTTCCTTTATATTTTTCTGACACCTAGAATATTTTAAAAGGAGAGTAAGGAGTTAGAAGGAGATTAGTCGAATACTTATAAATGCTGGAAGGAAACTATACAAACATTTTGTAATGCCATTGGTAAAAATACCAGCACCTGAAGACTTATGCCCTGATACTTTCTTTTTCCCTTAGCTACCCGGCTGCAAGAGAAGATTATTTGTAGCTAGCAACCAGTTCTAAAGTTATGCTCATACTTATGCACAGTTTTGTTATTACTGCATTCTTTCTATAGCTGCTTAGATCCAGTGCATATACTGTGCTTCCAGAGCTCAAGTTCTGAGTTGCTTTCAGGTGTTCTGAGGTGTTTGTACCACCAAACAGTTATGCTTTTGAAGCATAAGCATCCATGGTGCTACGATCCCATTTAAAACATCAGAAATACATGAAGCACATTAAAAGCAGAGTAAGACCAAGATGGTTGAGAAGTGGGATGTGAAATTCTTATCAAGAATATCTGGGCCATCTGTACTTAAACATGGTGCCTAAAGCAGTTGAGAAAAAGATAAGGATATAAAAGCTACCTCTTAGCCTTTCCAGGATTCTCATGGGTCTGGTTTGTCACATGGTGTTTGCAAGAAGCTGTTGCTTTTCAGACTGCAATGAATGTGAAGCAAAGACCAGCTGTTGCTCTTGGGCAGTGGAAATCCCTAGATATGTAAGTAATTTGAAGGCCCATTTTGGGAGATAAACTGTTAGCTTGAAGCATGTCTCACAGCTATGACTTGAGCTGCAAATGCATGAAGACTGACTTAATGAAGGAGTTTGCCTCAACAAATGAAGCAACTGCATAAATCTTGGAGTGTTAACAATGCATCAAGGTCAGCTGTGCCCAAGAAAAGCTACTGCATAAAAAATAAACAGGAAAATGCCTGGCCTCAAATTATCCTGTAGCAAGGGATAAAGTGTTTAGGCAGCAGCATGCTGAGGTCTGTTAAGGCATCTAATTATGCTACACACTCAAAAGACTGCTTTATGGATCATTAAAAACTTTAAATAAATAATACACATGGGAGCTTTTTTGAGAAGAGTTTGTGTGTTTTCAAAATGTACGTGCTTTTTAATACTTATGAAAGAATATTTACACTTGGTAGGTTAATAATACAAAGCAAAAATAGGAACGAAATACACATCAAGTGGTTACACTTGGTGAGATGAAGAATTTCACCTTCAAAGAAAAAAAAAGAATGTCTCCATGATAAACTTTAAAAAAAAAATGCCAATTTTTGATCAGGAAAATTATCTGAAATGTGGAAAAACTTTCTGTTTGAAGTGAGAGATATCTCCACTCAAGGAATCCAAACTGTGATAGCTGTGAAAATATTTGGGACCAAACAGGAAAATTATTTGGAAAGAAGTGATTAGAACTAATAAAGTACTCTGAAAATGTTATAAGTTAGTATGAGAATTTAGACAACTCAATTCCAATTAAACATTGATAAATTTATTAAGCAAGCGATAATAAAGCAAAACAGCGCTGGGTGGCCTGGAGGGCAAGTGCCCCGCCGCCGAAGCACACACTGAAAATGTAGTAAATGCTCCTTTTATACATTCTCAAGTCCCGGGTTTTTGGATGTAAATCTGCTTGTGGCTTGAGTTCGTGGCTCGTTAAGTGGTCGTCTACACCTTGTCAGAGATGAAAGGTGTAGTTCTTATCAGCTGTAAATTTTACCGACACTGATACTTATTTGTTTACTGACACTTGCTTGATTAGCAAGCTGTCTGTGAAACTTATATTGTTTAATTACAAAAAAAAGTTTCTGACTCCCTCATACACATAAGATTTTATGAACAAAGTTAACCCTTCTATTACAAAAAGGAGTCCCTCAAACCTAGGTATGTCTCACCGCTATGCAGCAATGATCTTTTTGCTACTTATTATGTAATAAAAGCAAGGACGAGAATGGGTCACTCTAATAAAAGATTTCATTGTGGGTGCTTGTCTTTGCTATCTTGTCCATTTTGCATCCACATGTACTCCTCTTGACCAAGGAGAGTATCTCATCAGTCATTTTCTTGAGTTTGTGTTCATCATGCAAATATACGTGTAGAGAGTAAAATGAATTTGCATAAGAGAGAAAACTTGTGACTAGGATACCTGACTGCAGGGGCAGTTTCTGTTTCTGGTCGCTGGTCCCACATTACTTTCTGTATATTACATCCAGAATAGACTGGGAACAGCACCAAGAAGAGCAAGAACCCTTCTTTTTAGTGACCCTTACTAACAAAGGCTCAATAAAATCCTTTGGAGACCCCAGCCCAGTGGCACTAAGGCTGTTGCATGCCTGCACTATGCCAGCATGCTAACAAGCTGAGTTTAAACCTAAGTCAGACTAACTAATGCTATGCTCTTGTTGTCAGGAAGCTATTCTGATTCAGTCTTGCATTTGTTGGCAACCCATTAGACATCTCAGGGTTGTGCTCTGTTGCCATTGCTGGCTATAACCAAACCACTGGTAAACTTTGTCTTACCTTAGGGGATCTGGGTTTCTCAGAAAACATACTGAGAAAAAAATTGACTGTTATCCAGAAAATAAATGTTTTTCACAGTAGCTGAATGGCCTGAGGCAAACTGAGAATTGGCTCTTTTTTTTTTTTTTTTTTTTAATAATGTACTTCACAGGCCAAATCCTTCCTTTTACAAGGTGAGGAGTGTGACAACTGAAGAGCTGAAGAGATGAAGACGAGCTTCCATTGCTGGTAATTTTAAGTGGCTGTTAACTCCAATGAGTTGCAAACAACTGATATTTAGTAGACATGGTTTCAAATGAACAGAACTTCTGGATTTTTCTTAGTGAAATATTGCTCAAGAAACTTGCACTTCAACTTTTTATGTGGTTTAATTCATTTTACTTTTTGAGAAAAACCTGTTCTGACTGGTCTCTAACAATTTTAACCCATATTGAATTACTTTTCTAGATGCTTTTAGATATATCCAGTTTCGTTTCTCTACAGATCACTGAAACTTCTTTCACTGAAGTTAGCAAAGTCTTCAGGGTTTTTTTAAAATATTTTTAATTGTTATTTTTAATTGCCTCCAACTACATACAGAAATTTAGGAAGACATTATATTTTGCAATACCTCTTGTCTCCCTGTAAAAGTTTAGAGAAATCTATTTAGTTCTAAGTTTGTAATCATGAACGTAAAAACATGACTGACAGGCTATCACTTTTTTGGACATATTCCATCAAACTAGATCAGAATTATTTCTATTGTGAGATACCTGTTAGAAAATCATAGAATAGTCTGGGTTGGAAGGGACCTTTAAAGGTCATCCAGTTCAATCCTCATCTATTGTACTGAGTTGGTATTTCTATTCACATTCATCTCAGGACAGCAAAATCTTCTGAGTCTACTGCACAGTTCAAGGTTAATTTCTCTAGCATAGGTCTATGAAAAGTTATAAAAGATCAAATGGGTGTAGTAGCAGCTGAAAGTCATTACTGGCATAATATTCATCTGCCTAGGTAAGGTCATTGCATTGATCAACAATAAGCTACTTTAAAAAGTCATTTCCTGCTCTATTTGTCCATTTATTTAGTCGTCTGAATCTTATTTCAAGATGTTGACATAGAAGAAAAATATTAATTGGATTATATAAATACATGCACATACAACTTAATACTGCACATTTGTGTTAAATTGTTTTAGGAAAGAATACCAATGAACCCTCTGGTTTATCCAGTCTATTATATTGCCTGTATCCACAACTAAGACTTTGAGCTTTTGTGTTCTACAAATGAAAAAAACCCACACCTTTATGCATTTATATACAAACAAATGGCATTTATCTTCAAATATATAGAATTCTTTTTCTCACAGCGCACTCTAACATAATGTTTTACACTACCAATTTCATAGGAGAAAAAGCTTTAAAATTCTATGTTTTAATTGCTTTAAAGATAAATCTTTCAGTGGGACATCAGCCTTTCTCTTTGTGTATGCAATATTCCATTTATATTAGAACACATAAAGAATTTAAGATGTCCAGAACATAGTCCCAAGACCATAATATCTGCTTTCTAACAGTTTAGGGGAAAAAATGTTTTTAATCTTAAGAATTATGTTAATTCAGGAAAAGAAAACATCATAATGAGAATCCTTCACTAAGACCATCACATATATATACAGGACTCCTACATGAGTGCATAAAACATTGCCATTTTCCATAGGTAATCTAATTTGTATGCTAGCAGAACATTTAAAAGTACAGTGTTCAACATTCAGATACTGTAGAAATGAATTATTTGAGGGTACTAATTATGGTAGCAAGTTTAAAATATTACTTCCAATTTTATCTTGCTACAAGCATCGTGTGTCACCTTAGGCAAAATACCCAATACCATCATGTTTCTCTTTCCTCATACAAACTCTGGATAATGATATTGACATGGGATATTTATTTAGGAGGCTTTGTTCAATTTGAAAAGTACTTTGATATCCTTAGATAAAGAGTGTGACTGGAGTAAAACCGGATTTGTCTGTAGTAATCATAGCTCCTCTGTCAACCCCTACAAAAGACGAAGAATGTAGTAAGAATAGAATTTAGGAAGTTCAATGAATTTCAGTAACCAGATCTTCGCTCTGATATTTCAGAAGTCATTATTCACTGCTCCAAAGTAATTTCACCAGCTATATGCTACACCAGCCTGCAGATACATCAGAGCATTGAACAGGTTTTCACCACTGGCTGCAGGAGGATAGATGGAGCTGCACAGTCAGCCCTTGGGAGGCTACTCTGCAGCACCATCCCTGGCAGCTCCAGCATTGCTGACTCCAATTGCTGACTGCTGAGGGTACTTAACTCAGCTCAGGTGTGAAAACCAGGGTTTGTGTTATACAGCTGCTTATTACTGTGATTGAAGATGGTCAGATATTGTCTGCAAGCACACAGGAAGGCCAAACATTTCAGTACATATGAGACTTGTAATTTTGTAAAGAAAACCCTTGTATCCCAACGCTAAAGAGGCTGTGCCCTAAAGTCTGGTTTTCAGCAACAGGGAATATGTCTGATTTTCCCTTTTGTATCTGCTGGTACATTCCCACGTTATCCCCACCCATAGTAAGTATATGATACCTTTATTTATAAATAAGGATTTGATATTAATTGGCATAGAGCAGTACCTTTATGAAATACCTTGCTCTATAAAAGGTTAAAGTGTTAGTATTCTGGAGTAATTCTCAGTGCTACACCAACAGACGGATCATAGTAGCCTCTCTGTTCTCATAGAGCACATTAAAAAAACCCCTCTCAACTGCACTAGCATGGCACATCTGCAGAGTGTTGGGGAGGGTTAGATTTTTTTAATTATGATTTTGCAGTTACTACTATTAAAAAAAAAAAAAGGAGTAGGGCAGCTTGTTACTGGAACAGACATATTAACCTACCAATGGGAAGAGCATAAGCTGAAACATCAGATTTGAGTTCCACAAAAACTGCACTCCCATGACTTCCCAGACAGCTATGCAAATCAGACATCATCACACACATGGATGATTAGACACTGATGTAATGACACATGTACAAGTGTCTGTTTTACAACCACACTCCAAGTATTTAGGCATACAGACTATTTACAGATGATTTAGGCATAGTCTGTAAGTCCTCTCCCCTCTCTGTGTAATTCTGAGACCTAATTTTAAATTAAACAGTTTAATAGAAATCATGATTTTTAAAAATTATTACTCTGCCAGGAGCCATAGTCACAACACACCGTGCTAAATTCTGTAAATACTGATTGCAGAAAAAAATTTGTTCCTCCAAAGCACAAACAGAACAGAAACAATTATATGGCACAAATCTCTGAGTATTATAATTCTATGGACCAAGTTCTCTTTGGCCAAATAAGATGGTTCTTTTCATTATGAACTTGATGACCTAAGATAGCATAAAAGTTTTTTTTCATAACGAAGATTTTTTAATGAACATTTCTCAAAGAAAACAAGGGAATGAAAACAAGGGAATGAAAGATGAAAAGTCTTGTAAGAAAATTTAAAATTTCTTGAAAGTTTTTCCAGTAAATGAAAGGCAGTGTCATCCCTCTAGGTCTGAAACTGATATCTCCATATTTCAATCCTGTTGAGTGGTACATGCATTGTTAGTGGGTATGGCAAGATGGTTATGGGTGAAGCAATATTTACCATATTTTAATGCAGGTAAGGAAATATTTTCAAGAGTAAAAATCAGGCTTATGCCCCAGATCTCAATTAGTTTAATTGAGACTATTCATGCAACAGATAATGCTGCTTTGGAGAAATGTTTCCCTATATTTTTTGACTCATTTTCTTATTTTCAACCCCTTTGTTTACAGGGTGTAAGCCATGAGGGGCTTTTCTGTTTCTGAGGATATTAAGGCCAGTTACTGTCAAACTACCATAGCCATACAAAACTGAATTTAGCAAGGTAATAAGGCAAATTCAAAACTGAGGTGGAATTATAAATAAACTGAATCCACCAGAGTCCTAAGCAGTGGGAGGTATCTGCTATTCATACTTGATAAAAGCAGGAGTTGAGTGAGTTCAAGATTCAGTATAGCTGCTAGCATGAAACATTGGAAAAACATTCAGCAGATATTTTGTCTTTGATTCTGTGTTTCTCTCTTACCCAGTGCTGTATTGAACATGTGAACCTCAAAGACACAGGCTGACAGAGACAGGTATTGCTCAGACTGCACTGCAGCCAGCACACAGAATTTACATGACATCCTGATTCTTGTATGTGTGATGTGAGGCCTTTGCCTGTAATTCAGAACCATGAGTTAGTAGCTAAATACCCATTGTATGGACAGAAAAAGAAATTTTTCAAAGATTTTAGTCCCTATCCAAACTGAATACAGACCTGAGACTAAAATGTAATAGGGACATGGGAATTGCCATGATGGATCAGTGCAATGACCCACTTAATGCAATATCCACTTACTGACATGAGCCACAAAGAAGCTAGAAGTCCTTGGGAGAACAATCGAGCTGGGAAAAGGAACTGTGTATAATTTTTTCTACATAATGTTTTGTTATCCAGTCAGACTTTATTGAAGGTCATTATTAGATTTTTGATTTGCAGCAAAGGTTGAAGTGCATATTTCTATAACTGAAAACTTGGGTTTTAATGCTCCCCCCTCTTATTATTTTTGCTGGTTTTCATCAAGTTAAACTGGGATCTTAATTCTGATGCCTGAAAATGAGTTTGGAAACTCGAGGCCATCTGGATGATATACTGGAAAGTTATTGCCTCACAGGCACAGAAAAAAAATGTTATGTCTCCCCTCTCAGCAGCTATTAGATTGTAATTTACCCACTTTGCCTTTTTGTCTCTTTATTTCAGCTCAGACTTGATTCTTGCAGCCTTTTTTTCTCCAGAAAAGCTTGAAATAGAAACCAGTGTTGTCACACTTGAAAATTATTTCAATTCCCACATGAAATACCATAGTATATTAACCTCTGACTTTAGCAGCTGAGAAGACATCAGCTGTTTAAACAAAATCACAACTGGAACCTAGGAAAAAAAAAATGCAAGAGGTTAATAAACAAAATAATCCAGTTTTAAGGACTGGTAATTTGCCAGCTGCCAGGACCAGCAGCACATTAGGGGATGAGATACTTTGTTAAAAGATATTTCTGCTGTCACTGTATTGTGCAAGTGCAGCTGAGAAGATAAAAGGAGGTGGAACTAGCACAGGGGGAACTCCACAGAGGTACTTGAGTGAGTCTTTTATTGTCTGGGCCAAAGTATGTTTTCTGAAAACAGGTTGCTATGCCCATAAAACAGATACTTATTGCTGTACTCATTCACATATTTCAGATAGAATAGGATAGAAGAAAACAGCTTCTGGTGTGACAAAGAAAATTGTGAAAGGCTCAGGCGTGTGATGAATGACAAGACATTTCTGCAGAGCTGCTGGTGAAGTGGCATCAAAGGAAAAAGTATACAACCTATTTTTACCCCAGCACTGACTGTTTGCTGAAACACATCACATTCTCTCTAACTGTGGTCAAAGCAGGTCAGCAGGCCTCAGATGAGCCAGGACTCTGACAAAATGCAATAACCTCTCATTATTATCATCCATGGTAGTATTCTCAGAACATAAGTACACAGAATATTCAGTTGCTTTTATAAGTCAATGGTGATTCAAAACATGTTTAGATGATGCTATTATATAGTCTGTATTGAGAGAAATTAAATTGAAGGAAAGAAAAAATTTTCAAAAATAATTGTTTGGATTTAAATTTAAGATTACGGTTTGCCTATTCTCTGCTCTAAACACTAGCAACACTCTTGGAAAGAGAACATTTGAAAGCATAATCTTATTAGTTCTCAAGTGGCTCTGAAAAATCAAGAAACACATTCCTGATCAATTATGATGTAGAATCAAGAAAGTACATCTACTGAATAGAGCAAATGCATTAATATTAGGAAGAAGGAGATATCAGAACATCCATTTAATACATGAATGAGTTAAGAGTACTGTCTCTGTCTGCCAGTGTGCAGCCAGATCCAGTAATAGCAAGCATTTCAGAAGGTTATGAACAATTTTCTATTACTGTAAGTGAGGGAAAACTAGAAAGGGACCTAGCCATAATATTACACTGAATCACTTAAACTATAGCTACAGCTATGTATAATTAGTGGCCCCAATAAGTGGCACTTATTGAGATCCAGTAACACTGAATTTAATACAGGTTAATACTGCAGCTGACTTCACTTTTCCAAAACACCAGTGATTGGGATTGGTCTCATAAAAGCAGTTTGATTTCAAATATTCTCCAGACCTGCTGCTGGAGATCAGGCGCTAATTTGACTGAAACAAGCATATATTGAGGTTCAATCCAGTATGTAAAAATGTCAGGTGAGGTTTTAATTCAGCAGACTCTGAAAGCCTCACCTTCAGCAGTCAAGAAATCCCTACTGAATCCTGTGGCACCACACAGTTGCTCAAAGTTGAGCAAGTTTATGTCACTTTTCAGAACTGACATCTTAAGTTATATGTGATAAAGGAGTTGTTGCAAAAAAAAAAAAAAAAAAAATTGTTCTATAGTGCTTTATTTATGGATCTCCTAAGGATGTGCCACATGATCTGCAAAACTGGTGGAAGCACAAGCCCTGCATTAGTTTAATGGGCTTGGTTGCCTAGTCATGTAACAGAAATAGCATAGCCAAAGGAATGTTAATGTCTCTGACCTAGCTATTTTCTTTGTTACAACATCAGCAAGGTGCTACTGAAATAATCCCAAAGGTATTTTCAAAGGAGTGGGGTGATGCTGTTTCAAAATCTCCTTAACAATGTCCCTGCCTTTAGCCATACCTATGAAGAAACTTGAGTGCTAACTTCTGGAGCCACACCTCTCTATCAGATACCACAGTACTTAGACTTTTATATAATAATAATAATA
Organism: Pyrocephalus nanus; assembly: GCA_038380795.1. Classification (NCBI taxonomy): domain Eukaryota; kingdom Metazoa; phylum Chordata; class Aves; order Passeriformes; family Tyrannidae; genus Pyrocephalus; species Pyrocephalus nanus. The sequence goes on along the minus strand of CM076263.1, from coordinate 26,473,229 downwards.
TAAAAAAATGGTTTTTCAATAGTAAGACTTGAATTAAAAGTCTCACAATTCTCTTTTACTTCTTATTAATTGTATGTATATGATTTTGAAGGAGCCTAGGATCAAAACCAAAATGCCTTAGTGAGATAGGTTTCACTTGGTTTCTGAATAATTGTTTGCTCCGTCTACAGTCTGTGAGTAAAACAGGCAATTTTGGAATTTCTGATATGCGTACTGGAGCAGTGATTTTTTAAAATGTAAATCCCTCAGTTTGCTTCTGTGCTAGATCTCCAACTTATATTAGTATTAAATTAGAAGGAAAGAGAGGGTCCTTTTTCTGAGTCACTGATTAATCTTAAACTGGCACAGACTTTTTTAATGTCAGCTGAAGTACTTGTAACTTTGCTATAAACTCTCTATTCTATAACACAGTACAAAAAAGTTTTGAAAGGTGTTAAAAGCACAGAGTGGACAAGTCTATCAAGAAACAATATGTTGACAGTAGGGCTATAAATAAAATGCTGTGTTACAGGACAAATTTTAAAAATATTATTTCTTATAGGAATCAACAAATCCTGTAAGGGTTTCCAAATGCAAATCTGTGAGCCTTTAAAACACATATCCATGGCCTGAGCACAGGGATGGAGTGAAGGACTTCTCTGTGCTACAGATTCTGAAGCCGAATGGTAATTTTTGGTCTTCATCATTCAGCAGCTTTCAGTTCTACACCTGCAGCATTGGCTGTAACACTCAGTACAATGGAGAGGGAGCTTATAAAAATTGCAGGGTTTTTTCCTGTTGATCAGTGTTTTGTAGCAGCTCAGATGATGGGCCTTGAAACTAACAACCTCATTTGCATTTAATTGCCCTTGAACTTCCTTTTTAAGAATGCTTTATTTTAATTAACAATTACAATTAAAATGCCTTCTAAGTTGTAGTCTGAAGATCTTGTAGAAAGTATGTAACAGATGGGAGGAAGGTAAAGAAGAAACAAAGGAAAGAAAGTGTTTCTTAGTTGTCATAGCTCAAAAGAAGAGCATGGAGATTTATAGCTAACAAGGCATTACTTATGCACAGGTCTTACAGAAAGAACAATTTTTTTCCTATGTTAAAGCATCAAATGTAGACTTAAATGAGACATTTTAGACAGTCTGATAATTTCTCAACTTTTACGGATTTTTATTTTAATTCTTTGCATATTCTCTCTGAATCTGTACAACTTGTTAAGTAAAAAAGGATTTTTAAAACTGTGGTTCAAACATCTTCACCTAAGAAATTAAAATTATTCTGATCTGCAAACATAATATTGACTAACACACAGTAAGTGCATGTTTCAGTGTGTGTGAAAATCCTCTGGATAAAATTTGGCCTTGTGCTGAGAACAAGCCACTGCATCTTTTAGTCAAATCCACATGAAAATAATATGAAATATTTAACTGAGTTATATATGCTCATTATAGATTTCACATTATTCTTTGTGAGGATGTTTAAGCAAACAAATGATTATTCTGACACAATACAAGCTGACCAAAGCAGGGAAAATCAAAGTCTAAGAATCAGTAGGTAAACAGGGTGACACCTGAGACAAGGTAAATAACTCCATCTGAATGTCCAATTTCTGTTAGTTTGTAAATTTGCATGTTACAGCTACCTTACTTTTCTAAAAGCACGTCTTCACAGTGTATATGTAATATAAAAGATCATATGTATATATATAAACAATACAGATACATACATAGTATAAAATTAAAGAAGCTTCTCATTTTTTCTTTTTTTCCAGCAGCCTTCCTTTCTTTCTTTGTCTTTTGTCATATGCCAGGCCCTGCTGGCATGGTTCCCCAGACTCTGAAATGTGAAACTGCTTTATTACCTAGAGGGGTTGAATTAAGGCATAATTGTTTTAAATCTGAGCATTTCTTCTAAAGAATCTAAATAACCCAATTCGTATGGTGGGCATAAAGAATGTTATTACTTCTTCAGCAGTGTCAGTCTCTTTAGAATAAAATAATATAAAGAGGAAATAAGAGACTTACAGGTCTATATTTTTCAAAGTGAACACTTGCTTCTCTTCTAGTGACTTGAGAAAGAGATGTACAGAGGAATAGAGATGAAGCAGAAGAAAAGACGAACCTATGTAGTACAAATGGTTTATTTACCATAAGGCTGGTTTTGTGCAAGTCTTATAAGGGAAAATCATTGTGAGAAATGCAAGACTTAATTCAGTAGTTTTGGAACATGTACCTGCATGCAAATTATGGTCATCTTCTTGATGACTATTTTCATTTCTGATTATGTTGCAAAAAAATCATGGTTAATGGCTAATAACATGAGAAAATTAATTTCCTGATTCTAGCTGTTTACTATTTACACATCTAACTACAGAGAAAAAAGTGTTTCTTGTATGTGCACACAAAGCCACTACGGTCTGCCAGTGCATGGGAACTAGCAAACCTTAAGCTCCGTATATAGCAAAACTGAGTGGCTTTTCCAGGATGTGATACCCCGACGGATGTTTACAAGTAGAACAATGAATTAATCTAAGAGATGTGTTTTGTATTTTCCACCCAATTGTTCTCAGGCATCTATTTTTGCAACTAGTAAACTGCAGATTTAAAAAACGAAACTGCTGCCAAACCTTCCCAAAAATCCCAGAAAACACACAACACTTTAGAAACTTTTTCAGATTACTTAAGATTTTTGAGATAATACCAGTGTACACAAACTGCTTTTGTTCTGTTGCCACACTTTCGTGTTTACATGCATTACTTTTTCTGAGTGAATGAAGTTACAGACTGTGGGAGAAACACTGCACCAAGGACTTTGCTGAGTGAAACACAGCCTAGGAAAGCACTGTGAAAATTACTCAAACAATGCAGGTAATTCCTATTTTACCACACCTTTGTTATTCCAATCCCAATTGTCTCTTGAACAGAGCACTCAAATTGCACTGTATTTTGCAATCAGGCTGCATACCCAACAGATGAAGATGACATCAGACTCCAGACATTCGTCCCAGGTTTATTTGATTTTCAGTCTACAGAGATACCCTCACCTTCTGTGTTAGCCATTCACTACAGCTGTTTTACTCATCAGAAAATGAAGGAGGAAGGACAGAAATCTCTTTAGGATTTTTAGAGCTTTCTGTCAGGATGAATGTTGTAGTTGTAATGGGATTCACAACCACTGACTCTTGGATCTGGATTTCTTAATTTAATTTGTTTGGTTTACACCATCAGTCTTCTTGTCCCAATCTACAATTCTGGACTACAACCAGTGGAAGTCCTGGAAAGTGGGAATATATGTATGGAGGGATTCTGCTTTATATTTAGAGTAGGGACAGATGAACATATAGAGTTCCATTTCTACTAGAGTCAAAACTGACTTGGGTGAATCAAATTGTTTCTGCTCTTGCAAAAACCAAAAGCAAATAGAAATATTATTTCTGATCCTCCTGTCTGAGGCACATAGGAAGAGCCTTGCTCTTCTATACCTTCTCCAGATGAGGAAGAATAGAGCAATAGAGAATAGAAACCTCTTCTCAGACTTTATGATCAAGCAATGATTCCTATTACAAGAAAATTTTACTATATCTTCCCTTCTTACAGGCCCCAGAAGCTCAGAGGCTGAGAAATACTGGCTGCTCCTATCTATGTCATGTATCATTTACAATCTCTAAGGTAGCCATGGGTGTCAGACACTTATTTAGCTTCCGGTTGATGTCCATAATTAGAAAGAGGTGAATAGATCATTCAGACATGACTTTTTGCCAGGACTTCCAAGGGGGACTTTTTTTTTTCACTCACAGATTAATATTTAGTTATATTTTCCTAGCATTTATTTGACCATAAAATCAGTAACTGCAACTATTGCAGAAAACACTAAGAAACATTTTAACCTTTTGAAGTCATGCTGCTTTCAGTCTTTCCCCCACCTGCAAAGAATAGTTACATTATACTGAGATATGACCTATGTCAATCCACCAGAATGGCAGCAAGATATGCTTCTACTCCTGCCCATCCTGCGGGCCATCATGATTCAGTTGCCAGTGTTATGCTTCAGATAATATTTCCAATTTGTCCTGATGTATATAGGCATCAAAATATATCAGAGAGAAGACTAGTATACCTTAAGTGCTTTGATATATAGGCTATAAGCACTCTTGCAAATAATGCAAATGCAGGGTTCCCATGTAGCCCAGTATTATGGTATTACCACTGCAAGTAGCCAGTAACAGACCATAAACTTTGTAAGAAATTTGTAAATCCTCAGAAATAAGGTTTGTCAGGCCTGCTTAGTCCGAACTTTTCCTGACCTGCCTGCAATTTTAGTTTACTTGCTTTAGCTGTGGCAGTAATTTCTCTAATTGACCAGGTGTCAATGGCTAATTTGCTTTCCTCTTGCTATCTTTGTGTGATACAACCACAATTTTAAATAGTTAGTAGTAATAAACAATTATTCTGTAGAGAATGATATAACTCTAACAAAGTGATGTAGTGTAAAGAAATACAAGTCTAGTATGATAGCAGAGGCCTTGAGAAGTGGAAACACTGGATGCAACATAGTGCAGTGAAGTCATGGGATAATAAGAGATGGGGCACAGGCTTAAAAACAGAGACCCCTCAGGTACAAATGACCCCCTCATGGTCCGTTAATGGAAAGAGTAACAAAGAGAAAAAAGAAATAATATCTAACATACATAAAAGCCATAATATAGGATATAATCGAGTATAATACAGGGCTGCCAACCAAGAAAGAACCACAAGGTGTTAGAAAATACAAAAAAAAAAAAAAAACAACCTCCAGGCAGATCCTGGAGTAAGGAAAAGAAACCAACAACATGAACATCACAATCCATGCTGATAACTCACCATAACAGCACCTCTACCTAGCTTAGGATAAGAAGAGCAGTGGACAGGTAAACCTCTCATGAGGAGAAGGGGTGGAAACTAAGAAATGTGCATGTAACAATATCAACTATATTATTGAGACCTTTTCTATTTAGAAGTATTCTAACTTACTGTTCTTTAATTTTCTGTAAGAATTAGACATGGAGTAGTAATCATTAAATTCTTAAGATTTCAGGTATACTAACAATAAATTCTTGGCTGTGTACACATATATGCAGAGTATGCTTCCTCCTAGGTCATAAACAAGATTTTGAGTGTAACAGCATGACTGGTAAAAGTGGGATTGCTGCTGCACCCAGTGTTGCAATGCTGATGTTCCTGAGATTTTTATCCTGTGATAGGTATGTGTTCGTCTCCTATTTGGAATGCACCAGTTTGTTAATTTCAATTTGTGACCAACATATGGAGGAAATTCAATAGTCGTGAAATGCAAATGAGACCATTACATCTTCAAAAAAGTATGTAAGCTAAAAAAAACAGTCTTGAGAAATAGAAGAGGGAGAAGAATAAAGCACCACATAGCCAAGTGCTGGGGCTGAGGCCAATGGTGTCCATCCCACCACTGATGAACACTTCTAAATCACCTTACCTCTCAGGGCCCTCTGGAGCACAATGGGGAGAGAAAGAGCATATACTCTAGGTGAATGCAGACCATGGGAACAGGAACTCTTTCATCATCCAGGATGGACAGATGGGTCAGGTTAGCTGGGTTGCAGGGATCCCTGGCTCTGGGGGTGGGACTTGTCATGCCTGGTTACAAACAGATGGTACAGCTGGCCATTTCCTTAAAGCACTGGGCCATGCACATGAGTCAAGGAAAATGATTTGCCATTCAAAGGTGGAACAACCTCCATTTCCCTGGGAAAAGCCTGGTTGGAACTGTTATGGAGAGTCAGGGTGGAGTTTGGAGGATTTCCCTCTGGAAACGTTGTTTACGGCACAAGAGGAAACTCTTTCCTTTCTCTCCCTGCAAGGGAATAAAACTGAGTAAAACAAATTCCTTACTTCCAAAACAAAAAAATAGTCCAGAGAAAAGTCCAGAGCTGCAACAGCAAAATATTACTTTGACACAAAATTCCTAAATCCCCTCTTTCTTGGGTAGTTCATACAAACTTCCTACTGGGAATGGATCCTGATCCATCCTGAATACTAGTGTGTGATTCACCTACCGATGTGCTATCTGACCCAAATCAAAAGCACACTGGAAAATGATTCTGGTATGGGTGACCATCTGTGTCAGATTTATGGCATGACTACATTTCTTTTACTAGTACTGGGGCAAATTTTGTACTGGTTTACACAGTAAGCAAATTCACTAGGCAAAATTTTTATTTTCTCCAATACTTCAGTCACGCCAAGCTAATACTCTGCTGGGTCCTGAGATTCTCTGGTTATGCTAGCTAGGCCATAAAAACATTTACAGCACATTTTGCTTCAAGCCTGAACTCCCTGCTTTGCCACAGGAAAGGCTAGACTGCACTCTAGCACCTCAGAAGCAGGGGTTAGCTGTCGCTGGTCATAGTTACTGCTACTTTACTGTCAAAGGGGAGGGATAGAAGCCTCATATGAAAATTTTTTCTCACTTATATGTAACTGTGACATAAAATTGCTTGTGACCTTTTCTGTATTTTAGCTCAACTGATAAAAATCATTCTGATACTTATAAGATTAATGAAATGACTCATTCAGGCAGTGTAGGATCAAATTAATATGTGGTTTTAACTTCTGACCTCAAGAGCAGTATGTCCAGTAATGTATTTTTAACATAGTTGTATTTGAATGGACTCACCATGATATTTATTCTGTAAATGCAACAATTGCACACATCTTATAAAACCTGCTTGTCTAACACTAGGAGTTTTACAATCTGAACTGAAAAGTCCTGGTTCTGCACTTTAGGGCTGTCCAGAGCCTATGTCCTTTTGAGTCCACATATAGAGAAAAACTGCAACACGCATCTTAGGTTACATGAATGTGATTCATCTGTCCAAATCAGGCCACTATTTGACTATGTACCTGCAAAGAGTATGGCATGTCTTCTGTCCTGGTGCAAGAGAGACATGTTGCAGCTCCCTTGCAAAGAGAGCAGTGTACCTTCACCCATTTCCCCATGACTTCTGCGTCTGGCAAGCAATGCCTACTTTTTCCTATCACATCTCAGGAAAAGAGGAAAGGCAGCTGTCCTGGAGCACTTAACCGAGTAGTATAGATCCAGGTAGCATGGTAATGTTATTTTTTTAATATTTTCTATCTTTTTGATATCAAATCAATTTATAAGAATTACCACACTGCACTTAGGCACATCATCACCTGTTCCATCCTCTTTATATTCAGTGGATGGCAGAGCCTTAGGCCCTCCTATTGGCAGTGGCTAAACTGTTAGAAGCAGTTCACAAACATCTGAATATCTGCCGGATCTTTCTCTGCCCTGTAAGCAGCAAATACAGTTGGCAGCAGGATGTTAAGTGGACAAAGTCACAGAGAACTGGTTCTATAGCCTTCTTTCAAGGATATCTTTATATGGAAATCATCTAGTGATGTGAATCTGTTAGCCACAGAAGGGCCTCTGCAGATCTTGTAGATACCCCTGTAGAGAGTGGCTTAGACCAGGGAAGATAAAGCTTCTAGAATATCTTCTGAATATTAGAATAACTTTTAGAGTATCTAGACTATCTTGTGGAGCTGGAAGGATGGACAAAACTTCTTGGCCTTGGACAGACAGCTTAAATTATTCTACTAAGAACACTGATATATTTCAAAGCTTTCAATACTGTAATAGCCTACAGGAATAGATGACAGGGATGTAAAAGTAGCTCAGATTCAGTTTTTGCAGCCCTTTTCTCCCTTAATTCAACAAGCAGATCCAGTGATAAACTACCTGCTCCTAACATGACAAAATGCAAAAAATTAAAAAACTAGTAAAACATAGTGAAATTAAGAAAGCTTCTTACCCCTTTTTTTAGAAACTAAAGTTAGTACATTTTTCTGAAGAAAATAAACAAATATGAGTATCAAATATATAAAAATGCTTTTGGTTTGGGTTTTTTGTTTGTTTGTTTATTTTTAAATCAAAGGTATCTTTAAAAGACATAAACCTTGCACTTAGAGCAGTGAATTTAAGAGCATTATAATTGTATATATATAACACTTTACAGTAAATCCTTTATCACTTCTGACTCAGCATTGCAGGGAACAATCTCACTTCTTCTTTCCATAAATTTTTTTCAGATGAGATGCCACTTATCTCTAATAGCAGGATGTTTTTAATTAAAAGAGGAAAGATAAACTGAAATGATACCTTCTGTCTCTTATCTTTATTACTGTGAAAGGCACACACAGGTTTTTTGACTGTTGCTAGTCCATCTCACATTCTTAGTAACAAGATATGCAAAACTTAACAATAAATGTTTATGAAAAGTTGTCTTGGCCATATCAGTTATTACTGAACGTAAAATTTTCTTTTGCAGCTGAACAAAATGTAATCCAACTTGGATAATATATTCTTATCTAAAACAAACATCCAAAATGGTGGAATATGTGTATGAACTACCCTACTTACTAACCTGCAAAAATGGATGCCAGATGTCAGATAAGAAAACAAAAGCAAAAAAAAAATCTAGTGTATTGCTGTGATCATCTGGCATATTTATTGCTGTCAAGTTTTTACACCCTCTCCAATGATACTCTTCCAAACTACCCATAAGAAAAATAAAAAATAAATAATAAAAAAGTCATTAAAAAAAAAAAGCTGGTTTTTTAATTGACTTACAAGGACTTTGCACTTCTTGTGCACTAGTGTTAATAAAAACCCAACCATTCTGAAATAGGAACACAGTATCTGCTTTTCTTAATTATTATCACTGGAATAATACTTCAAAGCACACAAGGAATGTGTGCAAATAGACTAGTGAGCCCTGGGTATATAATCTCCTGGAGTTCAGAAAAAGAGAAGGAAATTTCCTTGTAATCCCCCATACCAACAGTATCAGCACACATCTCAGGAAGCATGTAGATCAGGATGTATGCATAGCAGCAAGAGTCCAATCCCATATGAAACTCTAGCAGCAGCTTTTCTCTAGCATGATCCCAGAATGCTGTGCCAGGAGTTATTAATATTTCACAACCTGAGCTCAGGGTTTGACTTGATAGCAAAAATGGGGAACATGTCTTTGTTTTTGCACCTAACTGCATGCAAATAGTTGTTTGCTGAGAATTTATACAGAAGAAAAATATCTACTTTTCCTGCCCTTTAATTTCTTTCCCGACATCAAGCTCCAGTCCTCAAATAACATGATAATCATAAAGTCATAGAATCATAGAATGTTTTAGTTTCAAAAGGACTTAAAGATCATCTAGTTCCAACCCCCCTGGTATGGCCAGGAACATATTCCACTAGATCAGGTTGCTCAGAGTTTCATCCAGCCTGGCCTTGCACGCTGCCAGGGATGGGGCATCCCCAACTTCTCCGGGCATTCTGTTTCAGTGCCTCACCACCCACACAGTAAAGAATTTCTTCTTAATATGTAATCTAACCCTTCCTTTCTTCACTTTAAGGCAATTTTCCCTTGTTCTTTCACTGCATGGCCTTGTGAAAAGTACCTTTACAGCTTCCTTGTAGGCCCTTTTTAGGTACTGGAAGGTGCTCTGAGGTCTATGCTGAGATTTCTGTTCTCCAGACTGTACAGCCCCAACTCTTTCACCCTGTCTTCCCAGGAGAGGTGCTCCAACCCTATGATCAACCTAGTGGTCCTCCTCTGGACTCATTCCAACAGGTCCATACCTTATTTTTCTTGGGTGCCCCAGAGCTGGACACAGCATTGCAGATGGGATCTCACAAGAGAAGGGTAGACCGGAGAATCCCCTTGACCTGCTGGCCATGCTGCTTTTCATGCAACAAGGACTTGGTTGGGTGTCTGGGCTGCAACAACACAGTACCTACTCATGCTGAGATTTTCAACTATCACTCCCAAGTCTTTCTCTTCAGGGCTGCTCTCGATCAACTATTTGCCCTACCTGCATTTGTGCTTGGGAATAATGATGTGAGGAAAGTTCCATGGACAAAAGAATGACTTTTAGTTACAAACTGAACTATTGGCTTCATTTTGGCTTCATTGGCCAAAAAGTGTATATAGTTTATTAATTCTGAGCTAATACATGGATAAATTATTAACACTGTGGAGAAGACCACATAGGAAAATTCATTCTTTTAAAAGAATTTAATTTTTTAATTCAGTTTTAAGTGTTTAAATGGTTAGAGCAGTAATCACTGATTCCAACAACTAAATCTGCCTTCAATTAATGTGGACTAGTCCAAGTGAAAAACACTGTAACCACTTATAAGTACCTGAGGATATAGTTGTTCAGGTCAGATTATCAAAAGAATACAGGAGCTTATTATCTGGTTCCAGAAAGATTAAAGTCCCCATTCCCCTGTCACTAATGTTTATTAAGTGAGTAAGAATAATTTCAAGTATTACTTTTTTTTTTTAAGAGTTGACATACATCACACTATCTTAAAAGGAGAGAAACCATTTTCATTTGCTGAGGTCGGCCCCTTCCAGCTATATATGTGCATTATACTTTTTTTCCCTGCTTTTAATTTAAAATACAGTGATCTAATCTTCAGTGACATGGGGATCTGCTCTGCAAGTGTAATAAATTGTGTTAATCTTAGTGTAATACTCTTCTTTCATATCAACTTTGGTTTATATTTGTGAAAATATCTTTCCACAGTTTACTTTGAATGAAATTCATACTTTACCCATTAAGTTATTTATGCTCATAATTGAGACACAAAATGTGTTCTTTGCCTGATAAGGATCGTAACTCTGAATATCTGTAATGTATGGGGAAACTATTTCCATAGCAGTGCATTTATTTGTTTGGATTTTCTTCCCTTTTCTCCGTTTAATTTTGACACAAAAAAGGGGAGAAAAAAAAATGAAGTGAGAGGTGTATGAGGGCAGTTCGGCTACACGGTAAAATTATTGTAGCAATGTACAGTAACAATAAAAGAATAGGGAGGATAAGGATTAGGGCAAAGTCCTTTATTGGAAAAACTAAGGACTAAGCTTATCTTTTAACTTCAGCAATAGCCAGCTTTATCACTATAAACAAAGATCAGGTCCAAAGCAAGATTTAGACACTTTGAACAACCAGACATCAGAGGTTTCAGTCAAAAAATGAGACTCAGCTGCTGCTTATTTTAGTCATTTCAGCAAGTACTTCAGTCTTAGCCTGGCTCCATAAACTTTGCATTCCTTTCTTCAAAAGACCTATTTCTGACAACAGAAGTGGACAGGAGACTCAAATGGTGTAATTCACATGGGTGAACATATTCTGGTTTTGATGTAGCATCCTAAAGGAAACACCACTGTTGTGTCTTCTCACCACATGGAGAAGGAAGTCAAATGTACTGATCCAAGTGCCTGAGCTCCAAAGGGGTGGTAGGAGATCAGAGGCAGGTCTGTTCAGCATATTCTCTTTATGATCTCCTCATTCAGCTGAATTGCAGAGGTGATTCCTAAATGCTCACTGCTTCTCATGATTTTGTCAGAAACTTAAATATCTAACTTTGAGTTTAGAACACGAGTCTGGGGATCTGAGCTAAAAGCAGTATGTCGCATTGCTTGACTTGCAGACTTCCACATCTTCTACTGGATTTGTCTCAATAAGCTTGTCAAATATTTTATCCACAACATGATAGTTCATGTAAACAGGTAACATTTAGTTTATTCCAAGTCCATAGAAACAAAAACAGCCTAAAGAAGTACCAGAGAGAATAGTTGCCAGAGAACTGAAAGTCAATTAAAATAGTCGTGCAAAAATTAATAGGTTGAAATATTTTGCCCATGTAACTGAGAAGACATAAATAAAGAGGGAAAGAAGAACTAGAGTAATGATTCTATTCAAAGAGCTGTTCTAAAATGAATTCAAAATCATATATTCAGCAGACATGATAGCCTGAACCAGGCTGCCTTCTCACCCAGTGAGTTTAAGTTGAATGCAGAGCTGAAATCAGCACTGAAGGCAGGACTCTGTACTTTGAGCCCCACTGTGTAAATGGGACACTACAACACAAAAGTTTTAGTATAAAGTATAAAACACTCAACAGGAAATGAGAGCAAAATTATCAAATGCAAAATTATTAAATATACAGAGAGATCTCTCTCATCAATATTTATCTTTGGCCCCACTTGAGGCAGTACTTCAAAGGCTGCTCTCCTAATTGGGGCAGTCAAATATCAGTGCTATGATAGTACTGACTGCTTCTGAGAAAGAATAAATGGAGGGCTTGTGTTCTTGTTACGAGGACATTCTTATTCATGGTGAATAAAATTCAGAATATTACAGAAGCAGACCACCCAATTAACCACCTTTAGATTTACAAGGGTTTTTAGAGGTACACAAGACTCATACTTGCTCTCTGCCCAAGGTCAAGTGTCACTTCTGAAAAGGACTTTTGTATAGCCACTTTTTGCTATTCATTACTCTCTCCAAACTTGATGTCTAGAGCATACCTGCACCATTTTTCTGCCATCTAGACCACATAGAAACCTCCATTCAAACAGAGCTCCAGTATTAGAAACTACTTGCAGCTACACAGTGTTCCTCATCATACAGAGAACTATGAATCCTGTGTCTCTGAGCTTTTGAATGCAGCTATGCTGGATTAGTAGATATTACCACAATTTACCCAAATTTCACATAAAGAGTTATTTCTGCTTTTCTGTGATCTTGTTGTCTGCTGAAGATAATGTACCTAAAGTTTTCTTCTTGGCACTGGTTTTCTTCATGTTAGGCTATTAGTCTGGATGACTGATTACCTTCTTTTACCCACACTGGTGACTATATCAACTGAAAGAAGCGACTAAGTCCTTTGTAATAGATAGTACTGGACCTAAAAGACATAATGCCAAAATGGTCAGCCTGATTACCAGAAAAAAAATGAGTTTAGAACTTCTGCCAGATTTATAGGTTTGAGATAACACAAACTCATGTGAAAACTTATTCTTTCTGTGTTGTGCTTGGAGCCTTCTTACATCCTCTAAGAGGTAGCAGAGAAGGAAGCTTTGAGACAATACGATGTCTTTGTGTAGAAATTACACTGGGCTACTTTCAAAACTTTTATAAATTTATACAAGTAACCTGAGAGTCTCCCTGGAGCTTTCAAATATAAAGCATTCTTTAATTTTCACATGAGTGTACTTTGCCCACTGGTTTTTGTTTGTTTTTTAAAATCACAATGAACAGTTAATGAGAAAGTGAGAATAAAATTATCAGGAAAAAATATATACCTATTTTTGATAATATTTTAAATAAATTGTTTGAAATTTATACCACAGGGTAGACATCTCTTTATTGGTTAGAGCATGGTGGTAATAACAGCAAATCTGTGGGTTTGACCCCTATATGGGCCATTCACTTTAAGAATTGGACTTGATGGTCCTTTTGGAACCCTTCTAACTCAGGATATTCTATGAAACATTTTAATTACAGTTTATGATGTCTGCATGCAAAAGAAACTATCAGCCATCAGACTGATGCTTCACCTGTGTATGCTGAGCACTTGCTATACTGATCTCATTTTACTCCTGTAGATGACATGGTAACCACAGATAAAACAAAAGATTCTTTCCGTGCATCTTCTAAGTGCTCTGTTTTTTAAAGATTTTATCTTGATATTAGGAATGAGGAATGTAACATAAATACCATTTTCCATTGCATTTTACTGGCACTGTATCATATTCATATGGTAAAGAAGTTATTTTAAACAATAACATTAGGTTTTACTGATACAGACTTGTAATCTGTAAGCTCATAGGACAACATGCTAATACAGAAAAAGAAAGGAACTTTTCATAACATTGTATTATTAATATAAAGAAGTAGGTGATCTTAGCGTTTTAATGCTTTTGTACCTTTAAAATTTAGAAGATGCTCTGCTAAATTTACTGGACAAAAGTCTGTGTGTGACACATTAATACAAAAATAACTTTTTTTCCCACATAGGGTAAGATCCCCAAAAAATTTTATTAGTGGTAAATGAAACCATTTCCAATATATTTTCTTTTACATCAGAAAGACAGACCTCCCAAAGGCTTTTCTTAGTGGAAACACGTACTCTGCATCATTAAATATAATTTGTGAAACTTACGTTGATATTCGCCTTCGTAAATTACAGACATCTAAAAACTTGTGACCTTGGCCTGTTTGTATAATCAGTGGAGAAAAGCAGATTTCCCAATGTCCCAATTCATTGACATATCATTTTTTAGTATAAAATAAACCTTCTTCTAGAGGCAGTTTCTATGATGAGCAGCCTAGACCTCAATATTTACGATTTAAATGTTGAAAATTGGCATAGATGAATTGAATCCTTAGTCAAAATTACCTTGTTCAGCCTAAGAAAAAAAAAAAAAAAAAAAAAAAAGTAAAGACTGTTTTGTTTTTCTGTGTTTCTGGAATTTTTTTTTCATTCTAGATGAGTTGGCAACTCATGATGAAGAATTATGGACACAAATTTCCAAACAAATCTACTAAAAGTCTTCAATAGAGTTCCCATGTCATCAGTAGAGTTCCAATTCTGTCCAATTCTGTTTTATCTTAAAGAAATTACTTCAACAGATTTTCAAGATGCTAATGCAGTATTTCTCACTTTTCATGTATTAGGAAGAAATTTTGATGTGGAATATTCCATGTTTTTTTCTCTGCTCTCTTCCACTAGACACCATCAGTCACTCTTAGAGACAAGGCTTTTGTCATGATGGACTTTGTCCAACTACTATGACAATTCTATTATTATTGTTTTGTCATAATTCCATCAGTGTCAATGCATGAGCTATGGAATTGCTTCCTTCTTCCATCTGTTGAAATGTTTATGGCCCAACTTCACAAGGACAGACATATTTGTCTGAGGACACCAATGACCAGACAGTGCTGTGGGATCTATGATGCATTAGATAGAAAAGGGTCCTGTATGTGATATTTACATGATTAAATGAAAACATAATAATTATTATCAGATATTAAAACATATTTTTAAACTGCTGTTGGGATTCAGATTGTTATTTATCTCTCTCTGCACCAGAGATCTGCATTTGTGAACTCTTGATGTTGGACTACTCAGTATAAGAAAGACAATGACATACAGGGACAAATCCACCTAAGCACCAAGACACTCAGGTGACTGGAAAATTTGACATATGTTGAATAAACAGGTTTTATTCAGCATAAGAAAAGAAGGGTAAGGAATCATCTCATTGCTACCTGTAGCTACTAAAGGGTAGGCTGCAGAGGAGCAGAGGCTTTTCTCAGTCATGCTCCAGGATAGGATGAGGGGCAACAAATACAAGACAGAATGAGGGAAATTCTAACTAGATGGGAGGGAAAATATTTATACTCTGTCAGTATATGAAAGGGTCTGTGGTGTTTCTGTGCTTGGAGACAATCAAAATCCATCTCTCGCAGTCCTGACTAACCTGCTACCTGACCCTGCTCTGAGCAGGGATTGCACCTGATATCCTCCAGAGGCCTCTTCCAACATGATATACTGTCAAGAGTTATTCACCCACAGAGTAGGACCTTAACTTGAAAACCCCTGGGATCCTTGCAAGATATACAAAGTCTTTAAATTCATTGGTTTACATGCAGGTGGAAGAATCATACACCATCAGCCTTATTCAGTTCAATAAAGTAAATTGTACTGGATTGTCTGTAAAACATCAGGACACTCATAATTGAAACAGCATGAGTGTCAGTAAGTAAAAGAATTCAATAAATAATACATCTGGTTTTACAAGAATTTGAAGGTTTATACTTGAAAAAGGACCTGTGTTATTTGTTCCTATTACATTTTATGTTTACTAGCATTCACATTAAGTCTAAGGGACTCACTAGAAGATCAAAACTGTCTTTATGGACATGTATTTTTATACAATTAAGATGGATTTTGAAAATAATTTTTAATTAGGTACTTACCTTAGTAATTTCATGTAGCAATTAAAATCCTTAATGATACATGACACTTTTCCTTGGAATCCATTCCCTCTTCCTTCCGCTTATGGACGTAGGGAAGGGGATTTCTTTCTTAATTATTTTTCCTGATTCTTTTGGTGTACTTTATTTAGCAATGGCATAATAAATTCTGTGTTTAACAGTGGTGGGTTTGATCTTTTGTAGCAACATTTGCCTTTGTCAAACTTTAGACTTTCACCCTACTATAGCATACATTAGAAAATGAACTACTGCATGTTTATGCTTGCCAGCATAATGATATGTGATAATAAATCTTCATTTAGGAACAGTACAATATCCAGTGTGAGGTGTTAAGCTCTTAAAATGACAATGGTTGTTATATTTCATAATAAAACTAAAATTAAATATGAAACATATTGAAATGACTGTAAGTCGAATATTCTGTGCCCTGCATAATAAAAATATTTTTGATGAACAAGCTTGCATATTAAAAGAAAACAAAAAGCTACACACCTTAATAAAATAATATGATCAATCAAATGACATTTATGTTCTTAGAAGGATTGTAAAATCAGCAGATTTTATACAGAAGGAAGACTAAAGAAAAGAAGTTACCATAAATAAGTTATCTTAAAGTAATCATTTTGAGTTTTCTCTTTTGCATCCAAATTATAGCATTGAATTTTGAGTTAATCTTATGATTTGTGGTTACAGGTAGATTTTTTAATTACTTTTTTCCTCAGACTAAGCCCTTATATTCATAACATTGTTCTGTATCCTGTCAGGTGAATAGAGAAGTGTGTGATCATGCTTCTTTCCCCTAATTTCACACTGTTTACAGTTCAAACAAATTTAAAATTTCAAAGTTCATTTGAAACTCTTTCTATGGCATATTCACCTATGCTTTGACTTCGCAGAAATATTTTGGGCAAGGCTACAGTTTCTTGCTTTTCACTATAGTTATTTATACAGTTCTTGATTCCACATATTATTAAATCCATTTCAGCATAATCCGCTTAAAAAGAATTATTATGCAATCAGGTTATATGGCATTTTTGCTACTGCAATGGTTTTGATATCAGTTTGGGGAAAATCTGACAGTCCTGACATGATCTGAAACATATTTCCGTTTTCACACTACCCTAAATTATAAAGGCAGCTCCTAAGATAACATTGTCTATCCAGAAAACATTAGAAGTTTCTGTTGGTAAGCTTTATTTAATCTTTTAAAAAATTAAAAACTACTTTTAAATGAAAGACTTATTCATGAGAGAACCTGTCATATGTAGAGCTTCTAAACACGGATGTGCAACAAAGATGAGAAAGAAGATGAAGAAAGAAAGACCTCAAAGTCTTCATTTACAAGTTAAAGTTTGGTCCACTTTAAGAGCTGTCTGGAAAGGAAATCAGTTTCCAGTGATAATTCAACTCCCTTCCTTAAGAGAACCTAATGAGTCAAAGAATTTGGGAGAGTACAAACCTTCCCCATCTCTGTTCCTTTCTCTCTTTTAGCCTGATCCACACTCATGTCATTCTGTCATACAAATTATCTGAAAGTAATGGCATATTCCCATAGGGGCATCACTTGAGTGGCAGTAGACGTGCAGCAGCTCAGTATTTTAAAACACTCTGTTCCAGTTAACACAACTGAGGTAGCTACACTGAAGTCATAAAGAAGGCATCAGCTCCCCTCCACAAAATACCTCTGTTTTTGAAGAAATATCTCCTGAATATGGAGATGCCTGCTCTCCCATAGGACTGTGTCTGTTTTCTGTGGAAATGTGGGATTAAGAGAAATAGAGATGAAGGGGGGTTGCACAGTGCACAGGCCTTGCAACTGCACAGGCTTAGTATGCAATGTGTGCCCAACACAGAGCTTCAGAGTTTCCCACAGCTTATTCTGTGTTTCACAGTCTCACAGCACTTCTGAAAAAGTACAGAGGTACATTTCACAACCAAAGTAAATTATTCCAGTCCCTACAGGGTTCAAGAACAGCGTTCATTATCAAATGTCAAGAGTTGACAGTTTCACAAGCTGGGTAAACTCAAATTTTTCAGAATGTGATTTACATTGCAAATGTGTGAAGATTTCCATTCCTCTCACCCCAAAGCACTGAAAGAGGCAATGCAAATATTTAAAATCTAATGTTGAATTTTTCCCTGGTTCATCACAGCCCTACGCTTCTTACTTCCAACTTGGGTAGTTAAAATGTACCCAGTATCTCTACAGCTACTCAAGACACCACAACTCATCATGCATATGAAACAAAATGCGCAAGTGGAACACTGTTGTCACTAAATCCATTTCCCTTTTAGTTTGTGAAGTGGATTTAAGAAAGAGGTAAAATGTTGTGAGAAGCAGGCACATAAAAGAGAGAACTAAATTAATTTTTAAAAGTCATGTTGGGATAGATCGCTGCTGTGGAGAAGTCAGGAGTCTCTACCTTGTAACCAGGGGATTTCCCATCAGCCTGTCCCAGATGAAGGTGAGCACAAGGTTCTGGAGAATGAAAGAACAAATTTTTTCCTTTCTGCTTTCAATTTGAGGATTTTCATAATCGTCACTGAAAAAGGTTCATACATAACACACCTCCAAGGATGTAAAATATTGTCCATTAAAAGAAAATAAAAGAAAATTAAAGGAAAAAGAAAATTAATCCTCTGTGACCTGCTTGAACAGTTGTAGTTTTATGGTGGAAAGCCAGCTCAGCTCAAAGTTCTTATCCAGGCTGACACATCTGAGCAGATGAGGGTAGAGAATGGAACTGTTTGGGTCAGTTGGAGCAAAACTAACAGGACTGGGAGAACACAGGGAAGATGAAAAGATAGTGATGAGCTTTTCTCAGCAAGGGAAAGCAAGAAAATGGCAATGTGTCTCTGCAGGTGAAATGCAAGGTGTCTATGAGAGAACCCTGATAACACAAGTGCCTCTGAGGACAACAGCATGTCTCAGAGGTTCCCCTGGGGAAGAGAAATGAAATGCAGCAGCAGCAGTTTCTGTGAGTAGGTGGCAAGCAGTAGTAAAACAGGCATCTATGTGGGGATGGGGAATAAGTGTCAGAAAATGGGAGTATAGGAGGGAAGATTATGAGGAGATGTGGTTTGCAGTCTAGGAGAAAAACTACTAGGGAAACAAAGGGTAGCAATGGAAGACAAGTAGGATAGCGGGAGGAAAATTAGGACTATGAGGTTAGATGGGGGAAAAACCTGCTCCACAAAAGGGGATAGTGATGAAAAAATACTAATACACAAGAAATTAACTGAAAGACATGCCACAAATCAAAAGAAGAAGCAGAAAACCAAGGTCTCCCTGTAGAGGAGAGAAATAATGAGAACAGATTTAAGAAAGCATAAACAGGAATGAGAATATTATAAGCCTGCAGCAATCTCCAGGAGTTATTCCTAATGGTATTTATGTAGCTATGCAGGATTTTGAAAATGTGGGTCTCAATCTGCATAGAAAATATTACACAATATTTGGGTCACAAGCCATTTGCCTTTATCCCACTCACCTTTCATGCTTGTGTTGTACAGTTACAGTAAAAAATCAAAAATTCATCCCCCACACGCACCCACAGTTCCTACAATGAATTATCTATAGCTATTAGACATTGAGTTTTATGAGGCAATGGTGTCTCCCTCTTAGAGCTATTTCAGTATCTACTTAAGGAAGACAGTGTACCTGAAATATGCATTTCATAAGAGTGCCTTGGATGAAAGCAATGACACTGTCTAGAAGTTTCAAATTTTTTTTATAATTAGCACAAGATAGTAATTATCTGTGATAATTTTTCTGTAATGAACCAAGTGGTTTCATTCATACAGATGATGCAATAACAGGCAATTTCAGCAGATACAAGGCATTTTCCAGCACTCTTCAGGCTCTTCTTGAGGAATTGCTGGCCTGGAGAGCCATGATGCACATCTTCCTCCTGCCAGCATCACAGGTAGCATAACAGCACAGAGGCAGATCATACCTCCCTCAACTCCTGTTCTTGCCTCAGAGAAACAACTGTTAAACACAGAGCCCCATTAAGGCCATATTTTCCATGTGAATTCACTGCCTGCTCCTTGTCTCCGTTACCCACCCTCAGTGCTGTGTCTGCTTAGCCCTGCAGTTGCCCAGACTGGCACTGGGACCATCACAGCAGGGGCAGAGTCAGCTCTTTCTGACAGCAGCTTAGGAAAGACATGGTTGACAGTGTGACTTTTATAACTGAATACCTTATGGCATCTGTTGGAATTTTTTTTCAAATCTGGAAGATTTGTTTCTTCGCATTTTCGTTTTTTCGGTGGGAGAGGGGCTATTCATTTTTACTCTGGAGAGCAGGGCTCATTTTTCTCCGTTTCAGAGCAGAGAACATTAAATGCTTGTACAACATGCATTATGTCAGGAAGATCAGGCAGTACCTTGAGATTATCTTTCTCCTCAGGGCACATAATGAATGGGATCTGCTCATTCCTTGGGGGTCTATAACATTCAATTACTCTCCTCTATTTAAAAGAGCACCAGCAGCAATGTATTGCCCCTCACTCCGTGTCTCCAGATGGGTAGTATTAGGGTCACAGTTCCATATTCCTGGGCCCTTTACATGGGACATTTTAATCAATAATTTGAACATTGCTTCAGAGAGAGACATGTTTGCACGGTGCTAACTTTAGGTAAGGAACTACTAGTCCTACAGACATTTAAGAATGAAAAAGCCAAAAGCCTATTTCCAAACCATTTTATGACTGCTTTCCACCTGGCTTCAGGACTCTTCAGAACATGTTATGCATGTATGTAATGCTAAATGGTGGTGCTACTTCAGCTGAAGGTACTAATATGTTTAAGTGTTTCCACTATAGATCCAGGCTAACCCGAGACATCTGCCTCATAGGAAAGGCATCTTCTTTGCAAATCACCAGAAAATGTAAGTAGTTTTATAATTTTGATTAATTGGAGGCAGAATCTCAAGGATAAGGAGGGACTGGAATCAAATTTCCAGAGTATTAGCATTGGTAAACATAGCAGTCTTTGGAAAATCTGTATGAATTTATTTTGATGAAAGCTATTTCTTCCTAGGAAAAGAATACATATATGATCCCTGTAGAGTTCTTTATGACTAATGGACTGTGCTGAAGCTGAGAAGAAGATCAATCAGTAGAATTTGAGATTAATTTCTGTAAATGCAAGGTCTACAGCCATTCATGTCTCTCTTAACAGTTGCAACGTAGAGAAAGCTCCTGTGAGGAGTTTCAGAATAAATATGAAACTTTATAATTAACATTATGGTACTATTTGCACTGCAGCATGTCTTGGAACCCTGTTTGTTTACTTGCACACCTCACTGAAACAGAAAAAAGTAATGAAAGAATCAATGCCTCTGAGAAAGCTTGCAATGAAGAAGACAACATAATCACCTTTGCCAGCTGGAAAATACAATATACTCTTGGGATTTTAAGAGATTATAAGAAATAAGGTACTGTTGCGCAGAAAAGGCAAAGTGGACTGCTTAAACAAAAAAAAAAACAAAAACAAAAGAGGTAGTCTTTTTTCTTATCTTGATGTGTTTCATTTGCAGAATGACTCAGTTTTAACCCTCTGAGAGGAAAGATGAGGTATTCAGAGTACACCACGTAACAGGAGCAGATGTTGGCCAAGAAGATGCAAGTAAATGTGACAAATATCTGCAGAGCTGTATGAGAATTCTCTTGAAAGAACAGAATCCAGCCCATCTTTTAAAAATCAACAATGAATTTAAGTGTTTAATTAGCCTCAAGTTATCTGTGTATAAATATATATATATATATGTATCTGTATCTGTTTACACACCTTTCATACTTTCTTGTCTTAGAATACCAAGAAACAAGATCACAGGTTTAAAGCACCAACAGATTGGCAGAGCATATTTAGCAGAATGACAGGGAATTCCATTTCCTGGGATGGTGAGGAAAAAATACTCAATGAAACTTTTTCTCTCCACTGGAAAACTTGAGCTTTTATTAGTTTTAGATCACACTACTTTTCAGCAGTTTGTTGATATCCCAAACCTTCCTAAGTTTTTTGATAGGTTCACTATGAATTTAAAGAATATATGACCCTCCCCTTCACGAACAGAAATCATGAGGAGGAACATGGTATTCCTTTCAACAGTCACGTGCTGAGCCCACCATGTTGCAGAGAGACCTGTGTGAATTAATTGAGACATGTAGGCAGCCTCTTTATGGTGCAACAATGTGGAATATGACTCAGACCCCATTCCCCACTGTACATCAGTGAGGCAGAACTCTTCAAAGGCTGTGTATATTTTAAGAAATCAAACAGAGTTTTCTTTTAGTCACCTCATCAGTCCAGCTTTAAGCAAGTGCTACAGCAGGACTAAGGAAGTCACACAGGGCTGAGGACATGTCTGTTTGTTTGTGTCTTCTGTACCTGTTTCAACAGGGCACTGAACCTGAGCAATTACAAATTCTATGATTCTATATTTCTAAATTGCCGTTCAGCTGGGCAGATGGCTTTGGCCCAGAAAAGAGTCAGCACTCATCCAAGCTGATGATCTACAAGGCAGGAAACCCAGGTGGTATAATAGGCCCTCCATGCATAAGACACTGTGATCAAGTGTACCTGAAATACGGCTCTTACCTAAACTTGACTAATTGTCTTGCAGCAGCAGCCACTTTCCTTAGACAACTAGCTAGGAAAGTTGGGATTCCTCCCCTTCCTGTAAATCTGGGCTTCTTCCCCTTCCCGTAGAGCACCTAGTAGGCTGCTCAAACTACATGTGGTTAGGGGTCTGAAACTGATGTGAAGTGCCTCACCTGCATCCTCTTCTTTTGTCCAGCTAGTCATTTCACACTTAACAAAATTACAGGTTTGCACGAAATATGAAAACACACTTATGACAGTCCTTAGTAAAATAATTGAAGGATAACTCATACAATTGCATTTTATTTTTAGAAGAAAAATAACAACAAACAGACATGTCTGGCACTCCACAAATCTATCTCTGGAGTGGCATCAGCCAGGCTCAATTACCTAGCTCATGGCAGCCACCTTGTCATACCTTTGTGCCCAGAGGCTGAGCAGATGCCCACGGTGCACGGTTAGATGTGCTGGCATGTGAAGTCCTGGCAGGAGGACCAGGAGATCTCCTGTATCAGCTCTAAGGAAGACTGGAGTTTGATTCAGAGGAAACACAGATATGCCCAACTTGGGAAAACCCTGACTTAAAATACAGAAATAAATGCCTAACTATAAGACTAGTACATGACATGAAGAAAATCCATGGGACTACAGAAAGTATATTTAATATACTTGGGGGCTACATGGCATTGCATGGGTAAGAGAATTGAATGTTACAGTAAAATCTTTCAGATTTTAAATATCTTAAAATTTTATGTTTTATCTCAAGTGAAATAGGATCTTGTTTCATTCATTTAATTTTATCAGAGCTGGAAAATTACATTTAGTCCCCAAAATGTGATCAGCAGGTTTAAAACCTAGCTGATCTTAATCCTCTTCCATAACTCTGCTCTGCCCTGGATATCATTCCCTGACCTCTGTGTCACACACTTTTAAAATACGCAGCTGCTCAGCTCATTACACTGCAGACTGAAGCATGAGTCTGTATCAACTGTTCTCATTGGCCTCTAATGCTGAGGAGCTCTCTGAAGGGTAAGTTATATCTCCCACAGGGGTTGAATGACTGAAACAAAAAATACAACTGTAAAATAGTAATGTAAAACTATTTTAGGCCTGGGGAGAATGTTTACTAGTTAGATAAAGGTCAGAGATGCTGTAGGAAGCATAGCAGAAATAGTGGGAATGGCATACAGGCTCATGAGAAAGAAAGGGGATGGAGTGGAAAAATGGACACAGAAACAAAACAAGAGTGAAAACCCATTATCATATTTGTGCTTTTTGTCAAATTTAATTTCCCTTTTATACTTATGGAAACACTTTTCCCTAAACCACATACTAAAGGATGTATTTTCAGCTTCCTTGTGCAAAAATAAAAGTGAAGTTGTTTGTGACATACATTCTAGCAGTTGAATAGCCATTAAAAATTATGATACTGATGATGATGCAAGGCTATTAGAGACCTAAAGGAAAGCTTCAGGAACTGTAAGCAGTCTGCCTCCCTACCATCGGTAATTATGACTGAAATTGGTTTTAAATAACACCTCCCATCACACCAAAGCAAGGCAATCTAGAGCTCCTTACTGCCTTATCATAAATTATAAATAAAGGAGAGGTAAAGAAGACAGAAACAGGGAAAACAGATCTGAAGAAAAAAAAAAAAAGACAGTTCTAGAGAAAATAAGCATTTCCCACAATTGGATACTTGATTTTCAAGTCAGTGCCAGTTCTGTTTAAATACTTCACTCTCAGATTCATCTCTGAGCTCTAGTAGGCAAACTGAGGGTGCAGCACACTTGAAGGACCTCGGAAGTGGGGAAAGGAGAGGGAACAGCAAAGAAAACATTTCATAGGAAATGTTCAGTTACCTCTGAATTAGGAGAGCTAGCTATCCTCAGGCCTCTGCTACTAGCAACTACCTGTCTATCTTTAGGGTTGTCTGCAGAGCAAAGTGCAGAAGTTGCAAGTGGGTTCTGCTCACAGTGCAAACTGTCAGATAACCATAACCAAAAGAGGTAATAGTTCGGAGAGGGACAAGTCCCTCTCAGAGGAAAGGTATAGTTTTACAGTGACAGAATGTCAGAATGAGTTGGGAAAGAAGTTTCACAAGTTTCCACTCCAGATCCTCAAGTGGTTGCTGTTAAATCCACTTCCTTTCTTCTTAAACAATAATTGCAAACAGAAATATTAACAAGAGATGTGATTCATTTTCTTCCTCCAAACATTAATCTCCAAAGTTTTAAAAGTATCTTTGAATAGGTGAAAAGATCACACAACCTAAATGATTGGTGTGGTTTAACACAGAAGACAGCAAAACACCACAGAGCTGTTTGCTCACTTCCCCCACAGTGTGATGGAAGAGACAACTGGAAAAAAGGTAAAACTTGTGGGTTAAGGTAAAGACTGTTTAATAGCAAAGAAAAGGAAAGGAAAATAGTAATAATGATAAAAAATATGCAAAACAAGTGATGCACAATGCAGTTGGTCACCACCCACTAGCTGATGCCTAGCCAATCCCCAAGCAGTGGGCTCCCAGCCCCAGACAACTCCCACCAGTATCACTGTTCAGCATAATGTTGTATAGTATGGCATATACATTTGTCCAGTCAGAGTCAGCTGTCCTCTCTGTGTCCCCTCCCAACTTCTGGTACTCCCCAGCCTCCATGCTGTCAGGACAACTTAGGGTAAGTGCTGCTTAGCAAAAACTAAAACATCAGTGTGTTACCAGCACTTTTCTCATCCTAAATTCAAAGCACACCATTGTACCAGCTACTCGGAAGAACACTAAATGTATTCCAGCTGAAACCAAGAAGATACCCATCCCTTCCTCTACATCACATATGCCATGCCCAGATCGCACACTTTCCAACGCATCCTAAATAATCATCATCACCTTCCCTGTCTTTTGATATTCACACACAAGTATAATTTCCTTAGTCTATTGGTATAAAATGTCTGGTGAGTTCACTTAGTTCATGACTCTTGTTTCCATCTGTCACAGCAGTCCTTCACTGCAGGAGAGATAGTGTGTGCTGCTGGATTGTTGCATGCCAAAACCAGTTCTCCTTCCATCACTGCTGAGCTTGTCTGGTTCTATTATCACTGTACTTTTATTGATTTCATCAGAATTCATTCTTCATTAATCTGGATAATTCTTATTGCAATAATGTTGATATGGCATACAGTAACTAGAGTGGTGATGACATACATTATTATGTAGCAATTAACATCTTACAATTCAAATAATTGTCCAGTTTTAACAAAAATCAAATCCCCTTGATGTACACATCAGAATTCCCCATTTTCCCGCATTACCCAACAAGTGAACTCAGGTGCTTGAGCAAAAGAAATCCTGAGGATGGATTTGCCTCTCCCTAAGGCAGGAATAACCCAGAGAGACTTCCCCAGAATATTTTTAATGTGCTCTACAGGAATCTCGTTCCCTTCTACAGTACATGAATGTTTTGATTGGGCAGGGCCAGCTCCATTGCAGATCCCTTATTGTTGCCTAACCGGGTGGCTTTTGCTAACAGTGTATTCCAATGTTTGAAAGTCCCAGCAGTCATTGCTCTCAGTGTAGGGTTAGTCTGTTATTATATTTCAATTTTTCCTCACTTGAGTGGATCCCAATCAGCCCTATAGACCTATGTATGTCTCAGTGGCACAGCAGTGTCTGACCATGTCCCTCCTTAGATTATGGGGGCTTCATTCTGGTCCCTGTTTTCCAGCTTAGAGGGCTGGGTACTCCAATAACAACTGTCTTACTATTAAAAGCTGAGGCAAAGCAGGTGTTAAGTGCCTCAGCCTTTTTCTCATTCTTTATCACAGTGTTTCCCCTCATATCCAGTTAAGAATGAGATTTTCTTTAGCCCTCCTTCTGTTGCTGATTATTTGTTGAAACATTTTTGTCTTTCATGTCAGTGGTCAGATTAAGGTCCAGCTGAGTTTTAGCCCTTCTAATTTTCTTCCTGCACAACCTTACAACATCCTTGTGGGCCTTCTGGGTTGTCTGCCTCTTCTTCCAAAGGTCATAAACTATCCTTTTTTTCCCAAGTTCCAGCCAAAGCTCCCTATTCAGCCAGGCTGGTCTTCCCTACCTGCTTGTTTTACCACACATGGGATGGCATACTCAGTGATGCAGCCCAGATGGGTTTGTTTCTGTGTTACCATTTGGTCTGCTTCCATTGCTGTAATCACTCCCACAGGGCACTTGTCACCACCAATGAGTCAATTGAGTTAAAGCACTGTTCACTTTTCTCAGTCAGCAGTATCTAAAGCCAGCTGGACTTAAGCAAACTGGCTCAATTCACCTTCTGCAACAGTTTATGGGACTTGTCATGTAGGACTACATGCAGCTTTTTTCCACTTCTCATGATATCCTACAATAGAACAGACTGATTAGTGAACAGGGCACATTGCTTCTCAGTTTCTGATAGTTCATTATACAGTTGGACCTCTTCAGCACGAGTCACCTCCCCTGGTGGTACTTCAAAATCCTTGCATTCTGTCAAGTCCATGATCACTTCCAAGATTTCTGGGTAGCTGTGGTTTCCTATTTGAGCCTGTTGTGTGATCCCCACCCTTTGAACATCCATCCCAGCACAGACAGCCAGGATGTCAGGAGAAGCTGCACTTCAGTACCAGTCACTTCCAATTCAACTCAAATACTTTCTTAAGCTGCCAATATCTCTTTTGCAGTTGGAGTATAATAGACTTCATATTCCTGGCTCAAAAAAACCTAGGGATTGACCTTGAGTCTCCCCAGTGCTTTCTGATGTAGGCTTCAGGTAAGGCCATTCTCCCTGGATGTGGTGTAGGTCACATATCTTTTCTTCACCAGACTGGTCAAAGAGTTACTGCAAAATCTATTATTTGATATGTTCAAGTGCTTGTTGTTGCTCTGAGCCCCATTTGAAATTGTTAATTTCTGGGTCACTGGATAAAGTGGGTTTATAATCAGACTGAAATTTAGAGTAAGCATTCTTCAAAAACCCCTAAAACGTAAGAAAGCTTGTGCTTCCTCTCTGCTAGTTGGTGGAGATACTGCTGTTATTTTGTTGTTCACATCCATTGGGAACTCGCGATGTTCATCTTGCCATTTTATTCATAAAAACTGAATCTCCTCTACCGGTCTCCTGACCTTACTTTGTTTTATGGCAAAACTGACTTTCAAAAGGATTTGGACTGTTTTCTTCTCTTTCCCAATAATTTCTTCTGCTGCATTATCCCACATGATGATGATACTGTCAACGTATTGCAGGTGTTCTGGAGTTTCACCCTGTTCCATGCAGTCTGGATCAGTCCATCATAGATGGTTTCCACCCCTTGGATGGTTGATTCCAGGTGTACTAGATATCACTCCAGCTGAAAGTACACTGTGATCCATATTCTGATGACAAGAGGATTAAGAAAAAGACATCAACAATATCAGTTGTGGCATACCACAGGGCTTTGACTTCAGTTCATATTGAATTTCCAGCATATCTGGCATGGCAGCAATCAGGCTATGCTAATCTACTGTTAATATTTGTTACTTTCTTCTTGTAAATATGAAACAGAAGTTCCTTTATTAAGATCAGGAGAAAGAAAGTCCTCCTACACTGGGTGGGAAACTACTCACTGGAGACCAGAGCAACAGTTTTCCAGGAAGAACCAGCTTTTGTGATTGTGATTCCTTGCAATTCCCATACCTGTGGCTGTTAGGAACTGGTCAAGGTAGAGTTTCCATCCCACTTCCCCATGGTAACACAGGTAAAACCATAGGGTGAACTGTGGTGTGTATTTGCTACATCTGCTTTCTTGAGCTGAAGAACAGCTATTCCAAATAGCTGAAATAGTGGTCTGTATAGAAGAGGAATAGGACATATATTCTTTAAATTGCTGGAACTCCCAGGACAGTTTCTCCACAGCTGACACCCAAGTTCTTAGGGAGGAAGAGAGTATTTCTTCATATTGCTGGTCTTGGCCAGCCAAGTTCCCCACCATTGCCAACTCACTGGCAGTAATAAGGTCTCTGGATTTGATGCACCATAGTGGTGATTAGAAAATTGCAGCAGAGTAGAAGAGGACTTCTATTGCTGCAAGTGGTCTGTATGCAAGTGGTATTCTTTTTTAAATTTTCTTTTTTTTCTCTTTTTTATTTCCTTCCTTTCTTCCTTCCTTCTTTCATAACACAGAATAACATGGATAATGCAATAACAGAAATTTTAACTTCTGAGTAAGTCAAATGAAGCATGACAGTGAGATATGACAATCTTTATTCACTTGAAGAAACGAGTTGCAAAGAGCAGAAAGATGCTGAAAATGGCAGATTACAACAGCAAAATGGGACAGACATCACACGCTATAGGGTGAAAAAGAAATGGATAAAATCAAATAGAATCTAGTCAAACTCGATCTGGGAATGTCTGGTGTATATATTCTGCAGTTCAGGATGCAAGAACATGGATATAGACACTGAGGTCTGATAGAAAATTGCAATTTGTCTACAACTGCTAACAGCTCTGCACATAAAGAACACAAAAAGCAACAATATTTTGTCCCTATTAGTGAGCTTATGGAGGATTAGGCTAAACGAAGAAAACACTTCTTCCTGGAAAAATACTGTATAATTCTTCTTTTTACATGTGGGACGCCATAACTACAGACCTTGTTAGAAACTTGCTGAGCTAAATCTACCCTCACAACTTTAGAAAGGTACTACACACACAGACAAAGAAATTCTGCTTCAAGGCACAACTTGCTCTATTGACTCAAGGTAAATGTATGTCAGGGTTTCATTGATGTCAACAGGGTTGTATAAATCAGAAATGACAAAAGATAGCAAATGCAAGTCTTGGAAGTAGGGGTTAATTTTTAAATGTAATTTTGCTTTGATGTTTCAACAACTATTGTTAGGTGATGGATTGAACTGAGTTTGAAAAATGTGTTTTTCTGTCCCAGGGAGTACCTCCAAGAACCAGGCATGGGTGCCCATGAACAGAATGGTTGTCAGGAGCATGTTCTCACCTAGCAGTGCCCATGTCCATTGATAAGCAGAAGAACCCCGACCTGATCATCTCCTTCGTTTTCTTTTCCTAGCAGCAAGTAGTGTTCTTTGGCTTTACCCTGTAAGTGTGTTATCGCTCACCTTCCAAAGAGCCCCAGTTTCCCTGCAGGACTACAGATGAGATCAAGTATTCTGGCCTGGCTAGTTAGGGCACACTGATATCAAATATTCCTTCACTTCAGTGTGACATTGAAAAAAAAAAATACACAACCCAACCCAACAACTTTGCATAAATATACATGTAGAAGTTATCTTTGTATAAACTTGAAAAAGAACGTATGAAGTCAACATCGCACAAAAATCATATCAAACATGAGCAAGTTGCTACCCCAAACACCTGCAGAATGCAAGACAGGCTCTACCACCACTTTTCACTGGTGAGTCAGGACTAGTTCCATCTGAGCAAGAAGTGGTCACTATTTCTTAGCTGGTGCAATGGGCAGCGAGATACCCAGTACAGTATTAACTCCCAATAAGTGGGAATAGATTAAATCCTCAGGTCCTTCTTTAAATGCCTTATCAAGATTAAATCCTTAGGTTATTCTTTAAATGTTTTATCCTTTTAGTGCCTAAAGTCTCCTACTTGAGTTCACAAATGAACCTAAATTAGACCTTTACTAGAAAACAACAGACTGAACTATACAATCAAAATGTATAAACAAAATCATCATTATTGTAGCATCTTTGAATATTTCATGCTCTGCACCTCTCTGAATGGCTAAATTTTAATCATGAATCCTAAACTTTGTCCTCTAATTGGAATAGAAAAATATGCTTCCTGTGCTATCACTCTTTCACTGCCAAGACTCTTTATTCTTTTTGGAAATAAGAAAGATGAGACAAAAGAGGACATAAAACTCCTGGTAAATAAAAAGATAACCCAAAATGTCATACCTAACCCTCATTTCTTCCCAATTATTCATAACACCCTAATTTCTCTTTACAGCCTCACACAGTAACAGCTGACTTAGAAATATTTTGATCAGAAATGTGATGAAGCTTGTTTAAGAAAGGCTTTAACTTCTTTTTTTTTTTTTTTTCCTGATCCAATTTACTGAGAGTTCTCTTCTGCCAGGACCAAGAAGTCCCCTCCTCTACCCAGCCAATCACTCCAAAGGCCCTTAACCCAAATCTTCATCTCTGTGGACATAGATCCTCCTGCAAGAATGACTGCACTTATCTCAGCTGCCACCTAGTTCTGGAGATAACAGAAAGTCCTTAAAGAGGACTTTTTAACTGCAAAGCTCTTTATCTGCCTAAAGCTGTGCTTTTGGCTCTGATAAGGAGTGTTTCAGCCTTGATGATTTGGGACAGTTCAGTAACTAATCCAGACTTAAGCTTTACCAGGATTCAAAAGCTAACTTGTTTCCAAGCTTCATCTAGCAGCTGTCTTCTCAGCATGTGCAAGCTTTACACAAATCATTGTCCTGTTTCTCTTCTATTCAGTATCTGAATGGTTAGAGCTCTCAAGTGTGGCAATCAAGATTTGATTCATTTGCAACCCCCTAAAGAGACTTAGCTGCTAGGCAGTACAGTACTCTGGAATGAGTACTTTACATTTCTTCCTGGAGTAGCTGTCAATTTTGTATGGAAAAGCTACAGAAGAGGTAGAGAAAGTTTAAGTGGGAGTATGACACTAGAAGTTTAATAACATAAAAAAACTGGTGCCTGAAATATTTTTCACTGAAAACTGGTTTATGCTAAATTTGCAGAAATATTACAGAAACTAGAATCCACCATTGTTGACTGTGATGGTTTGAAAAGTAGATACGATTCCAGTACCATTTCTTTGTGTCATGCTTCAGCAACATGTGTGTTGCCGTAAATACGGAATAGATAGAACAGGTCCCTTGCATGCCACCTGAATTGCCAAAATCTCGGCATTTGGTCTGTGAGACTCATCCCTCTCTTCAGCCTTTAACCCACAGGTAATCAGAGTGGTTTTCTTTTTGGAGGTCTGCCTTTTGCAGACCCTATTCCTAAGCATCTAGGGCTATTTCTATGTCTTTCAGACAGATGCACCTATGATATCATCAACTCTGTCAGTACAGTACTATTGAGATTTATGTACACATAAGAACAGTTAACTTTGGCACAGAATCATGCAAAGCCTGTGATATAGTTTCTAGACCCGAGGTGGCAAGGCTGTGCCACTCACCAGGTCAGGAAACTGCTGCGCTATGTTTCATTGTCCCTGCACAGACATGTCTTAACTTGCCCATTATGTGTTATAATAAGCCAAAGAGCCCACTTGGACTTTGTAAATTCTAAAGTACTTGGCAGGAAGGTGCTGCTGTTGACATGCAACAATAGATGAAATTTAGATGTCTGGAAGGATTATTACCCTCCCCTCAGCACCTATCATTCCACATTCCTGTTAGGGGCAATGAAGGGGACACACTTCTGCTAGCAATGCCAAGATTCTCTGTTTTTACACAAACACTGTAACCGTGGTGTTTATGGGGAACTGGAATTCTAAATTTGCCAAGTTTTTAACCACTCTTGTTTACACACTTAAATGTCCACATCTAGTAAGGGGGGCATTAGCCTCTAGGACAAGTAACAGCTTTGTAGGGTGGTAGCTATGTTAGCTGTCTCATGTAGTGACTGCTACATGACAACCAGCATTTCCTATAATCAGTGCCTACTTTGTTCTGGTAGGTCCAGTCCTTAGATATCAGCTGAGCTAATGAATGACTTTTCAAAGAAGAACTCAGATACCAAGGGTTAGGAGAAGGGCTGAAAAACAGAATAATGAGAAAGACCTCAAAGGTTTGATAACACATAGGTTTTATCTGGAAGGAACTTCCGCATTTATTTTCCTAATTACTATGTTGTTGGTGTGCTCACAGATGATAAGGCACTAAACACTGCCAAGAGCCTTACACAATTCCAATGGAATTCAGACTGCAAATAGTAAAACAAATAACTCATAGTCACACTGAACTTCTTAGTGCTGTCTATACAATGTCATTTTCCAGCAATGATACAGGGGAAAAAGAAAAAATATTATTATTTGGAGTAAACTGACCATCTCTCATTGTATCTTCAGTGAAATAAGATTTAATCAACACCTCTGTGGCTAGACCAACACTTGTAAATGCAAACAAGTTATATATGCAGAATACCGCTGTGAAACCACTGGTTGTGGGAAGAAGGCAGCACAAATTTCAGCAACTCTCTTTAGCAGCTTTAGTGACAATTACATATTAAGTTTGGAAAATTTACCTTTGAAAACATCCTAGACTGAGAACTGCTCTTTAAACTAATTCTAAAACAATTATACAAGCCTATTAATAATTTTTCTTCGTATTGCTTATTTCATGGGCTTTCCTTTTTGCTTTATCAATTAAAAACACTTCAAATTTGTCTGGGGGAAAAATAACTTGCATTTATAGCAATGATGAAAGCACACACAGCTGTTTTCTGAAAACTTATGAAAAATTTACATCTGAAAACAAATTCTTAATTAGCCCCTATATACCAGTGTACTTCTAAATTATTTCTTTACTATTAGAGATTCAGAATCCAGAATAGGTAGTCACCTTTGACTTAGAATATTTTGATCCTTAGCATGAATTTAATACTTCTGCAAATCATAGATACTTTCTAAGATCAGTGCAGGACAATGTTACACTGTTTTGCAATTGTTTAAATATCCTACAGTGCGTGACTGCCATTTCAACAGATTCCCCCTCTCTACACTTATTACGCACTCCCAGTACATAAACATCTGCAAAATGTCTACACTATAGCACACAGTACTGTAACAGACTGGAGAACAACTTGGTCAGGTAAGATACTTTGAAATGCATTTTATATCAGCTGCTGTCTCATTAAACCTGTACAAAGTCTCATAAGAGCATGGGAATAGTATGGTAGCATACCATATGTCTCTGAGCTCATAAAATGCAGACTTGTGAAAAGAACTGACATGTTCTGACATGATGCTAACACAATTACAAGCATGACAAAGTACAGAGGTAGGAAAGTGGCAAGTTTAAAAAATTTTACCTTTCTTTTTTTTTTTCCCCCCATCCCTGAAGGAATCAAACTGTTTTTTTGCTTGCTGGCTTTGCTAAATCTGTCTTTGGAAATTGCTGTGAGACAAAACCCTCTTTGATTTATCCACAAAGGAAATAAGGCTCTAGAAAGCCTCTCCAGCCAAAAGAATAAGTCATTCTGTTACTTGTTTCAAGCATGTCCAACTGCGGATCTTGGAGATGCTTAAGAATTACAATGTGCTTAATGCATTCTCCTGGCCTGTCTAAAAACACTGCCTCTGTGTTGTGGCAAGCCCTTAATTTTTATGACTACCTTGTATGGTTGTGTGGAGCTAAACTGCAGCTCTGGCACAGATCTGCCAGTTCCTATTACAGTCGTTTTCCTTTCCAACAAAGGACGATCTGTAGCACATGTCCCTGTGGCTGCCCTGTGATGCTCAGATGTCCCACTGGCAGAAAGCAGCTGCATCACTACTGAGCAGTTGATCTGATGAGTCTGTTCAGTTTTCTGCGTGAATAAAATCAAAGATAGTCCCTTAGTTGCTATTTCTTTCGTAGTGGAGGCTAAATTCTGCAGTGCTGACAAACCCTTGTTTGTTTCCTCAAAAGGACCAATCTGAGGGCCAAGCTATCCACATGCTCATCTCTGCAAAAGTTTCTTTCAGCAGTAAGGATAAGATGTAACATAATGAAAATTATGATGATAAGTCTGTACTTCAGCATGACAAGAAGATCTTGCCAGATGCTGTCATGTAGTAGTGCTCTTACAGACATTATTTTATTGTATTCCTCAGCTTTTTGGTTGTATTTGAACCACAATGTTACTGTATAAAAACAGATTTTTGTGAGCACACAGCAGTGAAAAGAGGTACAACATCAATTTGTACTGGCAAATGGTGTTTGAAAAACCACCTCATTTTTGTATTAGTATATAAGTGTCTGCATACATATCTCTCCCCACAGAGGTTTTTATTGTCTTCGTCCTGATACATACCTTACTTCAAAACTAGACTTCTGGTGCAGTAGCCATAAATATTTTCAGTTGGGACCCTTGCAAATCCCACACTACTGTGCGATAAAGCTGATTTACAACATCTCTATAAGCAGAGCTTGATGATATTTTTTTATTAAGTTTGTCTTTATCTGATGGGCAGCAGCTTTCATGAAGTATCTAGCTGGGGAGGTATTCAAACTGTTGAACTTATTCTGATCAAATTTGGCTCATAAATTTAGTTGAAATATATAAAAATAATAATTAGTTATATAACTGCTTTCAAAACAAAAAAAAGAAACAACACAAAGTTTTAAAACAAAAAAAAAAATTACTACACTGAATCTAAGTTGTTCATCTGTTTACAGCAACTGAATCAAAATATTTCCTATTCACACATTTCTATTAGGTACAAATGCAAGTCCAGTGAGCAATAGTCAGCCTCTAAAAGAAGCATACACATGCATACTCAGTGTCTGACAGCACAAGGCCAAAAATATATCTTTCTGTTAAGGCTAGCTTAATTTCTTTCAGTTTTGTGAGCTTTTCAGGGTAGATTTCTAAAAGTTGTTAGAAGATGACTTTTTTTTCATATGACATTGTGATCAATTTGACTTCCTTAAATAGGTTCAACAAAGTAATTTGAGAACTGCCACCTTAAAATTTGCAAAACTTGTAACAATTTTCTTTTAAATGTGATCATGAAACCTTTGGAAGACAATATACAATTTCCAGAGTTGGAATTCTGGAAATCTACCTTTCTGCAGATTTAGAACTTGCCTACTTAGTGGTTATGTGATGGAATGAATCTTCATAACTTGCAAATGCCAGGAGGTTTCCACTTCCAGTGTACAGTCGCAGTCTTCTCAGCAATCAGACACAATAATATATAGCATTTTTCATCACCCTGCCAATGGATTCCACAAGGGAATTGAGGTTTAATATTCCTATTTTAAACAGAAGGAAACTGAAAAGAAAACCCAAGAGGGGAAAAAAAAGAGTTGCCTAGTGGACCCCAGGAAGCAGATCACTCTTCTTTACAAAGGATGGTGGATACCCAGTCCATATTTGAACACCTTGTGGCACCTGTGGGTTCCTTACAATGTTCCTCCTATACTGAGAGATCTCAGTAGCTTACATGATGCTCAGAGCATTGCAAGAATTTTATTGAATTTACCTCATGACAGTAATATACTTAGATTTATAAAGTGCAGCACCCCTGTAGCCTCAGTTTATCTTTAGACTACACAGAAGGGATAAGTCTAAGTTAGTTATTTTAAAAAAGCAGTTCTTGCTTTCTGTTTCGTTTGAAATAGGTCAAGTTCAGCATGCCTTTAATGAAAATATATTAGACCTAAGGGTAAAATACTTCATCAGTTCAATGCAGACATGTCTCGGGCAAAACCATCTTACTCAGACTAGAGTTCCTAGCAAGGGAGAGTGATCTGTTCTACCCATCTCTGTGCTCCAATGTATGCATATGCTACCTTGATGCAGACTTCACTGCACTGAACCATAAATCAAGGAAGACAGTGGGCATTCTAGGACAGGAATAGTTGTTTTGAGGGAACACCTCTTCCTGACTGAATGGAGGTGAGCAATCTGAACTTTGTCTAAAAGAACAATTTTGTTCATTCAAATGAATGTGCCCTTCAGGCTATTGTAATTTCTGCCAGGATCTGATTCATCCATGGGTAGGTTTTTGAACCTGGGTAATGACATTGTGGTGAAAAGAGTAAAGCATCAGTGTTTTTCACAAGAAGAGAGGGATTTTTTCAGGTTTGTTCTTCTCCCATTCATTTTTGCAAAAGAGTATTAAGCTGTGGAACAGCTATTAAACTTCCTAATAGCAATGGATTCTCCTGTTAATCAGAAACAATATTTTTTAAAAATTAAATACATTCCTGAAATGGGTGTAGTGTTACAGAAAAAAGCTAAAACAAAAGAAACCTTGCTAAATTTGATAGTACTGAAAACAATTTTGAAAATGTCAATAATTTATTTAGGTCTAACCATGTAGCCATAACCTTAAAATCTGTAAGTCTTACAATAATTATTTCTGGATTGCTATTAAGAAACATGTATACAAGGTGATGCCTTGTACAAAATTAGGCTGAGCACAGATGTTATCAGATGAAGAAATTTATCCCTTTCACATCTAGAAGAGAATCAAAGGAATGACAACTATTTTTAAAATGTTTATTCTGTGTACAAAATCTTGTGTTAATTCTGATGAAAAAACCATGTTATCCTCAATGTCAAGGAAACAGAAAAAACATCATAAAACCTGTAAAGAAAATACAGTACTCATGGCTTCTGTCATCATGAGGGCAATGATTAATTTGAAACACAAATCAATTTTTGACTCATGGAAAACCAATATGCTTTTACTTTAATGTTGTAAATTACATCACTCAAAACAATAATCACATTTTGCATTTTGATGGGGCTTCTTATCTGATTTTTACTACTGTGGCGTATGTAATCCATTGGGAGTGCTACGTCCACATTGGGACTGTAAGGTTTGTGATGGAAGAACCTTCTTACCCTTTCTAATAACTACTGTAGCAGGATTTTCTCTCATTATAATGATATTTTAAGTCATCCTCAACATTAAATCACTTCAAAAAATTGAATATTGGTTCTTATTATATTTGCATTACTTGTAAGGGAGGTCAAGCCTGAATAATTAATTTTCTAAAACTTTCAATCAGTTGATTCTGCCTAAAGAGGCTAATTTCAGAGCACATTCACATAAGGATTTGTCCAGGCACACTCATCACACACATGTGCCTAAGGATGTTTTGAATTCCACTGGGCGATCATGTGGAAATAACTGCTCTGTATCTCACTTAACAGTCCGGTGGGAACACCACAACCTATACTGGGCAAGTATCAGCTGGTATAGAAGCAAATAGCAGTGTGAAGAGAAGCTGCCAGTTATAGCCTTTCCTGAACACCTTCTAGAATTCTTTTACATTTCAAAACCAGCAGCTGCTGAAACAGCAAGGAGCTCGTGGAACAGCCTGATGTCCTCTCCATGGACTTTGTCAGCTCCACCCAATGCTTTAACTCTCACCTGTCCCAAATTCAGTAGATTTCAGAAACACAACTGAGAAACTGCAGGCAATATCATAAAGCTTGCAAAACAGGAAATTTGCTTAGGTCATTGACACACTGGCCAGCTGTAATGACACACAAATCTTCATTGTTTTGTTTACCAAAAAAAAGTGGATACTTAGGGGAGCTTAAGCCTGGCACACGTGGCTTTTGGAAGTAATGAGGCTCTGTACAAGCCATGCAGGATAATTTCTTTTGAAAACACCGTTATGTATACAAACACGCAATTTCAGTGTCTCAGTGTCTAGGACACTGATACTAAAAAACAGATACAGAGGACCTTCTTCATTCTCCAGGCTCTAGAAAAGCAAATTGCAATAGATGTTTCTCTATAAAATTAGTACTACAAAAAGTGTCTAGCATTGCATGGGCACAAGTGGGTAGATTGTTACTAAGTACTGTCATTACTGACCTGTAAAACTTAAGTCACACAGACACTCCTAGCACTCTCAGCATATTGGTGTTACCTTTTCTTTGCTCATAGTCTATAGCCAAGGTTAGACTCTAAACACCTGAAGATCTGTTATTAAAATTGTGGAGTCTGTAGGTGAAGTTGCTCAAAATATTTTCTTCTTCAGGAAACACTTCCTGAAGAATTTTTTTACATGAATTTGTACAGTTTCTGGATTTACAGAAATGCTTATTTAATTCTGGACAGAACACATTATAGCCTTGAATTTGGATTCTCAAAAAGAAAATTATTTGATGGAACCTTCCTGTGCTCTCCTACTTTATTCCACCGGAAATATTATATTCATAGAGGTTGAAAAACACCTTGTTTCTTCGCTCCATTTACATTTGCTGTTCTCTTCATATTTTTAAAGAATAGAAAACAAGTAGATACATTTTATTATAACACTGTGATGTTTTGAAATACAATTTTAATGCTTCACCATATACTTACATCCCATTATTACTTTTATAAAAGTTTTTTTTTTTCTAACAGATGTAATTTTCAAAAATGATTTGTCCATATATTGTCAAATGGTCATCAGGGAGAAGAGCATTTAAACTGATTTTCTGTCATGGAAGGGAACTAATTGAATGGTATTTAAAATTCTGATAATGAACAGTCATTTTCATGTAAATCAGTGGCAAATAAACCCATGTGAAGCTAATATTTAAAAACTATACATAATATTATTATGAAGTTATTACTTCCCTATTGAAAACAGTGAATTATGTATTTCTCTTGTGGAGAAGGAATACACAAAATTCAGATAACAGTTGTAGCATATTTCATATTTCATATTAACTCTTACTTACCTATATATGCCTTAAAAATTCTGAATAAGCTATATATATGTTTAGTTCAAAATATAAAATATTTTTTAAATATTTTTAATAAGTGTCTCTTTAATAAGTATCTGATTGTGCCTCCTGACACTTCAGGTAGAATCATGGGTCTAATAAAATAGTTCGAAAAACTCTCTATGGATTTCAATGAATTTAAGTATATTAATTGCCAATCTGTTCATCACCTCTTGGAAAAAAAAAATAAATTACTATTCCATGTCATGGCCATGATTATTGGGGTCTCAACCCATCAGTAATCTCATGGCAGGAATCATGTCCCAGGCAATGCAGCCCCACAGGAAGACTACTGGACAGCTGTGAAACTGGGTAGCTGCTTAGTGGTGGCTTCCCACATACACAGCATATACACAGTCTTAGCCAAAGCAACTGAAGTGGTGAAAGATAACTCACACCAAATGAAAGTGAGATACCTTGTTTAGGGCCATGAAAGAAAGACTTGTGGAGAGAGTATGAAAACTGGACTAACTGCCATTGTCCTAGCCGAAGGAATGGACATAAGGGCTATGACTTCACCATGCTGTTTGTTGGCAGAGGCAATGCATGGTGCTGTAGCCTTTTTTCACATGTGGTAAGAAAGAGAAACTAATCCTACCACAGCATTGCTATTTGCAGTTGGAGGTGTGACTTTTCATGCCACAAGAGCTGTATTTTCAAGAAAAAAAATTAATACATATCAGGCCATATAAGATATGAGCCTGCATCAAACAGGGTGATTTTATGAACTGTTTTACATGGATGTCTTTATCCTTTTTGATCTTAAAATAACAGCACTATAAAACACAGGGACTCTTCCTCCCTCCTCCCTTGGCAGCTGAAGGACACCTGGTAATCTGTCCAGAAATGAAATACTGTTTTACATGTATTATTTCCCTGCCCCTGTTTAGCTAGGAAAAAGTGTTCCATTTTCCTTAGCACAGCTGTGGGGAGATCAAAGGTTTTAGGACACTATGTGCCAGGTATTCAGAGACAATAAATGAAAATGCTCATCTGAGTGTATTTTGAAAGTTTCAGGTTGTGGATGTCACAGAATTTATGCAGTCTTCTAGCTAAATAGTGAAAAAAGACTGATTGCAGCATCAGAAAGATATTTTTAAAAAAGCTCTCATTTTATATTTTCACTGTGGAAG
Source organism: Pyrocephalus nanus (assembly GCA_038380795.1). Classification (NCBI taxonomy): domain Eukaryota; kingdom Metazoa; phylum Chordata; class Aves; order Passeriformes; family Tyrannidae; genus Pyrocephalus; species Pyrocephalus nanus. The sequence continues at coordinate 26,433,137 of CM076263.1, read as the reverse complement.
ACTGGCAGCTCTGCAATGATCACTGACAGAGATTGCCTCTTCCAAACATAATTCAGTCAAATACAATGACCTACACATACTCTCAAGAAGGCTAACAAGCTTTTTCTGAATGGCTCATGTGATTCTAATGCAGGGATGGAAACAACAGTAACAGGCCTACAGATAGGGACAAGAGTGAATGAAGAGGGATTCAAAAAGACCAAGGGACACTCCAGCCCATGCCAGACTGCAAAGAGAAAGGGTGCAATACACGTGATAGGGATCTTGTGACGTGATGACTTGACAGTTAGCCAAGTAGTTATTTCTCCACCCACCACTCCACAACCCACACTAACCCACACTGCAATTGCATACACTCCTGATCACATCTGCCAGCCCCCTGTATAAGGAATGAAAAATACCATAGTATTTAAGAGATCTGCACCAGCTTCTACTAGAGGTTTCTAAAATTTTTCCTTCCCATAGATTTGCTTCATAAGCTAACACTTCCTAAATGATCTCTTTCACACCCATGTGTCTTAATGCAAGGCACTTACAGCACTCACAACACAATTACCGTGATGAAGTCAGACTTTTGGCAGAAAGATCAGGGACAAAGATATAGAGCTTGGGAAGGTAGTTTTATGTTCTGCAGAAAGGAAATGCAGAAAGTGGCCCATCAAAAAGGAGCTGGTGGTGCCGTTTGACCTCTGGCTGAATATGAGCCAGCAGTGTCTTCAGATGGACCAAGATGACCAATGACATCCTGACTTGGATCAGCAATAGTGTGGCCAGCAGGACCAGGACAGTGATTGCCCCCTTGTAGTTGACAGTGATGAGGCCACACCTCAAGTCCTGTGTCCAGTTCTGGACCCCTCAATTCATGAAGGACATTGAGGTGCTGGAGCAGGTCCTGAGAAAGCAATGAAGCTGGTGAAGGGTCTGGAGCATAAGTCCTCTAAGGAGCAGCTGAGAGAGCTGGGGTTGTTTAGCCTGGAGAAAGGAAGGCCCAGAGGTGATCTTGTTGTTCTTCACAGCTACATGAAAAGAGGTTGTAGCCAGGTGGGGGTTGACCTCTTTTCCCAGGCGACCAGAGACAGGACAAGAGGATATAGCCCTAAGCTGTACCAAGGGAAGATTTAGACTGGAATTTAGGAAGACTTTCTTCACAGAAAGGGTGATTAGATATTGGCTGCCCAGAGAGGTGGTGGAGTCACTGTCCTAGGAGGTGTTTAGGAAAAAACTGGACATAGCACTTAGTGCCCTGGTCTAGTTGGCGTGGTGGTGTTTAGTCATAGGTTGGACTTTATGATCTCAGAGGTCTTTTCCAACCTAATTGATTCTGTGATTCTGTGAAATTCTCCTAAAAGGCATCTGATAATCTTCAAGGTAAGAACAAAAGAAAGTACCAGTTTCAAGTGTATACTGGAGAAAATTGCAGAACAGTTTAGGTTGGAAAAGTTGCTTCAACAGCTCCACTGCCCTTCTTTGGACTCAGTCCCAAACCTGAGTGTCTTTATTGAACTGCCCACAGTACTCAGTGTTGTCTGACTAGTGCCAAGTACTGGGGGGACATCCACTTAAGTGGTCCTGCTGGTCACACTATTCTTTACACAAACCAGGATGCCAAATGATATCTTTTATATAGTTGCAATTTGATGTGCCAAGGCAGCAAGGGAATTAAATGTGTAAATGCCATCACATCTACCTCAGTAAATTTTCTGTCCAAAAATTGCAGACAAAACCAGGAGGCAGCTTTTCAAAACTCGGCTGACAGGCTGAAGTAAAAATGTTTTACTGTCCATTTTTTTGTACAGTAGCTAAATATCTTGATTCTTCTTCCAAAGCTGTCCTTCAGCAGACCAGGCTTAGAGATAAGAACTCTCATGGAGCAGCTGAGCTGTCCATTTTTTTTGTACAGTAGCTAAACATCTCGAATCTTCTTCCAAAGCTGTCTTTCAGCATACCAGACTGAGAGATAAGAGCTCTCACAGAGCAGCTGAACTTTCAGAGAGGCAGTCAGCTGGAAGATGAGGAGTTATGTAGCCCCTTCACGTCTGCAGGGTTACTGTGATTTTCATACACAAGTCTGAATTAAAGAAGAATTCAAAACAGTGATGTATCTTACCAACTGAAATTTGAGTCTGACTGTGTGTAAATCTATACCAAGTCCTGAGTTTTACAAGAATCTCTCTTGTTTTTGTAGTGAACTTTGTCATAAAAGTCAGTAAATTTGGACTGGTTTTTTGGATAAGATTTTCAGGGTTTTTGATTGGTATTTTTAATAGACAGAACCAACAGAATAAGATACATGTACTAATCAAACTCACACCCACATACTTATGTTTTAGCCTTTGCACAACATTTAGATGCTAAAAACAATAATGAAATGCTTAGCTGTACCTTTTTTTATTGACAGTCTTCCTGTTCTTATGACTAATTTCCTCTAAGGAAAATGTGACGTGTTGGATGATCTCCCATTTTCTGTTTAGACAGGAAGCATACAGGCCAAGTAACATTTGGATTTTCTGTTAAGCTTTAGTCTCTGAAGAACACCTGCACATAGCTGTTACCTTGCTCTGCTTCTCAATGTCTGTAATTATCACATTGTTCAACAAAGGAAAAAATTGACATTACAACACCAAGGAATACAGTAATTTCTAATTTTACATATAATATAAACAGTAATATTATATTACATGTATAATATATTACATATACACATACCATAATATTATATTACATAATATATATACAGTAATTTCTAATTTTACATATAATATAAAAGAGTCACACAAAGCAGAATAGAATTAGAGAAAAATAGAATCACAGAATGGCTTGGGTTGGAAGGGACTTCCAAAGGTCATCTAGTTCAACCCCTCTGCAATAAGCAGGGACATCTTCAACTACATCAGGTTGTTCAGAGCCCCATCCAGCCTGACCTTGAATTTTGCAGGGAATGTGGCATAGAATAACACTAAGACAGCCTATTTGTCCTTCCTAACCCAGGAAGACAAAAAAGTCATAAAAAAATTAAAGCACTTTACATTCTGCTTTCACTACAGTCTCAACAACAGCAACACTACTGTTGCAACCTGAAAGAAGAAAGCAGGATGGAACAAAATTTCCCTCCCATTTTTTATTTCACCACAGGGGTTGTGTAGTGTTGCACATGATAAAACAACATATCTCATTAGCTTTTTTATATAATGAGATGGCTTTGATGTGATCAAATTACCATTAAATACAGAGAACAAAACCAGATACCTAAGAATTCCCAGAACACCTCTGCAAAACATTCCACACCACATAGGAAGATTTATTCTCTGTCCAAACATTCTGGGAGATGTGGGGTCATGGAGATACCAGTAATACAAAACAGCAAGTGTTGATATTACATATGTCATAGCAGTTGACCACATTCCAAAGAAGGAAAAGTGCCTAGACCACACAGTGACATTACTTTAACTGAATTTCATAGATGTTGAGATTGTGCTTATTTCTCTTGCATTGTCAACATCCTAAAATGCAACATCAGCCACTGGTGGATTTTCTGTCCTACCTTACAGTCTACAGAAAACCAGCATCCAGGAATTTTTCCTTCTTGACCTTCACAACTAATGCTATGAATTCATTACATCACTGTTTTGTTGTTGTTGTTGTTGGGATTTGGTGGTTTTTTTGTGTTGGTTTGCTTGGTTGGTTGGTTTTGGTTTTGGTTTTGGTTTTGTGTGCTTTTGTTTGTGCTTTTTGTTGTTGTTGGTTTGTTTGTTTGTTTGTTTGTTTTTGTTTTGTTTTTAATGACAGTTTGATTCATATATTATACAGGTAATGCAGAACATTATTGTAGAATATCAGCACCTGAATGGAAACTCTCACAAAATCAAGACTAAGACCAGGATTACACTAAAACTAGAAAAAGCAAAAGAGAATCCAGAACTCTAAAAACTCCAAAATGCTTTTTGAACTTCTGAAGTTTAGAGCACATTATAATCTTTAAGAGTTTTGGTCAAGGATAAAACAAGATAAGTTGTTTGGTTTATATTAAACAATTGTTTGTTTGATATTAAAATTCAAATTATTCTTATTTATCTTACCACATTAATATGTTGTTATGTTGTACAAACATCCCCTCCACTATTTTTCTACATCTGTAGTAATTATGTACTTCTTCTTTTTAGGCTCTGTGATGAAGAAATCTTGTTAATCTCAAATATTGGAAGGAAGTAATGGAAAAGTCCCATCAGAGTTAGGTGAAAGCCTTTCATCAGAGGAAGGAATGCAAGCTTGTCTGTTCAGAGACACATGAGACAAAAAGAAGACTTCACAAGAAAACTGGTGACATTTTTACTATTAAACAACATGGAGAAAGAGTGGAAAAAAATTCAGGGTGATGTCATTTGCATGAGTTGTTACTCATCATTAGCTGGTGTGCAGAAGCTGACTGTGAATGGAGGAAAATTGTAATTTGGGCCAAAGCCCTCTCTTTCACAGGAGAATTCCACAATAAATTTGAAGTCTTTCCTAAAACTGATGTATCTGAAAATAACTGAGCAAATACATATTGATAAAGTTTGTTCTTATTCCTCCCTCTCTGGCATTATCTCATTGCATGACTCTAAGCAACTCTAATCTCTTCACGCTTCATATTACCTACTCTGAAAAGGCAGTGAGGATGCTGGTCTTTTCTGAGTTTGTTTCTTCACAGGTAACTATTTTCAGAAACATTTCTTGTTGAAAGTGCCAAGGATCTTTCCACCAGACAAACCAAACCAAACCAACCCCCAAAAAAACTAAAAAACAAACCCCCCTAAAGGTATTACGTTCTATCCAAAGAGAGGTGTAAATTATCGGTTCTGTTTCCCTTCAAAAGCCTTGCCTCTTCAATGACTATAGAGGGAGCCTTGATGACCAGTTTAATACAGATATGTAAAGAAGAGGACAACGAGTCTCATTTATCAGGAGTTGAGATTAAGACTTACTGCTTAAACACTGCATTCCTAGGTAATATTTGTGTGCCTGTATAGTTCTTCCATGCAAATAACCTTATTGTACCTGTATCCATATATTTATAGATAAAATGTCCTCTTATCTTTAATCTTGACTCTTGACAGTAGTAAGGGATTTAAAAAAAATCTTATACTGTTGTCTCTGTTTCAGTGCTGCCCTGAGCAGAATTTAGTTTGCTTTTACATGTTGTCTGTGATTTCATTTGAGTTAGGTGCCTGCTTGTCACAAACATGCTCTTTCTCAGAAGCAGCTCCTCTGCTGACCTTTGCAACTGCGTTACCCTTTATACCACTTCCTTCCAGAAGTGCAGGGTACTGCAAGGGAAAAATATGCATTTTCTTGCCACTATGCCCAGTGGCAAGAACTGAACACACTATTCTGGCCACGCCATTACAAAAGATCTAATGTATGGTTCAAAATGTGGGTTTGAAGCCAAACTCTTTACTTAGAGTGATGTCACCACTGAAGTCAGTAGAAATTTCGTTTAAATAAAAATGTACATCCAGGTTTTTAGGTTGCAAATATATATTTAGAAGCACCAAGATTATATAAATATAAATACATGTAAAAATATATTTGCCTGCTCGCCTGGGTTTTGTTGAGTTGTCAGGGCTAGAAGTGAGAACTAATCACGCAACTCCCACTGATTCATTGCAAAGCCTCTCCACCATCACCTACAGCTTTTTCTGACTTGGTAGAACTGTGGCAAATTGAACATTTCACTGGTGTCAGCAGTTGTTTTATATTTTTCTTTAGCTTGCAGGTTAAAGCAAAAGAAAAACAAAGCAAAGCCTCAAGGGAGAAATGACAAATGAGGAGTGCAGGAAAACAGACAGAAAGCAGCATCCTCATGGTATCTCATAAGGGAAAATAAAGCAAACCTGCCAGCTGTTCCACAAAAACCTGGAGTCTCTAATGTTCCTTTTGTACACTTAGTTGGTTGAAATGATACTCCATTTAAACTAAATACAATGATTATCTTTTATTTTAACATATTCCTTATATCATTGCAACCATAGGCTTTTTGCGTAGAGAAACACAGTATTTTGCCCATTTCACTGAAATGCAATACAAAACCTTCACAAGTTTTGTGAATTATGTTATTAAGCTGCACAAGACTGATTTTAAAATCAGTAATATCATTTCATTCCATTCAGTGCTTGCACTGACAAAGGTTTTGTGTGGTCTACAACAATGTGCAAAGCTGCAGAGATCATACCATTAAAAAGAATAGAGTGTCCTTAACAGGTGACCTGTTTATCCAAACTTTCCTGCAACACATACAGAATCAGGCATGACTTGTCCAAACTGTAGTCACTTTGCAGTCCTATTGGCTCTGATAGAGAGAATTTTCACAATGGCAAATGACATTTAAGTTATGCTTCTTTGACTGAAGCTAAGAACTTCACCCCGTTACACTTAATTAGGTTTTAGTATTCTGACATCTTATTTTGCAGTGGTGATGGAGCATTACAGTGTGTGGCACAGGACTATCTAAATCTTTACTGTGCATTTACAAATTTAAATTGTCCCAAATTGGGTACATAAACCAAAAGAGGAACAGTACTACATTCACAGTCTGTACTTGCCAAGTTTCAAATCCTACATTCTGGCGTATGACTGTTTTTAGAGCATATACTTTAAAACTTTTCTGAAATTAAGCTACATTCCAATATTGTTTTTTTCTCTTAAACTCATTCCTGTAGAAGGTCAAACCTTTCTTGCTTATTTCCTCCTCTCTCTCACATGAATAGAAAGGAAATAATCATTCCACAATGGTTTTCCAGTATGAAAAAATTCTTCAAAGGAAGCGTGAAATTAAAGATATGCAAACTGTTCACACCATCCACAATTGAGAACTAAAGACCAATTAATTCAGAATACAAGTAGTATAGAATACAAAGTATTACTTTGCGCACTGCTTTGTTATGTCTGTCTTTGCTAATAAACAAGCCTTACAATATTCCCATATGCCATTCTGAGATAATTTATTAGTGGTATTTGTATTTGTATCCATCACATACTGTGAATATTACCTCTTCAAAAAAAATAGTCAACATTCTCTTGAAATCTTAAGAAGTTTTTCTTATTGTTTTTCCTAACTAAATAAATTGTTACAGCAAAGGCAGAACACTTAGTGGGTTTCAGAACTGTCACTTGGTTTATACGTATGGTAATGAGGATTTGTTAGTTCTAGCATTAAATCTACTGTATTCCTTATTCCTTGGACAGGCTTGCTCTTTGGTTACCAAGCCTGTGACATTTTGCTTCAGTAAACTTCAGTGCAGAGAACCTGGAAAGGTGGTAGCCAGGCCTTTAATTTCTATGTTGCTAACTAAACTCAAAGTACAGGAAAAAAAGGAACCAAACATTTTAAATTACCCACACACACACTCCAATTTAAGCCTCTTAGGAAGTTTTACTGTTTGCATCTAGTTGTATTTTGAAGGGACTAAAATAAGGGACCTTATGACTCTTGGCTAAAATATTTTTTGAGTAACCTTTGAGTGACTTTCCAGTAACAGACCTTCTATTGCATATCACACTACTGTGCATTTTATTTTTCAATATCCATCACCCTGCAGCCATTGTCATACGCTATCAGTTGTTGCAGACAACTGTGAGGAGGAAATTAAGATGCTCCAACCAACAGCTTCATGATTGCAAAGAAACCTATTGGAACTTAACAGTCTTCTATTTGGAACAGCTGTCAAAAACCTGCATTTTCAATGCCATCATATTTACAGGGTACCTTTTTATGTCTTAAGTTGAAATAAGCAGTAAGAGTTTTGAAACACTATTGCACTTGCACAAGTAACTTGCTTTCCAGTTTGCACACCACTCTGCCAGATTTCACACAAGTTATGGCAGTGTAATGTACTAGATGATGAACGATGGAGATCCTTGGAAATGTGTGAATAAATTGAAGAATTTCCTATGGGATTTACATTTTTACAAGACAATTTTAATTTTTACATTTTTACAAGACAATACACAAAGATATATTTGAGGACTTAATAACATGAGGTAGTCTCTGACAAAAAAAAAAAAAAAAAAAAAAAGAAGCTGTTCAGTGGAGCCATTACTGGAGAAATTCCAGTTAAAGAGAAAAGAAAAATATATGTAGACACTGAAAATCTTCTAAATTCCTGGATTAAGAATTGTATCATTTGGAACCTTAGATGTGCATTATTCCCCCACTGCAACAAATTTTTATGAGAATTCCTGAAGGCACACTAAATGCTTTTCCATGTCTTACGTTCCAGAGTTGTTTCTAACAGCATGAAAGCAACAGGATTCCTCACCCTCTTATAAGAAACAACTTAAGCAAGACATATTTCAGCATCATTATGAAGGCCCGGAGGCAATCTATTAAGCAGATCCTGCTCATTTTTTCTGCTATATCATAAGTACTATTCTCTGATGCAGGTAACAAACAAGTGTACAAAACATCCAAAAATACAATCCCATGTCGGATTCCATAAGCTGTGGCTAACTAGAAGATCTAACACTTTTTAAAAGCTGAAGAAGCACAATATAGGCAGTTCTGCTCAGAGCCAAAAGAATGCAGGTTTTGAAAAGACATCACAGCAAGGCAAAAGCTTCCAAAACAGCTTGAGAAAAAACCTTACAGATTTTGGATTAGTTCCAGTGTTACTTTATAAATGAAATTTTTGTGAAAATGCAGCATCCATCAAACTTGCTCCTCTCTTGCTGTAGGCCCTACTCTGCCCCAAACAGGACAGCGCAAGTGAGAAGGTACCATGTTCTCTCCAAGGTGGCGGCTGCTAGTGTTTCCTTCCTCTCTCCACAACCCAAAGCCTTTGCCAAGGACATTGCTGAGTCACAGTGTCCCAGATCAGGGTCATGGCCTCTTGTCACATCTGCCCCATTAGCATGTTGACTGTTTACTCGAGTTTGGTGTGATCTGGTTAATGTCTCCACTCAATTTAATGCATTTTAAAATAAAAAGAAATAAATCAAAGATTGCACTCAATGATATCAAAGAAAACTTCATTTACACCCCTGGACTTTCAGGTTCTGGATGAGAAAGAGGAAACAGGTGGTGCGTCTTAAAACAGGATGAGCAGTTGTAAACCAGTAAATACGCTTTTGTTGTCTTTAGAAGATGGAAAGATAGATCATATTGTCTACTACCACTGCCACTGTAAATTTGCTGAAGGAAAAAAAAAAAAAGATCCCCCCTGGCACACAACCTGCCTGCTAACTTTGACATTTTGCTGTTCCTTACTAAGTTTTCTGCTTGTGCAACCCCACCATGTTTCCCCTACGTCACTCTTGCAGTCTGTTTCCTGGTCACTTTGGCCTCTGCAGGAAGCTGGCAAACCTCCTTGTGTGGATGCTTATGTGTTATAATAAATTGTTCCCTCCCATCCATCCGCCCACCCACCCATTTAATAAATGTTCAGGATTTCCTCTACAGGGAATAGACAGCAAATAAGTTCATTTGCAGCAGCAGTCGAGATCAGCAGCAATCTCCACATTTCAGTGACTTAGATACTTTCCCATACAATCATAATGTGACACCGTGCATACTGCTGGTTTTCCAGCAAAGCAAGAGCTCACAAATATCACCTTTCCCAGTTATTGCCCATTGGCCAAATGTCATTTTCCCTGGTCATTGTCCCTTGCCCACGTGGGCCTTGATCATAGAAATACAATTGCTATTATCACCCTAATACTAGTAAGCCCCAAATAATGAATACATTCTCTCTTCATCTCCAATTTCTAATAAGCCTCTTACTTTATACAGTGGGATGGGCAGACACAGTTCAATTGCCCTTCCCTCTCCTGGCCCCAGAGTCCACAAATAAATTAAAAATGCCTTGATTTCAGTGGATATTTAGGTTAAAAAGTAGATGAAGATTTCAAGACTCATCCTTCTGCAGAAAAAAGGTTGCCAAACCTGGGATTAGTCTATCTTTAGTAATCCATATCCTAGTTAGTTGTTTTATTAATAGGTGTTGATAATCATTAGAGAAAGCAGGCAATCCTAGCACATCAGTGATCTCATCTTAAATTAGAGATAAGAAGTATTCTATTATTAAAATATGAACTTGTCTCCATTGGCTGTAAAAAGTCTGGATCCGTAAGACTCCTGTTTCTCATGCCCATCAAGTAAACGGTTAAACAAATACTAAACAAAAGACTAAACAAAGAGTCAAGATACACTAGTTTAGAGCATGTGACTCTTGATTTAATGCTTGGAGTTGAGAGCAGCCACTGGAATGTTCATTATAGCAATACAGCACCTGACTCTCTGCCAAAGAAGAGTGGGTGGTCTACCTCATCAAACAAATCTTTAGAAAAAATTGATTCAGTCACTGAAAAGATGATCAAAATCCACATAGATTAATGCAACAGTGGTGTGTATTAGACAGACGTTGCAGATCTGTTGCCACTATGCAAAGAGGTCATAAACAGGTCACTCTTTGGGCAATATTCTGAAGACTTTAATTTTAGCATAGCTCTGAATGTTGTAAGTTGTGTTCATGCAACTGTGACATTTGCAATTTTGCAAAAACTGCTTCTTTCGGGTTTTTTCTGCATTTTATATAATTATAAATCATTTTTGTTGCTCCTAGGTCCAAATTTAGTACTGCAGAAAGCTACTTTATAATCTGAAATTGTATTTGTTACTTTATAATATGCACTTGAAAAACTGAAATGAAGGTAAAAAATCAAGGTTCAGATATCAAATTTTTAAAGTGACTGCTGTCTAAAGTGGTTCTGAATGGAGAACGGATCACACCTGTCCTAGAAATAGTCTTCCGACTAAAACAAGAAAGCTGTGCAAAATGGGTCTTCACAAAATTCTGTAACTAGACTTTTCCAAACATGAAGGTAAACCATTTATTATTTAACCATTAACTATTTAATAATCTGGGAACAAACTGCTTAATAAAGTGTTCTAGACAGAAAACAAAGATGCAAAGAGAAAAGCAGGCAGGAGATTCATTAATCTATAAGCAATTTGTATAAAGCAATACATTCTTCATTAAATTACCTTGTCCCTTGGATTAGAATAGGAAGCATAAGGATTTGTCAGGAAAGGGAAGTTCTGGAGTAAAAGGTAAATGAAAGTTGAAGACTCAGAAAAGCCTTCTACAGTGGAAGAGATGAAAAACAAGAACTAGAGATTGACAATTTATATTTCAAAATGTATTATAATCCCAGACTCTTACAATAATAGTTTCTGTTTCAGAGACATTAGTCTCCCCTCAGACTCCAATTGTTTTCCACTTGGATATATCAGATCTCATACTTAGTGATCTTCTTATTGTGTTGTGAGACTTTGCTTCCACATTTCACTTCATCTTTCAAGAGCTGGAACCTAACAGTTAAATAGTTCTGTTCCATTATATAATTTCTTCAACTCCACTACCATAAAGTTTAGCTTTCTCTAATTGCTGGATCATCTGATCTAGCATTACTGAAATCCAGTTTTTCTCAGAACTTCATATGAAACTCATTAATCAGCTAAACTACTGGATTTCCAGAGAAATGTTAGTAAGCTCATTGGTGTTTCTTTAGACTTGCAGTAGCTTATGAGGAGGGTCTCATCTGGCATGAAATACCAATAACACATTACTTCTCATCTTGTGAAACCCATTTACCCATTACTACTGCCTCTTAATATCAGGGCATTATAAGTTATTCTAAATTACTTTCACCTTGAGTCTTCAATAAGGGGAGCAGTAGTGCTTTTTGTGACAGAAGTACAGGACAAGGAGAGGAAGAGGGAAACCTTGAGAACCTAGTGCCAAACAGAATCATGAGAGGAAGTTTGTGCTGAGAATAACGTGCTGATTAAGAAGCTAAGGGCATCAGTGGAGTTTTTGGAATGTCTGAAGTCGAAAATCTCCATAATCAACTTGTAGCTGTACCATCAAACAGAGCTTTTTTTGTTTTTCTGCAAGGAAGGCTCTCTGTCTCACTTCCACCACTTTGATTACAATACCAACAAATGCTTAATTAATTAAATGCAACAATTTGTCCCTGAGGTGCTCTCAAAGATGGAAACATTTACATATTAAACCAAAGAATAGCAACATCGCTTCTGTGATGACATTTTGGTAGAATTATGTGACCAAGTCCTATTTTCCATGGTGCAGCATATTGGTATGCTATACACTTGGCATGAAACTATTTCTTTATAGAGTTTTGTGGGGGGTTTTGTTTGTTTTTGGTTGGTTGGTTGGTTTTGTTTTCATTTGTGTTTTTGTGTGTTTGTTTGTTTTTTCTTACACAAAATCAATGTATGGAAAAAGAGAAAAAAATGTAAGCCTTTGCTGGCAGCTGTGCAAATTTTAGATGTGAGTTCAGTTGATTTCAGATGGGAACATCTGCCTTGGACTCATTTTAGTCTTATGAAGGTTGTCACCCTTCCGAAAGGAATTCCTGTTTCCCTTCCTTTCACACACATATGCTCTGCTTATCAGGGCATCTAGAGGAACACACAGATCTGTGTGATTAAGAAAAAAAAGATGGCCTGTCACTCATCATATCCCTCTGATTCAACGGAAAGGAAATTCATTTTAGTGAGCATTGAAACCAAACAATAGCAAGTCTGCAGCTGTTGCAGGAGTCTGATGTCAACACTGCTAAATACATTTTTATCTTATTTGAGATTTATTGAAAAAGCAGAGTGCTTGATAAACAGTGCCTGAAAAAAATCAAAACAAATTAGATGAGCAAAAAAGTGTGATAAAAAGAGAATTGTGCCTTTCATTCTCTGGAACTTATCAAATCAATCTATTTATTATAAAATACTAGCTAGCTGAAAAATAACTTCTGTTAAAGTTTATCCATAGAATTGCATTTCTTGATCTGTGTATAGAAATTATAAGCTTGACTATTGAGAAAAATGTTATTTTTTGAGATTTGTTGCATTTAAAGTTTTTCATCAATATTTATTCATCCCCTTAGCTGACAAACCAACCTCCTTCTCTCAGACTGTCAATGCTCCAAAAAGAAAAGAACAACATCTATTCTTTAAGGAAGCTCTCAGAGATTACATAGTCAAGGATTAGTTATAAAATGCTTTTACTTGCTTTGTAAGAGGCAGTAGGATCCAATTCCTTTTTCTATTCTCTACATGGGATCTTCCTGTTTCCTTAAGCTCCCACACTACCCTTTCTTATCTGCTATAAAAATCCAGATGGCTAAGATTTAGGACAGCTCCTGCTTGGTGACTAATGCCTAATGCAGAGGATGTTGCCTTGCCTGAAGAATAGCCAACAAATAAGCAATCAAAAGATTGTTTACACTGTCTGCCAAAAAAAAACCCCAAGCTTCTGAAAATTACTTTCACAGCATCCAAATCCCACCCTCCCATTCACAACATTCTGTAATTCTCTGAGGATCTTTCAACACTTTCCAGTATTTCTTGAGACCTAAGTGCTTCAGCGCTAAAAATGCATTAAAAAAAAAAAAATTAAAAAGCATCTATAATGCATGTCAACATAAAGAGAATTTCATAAAAATTTTCAGTATTAGGCAACTCATCCAAACATGAGAATGTTCAAATTCAGTTCAGTCACTGGGCAGTATAGGACCACCTGGTAGCACTGCAGGAGTCATTAGACATGGAGATGAATGTGTCTGCTCTGTCATCTCCAGTCAAGGGACAAGAAATCAAGGCAGAAATGCAGACGCCACATGGAAGATTGTCAGGGATTGAAAGAGTGGTGAATTGTGTAAGTTAAATCTTCCCACAGAGAGGAGTAGGAGGGTGAGGGAGGAGTAACTTGGTTCCTCTAAAGGATCAAAGCAGAAAAGCAAATCCAAACTCATGAACTAAATGCAGTCCATCATCTCAGGATACATCTGTGTTTATAAATTAAATTGCACCCAAGAACATTTCTGAGCACAGAGCACATTGTCAAAACAGTCTGTGGCATGGCTTTGACTTAAATGAAATAACATTGTCTGAAACATGACCTTACAGGCTGGCTGTTTCATGCATCTGCAGTGTATATGTTCAGCTATCCATATAAAGGTGACTGATATTGCAGGAAGAAATCTCTTAAGATAGATAAAGAATGTGACAGAGTAATAAGGATTGAAGTTATCACACCCACCTATAAAAATTTTACCAGTAAAGGGATGCTTACATACTTTTCAAAATGAAAACATAATACCAGGATTTACAAATGAAGTCAGATTGCAAATTTATGCTCCACTGGACGATATAAAGCTGGTTAACGTAGGCAACAAACAGGAGTGTAAATTGACTAAAAGATTCATGCTGTGTTGGAAACAGTGGGGACTAGTACTAATGATAAAAAGGAAGGAGAAAAATTATAGCAATTAATATGCCATCTGATGTCTTCCCCTCTGGGAAATTAACATTAAAAGACTTACTACATGATTTCTCAGAAATTTTATTCCTCCGCAATTAGATTTTATGTCATATTCCCTTAAAGGCAGTATACACTCCATGCTCTCTGGAGGCTGTTTTCCTTCAATTACTCGCCCATGCTCAGGAGGAAGATATTGGCAGTCAGTCAGGACTTCCGCAGCACAAGAACAATATTCTTAAGAAACAAAAGCAAACACTCTGTCCTATAGCAGCTTGCAGGGAAAAACTCTGCTCTTAGTTTCCAAGTTTGAACAAGTAGAAATAAGTGAAGTATACATGTTACCTGGAAAACAGAACCATTGTTTTCTGTTATTAACACAGCTCAGACCTTTTAATTGTTGCACAGTTACCTCCAAACTCATGACAATACGAACAATGATCCCAAGTGTAAATGAGTAACAAAGCAGCTTTTGAAGGGAAGAGGAGAAGCATGTTTATGGATTGATTACATTCTACAATACCAGATAATGCTATCATACAAAACATCCTAGCAAACATCCCTAACTGCTACTTCATGAGATTGGCTTTATCGCTGAGGTCACAGGCAGGAACCCCAGAGTATGTACAGGCATGACAGTGCATCACAGTATCACATCCCACAGTGCAAACAAGGTAAGTCCTCTCCTTGTTTTACCATTGCAGGACAGAAACAGGGTAGGCTCTGTCCCCACACATGGTATTCTGGAGAACAGAATAGGTCTGTGAATACAGCTTGCCCCCACTTAGCTCTGTATAGTGTTCACCTCGTTTACCTTTAAGAGCTCACTATCTCAGAGGTCCAAATATTTCAGTGTAACTCTAATTGCTTTGCAAAACAAAACAGCCTTCATGTGGTTTATTGAGCTTCTTAAGAATTTTCCTTACGTAACACAAAACTCAGGTAATCCACAGACATGAAAGCAAAGCCTTTGCTGTTTGAACATTTCACATTGCTGGTAGGGGAGCATCTGAGGCAAATGGGCCATGGTTAAACATCTCCTGCTCTTAGAGATTCCTGCTCTTAGAAATATCTGCTTCTTGCAAGTTTCTTCAGGCTGTTCCAAAGAGCTCTAGAGTCTTGGACTTGCACAGATTGGATCAAGTAGTGGAGGGTACCAAAGGGGATAGCTACCCCCATTTTACCAAAGCACAACTTAGTTGAGGTGCAAAAGGGTTAAACTCTGACCGTCAAATCTACAACACCCAGATCATTCCAGCAGTCTTTCCACCCAGAACCACTTTAGGCAATAAGTTTTAATTTCCAAACATTTTTACTAGATTTGAGCAGCAATTAAAGAACAATACTGCTGAGTTAAAATAGAAATGAAAATCCCACACGCTCTGCTGTTACTATTTTCTTTCACTCATTTTCCAGAGTCTGCCTATAGTTATGCCTGATTACAGTTATTTTCTCCATTGTTGCCTTCAGTGTCCAGAAGGGTATTTTACTTTGCTATATGTAATAAAATATAATAATTAAAAAAAAGAAAAAAAAAAAGGCAAAATATTACATTTCCCCCAATATTTAAAAGTTCTTCTTTGGATATTTATGTATTTTGTAAATCTGGCATTTTGCAAGAGAAGATCATGGGAAATTTCCATTGCAGTGTGTTGTACACAGGAACTCAGAAAGTGTTCAAAACAAAATATCTCAAAAGTGGATCCAGGCAGACATGTTTAGGGCAAAACAGGAGTGTTTGAAAGGAATTCACTCTGTGCCTTCTGAGTCAGTGCCATCTGGCTGCTTCCATGGGCCTCTATCCTCCAGCTCACCTGGCATGGAAAAAAGTTGCAGCATTGCTGCCATACCAAAACAGAGCAGGGAGTGTCACCTTGCCCATCCTTGGCTCCAACAGTAGTCAGGGATGGAGTGAAAGCTTAACTTATCCAATTCTTTTTCCCCACCCCTTTCCAAAATGGACAAAATTGCTAAGTTTTAATCTCTTTCACTCCAGCAAATCAGGCTTCCCAACTCAACATCCAAATGCTTTGTTTCCTTCTAGTCAAAATCAAGAACTTTGGAGAAGATAAGGTGTTCTATGAAAATATATACTCTGTGGTCTGTCATAAGAGAAAATAAACAAGTACTAGAAAAAAAAACAACAACAAAAAATGTGCCTCTTTATAAATCTATTATGTGCCAAAAAAGTTGGTGGGAAAGAAGTGGGTCCTATAGAGCGGATGAAAAAAAAGCAGAGAAAAGCAACAAAGCCAACTATAAAAGTTCTAACAGCTTTAAACAGAGAATTAGCAGGGAGAATAGATTATTTAGCCTAAAGAAGACAGAGCATGTATGAGAACAGGTGTCAACAAAAGGACATAGCAGAAATCTATAAGTAGAAGGGAGAAGGTGAATAGAGCTTGACTGTTCCGGTTTTTTGTACTTCTGTACAAAATACATTTGTATTAAATGAAAATGCAAGGTGGCAGACTCAAAATAAACAAGAGATTCTTCTTCAATGACACAGTTAAACAATGGACAACCTCTAGGCATAGAACTTCGTAAGTACCAGACACTCACAAGGGTGAGAATGCATTTGGGCAAATGTAAGGAAGAAAAATGATACCTGGTAACCTTCACTAACATGACTAATGCTCCTGTTGGCTAAGAGAATTTATGGCCACAAATTCCTTGAGCCTAGAAGATTGTCCTTCATAAGATCTCTACACAGTTTCCCTGTTGCTATAATATTGCTTGGTACCAGATAGTGGCTGCTTGCAGAGACAAGTTAAGAGAACCAATGAACCTTCACATATATCCCACTGAACTATCACGCGTTCAATACTCATGTTTTTCTTCCATATATGTACAAAAGAATAGCTGATGCTGAAAAAATAGCAGAAAAGACCTATTCTTAGCAGAAAAGAATACAACCTGATTAGATTACAACCTGTAAAATATACTGACTTGCATTCCAAATCTTCTACAGGGATCCTAATTTACTGATTTATATCATCACACCTAGAAACACTATGTAAGTAAATGTTTCTGACATAGATTTATGTTAGTATTCAGTTCTCAGGCCTGCAGCCTCTGATAGTTCAGCTGAACAAAATAAAATGGAAGTTTTCTTGAAAAGGGGAAATGATTGACTGGAAATTCCTGTACCATCTTTCACCTTGTAATGTTTTCAGCATATTACTTAACAACAAACAGCACAGAAAATGAACTTTGTTCTCTGTTATCACACTGGAGCTTTCCCACATGCAGCCAAAGCAAGCTCTAGGATCACAAAGGGTGATTACATATTGATTTTACAACAGACTGCACATATTTAAGAGAGTACCAATGACAGCTTTTGCTATCAACACACCTCACGTTCTCAAAAAGTTGTAAACAAAACTTTACTCAACTTTCAGCTGCAGAATTTCTCTGCTTCTGACTATTTTTGATTAACAGTTTATATCTAGATACTTACAAGTTACATATCCAGTGTCTGAGATAAACAGGTCATTCTAACACAACTTTTTTTTCACTTTACAAGCCATTTGCTGAGTCACATGTACTCATACCTCTGAGAAAAAGAATAAATTCCACAGAGCTCTCTGGAATTTAGGTTTTCACAATGAGACTTTTTATTACTTAGCTGATAGAGGACAGCAATTTTCTTCTTCACCCTTACTTGCCAAAAACTAAAAACATCTTTTCAGGCTGTAGTAATAATAATTGTAAAAGTCCCACATAACTCAGCCATCTTGTGTCTTCTTTTGTCCCAGTAAACTATGCCTTTTGACGTGAAATACAGGCATTTCACTGGGTGAGACACAAACACACACCTTGCCTGGTCTGGGACTCTATCTGTCTTTCTGCTCTGCATCCGCTCAGTGCCTATTGGAACCCAGATGGCAGTTCATAAGAAAGAAGTTCTTTCTATTATTGCAATAAAAGATAAGCACAGCTCATCAGTTTAAGCATCAGAAATAAAACCAAAAATCTCAGTATTTTTTACTGCAAAACCAGATTCCTTTGCAAAGATACGGGTATTTTAGCTAATAGTTTTTAATTGTAAGCAAGCTAATACTTGTTTAATGTCTGTCTCTTTACCCCAGCTGTATGGTATGGGCTTCAGAGCAACACAGGGATAATAAGCATTTTAGGAAGCTAAACACGCATTATTACATTTGATGTTCCCAAGACATCCCTTGATGTGTGGTCAGGTTACAGATTATTTAGCTGTTCTCAGAGTTTCCCTGACCTGTGTTAACTGTGGCTAAAGTTTACCTCTCATTTCCAGCTCTATTCCCATCATCAACTCCAGCTCCTGGTTACACTGTCCCCCATCAAAGTCAAGACTAAGTGAGTCACAGCTTAGAGCTCTGGGAAAGCTTCTGTCCCATCCTAGAGGATGGCTGCTTCCTACTTTTTCCTCTCTCATGTCTGGCATGAGTTGAATGAATCTCAACACTGGTTGTCAAAATGCCATGAGCCTAGGGACAGTTTAACTACCCAAGATCAGGCCTCTTTTAATGAGACAAGAAACAGCAGAGGCCTCCAAAACTACCTTAATTGAGTTACTTCAGTTGTGCTCCATTTTCATCACTAGAAAACGTGTCTGTTATTTCACCTCTTCCGCATGTCTCTTTTGTAATTATATAGACTAAACATTCATTAGGTTTTCAGTTAATATGTATTGTCTGCCAGCTCTCCCTGAGAAGATACTCACCATTCAGTAGGGCTGCTTTGAGCTCTCATGTACACCTTTCAAAGTGTCACCCCTGCACCGAACTGTATTGCAACTAAGGACAGGCTATCAGTTCATAAGTGTTTCAGTTTCAAAGCATCAGAATTGTTTTATAGTCCTTTACTGAATTGAACCTGAAGTCAGTAAATCTGCTTCTGAATCATAGCATACAGCAGAGTTCATGCTCCATTGGAATGGGAGGCAGGCAACTGTCAACACAGAAATTTACAGCTGCCTTGCCTAGTCAGGCACAGCTTTGCCCTATAAACTGGGCCATGCTGTCTTCTCACACCGTGTCTGGCACCCTTAGTAAACCAAACTCAGCTCTACAGCATGCTTTGTTCCTAGAGCACTTACCAAGCAACTTTTGAATGAAGGACACTGTGCGTGCATGACAGTTCTACACATTTGAAATCCACACTGTCTTGGGTCCTGCAGCACTGGTGACTATGTGCAGGCCTAAGCACACAACTTACTCTGTATGAAATCAAGGACTTGGTGCAAAATGTATAGAGACAGAGAAGTAGCAGAAGATGTGTAAGGAGATGTAGAGGGTAAAACTAAGAGGTTCCAGGTTAATTAATTTCAAATTATGAGTATTTTAGGCTGTGATTCTTCACAGATCAAATGAGCGTGGCATCTGAAACCAGTCACAATTCAGTGTAACTAGAAATATTAATGCACATAGGCTGTTTTAAAGATTCCAGGATCCACAAGCTTGTTTTTAACAACATTAATTTCTTCAATGTCAGTTTTGGCTGATATTTGAATAACCATCTTCTTAGACCCCTTGTTCTCCTCTAGTGTAAGACTGTCCCAAAACCTAAAATGCATATTAGACTACCTTACACAGAATTACAGATGCAGTTAGCCTCAGTACTCCAGAAAACCTTATCTGTAAAACGCTGTAGAGGGACAGATTTTTATGGGTGAAAGGCGCAAAAAACTGAGCAGACAGGCTGTAAACCCCAAAGTGGTAACTTTCTTTCACAGTGAGGTCAGGGTGTCTTAATTACATACATATTTGAGCCTGTTTATGTGCCAAGCAGGTCTTTAGATGCAAAGGCAAATGGTCCTCTTTTACCTGGGAAAAGAAAATCCTGTTTCGCTGTTTAGAGTAGAAGAAGAGACATGGAGGAAACAGAGTGATGGGTGAACAACCACAGAAGCACACATCTCACAGAAGTCTCAAAAAGAGGACGCACACCCACGATGTGGACTGTAGGGTAAAGGGACTGATGGGAGGTGCAACTGACCCACAAATGGCTGCATGCATAATGAAGCTTAGAGTTATTGTTCATTATCATTGCATTCCTTTCCTAATTGCTCCTAGCTATAAAAAAGTCTTGTTTACAGGTGAATCCTCTTCCTTCTTTATTTTATTTTTCACTGAAATTTCATATTACCTCTGTTTTTCTGCATCTTTAACAGATGCCTGTTGGCTGATAAGATTAGAGAATTTGTTACTACTCCTGCTCAAGAATGACAATTCATCAGTGTCCAACTCAGTCTCCCTATAGAGCATGTCTGTTTTACAGACAAAGGAGATCAAAACTTTAGGTAAGGATTGTTTGTACCCCTTAAATACTTGAAGCAGCTCTCATTTCGGAGTCACATCATACAAGTAATACATTATGGAACAATTAGAAAATCAGACTGTAATATTACCAGACCATAGCTTCCTCTGGGCAGATAGAGATATCAGCAAGTTAGTTAGCTTACAGCTTGGTTACACAAAAAATAAGGGAACCTCAGAGTACCAAGATGAGAATTTTTCCAAGACAGTGCTTACAAATTTTATTTTGAAATTGATTAAAATTGTTTAAAACATTTTTACCTATTTTTCCGCTATTTCCGTCTGGATGTTTTGGTTTGGTTTAGTTTTTGGGGGTTTTTTAGCTCTAAGTAGCACCTGAAAAATAATTCACCCTCATTTTCTCAGCAGACATTCCTGCTTTTCTGTACTTCCAAGAGCAGGGTAGCTATGGTATCAGTACACAGTTTTAGCCTATTAGTTTGCTGAAGGTTTTTGAAAACGTTTGTACCCAAGTACAAATATATTCAGGGTGACTCAGCTGTGATTTTCCACGGTGAGAAATGAATTCACATACAAATTTGGAAGCTTGTGTAAATAGAGAATGAGCCCAGAATCCGAGGAAGAATAGAAAGGGATAGGTTGCATATTTACCCAAGGCCAAAAACTGTGCATCACATTTGTGTTGCCCGAGTCACACAGTCAGTGGGACTTTGAGCCAGACACTGGTAGAATGTATCTGTTCAAGCAGACAAACATCTTGCTGTGTTTCCATAGAAGAGAAACTTACATAACTGTTAACAGAGCAGTCAAAATGTGGTGCTTATTCCAGCAATGTGTCATTCATCTTGACTTTAAAATAGGGCTGAAAATAACCTTCAGAGAAATCAGTTTTGCATTCCAGACCCACATATTGTGCTCGTTTTAACTTACACAGTATTTGCTTCTCATGTATTTGCATAACATCTTTTCACTTGTAACTCTCTGCTGCTGAGCACAATAGTATTCCAAAATAAGACCAAAAAAAAAATAAAAAAACCCAAAACAAAACAAACAAAAAACCCCAAACAAACCAAAACAACAACAACAAAAAAAGAAACAACAACAACAACAACAAAAATGTCCCCAAACCAAGCCGAACCAAACCAAACCAAGAAGAAACCCAGAAGAAACGAAAAATAAAGTCCATGACATCATTTTCAGTGCTGCAGAAGAAAACTCCTCTAGCTAGCCCTGACTATTATCCTTGAACAGGGCACTACTAGAAAATAACGAGCGTGAGCGTATATATTTCTAGGACAAGCATTCCAATCTTTCAACGTTGTGGAGCTATTCATGGGCTCAGGAAAAATGAACACCATGTGGAGAAGTCTCATCACATGTTCTGTCTACATCCCTCATTATCCTGAGAGCAGCTTCCTATATCAAGGGCACATCTTCTCACGGAAAAAAAGACACATCCACAAATTAGTGATAATGTGTGCATGCAAGAGGTAGCTCCAGATGAACAGTATGCATTTGATGATTTTGCAAAAAGCAGTTAAGGCTATAGCTGAGTATAGCCCTGAGGATCTCAGAAACACACATGAGAAAAGCCAAGTAGCCTTTCCTTGTCATTTTCTCAGTACATTCACCTGACAGCGCTCCATGCTTAGTAAGGAAAGGTAGGAGATTAAAGGAGAAAAACACAAAAGGAATTAGAAGAAACAGGTAGAAGAATGATTGCATCCTGTAAACAATCTCCAAAGAGTTAGCTTACTTTTATTTTGAGGGTTTTTTGTAAATCCATATCCTTATTAAAAAAAAAAAAAAAAAAAAAAAAAAGTAGAATTTGAGGACACAGAACAGCTAGAACATTACAAACTTTTAAATCTGTGTTCAGCCTTCTGCCTCTTCATTGCAAAAGACAAAAAAATGGCAAAATAGCACTTATTTTCTTAGAAGGCTTCTGTTTAGGATGCAGAAAAATTACATAATGTGAAATTTCTGTGGAAAATATAGAAGGAACACTTGTAAACTAGTAACAAGACTTTGTTACAGCTAGCAAAAATTAGGAAAGCAACTATAACAATAATAATCAACAACAACTCTAAGCTGCACTATCTGTCTAGCCCTTCGTGGGTCAGCTGCATCTCCTATTATGCTCAAGCCTTGCTATGTATGCTTGCTCTAGTGCAGAAGGGTTAGAATCAAACAATCCTCTCTCCCACAGCTGCAGTCCCTTACTGGGGGAAGTCTGTAATGGAAGTTTCAACTCTCATTCACACCTTTCCTCAGCAGCACATCTCCATGATGTTTTCAAAACACTAATTCCAAGAAGTTGGACATTGTCATCACAATTGTCATTACTCATGACTGTGTGAAAAACCACAAATTTTGCCCACAGGACCTGCCACTGTCATTTTGCAATGAGGCCTTGCCTTGCTTGCTAGCATTCCATGAAACAAGGAAGTTTGTTGACCAAACCTGAAAACTGTAGAGTTTTACAAATAGAGTTTCTGATTCCTCCAGTGAAATCCTTAGGCTGGAACCAAGTAAGCGAAAGTATGTATTAATCCCCCACTAGGGCACATGCCAGTCAAGCCAGTGTATATAGCTTCTCAGTTTTGAATAGTGCTCAGATGCAATAACAAAGTCTATGCTGACTTTTGTAGAAATAAATATAGAAAGAGGTATAACCCACATATCAGGAAGTGCAGCCTTTTCTGTGCTGGACATGTCTCAAGCCTGTGCTGGCCACACCTAAAATCTGTGCTTAAGAAGCTATTTTTAATGTCTAATGATTTGTTTTATACTAGAGAACTTCTCAGTTTGGTCACCTGTGTGAGGTAACATCTGTGATGGTTACAACACAGAGAAGTCCAGCTCTGTTTGTAGCAGATGTGGCTTTAGCAATCTAAGATGTTACTGACTTTAGCCACTTAGTTCAGCAATGCAGTAGGTTGTGCATGTCAGCTTCATGCTTAATTTATATGGTCATTGACTTAATCTTTTAGTAATACACAAGACTGGACTAAGACTGAGAAAATCATACAATATCCCTTTTGTCAATATACTTGTGAAGACAGCAACACCAGTAAGAAAAATAGTTTGGACAGCTTAGGTGAGCAGTCCTCTAAAGTGTTACCTGAATATGCATTCCTAGATGCCACAAGCATCTTGGGGTGGAGAGAGAGAATGCCTTAACCCCAAGATCATAATTCTAAATCCAGGACTACTTCATGAAGATATTTTGGAGTTAGCAGTCATGAGACGAACAAAAAAATATATCCCCAAATGATAAAAACTAGTTTTTGATACAACAGCTACATACATGTTTTTTGAGCAGATTTTCTTCACTTAATATGCTGAATAATGTTTTCATAAAACAGCAATCAAGCATCATTAACTTTCCCTTTGAACATTTGAACAGCTTCAGTGATATTTATAATTACTTGATTTCAGATGAATCAATTTCTGAATTAGAAGCAAACAACTTATAACAAAATATATTCTTGTATCAAATGGCTAGAACCTATTCATTCTTTTGAAGCAAAAATCTTGGTTAACAAATGAAGAAAACCAGAAAATAAATCAAAGCGGTGTACAGGATAAACACACAACACTACCAGTGATGTGTGGGTCACATAAATAAAATTTGATTTACTATAGGATCATCAGTAAAAGCTGTATGTGTCATGACTTCCCTTAGTGTCACAGCAAAGCAAATTTAAGAAACCTTAACAAAATGGATGCCAGTTTTAACTATATAGGCTAATGCACATTAACTTTGAATCATACAGCTTGAATATTTTGAGTAATTATGTAAATAACATGAAATTTAAGATTCTCTTATAGGATTGATCCTATATGCCATTTTTCAAAGGATGATTTTTCACTGATGTATTTGTTTACTGCTAATCCAAACAGTAAGTAATAAATTTGAGACATAAAACTCTGAACAAACATAGAAAGTAAGCTATCTGTATGAGTTTATATTCACCCACAACTTTACTAGAGTAATTTTTGCATCTTCAAAATAAATTAGAGAAAAATAAGAACATAAGAAGGGTTTTTTGGGATTGATGTGTTTTATCATAGATGAGTCCTCCAGTATCCAGGAAAGACTGAAGTCTCTTCTTGTCAAAAAAAGAGGGTGTTCAGGGGATGGGCAGCAGAATCTTCTGCTTCACTAGCTGCCTATTAATGCAACATCCATGCAATTATTGACCTTAATCTTTGACTGAAGTTGGCCAACACAGTGAGAACTTATCCATATAGGCAAATGTTGCAATCACATTTTTGTCAGAAAGCAGATTGGAAATCTGATTTTTACTGGATCAGACTGCTATGGGAAAAATTCAAATTAATAGTTTGGTGGTGGAAAACCAAGTCACAAATAGGTTTGATGTAGAAAACAAAAAGAATTGTAAGACTCACCTTCTTACTTAATAAGCAAGAGTGTTAAATTATTAATTACACATTTTTCCTTCAGTTTTTTATTTCCTCCTGCAAATATCCAATGCCTTGACAACATTCACAAAGGTCCTCTCTGTTTTCCTCAGATTCTTCTGACACCAAGCCTTCAGTGTTTTAAACTAAGGCAATCAATGCTTTTTTTTTCCCCAGTCTGGATGCTACCTCTGCCTCTCAGCACAGGTCCAAGAAAATACTCCATTAGTGTATATGGAAAATCAAAGCTAAAGACAAAAGCAATAGTGCATCATCACCAATCCAGTGAAACCTAAAGGTTTGGTTTACCCACTTTTACGCATAAAGTTTCAATACATGGCAATCTGAAACAAGTGCCAGAGCTAAGCTGTAGCAGCTGATGAGACGCAAATTTTTCCCCTATGTTATAAGTAAAAATGAAATTGAGTTGAAATATAAGAATAAAAATTTATTGAAGGTTTATAGAAAAGCAAATAAACAAAACAGCATGCTGAGTGGCCTGGGAGTCCCCTGCTCCGCTCACGGCCCGCAAGCGCAGTGTACAAAAACAGTAACTTTTATTTCCTTATCAGTTTCCCTCCCATTGTGACTTGTTTTTCTATTGGATCTGAGCTTTGCAGGTCTGATTCTGGTTGGCTTCTCTGCATTCTCGCTTCAGCTGCCAGGTGCTTTCTACTCCCATAGTTTCACTTAAGTCCCTAGACCTTGAGGCCTAGCGAGCAGGCATCTTCGGATGTCCATCTTGGATATTCTGTATCGTTTCAGTTCCTGACTTTTCAATCCTTGTTCTTTCTTTCGTTACTTTATGCGTGCTGTGAGACAATAAGCTTTTTAGAAAAATAAGATACAAAAATATTTACTTAACAAGGCACAATGGTTTGTCTTTCTAGCTTTTAAATTGCAAACTTCATGCTTTTCAGCTTACAATGCTGATAGATTAATGAACCATTCTACCCGTAACAGAACAGTAACTATAATGACATATATGTATATAAGAATATAACATGCAGTACAGTTTAATGAGTAAGCTACTATTAATAATTTGATGAGTAAATTAAACCACGCTGCTGCTGCTTTTGAGAACACTCACAGGATCACTCTCGAGGAGAAAAGACAACGCAGAAAGAATCGCATCTCGTCAATATCACCCGGGGAGTCTTTCTGCTGTGCCTTCTGCAACCAGACTTGTCTATCTTGCATTGGCCTTTTTAGCCATCAGCGCGCTTGTAGCAAGCGTGTGTAGAGCCCTTCTTAAATCAAATCTTCGTTCGCGAAGCCCAGCCATGATGCATGATGATCTAATCAGTACACATCTGAAACTTCGTTTTTGCAATGTTTCCTGGCTATTCTTGATTAATATAGGAGGAAAAAAATCCAGAGGTCATCTGGGCATTTTATTGACAGAACTGCAAAATTTCTGAGAAGTTTCAGAATATTCAATTTTCTTAAGAGTTAAAGCCTTTGCGCCTCTTTCCAAAATTTACTACTTATTTTTCGTCTCATAACAAGGTTTTCAAAACCCTGAGATCATTTATTTAATATTGTCTTCAATAACATTAATTTTCACTTCCAGATGAAGAGATGTAGCTCTCTCACATAGGAATACATATAGTAGTATGTATTTTAGATGCATGTAGCATATACATAGACACGGAACAAACATTTCATAGGACCAGGCAAATGACATTGTGCATGAACACCCTGGTTTTCAGTGCTTTGCCTTCATGCTTTTACAAATTTCCTACAAAAGGCTAATATGCTACATTCTATTTATATTTCTGTACATGGAAAACTTTTTACACTAATTTAATAGTTTTTGTGGATTTATAGTTGTTTTGACTTGAATTTTCTTATTTCAGTAGATTTCTAATTAGGTGGAATTAATGCAATCTGTGAAAAAGAGCACCCAAGCAGAAATGTGCACCAGGTTATCTGAATCTGTTCTAAAACTGCTTTTAGTCAAGCAAAGAAAAATAGTGTTAAAGACCAGCCTATGTCTGGTTGTAATGCTTTTATCTATGCCACGTCATGAATGACCTTCTAGAGAAAAAATTTTAAATCCAGTTAACCACTAGGATTTCAAACACCATTTAGTGTTCAACAAAGAATTCACCCTTCAAACACCACATTAGTCTTAGCATTATTTTGATCCATGGATGAATGTTTCCACTGTATGGCAATAAAGTCAACAATATTTAGAAGATATTAGAGTTCTTAAAGAGGACATAAAAACTGATAGGTTGCCCACAAACTACATATGTCCAGGATGAAGCTAATCTATAGTGGAAAAAAATAGTTGGATTTCATACTCCAAACTCACAGCAAAACATGATATACATACATAAACTATTTATATCTAAATAAAACTAAGGAAATTCCTGTTCAGGAAATGATCCTATTACACTGAATCTGTGGGACACTTTCCAGTGCAGTTTTAGTTTCCTTTTCATTTAGTAATTATTTTTTTTATCCAGTTTATTATCTTAATTATGCATACACATATGAATGCTTAACTATGTATACAACCTTCCACACCTTTCTTTAACACTGCTGATAATAGCATAGGAAATTGTATCAAAAATTACAGTACTCAAGTTATGACCTTTGTCTGTACCGTTCATGACCTCACATAAACAACATACAGCATCCAGATTGCTCAGACAAGCAATGAAGAGAATGTAAGAAATGTCTATGTTCTACAGCTATACCTGATAGCAAGATCTTGAAATTTATACTATTATGTAAACTGAACTACAAATGGCATGTGCAGCTAAGGTTTTCAAAGCTAGAAAAATACATCTGATGTATGAAAAGCAATATATATTTTTTTAATATGTATTTTTTAATTATTTTTTTCTTCTGTGTCTGATGGGAACATGCCTATGTTTGATTTGGAGCCTCTATGTTTATCACTGCCTTTTTACTGCATTCTGTGTCATGTAGATTGCACATACTGAGGTGTAATAAATGCACTCATCTACAGCTGGAAGGAAGAGCTAAAAACCTTGAACAAAATCCCTGTTCATCAATCTCCAAATAAAACAATGGATCAATAGTGGCAATAGCGGTAGTCTTCTGTAAGGCCCATTTTCTTTGATTTTTCTGGTGGCATGCAGGAAGAAGGAAAGAGTAAAGTGCTGTTTGATGGAGCAATTTTTTTCCAAGGAACTACACATCAGATGCTGGCACTGGAACTTGAGCAGTGTGAAAGGTGATAGATTTTAAGTCACACTGCAGGAACAACACATAAGGGAAAATGGCGAAGGCATATGATGAAGAAATTAAAGGAATGATTTTGGAATTTGACATGTGATTGAAGCCTCAGTGTTTGGAGTTCCTCCAAAACAGTCTTCCATATAAGGAAAATATGTCATTTACTACTGCTTAGATCTGTGTAAGTCTTTTATTACTTACAAACAGCATTTTGATTTCAGTTTGATTAAGAAGTTCTCAGGAGCCTCCTCACAGAGGCTGGCGACCTCTTCCATTCCTACTCATCTAATCTTCATGTGAGACCAAAGCTATGAACAATGCTGAAGAAGCAGGATCTGGTCTTTTTTACATAAATGTGCTTTGGGAAAACAATTACCCTTGCCCAGCCCAGTGGATTTGGCAGAAGGATCATAATGCTGAGCTGCCAAATAATATTCAGATCCCAAAGGATCTGAATATTCAGAATATCTGAATATCTGAATATTCATCAGGCAGCCTGATGGCAGTAACATTAACAACCTAGAGTGAAATCGTATGCTTTTGGGTCAGACCTCTCATCACCTGTGATATGAACAGAGTCACAACAGGAAATAGTTCCTCAGCAGCTGTGGACTTTTTCTTTAAAAGAGGCATGTTGAAATGTACAGCACATTCCCTATTTGTATTTGATCCAGTGTTTTAGACAAACCACAGAAAACGTAAGGATATCTTTGCTAGCAGGCTGCAGGTTCATTCAGTTCCATTCCAAATGTTTAAAAGACCTCGGCATTAGATGCAAAGTGAGAATTAAAGTTAAAAAAAAAAATTATCTTTGCCTGATTCTTCAGGATGAGCTGTTGTTGACACTGTTGATACAGCAGCATTCATCAAAGCGTCAACATTTTTAAGAGGAAGGAAATCCCCTTACCTCTGCTCTCACAGAGGAATTTTAATAAAGAGTACCCAGAGCCACAGACACTGCTCCTACCCAGGCATGTAAAGCACAAGTCTAAAGTTAACAGCTGGCACTTCTTCAGTTTTGAGTTCAAACTGTTTCTCAATGGTAGAACAACAGATACAACTGGATACACAAATGCACATCAGCAATTTTGAGCAGCAGGTTTGTATGATATCTTTAATTTGTTATTGAGTGTTTGGGTAGTAGGTGGTTTGTGATCTGTTAACTATTCAAATGAAGAGGTGAAGTTTGTCCTGCTGGAATCCATTTCATGGTTAACTGAAATTCAAGAATATTCTTCCAGGACTATTCTTTATGGTCAAAGACGCAGCTTGTGAGCTATCATTACTATTTGTATTTGTTAGTCAGTAGGACTGCCTGGGAAATAGATCAGGGAAAATTTTCATAGAAATCTCAAAATGGACATTTACTTTATAATAAAAAATTAAAATACAATGTTGTCTTACTAATATCTTACTCTAGCATCAATCTAACTTGCAAGGTAGACTAGGCAGTGATCATAAAATAAAGGAGAAAGATTGATTTCAAAGCCTTAGGCTCGGGATATCCAGTCTTTTCTACTTTGACTTGACTGATAGGAGATACTTACATAAATAGGTTCACAAATCCAGTGAGATTTAAGTGTAGATAAATTAAATACTCTGATGTTAAACAAACATTATTTCTGTCATGACTTGTGTACTCACTAAAATAACCAGAAATACAGTGTATTAAAATGTCATAAAATAAGATAAATTACACTACACTTTAATTTGGAATACTTCAGTAAGGAGAAGACTTAAACCCTAATTTAAGTACTTTGATACTATATATTTTATTTGCTATTGCAAGGGAAAAGACTGAGTCATCCAAGCTGATATTTTCCACTGTGGACAAGTTTAAAATTCAGAGTGATCAGGTCTCTAACTGAAAGTTTTAGAGAAACCATTTTTTGTTAAAATCTACTGCTAAGTTCTAAGTAACTAATCCACCTAATGAATTTCCTATGCAAAAAGACAGATATTAGAAGCAAAGCATTTTTATGTGTTTTTGGGTTGATATCCTGCATCGGACTTGGTAAAAGGTAGAACTCGGTAGGAAACTACATTTAACTACATTAACACTACGTAAGCTTACACAAGTGGTTTTCTAGAGTTGCAACCTATAGTTGATGATTGCTAAATGGACTTAAATTTGAAAGTCCACTACACAGAGGAGTTTAACTTGTTCTAATTGGTGTGATCAGTCTCATGAGATGTATGGTAGACAATGCAGTTATTTTTCACTCTATAGCTCACAGATTCCAGGAAGCAGAAGGCCCTTTCTTACTTAGAAAATTTAACATTGCACATTTATGAGTGCAGTTTAACTGGTTTTGTAAAGGAAGATATGACCAAAATATTTACCGCTGGTACTGTGTTTTTCTATATCTGTACCTCCATTGCACATTCTGCACAATTAATGCAAAATCTGAGCATCATCTGAGTGTGTCTATGCTTACACTAAAAAACAGTTGACTAATTTATGTCAGCTCTTGACAATATCCTGGAGGATACCCACTAGGAGCTTTAGGCAAGTTTTAGTAAACTGTGTTTTTATTATCACACTCCATAATGCAAGACAGTTAACACTTTAGCTTTGAATTATTTGTCTCCTACATATTTCTTTTCTCTGTGCAGTAATACAGCAGTTTATCCCTACTGTCATTTAAATATTGCATGCTTCTTAGAATTTCTGTTTGGGAACAGAAATCTTAAAACTAAGTACAAAACAAGGTGACACTTCTTTTTTTTCACATAATTACCTTATGTTTGGAGTTCTTAGTTCCTACCTCACATTTGAGAGGGGTAACACAGCCTAAAAGAAACAACAGACACCAGAAAACCAAATTTATCTCATGCTAACAAAGCTTTCTTCGTGTCATCTCCATGTTCAGTGCATCTTGATTTCCTAGTTTTCAGTTACAATTAATGTTAATACCTACATTTATTGCTTTTCTCATTCCCTTCAGGACACACTGTAGAGAAGAATGACAGGTTCCTTTTGGTATTCATTTCTGTGGCGACAGGAGTCATCCAGACTCTACATCGTTTGTACATAACTCTTTTGGGAAGGAAGTTACAGGACAGAACAGCAATTCAGGTACACTGGGCTTTGTTCAGTCCTCTTCACCTGTGGTAAGAAGGAAGGAAGACATGAGTGCAGTTCTAATTAGCTGGGGTTTTAGCAGCCTTAACTAGTACAACCCAACTAGATTTGCTGCTGCTGAGACTTATCTAACTCCTCAAAATATAACCGGCACATTGCTTCCAAATGTAATGTTTTGAAAAGTAGTGAGAGCTTTTGCTGCCAGCAATGTATCATTAAGAACTCTCTGCCTGCAAATCCGTCAAGGTGGCTGCTGGTACACTCACTATCACCCCCACTAAGCTCCCACACCTCAGGGAGAACAGAAAATAATAGGCCTGTGTGGATGTCTGAATGCCTACGCATGTATTTTTCATGTGTTTTTTTCTTCAATGCTAGCACTCTCAATCAAGTACCTTTCTGCTAACATCAGATCTCAGGTACAGGCAGAGATTTAGCAAATCTGCATTATTGCCTAGGTGACTAGAAATAAGCAAAAACTAAAAAGAGTTAGCTAAAAGTATCTAAAAATAAATGAGACCTGAAATAATAGAGTGCCAAAGGACTTTTCAATAAGAAAGTCAGGATTAGGCATGGTAAAATTGTTTGGATAAGTGTATATTCAAAAATGCTGGTAGTTTATATATGTTGACTAATCTGAATTAAGCATGCCAACAGTTTGTCAGGTTGTAAAAGTCAAACATATTGGTTAAAAAAATATTGCCAAATAATTAATATTTTTCATTCTTCTAGTTTTCCTTACCTATTATCAATCCATTCAAGAAGCATTTTTCTTTGTCAGTTCTTGGCTTTAGATTACATTAACAGGGGAGTTCATTCATCAACAGCTTTCATTTCTATCTGCATAATGACACTTAATGACATGTTTGTATTGCACTATACTGTCACACACACACACACACACACACACACACACACACACAAAAAAGGACATGATGGAAACGGTTCACAGTTAAATAAAACTTTAGAGACCTTGCTGTAATCTCAAATATTCCCATTTATCTTGCTCTCCCTCATTATTTGCCTATGCTTTTCAAAGCTACTGATTTTCAACATCATCTTTCTTCTTAAACAGTTTGTCAGCTGTTGTTCCCATCACCTTTCTCCATTATCAGCCTTGAGCTTTACCTTTGTTTCCTGTCTTGTCAGGAATTTTTTTTTCATGCCTATAAAGATGCCTCATACATTTTATATTCTTTCTTATTTATAAGCCAAATATGTTACAATCTGAAACTGAGCAATATCCACTTAGATTTTTACATTACTAGTTAAAATATCAGTTGAGACCTCAACAGAAAACATTTACAGATGTTGTTCATTTTAACTTCAGTGAGACTTCTCCCATGAGCCAAATGTTAAGCTTAAGCAAAATAAAGACATAGAGGGACCTACTCAACCTCCAGGTAATTCTTTGGCGGGACACAAGTTTGTTTTCCATGACACTTGAGTGGAAGAGGCACAAGTAACATACCAGGAACGTGTCCCACCCCCCAGACTATTTGGTATCACAGAAAAGTCCTAATCTCTTGGTATTACTTTGTTTGGGATAATAATTAAATATTCACTAAGCCAAGGAAGATGGGACCAGGACATTAGGGCTCAGTGGTTAGGGCACTGAGGTGGGAACAAGAGATTCTAGTCTCGCTTAAATGAATATTAAATTATTTATAAAGCAAAATGTCTCCAAAAACAACATTAAGAAAGACCCACTCAAAAATAGATAGCAACCTGCAGATTACTGCATGCTGAAACCTAGATTTAAGTCTTTGCCTTATGTCAGTCAGGGTAAAGATTCAAAGGTCAGCCTTTTTTATCCACCAGAGATATGTCAGTATGTCCCCAAAATCTCAGATTTCTTACACATGACTCCTCACAGTGAGGGGTCCATGATTTGGCAGTGCTTAGCTGCATGAATTTGTATGTAAAAAAAGGTAGCAAGAACCTTAGCTTTTCATCAGGATTTTCGTGTAGCCTAGCCATCTCCAGCTAGCAGACTATGGTTGGAAACCCACTTTTCAGCAAAGATTTAGGGACTGAACACAGTTAGTCACTGGAACCAAGTATGGACAGCCCTACCTAAACTTTACAAGGTTGAATCAGTGCGGTGCAGAGCATAATTACACAAGAAGAAATTGCATTTTGATATAATTTTTTTATTTTGCTATTGGGTGTCATCGTAAGCAAATGTTTTCTCAGGTACTGGAGTCCATCAGTGATGGTCACTTTTCAAACTTCACCTCCTAAGGGCATAGGAGCAGGCAATTTCCAAATACTGGAAGTCAAGCAGATGAGGCAGAAGGCTGGCTTGGCTGAGCAGGGTTCTTCTCTTGGAAATAAGGTAAAAAAAGGAAGGTATATGCCCAGTGGAAATAAGGTCAGGTGACATGGAAAGAAATCAGTGATGCTGCTTGCCACTGTAGGGAGAAAATTCATGCAGCCAACTGGAGCTGAAGCTGGTCAGAAATGGCGGGGACAATGAAAAGAGTTTTTTCAAAGGTATCAATGGCAATGAGCAGTATAGAAATATCATCAGTCTGTTACGGGATGAGAATGGACACCTCCCTAACAGGGATAGAGACAAGGCAGAGGTGTTTAATGCCACAGATGATGGACCAAAGAGGTCTCAATGCCCTGAGCTGGAGGAACATAACTACAAGAATGATCAACTAGCAGTTGACCCTGAAATATTGTGGGGTCTGCTGCTCCAGCTGGAGCCCTACAAATCTCTGGGGCCTGACGGCATTCAGCCCAGAATCCTCAAAGAGCAGGTTGATGTAATTTACAAAACCTCTCTTCATGTTTCTTGAGTAGTCGTGGGAATCCAAAGAGGTCCGAGCTTACTGGGAGTTGGCAAATGTCCCAACTTTCAAGAAGGGCAAGAAGGAGCATTCCAGAAACTACAGACCTGTCATTGCCTCATAAAGTTATGGAGAAGATTATTCTGGGAAGTATTGAAGTACACCTGAAATAAAATACAGTCACTGATCATAGCCAGCACAGCTTCATGAGGGGAAAGTCCTGCTTATCAAGCCTGATTTCCTATTATGACAAGGTAATCCACCCAGCTGATCAAGGGAAGCCAGTCGATGTAATCTTTTTGGATTTCAGTAAAGCTTTCAATAGTGTCTCTCACAGGATCCTTCTGGACAGATTGCCCAGCACAGCTGGATAAACACATATGCTGGGTGAGTAATTGTCTCATAGGTTGAGCACCAAGGGTCATAGTAAATGGGGTAACATCAGACTGGTGACCTGTCACTAGTGGGAGACCACAGGGCTTCACCCTAGACCCTATGCTCTTCAGCATTTTCATAAATGACTTAAACACAGGACTGGAAGGGATACTAAGCAAGTTTGCAGGTGACGTGAAAGTTGGAAGACCTGTTGACTCCCCTGAAGGCAGGGAGGATGCCCTTCAGAGAGACCTGGACAAATCAAAGGGATGGGCAATCACCAACAAGAGGAAGTTCAACAAGGGAAAATGACAGATTCTGCACCTGGGATAGGGCAACAATGGATGTTTGTAGAGACTGGATAATGATGCTGGAAAGCACTGCTGTGGAAAGAGACCTGGGGGTCCTGGTCAAGGGCAAGTTGAATATGAGTCAGCAGTGCCCTGGCAGCCAGGAGGGCCAACCATGTCCTGGGGGCATCAGGCAAAGCATCACCAGATGGTTGAGGGGGGGGATTGTCCTGCTCTGCTCTGCACTGGCATGGCCTCACCTTGAATATTGTGTGCAGTTTTGGTCACCATGATACAAGAAAGATATTAAGCTATTAGAGAGTGACCAAAGAAGGGCAAAAAATGCTGAAGGTCCTTGAGGGAAAGCTGTATGAGGGGTGGCTAAGGTCACTTGCTGTGAAAAACTTGGTATGTTCAGCCTGGAGAAGAGGAGACTGAGGGGAGACCTCACTGCAGTCCAGAACTTCTTCACAGGGGGAAGAGGAGAGACAGGCACCGATCTCTTCTCTGTGGTGACCAGTGACAGGACCTGAGGGAATGGTCTGAAGTTGTGTCAGGTGAGGTTTAGGTTGGGTATTAGAAAGAGGTTCTTCACTCAGAGAGTGGTTGGGCACTGGAACAGGTTCCCCAGAGAAGTGGTGACAGCACCAAGCCTGACAGAGTTAAAGTGTTTGGGTGATACTCTCAGGCACATGGTGTGACTCTTGGAGACTGTCCTGTGAAGGGTTAAGGGTTGAACTTGATGGTCGTTCCAGCTCTGTCTTTTGTGATAAGTGTCAGGATTTGTTTCAGTGCTTTACATAAGACATGTAGTTTGGCTTCTAGGTTATTCTGATAAATATTTAAGAGAGATTACATTGTCATTATTATTTTACAGAATTCTCTGCAATTTCTTTAAATTATTGGTTTTAGCTAGCTACATTATATTCTTCTCCCTCCCCTGAAAACAGATTAATAGATTAAAGTATTTGTTTTTTTCTGTGCTGAGGAATAGATTTAGAAAATTTAAAATCAGCTACTGAGCTTGAATCCCCTTTTGCAGGCCCATAAGAAGTAAAGTCATAGGATTTCCTAAAAGGAAGTTAAAAATGCAAAGAGAAATTTTCTGTCTCTTTTTCTCATCCCCTTATAGAAGGCAGGTTTTACCCTTTTTCTTTAAAAACACATCAGATAGAAACAAGATTCTCATCCTGTCAGTAACAAAGAAAAGGTGTTACTTGCACAAATGCCAGTACCTGTGGAAGGGTTACAGTAAAAATCTGCTGTTTGAGCTGAACTTTCTTTTCATTGTTTGCCCCATTAGACATAGACACTGAAAAAAGCAGAGGTTCCTTAGCCACAGTAGCTGCACACTGTACCAATAGTACCAGAAAGAGAATTACGACTATAGCCCTGAGGACTTGGGGTTCTGGGTTCCTGGCAAGGTCACAGATTTCCTCTGTGTGCTTGGCTAAATTGCCAAGCTCCACTGAGCCCGAGTTTTTGCATAAGTATTTCAGCACTACATCCCATAGATTGACACCTAATACCTATAAGTAACTCACACATGTTCCTGTATTTCTTGCACTGCTAAGTGGAAATAATGCCATCTTTTACCCGTAGAGTGGTGTGAAGCTTAAGTCTTTAACATATCTAAAACTGTATAAAATCTTACATTGGAACTGTGGAGACCAATAAAACTCACTTGTACTATTGTTTATGATTTTCTTGGGCACAAAACTATCTCTATAAAATAAATATTTAAAGAAGGAACAAGTTCTATTTCAAATTTTTGACCAAACCTTAAAAGAATACCACTTCACGCTTCTGTAACATCAACAAAGTATGTTAAAAAGGCATTCAGTTTCTTTACCACATATACTGGGAACATGCATCTTGATTTATTGGAGAAAGTCTGGGAGGGGCATATTGGAAAAAGAGTAAAAAGTTATATATTGCTAAGGCAATGCACATTTTTCAGGGCAAAAATAGTTTTACATCCAGTAAAAATCTACACCATATCTTCTAATATTTTGTTATTCTGTGAAATGAGGGCACTTTGAGAGAATAGATTTACGTCCACTTTTATTATACCAAAAAGCTTATACCAAACTAATGGAAAGGTAACTGTGCATGAATAAAACACAACTACTATTAGCTGGAAAAAAAAAAAATTATACAATCTGGCCTAGTCAGCAAGCAGTGATTCATTTCCTACACAAGTCCTTTTGTCACTGGATACAAGAACCATTTAGTGTTAGTGTAAAAACCAGTAATAAACCATGACAATCAATGTGGAGGAATGATATGTAGCTGCAGCAGGGAAGCTACAGAGACAGTTCCAAAAGAAGAAACAAAGGGTGGATGGAGCAGTCTAGTAGTCCCTTGGTGAGTGGTAAAGCAACCTGCCTGCTGATTTTGTCTCTTAGAGAGCAGGTAGTGTTACTCACCAATTAATCCAGCTCTAACTGCTACCTGTGCTTTTTATATGAATGCTAATAACATGTTGAGATGACACATAGCAGGTCAGAAGTGACTTCAGTGTGCAGGAGGCTTAGTTGGAGTAATTAAGGTAGAAATAAACACATGACTAGAGGTTAGTCTGGTACAAATACATTTTGGAAACAAGTACTGATTTACATCAGAGTCCACAGGAAAGCTTTAGCCTTTTTGACAAAGAACATCCAAGGAAGGAAGAATTGTAACAAAACATTAGGCCAAGCTCCCAAAGTGAAGGAGCAAAACACCCAGGTATAGATTCTCAGTCCTACAAAGTACAGGTTTAAAATTCAAAAGAGGCAGGTAATAAAAGATTACTAGAAATCAAAATATAGTAATAGCATAGTCAGAGAGAATTAGCTCCTACATGAAAAGGGAAAACAGCTAGAAGACCATAGGGACAAGAGGGATAAAACTTTTTGTATCATATTCTGGTGTCTCTAAATATGTCAGGAGTATAGAAATGAGAAGCAGTGAGAAACTGAGTGTGCAGCCAAAGCCATGACAGCATTGACACCAAGGAAATGTGGTAGAACAAACTTTAAGTACTGGTATGAGTGTATAAATTATTTGCAAAGAATAGAAGGGAAAATTCAAGAATATAATTTTCAGCATATATATTTACTCTGAGTATCAAGAATAGATCAAAGAGTAAAGAAAAGCATTAATAAAGAAAAAAAATGTCATAGTAGAGTTCTAGTTCTAGATACCTGTGGGAGACATACAGGAAGTGTAATGACACATCATTCTAAGACCCAGCAACTCAAATACCCTCTTAGACAAATTTCCAAAGAAATATTTGGAATAAAGGAAGGAAAAGTATTAAGAAATAAAGAATGATTCAGTAATATTTGAAGG
Source organism: Pyrocephalus nanus (assembly GCA_038380795.1). Taxonomy (NCBI): domain Eukaryota; kingdom Metazoa; phylum Chordata; class Aves; order Passeriformes; family Tyrannidae; genus Pyrocephalus; species Pyrocephalus nanus. The sequence goes on along the minus strand of CM076263.1, from coordinate 26,395,040 downwards.
TAGAAGATAATTCACATGAGTTTAATGAGAAATTGCTATTCTAAGAAATGGAAATATTAGAACAGGGATAGTGTCCTCCAGAGAAGCAGATTTCAGTAAACTCTGGACATGGACAGGTAATATCTCTTGACAGATTGCCCAAGGATTCAAGGAGCATTAGCTGTAACTTAAGAACCTATATTCAAAGTGCTGTAGTAAATTGTGACCCATCAAAAAAAAAAAAAAAAAAAAGAAAAAAAGAATGCCTTATGGGTAAGAGACTTATAAGGCATATAACACCATCAAGAGATTTTTTTATTATTTTAAAATTGGAAAGAACTGCAGGTAATCTAACTTTCAACTGTAAGGACACATTAAAAATAAAAAGTGTCACAAATGTATTAGAAATTACAATACTGAAAACAAATTCCTCAGTTTATTCGAGATAACTTCTGGATGCAAGTATAGGATGAGTCAACAAGGAAAGGTGTGTTGCTGGACCTTGTACTAAGAAACCAGGAGGGACTTGCTGGAGATGGGAAGATTGGCGGCAGCCTTGGCTGCAGTGACCATGAGATGCTGGAACTCAGGATCTTTTGTGGAAGATGCAAAGCAGTAAGCATGACTAGAGCCCTGAACTCTCAGAGAACTAACTCTGATCTCTTTTAAGACCTATTTAGAGGAATCCCATGGATTAGGGCTCTAGAAAATAAGGAAGTCCAAGGAAGTGGTCAGCATTCAAGCATCACCTTCTCCAAGGTCAAGACCAGTGAGCAAGAAATCAGACAAATTGGGCAGGAGACCTGCATGGACATGCAGGAAGCTTCTAGTAAATCTGAAATAGAAGGAAGAAATTTTTATGATGTGGAGAAAGGGACAGGCCATGTGGGAGCACAATAGAAACTTCACCAGAGTATGCAGGGCTGTGATTAGGAAGGCCAAGGCCCACTTACAATTAAGCCTGGCAAGAGATATCAAGGACAAAACCCAGACTTCTACAAGTATATCAGCACCAAAAAGAAGATTAGGGAAAATATGAGGCTGCTGCTAAATCAGATGGATGTCCTGGTAATGGAAGACACAGAGAAGGTGGAATCACTATATGCCTCCTTTGCTTCATTCGTTAATACTGAGGCTGTCTCTCAGGATTCCCAGACCTTGGAGGTTAGGGAGGAAGACTGGAGAAAGGAAGACTTTCTGCTTGGTTGTAGACAACTGGTATAGAGATCCTCTAGACAGACTTAACACTCATAGAAGCAGAGAGCCTGCTGGGATGCACTCATGGGTGCTGAGGGAGACAGCATATGTTATTGTTAAGCTGTTCTCCATCATCTTTGAAAAATCAACCTCTGATCACTGAAGGAAGGCCAGTGTTACTCCCATCTTCAAAACAGGCAAGAAGGAAGGCCCACAAAAATATCAGCCAGTCAGCCTCATCTCCTTCCCTGGAAGGGTTATGGAACAGATCATTCTGGAAGTCATTACCAAACGTGGAAGAAAAGAACATCGGTAGTGGTCAGTATGGATTTAGCAAAGAGAAATAAAGTTTGACCAAAGGGATAGCCTTCTATGGAGGCATGGCAGGAGGGGTCAACAAGGTGAGAGCAGTGGAATCGTGTGCACCTTGACTTCAGCAAGCCTTTTAACACTGTCTCCCATAACATTCTCATAGGTAAACTCAGGAAATGTGGATTTCAGTCCTCACATATATTGATACTCTAGGTGTTTTTATTCAATTAGATAAAAGGTAGCTATGGCTACTGATATTAGTAAAAGCCTCCATAAGATTTTTTTTTTTTAATTTATGACACACCTATTATGAAATTCCGAAATGTAGAAATAGCGTCACATAAAAGAGTTTGGATGTCATTCAGTACTGCATTTGGCAACTGGTACAGTAAAGCTGGATGTCCAACACAGAACTAAAAGACGTGATGCAAAATTTTCTTTTCAATCTGATTTTACTCTTTTATCTCAAACCTTAATTTTTTCAGTGCTTTTCAGTAGTTGTAAAACTAATAGTCCCCTATAAAAATCTGAGGTTTGCTTTTACCGACATCTTGTGTGCTATAAAACTTGGGTTATAGTGTTAGTGTTCGGAACCACCAAGTGAATATGGGATTGATTCAGAAACATTTCAGAGACTTTGGAGGAAAGGATACAATTAGCAATGATCAGAATGCTCTACAACAAATAGGAAACCTTACCTAAATCAGGACACTTTTCCATGTCATGTCTAAAGTACAGAAGGTCAAAGCTATTTAATGTATTTGTAATGTAATAATTGCTGTTTATTCACTTTCATGGCCATGGTATTCCTTTCCTGATGGAACTTCTCAGGGGAACACTAGTACAGAAGGATGTGGTACATGGGACAACTTCCCCTAAAAATGTATAAAGTCATTTGGTATTCATTTTACTGGCAACCATCAGGATAGATGGTTTGAAAATGTATCTAGCAAATGGAAAACCCCCACTTATTATTGGTAGGCATTACATTTAGTCCATTTTTCCAAAGACATGTTCCCTCACTTCATGTTTCAGTCACACTCCCACACAGCAATAGCCATCTGTTCTAAGCACCCTTTTGTTTACCAATAGTTAGGGCATGCCTCATTTGTTTAATATCTTCCCAGTATTAACAGATCAAGATAGATCAATAGCAAATAAAAAAGGTAATCCCTTGATTTATTTTTTGCATTAACTAGCAAGAGATAAAGTTGTTTTAACAGAAATGAAGCCAGGTTGATTTGGAATACTTCACTGATTGCAGAAGGTTGTTCTTGGGGTTTTGCCTTTTTTTCTTCAAGTAACTAATCCCTACAATCATGTTGAAAAGCAACACCTTACCTAAGAACTATATTCAGATGTTATCAGCCTTTAAACTTATGTGGATTAAGAATATATAGACATATTTTGCCCAACAATGCCTATTCATCATTATGATTCATGATGCATTGGAAAAGCTTCTCACACTTGGTAAATTTCCTGAAAAAAGTGGGACAGGCAGGGAGTGGTGGCAGAAAGAACACTCAAATAGCAAATACCTGGTTTACGAAAGTGCATTTATTTATTTGGTGCAAAAATATTCTAAACAGTATTATTTTCCCATTCCACATCAGGATAAAACCAAGATATTTGAAAACAATTTGAAAATCTTTACTGGAGATACAAAGAAGCCTAATGTTTACAGATCTGATTTGCAATGCACAAGACCCAGTTTTAAGTCCTTGGTATGCAATAAATAGTGGCACGACTCTCTGGTCCTGTTTCCCATGTGACTGTTCTAACTTATAAACTGATCTGACAAATTGTAACCGAATTTATCCTGTGGAGTTCAAACTGTATAAATACTTGAATGTGTTTTGGAGCAGAGATTTGAACCTCGTTTTTCCCAAATGAGTACTCTTAACTGTGGGGCAGTACAGTTCTGCCTCTCACTATTTTTCTGTGGTTCAATGAATATTCAATATTTTATATAAAGTGTACCTGTTCCAAGAGAAGAACAGAAGAACAAACTGTATTTGTTTTAACTCATCTCTTTACTGTAACTGGCTGCTACACTGTTACATGTTCCTGTTAAAAACATCTGGCTGAGAACCATGCAGTCCATCAAATTATTTTCCCATTAGTCTTATAGTTTATCCTATCTTACTATTTGTTCAGTAAATTTTTAGTATTTTCCTCCCTACCTTTTTGCAATTCCCCCCATTTTTGTGAAAGTTTTCATTTTCACTGGCAGATTTTTCATAAGTTTCAGTGCGATCAAGTTTTATTTCCATTACTTTATCTGCTTCTGGCATACAAAGCACCATGGAAAAGAACAACTGATAAACTTCAGTTGAATAAAAGAACAGAGGGGGAAAGGAAGACAAGAAAAGCTAATGTTATTACTTCAAAGTGCAGTGAACATACAGGTTAATATCTTCCTCTGGCATTATTTGTCACAATAAAACACTTAGGAAGACTTTTGAAATAGCAGGAATAAATGCATCTTTTGCTGCTCTTTTAAAAAGTAATACTAAAAAAAAGATACTGAAGGAATAGTATTTATTCCTGGAAAAGAAGACCACAAAGAAAGACTGAAATTTTCCTCTTTTAAAATTGAAGGACATTTTGAGGTGAAAAAAAAAAATCTTCAAGACAGCAGTGAAATATGGACAATACCCAAGAAATTGAAATCATCAGTATTTCCTGTAGCTGAAGTGTAGTTCACAGTGATTTATAATTCTCTTATGTTGCCTTTAACCAAATCCTTAATAGAAAAGCCTTGTGTATAGTCTTTGAGATTATGGCATCCCTAAGAAAGAGATAAATTAGTGAGTCTTTTTGCTGTTACAACTGTAGTCTTTGCACCCTTGCATTAGTTTTTACCATTCTTTTTTTTTATATTTGTCTGTAGCATTTTGAAATACCTGCGTTCACCAGCCCCAGATATAGGAATTCGCATGTTTATTTTATTGATGGTGACCCTACATGCCAAAGAGTATCTGAGTCAGTCTTCCTCAGTATGTGGTTGAAAAAAGTACTGGATGTGCATAAAATGTTAATTGCTATACTGATCAATGGCTGGGCTCTTCCTCTTTCAGAAAATTTAAAAATTAAGACATTGGGTATTTAGCAGCATTTTGCCTTGCTCTGGAGTGAAAGCTCACCTGCAATTCTCCTGTTCCAGAGAAAGGAACAACTCATGCAGTTTATACCTTTTTCCCAAAATATTCATATAATACAGTTCATCTTGTATGACTGAGGCAATAAGAAAATAATTTTTAATTCTTGACTGCTCCCAACCAGCACTTTCTTCTTTTCTACATTTCTTACAGTGTTATTTCATAATGCACTCAGTACAGAAACCCACCAGATGCAGACAAAGACAGTTGTGGGTTTGGTCAGGGACCTGGCCCAAACCATAACATTCTCACGCATCACTGCTTTCTGCAATCATTATTTCCAACAAATTAATGTTCTAAATTCATCTGAAGAATGAAAGGCAAGTTTAATGGCCCTACACATTATCAGAAGCCATTGTTCACTATTTTCTTATGTTTCAAGTGAAGCCTTAATTATGGTATCACAAGACATTATTCCAAGAATACCATTTTGTTTGAGCAGTCCCATTACCCACCTTCTTGCCTTTTGTGATTAGCCTAGGCTCCATTTTTTCAATTGACTTTCCATTTCTACTTTCATCAGTGATATGGTTCTATTCATACTCTTTTCCACTGCAATTTTTTGGTAAATGGATTAGTCTGAATATTGTTTTGTGTTTACATTCCAGAATTAGCAAAAGAAACATTATAGTGGATGAAAAATTTTTAAGTAAAACCCTTTCTCCTTTGGAATATTATACATAATTTCATAAAGAACTCATACTGGGTTTTGGCTGTTTAGGAGAGTATAGTAAACTTAGAATGGATATTCTAGATGCAGAAACATGAGGAATAATTAGAAGCCTTTTCTCTTAGGAGAACTGTTCCTAAATTATCTAGTAGTTGTTAGTAGAAAACATAGAATTAGTTGTTATCATGTAATGTATCGCTGACACTTTTACACTTTGAGGTGTAGATCAGGGCACCCTTCCTAGTAGACATCCAGGACTGAAGCATACAGACTTGAAAGGCACAGATAGAAAAAGTGTCAGAAAAACTTTACACTGAAAAATAAACACTGCCTGTCATTCTAAGTATTAATATTCACAAGGTTACAGATGTAAACTACATAGTCACTCCATCAGACTATGTGGTTCTTCCTCCTTTTCTTCATCTGTTTACTTATGACTCTTGAGGATGAGACAGAACAAAAAAGGTCTCCATTTAGAGGTGACAGGGACACAACAAAAGACACACCCAGAGAAGAATCTTTAGGTCTTCTAGGGCAGATCTCAGTTGTATCAGTGGAGCAGCAGAAACTGATACCATTCCCTGCCACAGCTGGGCAGCTTCAGGGAATAACAACACAATGCACATGTCTTTACTGAAAACTCAACTGCCACTGTTGCAATAAAGGTATCTCCTTATAGTATCTGTGGACTTCTGTTGAAAAGTTTCCATAATAGCAATATTCTCCCTTTTTAAAATGACAATGTAAAGATTACTTCTTTTGCAGTAACTTATTCTGGGGGGGTGGGATGAAAGTAAATTTTTTTTTTTTTTTTCTGAAGCGTCTAATTTTATTTTCCATTTCATTTTGTTTTTAAAAGACTGTGAATTATGTGCTGGCTCATCCTTTCAGTGTGAAGAAAGATCAGAAAAATTCCAGGCTCCTTTTTATTATTTCACATTTCATCCTTTTCTTTACTTATAGTAATAGGGACTGTAAAAAAATATATTCTTCAAGTAAGCCTATATATGCATATTTCCAGATATCAAAGGCTGAGATGTGGTATGACTTTTTTGAATGATGTGTAACATAACAGACAAAGTCTATAATTGCTATGATGCAACAGACAAATTGTTTAGCTAGTGCAAATGCTGCTTCCTCTCTCAATTAAATCTGCTGCTGCTTTATACTACAGACTATATTCCGAGGAGAGGAACTGCTCAGCTTCTAGGAGCAGACAATCCTCTAAAATGTTAATTAAAATACAAACACAATGGCTTTTGAATCAGATTTAGCCTGCATTATTGGTTCTGTGTTTTGAAATAGACAGCATTACTGGCAGTTGCAGGCTGCGCACAAAAAGACGTAAAAAAGACTAATTTCTTCTCATCACATGGAACGGCAAATTGCCCTCTTTCTTTATGATGAACTAAACCAACTGCTTAAATTCTAGAATATCACTGCAGAATTAAGCCAACCTACTGGGATAATTTCAGTGTTGAAGAATCTGTCCTCAGTAAAGGCAAAGCAATGGATAAATATACAACACATGTTTGTAATATGTGAGGTTTTACTCCCCAGAATAGTCAAAAGTTATGATTTAAGACAGCTTTGTGTACTTTCCTATATATCTGCTTACTTCTGGAAATGCATGTGTATGTTTTTCATATAGAACTGAGCTGCTATTTTACTATTTATTGTTAGGATTACCCTCATGACATTCAAAAATATGATTTTTCCTTAGTTTTCCAATATTCTAAGAACAATAGTTTTAAAGTATATATAGAGACAACCAGTTAATCAGATAGCTGGCTGAAGAGGCAAGTCAATAATGTAAGTAACAAACAAACAAACAAACAAACAAACAAAAAAGCCTGAAAATACTCATATGAGCTCTTAAATGAAATCTCTGCTCTTTTTTTTTTTTTCCCTGATGTTGTTACTTTCCAGTAGTTATGTGTGAAATGAGGAGTTTGTCATGAATATTCACCAGAATAGTAAACTTGAGGCAATATATTAATATATTCATAAAAAGCATTTTTAAAATGGAAATTTATTATATTCCACAGAAGACTGAATCTGGAACATTCAAAAGCAACTCTGAAATAAGTTTTAGAGCTGTTATTGCTTTCTGGACAATCTCTAGGACTGTACCACGTGTATTGTGCTGCCAATCTGTTTTGGCCCTTCCCTTCCCCAGTAAAGAGGATGGATTTAAGAAACATAGACAGCAACTTTAAAGAATAAGTGTATAAGTTTACTATAGTGCAAAATAGTAAAGAATTACAAAAGAAGCAGTGGCTTATGAAAGGATACACTTAGAAATGCATCTAATCACTACAAAAAAGAAAGTTTTATAGTGACTGAGAGATACATCACCAGTTACCCTGAGTAATAGATCACCAGCATCATCCAGACCACCCTTCAGTAGGAGATGCCCCTGGTCACAGCAAAGATCTGGAGAACCCCTTCCCAGTAACTGAGAAATCCTACCCAACGTGTTCAATTGCAGGTGAGGCATCCGTCTTCTCTGTGAGAGGGTCCAGCTTATACAACATTAAACAAACCAGCTTAATTCACTCTATTGGGGCAGCAAAACGAATTGGCTTTATTCTCCCCCTTGGTTTTCCTCTTGGGCCTGGCCAGAGCCCAAGGCAAAACCTGAGTCACTTTGGACTAAGTTCTGTCAAATGCCTCCTGGCCTTGGCTGGTCTCTAAATACAGAACTTACTGTTACATTGATATCTCAAATATGAACCAGCTGCAACTATGTGAGACCTTACTGTTTTTTAAAGCCTTAGCTGAAAAGAAAGATATATTTATAGCACATACAGGCCTTAATAACTACTAAGAACATGCTGTGCTAACAAGCATAAATGTGTATTCTTCAAACATTACTACAGATTATATAACATCTGGGTTAATAAACAAATATATCGCTAAATACAATACTAGTTTGGGGAGTTTTGCCTATAGGTCAGCTTTGGCTCAGGGGTGGTTCTTCAGGCCTTAGCATTACAATTGTATCTGCCAGGACTGTACAAATTCCTAAAAACACCCTTGCCATTTAGACATCACTAAATCCATATGTATAGAGAGTCACTGTAAAAATCTGAAGAATCTAATGCTAAAGAATGGTAAAGGTACTCTCTGCCTTATACTCTGAACAACATTTTGCCCAACATGAACATCTTTAGCACACACAGCCAGTGATGGAAATTGTTCTCTACATTAGCACCAAAAATATTTACTGCACAGAATTCCTACAACACAGTACAAGAATTCTCCAGAGTGCAATCCTTACATAAAAACTATACAACATAGCAAAGTCATTTTGTGGAGCAAGTATTTTGCAAAGTTGGCACAGACTAAACTTTTCCATATTTTTGTCTGAACATGCCTTAGAAGGAATGATTTCTAAGTCATGAAGCAATTAGTTAAGGCATGTGGGTGCAGATATATTTCTGCAGCTCTGAATGCTGCATGTTGTTGCGAGATAATTCTGTATTTCAGTTCACTCTCACACTAATTTAAAATTCTTTTTTTTAGTTGTAAGAAGCCTGAAAAGATATTTTTTAAATACAGCATTTAAAGTATAATAGAACATCTCAATCGTGCATTTTAATATGAAAATCTAAAAACTAAAGACAAGATAGAATTTGGCCTTTATTTCTTTAACAATTATTAGAGTAGTTTATTTAATTACTATTTTTTTTAAAATTAATCGCCATTATAAAGTATCTTTTTTTATCAAAGGCAATATAATACACAGGAACACAGTTAATATACTATTGCAATGAGTGAGGGGGAAGAAAGAAAAAGCCAAGAGAAGAAAACGTGCACTAAAGTTGAGCCATGAATTAGAAAGAAAGTATAGATAACTGGCCTATTTAATGAAGTGCCACACACAGGACCCTTTCTTCAGAGACCTCTCTGTTTCTGAGCCCTAACCACACATGACTGAGTGTATTTCTTGAGGTAGCGCAGGTCTGTATGGATCAGCCTCCATAAAAGAAGCAACTAAATAACAAGAGGTAAAGTTCTGCAGGTAAAAGGGTCCCAATATTCAGATCTATTTTCTCTTGGTGATAGTGTTAATTAATATTGTTTTCATAATTGCCTTCTCAGTAACACCACTTGTAATTGGCTGCCAGTTAGAAGGGAAAGAGTAGGAAAAAAAATTATACCTCATAGTACTGGAACCTAATTTTTACTGTATTTAATCTTTTTTGCATTACCTTCCAAAGCCCCCTTATCTGCTGTGCGTGGTTTTTTTGTTTTGGTTTGGTTTGGGTTTTTTGGTTTGTTTTTTTTTTCGGTGTTCCTGCTCCTTCAAGGCTTTGTTTTAGCCTGCACGTTATATTAGATATCTAAAAAGCCTCTATCACCTGACACAGCACGTCCTGTTCATTGATTAGGCACTTATTCTAAAGAGGAGCCACACTCTGTTGCACAACACAAAAATAATAAAATACACTAATGTTACTGAGTTAGGCTAAACTAAAGGCATTATGTTGAAAATAAACCTAGAGCTGAGAAAATGTCTTCTGAAGTACTGATGGAGCTGAAAGCTTTTCATCTAGAATCACAGAGCCATAGAATGATTTGGGTTGGAAAGGACCTTAAAGATCATCTCATTCTGAGTTCCCTGGCAAGGGTAGGGACACCTTCCACTCTACCAGGTTGCTCAAAGTCCCATCCAGCCTGTACACTGGCTTTGAACGCTCCCAGAGAGAGGGTATTCACCACCTCTCTGGCAATCAGTTTCTGCGTATCACCACCCTCATGCTGAAGAATATATTCCTTACGACTAATCTAAATCTGTCCTCTTTCCACTTAAAAACATTACCGTTCATTCCATCACTGAACTCCCTTATAAAGAGTCCCTACCCATCTTTCCTCTAGGCCCCTTTTAGCTACTTGTAGCATGCTTTAAGGTCTCACTAAGTCTTCTTTTCTCCAGGCTAAACTACCCCAACTCTCTCAGTCTGTCCTCCAAGAGGAGATGTTAGAAGCTGTGTTTTCTTCCAAAATAAGGCAGAGAGGCCTTTTTCAGCACTATGTCAACTGAGGAAATTTATTAGAAGGATTTACATGTTTTGAGAGCCTGAGCAGCATGAGGAAATATATGATTAAAAATGTTGATTTGGTTTATCACTGCCTATGTCTGTTTCAAGAACTGTTGCTAAAAATGACACAAGTGGTGTAATGTACTAACATGACGGGAACTTCCAGGTTTTCCAAGATGCTTATTATTTCTGATTATATATAACCAGGATCTGCACAACTTCCTTTGCTTTTCAAAGAACAGTTCAGTTTGCTTAAAAAATGAGAGGGATGGAGGGGGGGGGTATAAGAAAGAAATGAAAGTTGTTCTAGTCCCTGAACTAAATCAGGGGGCATAAAATGAAACTAAGTCTTAACAGCCTTTTCCTGAGGCCTGATCCTTTTGTCTTTCACATTTAAACCTCTTATCATAAGCAGAAGCACAGAAGAGAGTTAAAGACCTGCTACAAAAGTTCTGAACTAATCCTCCCTCCAAGTTTCATACCAGGAACAAGTAATACTATATACAAATCTGCACATAGCAGAAAGTTGAGCAAAGCTGATATCCAAGAAATTTCATGGCCATAAAGTAAAAAAGAAGATTTGGGAAACACGTGTTTGTCAATGCAAAAAACTGATACCCTGTACCCACCCTTTGGGACAAAGATTAACATAGGTTTCAGCCTCGATGTAGGAAATTTTCACAATACAAGTGGACAGTCTACCTACATGTGTTACAAGAAGAAATGGAACTCAAGGAATATTTTAGAGGTTAAAAATACAAATTTCCAAGGGAATAATTGTAAATTATTGTAATTACAATTGTAATATCAGTGTACTGTTACACATCACTCCTTGAGGTAGGAACAACATAGACCTCACTGTCTCTAACTTATCGGTAGAAATTTGCAGAAAATGTGGGACCAGTGTTTCTTGAGAGGTACAGTCTGTAATTTTGGGAAATAAGCCCTTGTTTATATTCAAACTGTTTTCTGAGGCATGGGAATAGTAGTTTTGAGCAATGCGGCCATTTTAACACTTGCCTCAGAAATTTATGTTGCCTGATAACAGAATCAAAAACTTAATTCTCCTCTACTGAACTGATTGGATCCTTTTGATTTAGATTTCAAAATAGTTTTCTCAGTTTTCCAAAACTTAAAATTAATCCACCACAAAACAAAACAAAACAAAAACAACCAAGCAAAAAAGAAAAACACTAAACAAAATCACAATATATGTAGATACAGGAGGGTAAAAATAAGGATAAAAATAACAGTGTGGTTTTGGTTAGTGACTTCGCAATCTTTGTGACACCTGATTCTGTTCGCATCTCAGGTGAGTATATCTGGAGCATCCTTGGTGCAGTACCCAACTGCCTGGAGTGCTAAGCACAAAACCCAGTTCTGCTATTTTAGAGCAAGGAAGGAAACCAGGGAGAAGTGAAAAGGAAGAGATGGGGCCACAATTCACATGCCATCAACCTGTCTATCTATGCTTAAAGCAAGAGCGACATACATTCTGTAGAATGTAACTGTCAGAAATTAGTTTTTATAAGTATTATATTCTCTTTTAGCCCCAGTCATCAACTAAGCCCCACGCACTTGCTCACTCATTTCCCCACCAGCAGGAATGTGGAGAGAATCAGAGGGTAAAAGCTGGAGAAAAAAGTAGGTTGAGATAAAGACAGTTTAATAGGGAAAGCAAAAGCCCCACACACAAGCAATGCAAAACAGGGCATTAATTTACTGCTTTCCATGGGCAGACAGGTGTTCAGCCACCTCCAGGTGAGCAGGGCCACACCACACCTGATGGTGACTTGTGAAGACAAACACCATCACTCCAAATGTTCTACCTTCTGCCTTTTTCCCCCCACTTTATATATGAAGCATGATGTCATATGGTGTGGAATATCCCTTTTGTCAGTTTGGGTCACCTGTCCTGGCTATTACTTCTCCCAGCCTCCCATGTACTCCCAGCCCCCTTGCCAGTATGGCAGTAAGAAAAGCAAAAAAGGCCTTGCCTCTGTGTCAGCGCTGCTCAACAATAACAAAAATTTTTCTTTATTATCAACCCTGTGTTCAGCGCAAATTCAAAACATGGCCCCATACTAGCCACTGTGAAGAAAATTAACTACCCCAATGAAAACCAGCACATCTTAAAATAACAAATTTAGCAGCATAAGTAGCCATCTAGATTTGCTATTTGACAGCCATTTAACCCATTATAATTTACTCAGTTTCTTCATTCCTCCCGGTATCATCACAAAATACTTCTTAGGCGTGCCAGGGTGACCTGAGTCTGAGGATACGTGCACCACTACAGCTTGAGACTCCATGCTTTCTTGCTCGTAACACAGTCTCAGGTCATGCCACATAAAATGTTCCCTTTAGATCCTACCAGCACTACAAGTATTTGTTCTCAAACTACGAGTTTTGAGTTGAATAAGATCAGTGAATTCACCCTACATAAATTTCTTTGATTTTCATGTTTCTGCTGTTGTGAGTGACACGGTGACAATTCTGCTTCTGGATTCCTGGATAGCCCTTCTGTCCTTCACCTTTTTGGATCTAACTGGGCTGTTCACATATGTAGCCCTGACACAGCAGACAACTAGGAATAGGAAGCAGAGTTCTCCCTCTTTTCACTAACAATGAAAGCCAGGCATTTTAGAGCATGTTTCAGCTGTAAAAGTAATCTCTTGACAAACCATCTATCACAATTTTTGTTTTACACGTTGAGTTAACAAATGCTGCATTTACTTATTTTAGGCTTGCCACTCAGCTGATTCAATTTTCTCTAAATATTAAAATTCTGCTCCCATACAAGGTACTATGTGCCTTTAAAAGGTGGGGATCATTCTTCTCAAGCTTAACAGTTTGTGGGGGTTTTTTTCAGGATTAAGTGAGGTAAAACAGCTTTATAAATTAACAAATAAATTTTCAGACATGCATGCCACATAGGACATCGCTCTTCTTAATTATTACTTAAGATCGGTATGTAGAACAGAGCCAAGAGGAGATGCCTCTCACAGTAACAGCTCTAAAATGTACTGACTGCACAGGACTTAATAGATCTTTTTCTTCCCTTTTAGTATGATGATGACTCAAAATGCTAAAATATCAACACCATGAAAGAAAACTAGAGCCACTAGCATGTAAAACTAAAGCTTCCTGCACTATTAATCAGATTATGCAGACCAAGAGTAGGAAATCCTTCTACTAAAGAAAAACATGTTTATCAGAAATGGAAAGCACGGCACATACTTCAAGCTCCAGCTCAGATACTAGTTTACCTGCTCAAGGAGGCTTAAGGTGAGGTGAGTCTAGGTACCAAAAGAGAGGGAGAGAGGAAGGAATGCAGACAGGCAGGCAGGAAAGAAGGCAGGAAGGCAGGAGGGAAGACAGGAAGGAAGGCAGGAAGGAAGGTTTAATAATTTGGTCCATGTAGTCATTATTTCTCTGTAAAATTTTCCTGAACTGGAGGACTTGTGTTGGAGGAGGTCTGCTATGCAGGGTAGCAGCACTGCCTGATGTTTGGATCATATAATGAGGGAGAGATAGCAGTACTTTGAAATACCATCTTCCCTCCACCGAGAACCTCTGCTGCTACCAGGTCCTTGAATTATTCCTAATAGTAATTCTCTACCTTGAGACATGTCATCAGTACAGTGTTATAGATATTAAACAGCTTTATTCTTCTGTCTGTTTCAGAATTTTTGTTCCTAAATGAAGTTCTGTAGGAGTGAACTCTGATTATTTGAGAAGAGGGCCTATGGATGTACTCACTGAAGTAGAGTGCCATTTCTCTTTCTTTATGTTGCCAGTGCAGAAAGCATAACTACTAATAGATCTTTCTAAAAATGTCTTCAAGTCTGATCTTTTGTTAAACAGCCTCCTTCTTAGCCCATTTTGGTTCAAGGCATATTCAGGGATCCCTTAGTGTTTGCTGCAATCATTTGGGACCTACTCTGAGCCACACAAAAATTCTCATCAATTATGAAGAAAGAGGAGAACCACCAGATGCATTCTCAATGCATGACCTCTGTCTACAGCTGAAATTTTATTAGTAAAGAGCAGTTCTAGCAGCTCTAGACGTAACCTTTTCCCTAAAAGACAGGGAAAAGAAATGGGAGACAGGTTTTTTTAATGCCCAGAGAGCTGAGTAGAATAGCCATTGCACAGTTCTTTTCTCACCTGTCACTGTGGGAGAGCCAGCTCCTTACTTAACCATTGCCTCTGACACATAAGCACCTCCCCCTTACAATACATACATATATAATATTAATGAACCATTTAATTTAAGATTGAGTCCTGTCCTTTGTTTAGCCCTGAGGACTATCATACAACAAACCTGGTCTAACCTTTTTTCAAAGCATGGTTAGTTGTTTGCTATGACAAGAAGAAAAGGTTTATGCTACTTTGACAGAACCATGGAACAGCACTGGCAGCATCCTCTGCCTTATTTGGTCACCCACTCTTGGTTACTCTTTGAGAACTGCGGAACAGGATTCGTTTCCCCAGTTATAAATGTCTACACTGTAATCTCCTACATTCGAGCTAGTCATCTGAAGTCCCTGTACAGTAGGATGAGAGAAACAGGCACTTGTAAAATGCAATGTCTTGCTTATTTTAGACATCTCTCTTTGAATGAGATGAATCACTCTCTGCGTGCATATATTTTTCTTCATTTGCTAGAAGAGCTCTGAGATCTCAAAGACAACTATACTGTAGTTTTCTGAAAATGAACTACATTCCACCCATCCATTATTATGGCAGAGTCCTTTATAAACAGGATGCTGTGCTACCATCTTTTTTAATTTAATTTGTACCTCTGAACTTCTCTAACTTTTGGTGTCAGCAATGTAGATAACTATCTCCAAGTTAGCAGACTTCCTTCATAGTCAATGGAGTGGGATGCATTTTAACATTTTAAGGACGCAATTCATCTGACCTATTTTAGACATGTACTTTAGGAAGTGAACTGAGTAGAAAGATGTTTCTTTTCATTGACTGTAGTGTCACAAAGAGTAACAGAGATGCCCATTTCTTTCTCATATACGTCTGCTTTTTGGCAAATGTATTCCACCTTGCTCTTTTCCAGTCTTTGTCTTTCTGACTTTGTCACTATTTGTGCAACACAACAGTGGGAGTACTCACACAGGTATAGCCATATTATTTTAGGAAGGCAGGTTCTGGCACAAGTTTGGCCCATGCCAAACAGCAGTCGCCCAAAAATGATGAGAACCAAGGACCATTCTCCAAAGGCAGTTTGAATGCAGCAACCTGATTTTGAAGCATAACAGATTTTAGACGTATGGATGTGAGCCATATTAGGCCTGTAGCTTTGAGGCCGGAGAACTCTGCCTTTGCATACTTGGACAACAAGGTCACTGTGTTGTCTAGCCACAGGTTGGAGAGCTGCTTTCAGCGAAGTTCAATAGCTAATCTCTTCCCCATCAAAGCTGAAAGTTACAACATGTCAGCATGTTCACTGTACTCAATGTGAATGAATGTACTCAACTTTTACAATGTCGAGAATGTTGCCTGTGACAAGCTTTTAGCTTAGGGCATTCATAAATGGCTTTTATGAAGCATGAAGAAATCCATTATCAGATTGTAAGTAAGCATGTTTCAAAAACATCATTATTGCTGAGACTAACCTAGAAACTACGATTATTTCTTTTATTAGTGACATTTCTAAAAGAAAATGGAAAACTTCTGTGTGGTAACTTTGTTCTATACTTGTTTTCTAATTGCAGCCTGAGAAAACCTGCACAAATATGTACTGATAGTCACCTGTTTTTACAAAACATAAAAGCATAAAAGCTCTCACAAATTCTGGTCCCTCTTCTCACATTTAGAGTTATAGAGGGTTCCCCATGGAGTAAGCCCTGCTCCACACCTTTATATCTCAATAACTAAACACAGGCCTAAGGCCTTCCTAGCAAATAACCCCTCATAAATAAGTGGCCCCATCTTTGCTGGCACAAGTGGTGAAATCTCCAATAGGTGAGTTTTCAAGTATGCAGATTATGAATATATCTAGAAATTACATTTGTTAAGGTGAAGCATCTGATGTTAAAGAATACTTGATTGTTCACTTATTAGGAAATGGAAATAAAGTAGAGCTGTCTGCACTCTCTAGTTTTGCTAGTATGACTGGGCTTGTAAATTCCTCCATGTTTACTGGCCAGCAAGAACAGTTGAAAATTTTCATAGCTGTGAGGATTCATTACAGAAAACAAGTCAGCTGCCCTAATTGTGCACAATTGGTAGTGGTGTAACTCTAAAGTATATCTGCCTTAGTACTTATATCTGCCTTAGTACTAACTTGGAATGGAAAGTAGAATTTGCTGTTTAATCTCTTTTTCCAAAAGTTGTTTGTGACATTATTGTAAACTCTTCACACAGACCTTAAGTTCCTGAGACAGAAAATTCTTATGCTGTGTAGGATGCCTACAGTCAGAGTTCCATCCTTTAGGACATAGCATATACAGAACATTGAAAGAAACCCCCAAATACATCAAACATCCCACAAATATAAGTTAATTTCTTTAGCAATCCTATCTATGCTCCAATTTCTATAACAGGTCCAGTGACACTACTTTTATCTGTCCAATAAATAAGATTTTTATTCCTTTTTCAGACTGGGAAGCAAAAGCCATTTTCTTACTACAGAATTTGGAGAACTTTTCCAATAAAGGGTACAGTCCAAGAACAGTAATGCTAAGACAGGGACTTACTTCTTAGGTAATAAAAAAAGAAAGGGCTCTATGTCCAATATGTGCCTTCTGTTCAAATGTACTCTTATTCCTAAATGTTCTTGTTTGGAGAAGGCTCAAATAGGAGCCATCCAACTAGCTGAACAACTGTGAATCCAACAGTGAAGAACTGTCATGATAATGATTATGTCATGATAAAAGTAAGCTACACTTAATAGCATAGTCTAAAATAGTTGCCTCAAGATCCTGTGAGGGTGATTTGTGGTTTAACCATCAGATTACAATATATGAACAGAGAGAAAAAGGAGAGGGAATAAAAAAGGTAAAAATTCTTCTTCAATCATTCTTCAAGGTCTACTGTGAAGTAGCTCTGTGTATGAGGTACTATGAACATGAGCTTCTTGTATCAGCCTCTCTTCTAAAATTTTTTAGGCCAATTTGTCCCACTATGGAATTATGCTGGTTGTCTCTCCTGGTCTGCACTAATCTAGTGGTTGAACAGTCTACTCCTTGGCATAAATTTCTCTCATTTCCTGAAAGAAAAGCTTTGATGGCAAAAGGACATTTTCTTTAGTGATGGTACTTATGCCTATATGAGGATTTCTGCTGTGCCAGTTAGGATTATCAGATTTAAAAGCAGACCAAGCCAAAATGTTGCCAGCTTTTCCATTACAATATTTATCTCGAATTACTCATTTCTTCCTGAAATTGTTGGTTATAATTGCCCCAGGCTAGTTTTTACCCACAGCTGTCATTTGCTTCAGGCTTTCATCAAAGGGACTACCTCTAAATGTGTTTTAAATCAGAGAAAGGTGAACAAAAAAAGCACAAATGCTCTCTATATAGTGACACATTTCCATTCCTGGTCAAGGATCTTTGAGGAAAGAAATACTCTGGAAAACAAAAAAGCAGTCTTCAATACGAAAAATTGAAAAAAATTGTCTTGAAAAACATTTTTTGAGAAATGGATGGCTATACTGCAGAGTTATATAGTGTTTAAAATTATATTTTGGCAATTATTTGGGTTTCATCACCTTTCACCCAAGAAGGACTGCATGTGTATGTGCAGCTAATGGGAATATCTACTAGTGGGAATATCTCCAGGACATGCATTAAATGGAATCAAAATTAGGAAGTAAAAAAGTCAGTGTTTGCTGCCCATGTTCTTTGTTTGTGGAGGGTCTGAATCATGGGTCATTTACTGCCACCACTTGTGACTCTTAGAACGCTTCCATCAGCGCTGCCTCCGTACAATCCTAAACATCCACTGGACGGATTATGTGACCAACATGTCTGTCCTTGAACAGGCAGCAGTCACAAGCATTGAGGCCATGCTGCTGAGAACACAGCTGCACTGGGCAGGGCACGTCTCCAGGATGCAGGACCACTGCCTCCCTAAGATCGTGCTCTATGGGGAACTTGCCACTGGCTGCCACAAGAGAGGAGCCCCGAAGAGGAGATACAAGGACCACCTGAAACAATCCCTCAGCCTTGGCCATGTTGATCACCACCATTGGTCTGCTCTGGCCTCCAATCGGGAGGCCTGGAGACACACCATCTATAATGCTGCTGCTGCTTTTGAGAACACAAGCAGGATCACCCTCGAGGAGAAAAGACAACACAGAAAGAATCGCATCTTGTCAATATCACCCAGGGAGTCTTTCTGCTGTGCCTTCTGCAACCGGACTTGTCTATCTCGCATTGGCCTTTTTAGCCATCAGCACGCTTGTAGAAAGCGTGGGTAGAGCCCTCAAATCTTCATTTGCGAAGCCTAGCCATGATGATACTAAGGACCCTGGCATTTTTGCCAGATACTGTTCTGCACATGTATTATCACAAGCAAGTTCTTGTACAAGACACACAACTGTTTTTTCAAGCTCTCATTCAACACATCTTGCTTCCTTGATTAAGTCATGAGCTTCCTAGCTGAAAGGACTGTTGCAAAAAACAACTACTATGGTTTGAAGTGGAGAAAATGTTTAAGTCAGAGAATCTAAGTCAGAATTGCAGGATCTGTATATACTGTGCCTGCAATTTCCCTCTTACTGAAAATCACAGAATGACCTGCGTTGGAAGGAACCTTAAAGATCATCTTGTTCCAACCTGCCTGCCATGGTCAGGGGCACCTTTCTAATATGGTCTGGAACACTTCCAGGCATGGGACACTCATAGCTTCTCTGGGCAACCTGTTACGGTGACTCACCATCCTCACAGTAGAATTTCTTGCTAATATGTACAGTCCTTCACCTTGAGTTCATTCCCCCTTATCGTACCACTACACATCCTTATAAAAAGTCTCTTGCTTGTTCCTCCTGTAGGCCCCCTTCATGGAAGGTGCTCTAAGGTCTCCTTGGAACCTTCTGTTGTCCAAATTGTCTCTCAACCTGTCTTCATAGAAGAGGTGTTCAAGCCCTCTGATCACCTTGGTGGCTTTCCTCTGGAATCTCCCTATGTCCTTTCTGTTGGGGGCCCCAGAGCTGGATGTAGCAGCAGGTAGGGGTCTTATCAGAACAGAGTAAAAGTGGGAATCACCTCCCTTAAGCTGCCAGTCATGCTAGTTTTGATGCAGCCCAGGATACGGTGAGGCTGTTCTGCTGTTTCCCAGAGCAGAGTTTCATGAAGATGAGGAGCTTAACACCCCCCCCTCCCCAATTAAGTATCTTAGAATAAAAAGGCTGAAATGCTAGCTTGAAGCTATAATAACAGTGGAAATCCTACTGCCCTCAAAGCATTAAAGTCAGAAAACAAGATCCTACAGGTTCAGCCTGCACAAACTTGTCTCTAGCCTTGAATACATTTATGTTCTCTGGGAAAATCCTTCTGAGTATGGACTGTCTTGGAATACCAGACACAGTCTTGGTAATTAAATTTATAACCAAACATCCTTCCATCCTCACTCCCTCAGTTAAAGACAGTTTCTCCACATATTCTTTTCTGGAACCCAGCATGTTTTTCTGTCCCCATGTCATAACCCAAAAACATGAAAATGTTCCCATTATCAGAGATCAGGAACAAAAAAAGAAGACAGAGACTCCTTGTAGGAACAAATGCCAGTCATTTAACCCAAAGCACAGTGTATGATCTTGACACATGAGTTTGTTCTCCTCCATGTGTACTTATCTTACATGGATGCTATGGCCTTGCATGCAGTATTTTTTTTTAAATTTGATCAGTCCTCCTTATTAATTCCTGTATAGTAGGATCACCATTTCTTTCAAGCAGGGTTATAGGATCTAATAGAAATACAATTACAGAGCATATGATTTACATTTGGAATCAGATGAAATTCACCCATGAAATCTAGGGTGTAGATGAAAGATTTGGAAGAAAATATGTGAAGACTACTGTCAGAACTATCCTTAGTAAAAAATGAAGGGAAATATCCACTATACCCCAGTCTCAATCCTCAAGCTTGAGAAATAGAAATATATTGTTCAGTAACTGACACCTGAGCAGGCTGGGAATATTTTCAGAGACCAGTGTGAGATATGTTTGGAGATTCTTCATAAATGAAGATTCTTTTTTAAAGTTACCCCATCCAAGCTTCAGTCGTGCAGTGACTATGAAGAACATTTAGCCCTCAACTAGTTTTTGAAGATCTTTACAATTTCCCACATAAAACCAGTGCTACAAGTTTTTAAAAGAGATTTTTCATTTCTTTGTTTTTAATGCACGCAGTATGATGAAAGCAGCTTGTCTGGCTCCCATTTGGGATCACTTCAAATACATATGCAGAAACTCCATGCTGAGAAACTCCTTGAAAGTGGAATGATCTGTCTTCTTATTTCAGTACTAATTGAAAAGGTTTTATGATTGTTCCGTAGAATCCAAATTACAAAGGCAATTTGGCCAGAATAATCTTTTGTCTCATAACACACCCAAAGCATACACAGAAGCCTCAGGCTTGCACACTTTCTGGTCTGGTTTATTGCTGTAATTAAGCACTAGACCTGTTTACAATTTTTTTTTTTTCATACTGAAAGTTTTTAAAAAACAAGCAGTATCAAACTTTGGTTTGCAGTTTCAGACATCTCCAGTCTCAAAAACAACATCATAATGTTACATAGGTGAGTGTAAAAGAAAAGCTTAGGTAGTATCTTGAGGCTCTCTGGGAGCTGCAAAAGATGGAAGGTGTAAAACAAAGTGTCCATACACTGAATTGATGGTGGCTAATTTTATTCTGAAAAATAGCTGTAGTAGAATTTACAGATGGAAATAATGATAGTTAAATTCCCTAGGCACTCTAAGAGAGTTCTGACCAGTTTCTCAAGGATGGTTTCCAACTTTATCACAACATATTGAACAGCTACAAATGCAACACAGTAGTTTTCTATATAAAGTATGTGCCCATATAAGCTTAAAACCTATCCAACTCCTTTCAATTACTATTTAATAATACTTAATTTAAATAATAAACCAAGAATTTAAATTTTTTCAGAGTTAATACAGGTGGGATCCTACTGCTGATCAAGGGGGTACGTCAAATGGTAATATTTGAAGGGCATTAACAACCATGTTTTTCTCTGATAGGTGTGCATCGCTATTCTGTCTTTTTTCCCCTTCTTTGCTGCGACACTGCCAATTGCTTAAGCTATCACCTTACTTGAGGCAGGGAGCAGTCAAAGCAGGCTGTAAGAGGAGTAAATCTCTTCCTGCTCACCAAGGTGCACTGGCATTGCATCTCAGTGGGAGGAAAGCACCAGCGCACCAGGTGTTCCAGGGCTGTCTGAAGAACAGACACAGCTGTACTCCTTGAGGCACACGGCATTATTATATGCAATTTGGCTCATAATGCCAGAAAAGACACTGCTTGGGGAGGGACCTCAATGCCTTACTGCAATATTCAGAAAGCACTATGAAAAAGATACGCATTTGAACAGAGCACTTAATATACAGAATGATAGAGAGTACTTTAATTGAAACTGTAGTGTAAGAAGAACTGCCTTGGGTTAGACAGAAGTCTGTCAAGCCTCGCATCATTTTTCATGCAGTGACCCGGACTGAATGCCTGCCAAACCTGACAAGAACACAGTAAATGTACTGTGACAGTTCACACAGTGTGCACCCCAGTCCTAGTTTAAAGCGGCTACTGATTTAGAGGTGTTTGTCCCATGATTAATAGCTTCTGACGGACTTTTTTTATGTTTTCTCTAACTATTTTCTGAAAGCATGGGATGTTTCAACACTCAGCATCTTGCAGCACCAAACTTTATAGATTAACTACGTGTTGTGTGGACAATTACCTGCTTTTCTTGTTTTGAACGTGTCATCTGACAGTTCTCTTTGTCATCTGGTTGACAGTCATGATTTCATAAACACCTATATATCTTCCTTTAAATGTCTTGTTCCCAGCTAAAATAGTGCTAGACAATATAGGTATGTAAATTTTTTTTCTTACTTTCCTACCATTTTCTGTATTCCTTTTTATTTCTCTTTACCATTTTGGAGGAAGTGTAAGGCAACTGGATCTACAGGGAGTTTTCAGGGAATATGTGTATCATGGATTTCTACAGGATGTTTTGTGTGCTGTTGATTAATTATTTTCTGAACATTTACATCCTATGTAGTATTTTTTTTCTTTGATTTTGATTGCTATTGAACTGAAGTCCTCATTGACCTGTGTCCTCAAAATACTTTTTTCAGAGTGACTTAAGTTCACACAAAGATTTTTGTTGCATATAGCTTCTCAAGACTGTTTTCCTCAATGCTTTACATTTCATTTCTAGCATCTAATTTTGTTTGTCATTTTATGGTGCAGCCACTGATTATGGAACTTTACTGCAACCCTCTGAATCACCCCACATCCTCCTTTTCATCTTGTTCCCAAATTATTCTTGACTTAACAGTACAACATATATCAGCTTTTTATGGACTGAGAAAATCCATCCAACCTGAAAAATCACAGTTTCTTTCTATCTTTTAATTCCTGAATTTAATATATCAGAGGTCCACAAGAAGATCTCCTTCCATAATGCTTAGGTTTCCTTAAAAACTTTTGGAGAGAAGCCGTGCCAAAAACATTTTTAAAATCCAAATAAATCAAATAAATGTGAACCAATGCATGTCATCAATAGTATTTTCAAAAAATTCTGATAGAATTATTAAGTATGATCTACTGCACACACACACAAAAAGGTAGTTATTTGCCTTTATATAAGAGTTATACATCTGTTAATTTATTTCAATTTTTTGCACCATTTATCATTTTAGTTAATATAATCTGTAGTTTCTTAGATCACTCCTGAAATGTTTTTTTAAATTATGATGCATTAGCCATTTTCAAATGTCTGATAACAGAACATTCAGTGTAAGGATTATTTAAATATCACAGTTGGCAGTTCAAGTGAGTTCTTTTAGAAACCTACAGAGAATACCATCTGCATTAAGTAATTAGTGTTCATTATACTGATTTATTTTAGAACATTTTCAACTGTTCCATTGTGTGAGACCATCCCACAGTGTAATCTTGAAGGCTAATTAAGCTGATTCATTAAAATATATAAAGTTGAAAGTAAAATCCTTTACAGCTCTTAAGAACAATAGATAAAGACTACAGACATAGAATGAGTGACTACATCTTGAAAAGTTAGTCATGAAAAGCTTGTAGGGATCCTGGTGGAAAAGCAGTAAAACCTCAACTTGAAGACCAAAGACATTGGTAAATTGTCTACTGCTATTACTACTCTCTGGGAAAAAAAAAAAATATTA
Organism: Pyrocephalus nanus; assembly: GCA_038380795.1. Taxonomy (NCBI): domain Eukaryota; kingdom Metazoa; phylum Chordata; class Aves; order Passeriformes; family Tyrannidae; genus Pyrocephalus; species Pyrocephalus nanus. Next base: position 26,371,267 of record CM076263.1, on the reverse strand, counting down.
GAAGTTCCTAAGTAGGAACTTAATTGATAACAGGATCTACACAATTTTACCTTATGTAGACCATTGGTAAAACATTTCTAGAGCACATCAGTGTTGTTGGCTGTATTTTGTAAGACTTTAAAGTATTCGAAAAAGTACAGAGAGGAGTCAGAAAAATCATTTGAAGACTAGAAGAGACTCCACTTACTTACAAAGGAAGAAATCAGTTACTGAATAGAAACCTAAGGGAGCTAAGTATTCACTATTGTGTCGTCTTTGGAACAAGTTATAAAGCCTTTCTGGTATATATGCTTTGCTAAATACCAACAGCAACTAATTTCTCCCTTCCCAAATTTTCATCTGTAAGAGACAATTCTTTTCATGTGGGACTTATGAACATAACACTTATTTCAATATGTTTGGAAAAGATAATGTTTCTTACTCAGAAATCCTAGGCCGACAGGCTGAGGACAGAAAAAGGAAGTATGGACACATGTGGATAAATGTCAGAAATTCTTCAAATCCTTAAATAAATCTATAAATAAATACTCATTTGACAGTGTGGGTAAGGACAAAAGTGACCCTGAATTGTTGCTGACAACCTGATGCCTGTGAGACTGCATGCTTTTCTTTAGTAGAGATACATTTCTTTTCAGATTGTTTGTCTTTCATGTACTATTGAATGTAAGATGTGTCTCAGAGACAGACTGACTGATTGAAACAAGGACAGAGAGGAAACAATCATTAAATATTTAAGTTGTTTTCTGGGTCATCTTTGAGGACATATCTTGAAGAGATCTGGCTGCTGCCAATGAAGGTAACAAATCTATAGTCACACTGCTGTTGAGCCAAATGTTTATTTTGATTGTTTGAATTATGTAACTGAAAAATATTTTCTTAAGAAAGACCAGTGCAACCAAACCCAGTGAAATAGCTATGGGTCTTCAGTTCGATTGTACAGATATGGAAAACCCTCCCTGTATAATAAGAAAAGAAAGCTCATTCAACATTTATAGTAGAAGAAGTCCTGTTGATAATTCACGTACAGATTTTAACTCTTGCCAGAAAAAGCTACTTCCGCTTGCACATTAGGTCTTACACAACAAATGAATCACTTAGGATTTTACAGCAAAATGTGGAACTATAAAACTCATAAGTAAGTGTGATTGACAGGGGTAACTTCAAAACATGTCATGTCAATCCAGCTAGATTGTACCAGAGTCTCATAAAGGTATAGTACCCTCCTCTGTGAAGAACAATTCCCTGAAACTGTTGTTGTACAGGAAGAATACAGACTAACAGATGCCTTGGTTAGAGTATTACCATTCTGACAAAAAAAAATATGTTCTGAACAAATGTTCTTACGTAGAAGAATGTCTTATGCTTCAAACTTTACTGATGAGTTTACTTGTATTTACCAGAGCCATAGGACTGGCAAGTCCTTTCACCCCATTTTTAACTTTCATGATACTGGAGAAATTGTGTCCTACCAATAACAGGGTTTCCAGTTATTTCTGTCAAGGTAGTGTTCTCAGCCCATGAGAATTATCTGTGTCAGACCAATGCGGCAGTGCCACATTTATGCACTTAGAATTTCTTTTGTGTTTCCTGAAAAGTATGTTGAACACTCCAAGTTTAGACTCTCATATTTACAAGTTCATGAAAGAAAAAAATTTTCAGAGAACTCTTTACTATTTCATACATGGCACCAAGACAGTGAAACTGCCAGTTTTGGCACCTCTGACAGATTGAAGATTTGTCATGGAGGATTTGGTGCATTTGTTTTTGGTTTTGTTTTTTTTTTTCTCAGCAAAATTTACTCAATCTGTTTTGAAACTCTCTCAATAGAACTCCCATATCAGTATTTGCAGGGTGCACAGCATGAGAAAACCACAAACAAAAAAAAATGGCCAACATTTGTACAAAGTTAGGGTGGAGAAAGTCTTTACAAAACAGTACATATGCTGGTGGAGACAGAAGTTCACTTCAGAGGAAGAGAAATGTAGTCATACCCAAAAAACAATAATCTGTTCTTGTAAAATTCACCTTTAGGAGTGATGTTAAGGCCCTAATAGTTTCCCTGGGTTTGTGACAATGTCACAGTGGCTCATGGCACCATTACAACTCACTGATCACTTGGTCTCACAGACCTCCCAGACATCCAGCAGTTTCAAGAGCCCTCGAAACTGCAGAGTCTGTCTAGGTTTGGAGCATGTTCCTAAGTAATTACTCATTTTAACCACAAACATACATAGACTCATATTCATAATACTCAGAAGTATCTTAAAAATTTGAATGCTCAGCTGATAATCATAAAAAAAAATCTACTCTTTGCTCAAAAAATTTTCCCTGAACTTGACTTTGGTCAAAAACAAACTTGGGAAGACATTATAAATATATTTATTACTGTAATCTCTTTGATCTAGTGATCTGGTTTTTATATGGTTATTTGACATTGCACGATTGGTTAGAATACAGCACTGCTGAGTGAGACTGTTAACTAACCTAGTTATTTATCAGTAAAGGACACTTAAAGACGTGTCAGCAGAGCCAAACAGCAAATCAGTGGGAGAACTGGATCTTCCAACAGTGATGACAATCAGTCGTTCAGTCTCATAAGAAAGTAATTAAAATGAGAAGAGGAAAGAATTGCAATGATCTAATGACATGGCATTTTCATAAAAATATATTTGAAAAGGATCAGTTTATATTTTTTCAGAAAACCTGAAATATGACATCCACCCTCTTGTGTTCAAGGTCTCTGAATTCCCTCAGAAATCTTTTTGTATATTCGACATCCAGCTCTGGGGGCCTCAGGACAGGAAGAATATTTACCTGTTGTAGCAAATCCAGAGAAGGCCACCAAGGTGACTAGTGGAATGTAGCACTTCTCCTATGAGAAAAGACTTAGAGGACTGGGTTTGTTCAGCCTGGAAAAGAGAAGGTTTCAGAGTGGCCTAATTGCAGTCTTTGAGTACCTAAAGGGAGCCTACAAGGAAGGTGGAGAGGGACTTTTTACAAGAGCATGTAGTGACAGGACATAGGAGGATAGATTCAAACTGAAATTAGATTTAGATTGTGTATTAGGAAAAAAATCCTTTACTGTGAGGGTGGTGAGATACACAAACAGGTTGACCAGAGAAGTTCAGGATGTCCCATCCGTGGAAATGGTTGGATGGGGGTCTGAGAAATCTGGTTTAGTGAAAGGTGTCCTTGTTCATGGCGGAGGTGTTGGAACTAGAGGATCCTTAAGGTTCCCTCCAATCCAGGCTGTTCTGTGATTCTGTGATTTATTTCCTTGACAGTCTAAAGTCACTCAGATTGGCAATTGTGGTAGCCCTAGAAGAGCTACAAAATGATAAGATTTTGCTGAAGTTCATGTGGAAAAGAATAACAAAATCAGACCAGTGTGTTTTTTACTCTTTTATTTTTATTGATTCAAGATTTTTTTTATAATATACTATCTGCTGTGGGATAGTCCTAAAGATAATATCATATAAGTAACATTTTAAAAATTATACTGAAAATGTGTATTTACAGTTACAGAATTGCCACAAGAAGCCTAGAATTCTGGTGTTTGAGCCCATACTGGGCTCATACTCTGCTATCGACACTGAGGAAAGAAGTTTTACATGGGCAGGAGAGTAAGCAATTAAGATATTCACCATTAAGAAGTGCATGCAATTAATTTCAAAACTAAGTGGGTCTCACTACAACAAATGGCAACCTATTCTGTGTGAAAAGGATAGTTCCCACTTCTGCTGAGGCTCTGCTACTGCAGAGAGAATAGAGATTCATTGAACAAAAAAAATCTGTCAGCTCTTCTGTGTTGGAAGACATTGTTGCTGTCCCTGGCAGATGAGCTGTGCCTTCCTTGAGTGCCCAAAATAAGTTCTTCATTCTTTCCTGTGACTATTCAATATAAAATGAGTCTGTCCTTAGAACAGGCCTGGGCCCCGCGATTTTCCCTCCCTGCCCTCTATACAGACTGGAACATGCTGCTACATTCCTGAAGCAATATGCTTGGAACATCAGGTTAAGTATCTTGCTATAAGTTATCAGGTTCTGATCCTTCATGGATGGAGGAATGCCAGAGATGCCAAGATTAAAACCCCTTGGTGACGTATGGGATTTAAGACATACTTTTGTTGTCTTAAGCTTTGTGCCTCATCTTTCCTGCAGAACATTTGCAGTGTTTGTCTCCATCACACGGAGGACTCCAGGGATCTTTTACATCTCTTCCCTGAGCAGTATATCATCCCAAGGAGTTTAGAGTTCCATGAACACAGTATTGATACTGCAGGTAAGACTTCAGATTCCCTTGTTCCATCAGGCATAAAAAGATAAATCTTGCCACGCTGAAAAGGAAGGAGCCTCAGTCTCTTTTTTAATAATGCCTCTATCACCAAAAAGCAGTAGGTTCATCAAGAGACTATAGTGTCTGGATAGAAAAAAAAGTATCTTATGGCAATAAACATTGCTGTAGCCATGCATATCTTCATTTCTGTGAGCAATAGAAAGTTTGTGAGGACTTGAATTTTGATATCTGAATTTGCAATAGGTTAAGTTCTTCTCAAAATGACAGACCTGCAGGCTTGCAAAATATCATGGTTTCAGATAAAGACAGGAAAAATCCAAGGCTGCAACTACCAAGAAAAAATGAGACAGCAAAACTTCCAAACAGCAATGCTTCAATGAACATCTGACACCATATTAGCCACTACAGCTTTATAATCCAAGGAGCATTTTGGAATATGAGTGCTTTTTCTGAGAAGGACAGTTACAAGACAACAGGACCTCTTCTATTACTCTCTTGGTTCTTTCTTTAAGCAATATCCATTTGGCTGATACACAGCTCTATATAGGTTGGTCTGTGCACAGTATAATTATGCTCTGAAAAGAAATATTCATATCAGAAATGGAAACTGCCTTATTTAACTACGGTTGGAAATAATTAAGTAATGTCAGTGATAGGGAAATTTCACAGCAAGAATTCATAACAGTGACAGGTTCATAGTGAAAGCTTTGACATAAAGCTTGTGTCACTGTTAGCTCAATAGAGGGTTAGTCACTCTGTATTAGTAAGCACTTGACTGTATGATTTCCTAACAGAAGGTTCAGGACATGTATGAACAATTTTTAAAATAGCAAGAATTCCTTTTTCACATTGTAGAGCCTTGATTCTTCCTGGAGGCGGGAGGGAACATGCAGTGCAAAGCATGATAATTTACAGAAATACATATCGATACAGATATGTTTCTAATCTGTAGCTGCTCTCCAGCTCTGCTTTCATTAACAGTCTGTCAGGCTTCTCCTAAAACTCTCTATGTTCGTTCTTCATAGCTCAACCTCAGAAAAAATTGGTAACATTTGGGGAAAAGTCTCAGCCTCAGCATGGGTCTCACCTTATATTTAAACCAAATATTAAAAACAATACTTAAAAAAAAATGAAAGAAACACCACAAACATATTAAAGAGAGGCACTGAATTCATAGAGAAAATGCACAATTCACACAAAAGCCTAACTTATATATTGCATGCCACATCTAGCACTCAGGTATTGAAACAATTTCCTACAGCAGACCATCTTCCCATGCTAACACTGTCTCATTGTGTACACATGCACTAAGGCTGAAATTGTGACTGGGTTGGGCACTGATTGCCCATCTGTGCCTGAGAGAATCTGATCTTTGCAGCTCAGTCTCCTCACCACTTGCTAAACACAGCTACTTGCTGGACTACTCATTTTACTAGACCTAATGGCAGAGTAGATCAAGCAGATATAGGCAATTCATAGATAGTTCTACTATCCAGGTCACTGATAAGCTGAAGTTTTTCCCAGGCTTGGGAAAGTGGGAAAGTGTAGCAGAAACTTGCCTTGACTAATGTATTCATCCCGAATTATATGCCATGAAATGTTGATCTGGGTCCTTCTCTTGCCTGTGCCTGTGCTAGAACCCGGGAAAGGAAGAGGTGGAGGCTATGCCAGCATCATCTTTATCAAATACCCCACCACATAAGTCTTCCCAGGTGAGCAGGATCTATTTCTTTCACGGTGCCTGCCTGGCTGCTGCAAGAGGATGGAAGGGGACAGACCTCCTTCATCTTCTTATTCTACTGCAAAAACATACATTGCAGGGTTCCTGCATGCAGTACAATAGAGATGGGAAGAGTTCTTGTCAGTTTTCTTTCATCTCAAAAACAGTCCTCAACCTCAGTATCCTTAGGCACTTCTTAATGACACGTCACTAATTAAACAGAGATATCATCCTCAAAACACATGAACAAATGACATCAATCAGGCTGGTCATACTATCATTGTAATGAAAAATAAAGGGCTGAGAGCATGGTATTCAGGGATCTACGGCTTATTGGACATAGACTGAGAAAAATTTCTCGAGCTATAAGCTTCATAAGCTGCAGTGATTTAAGCTTTGTGCCTCATCTTTCCTGCAGGACATTTGCAATGTTTGTCTCCATTATATCCGTGGATTTTCAGATAAGTTCTCCATATCTGTGAGCTCTCATGGGAGCAGTGGAGCTGAGTCTACAGAGGATAAGAGTTCAGTTTGTACCTCAATGAATGTTTGGCAAATCTGTTAATTTACATGACAGCTTACATAGGGGTTTTTTTTTAAAATCTAAATCCTTGATTGTAATTAAAATTTGTGTAATGCAGCACGATTTTACAGAAATATCCCGAGCTATCCAAGCAACCTTTTCACATGGCAACTAAAGATTTTACCTCTGTCTCCAGTAAAATGAGATGCTACTGACAATTGAGAATTTTTTGCAAAAGCAGCTACTTTTGCTGCAAATATAGAGTGATAATGCCACAAAACTTCACATTTAAAATGGATACATATTTATCTTTACATTTGAATAGATACTTATTTGACTAAACCAGTATCAGGGATTATAGCAGTAGCCACTGTTAGACTTTTCAGTTAATGTGGTCATATTCCATATCAATCCATGTCACACAGTGGAATGTATCAGAGGTCTTCCTGCATCATAAACATATTCTAAAGAAGGAAAGCATAACTGTATTTTCAATAACTAGAATTATGATTAGGTCATCCAAGTGAGGAAATTATAGATGCTTCCAGAGAATTTAGCACTGCTTACTGATGCAAAAGAAGTACCTGGAAAAATTAAATCTCAATGCCCATTGAAGAGGAGGTCTTCCTTTTGATGTGCAGATACAACTCAAATTTGCATGAATTAGAATTTTTCTTGAATCATGAAAAAAACAAACACACCTTGTGCAGGAAACTACCCAGCTAAAATATTGTGTAATAATAAACAAAATGTTCATAACATTTAAAAGAAGACTGTTGCCACATGAAACCATTGTGTCTGGTATATTTACACAATTTTCAAGTAGAATTGTTTCTCTATTTTCAGACATCATTATCAGAAAAAATACATCTGTTTGCTTACACCTGATTTTCTAATTGTAACAGTTTCTGCTGTGTTCACATACTTCAACCACAACGTCTCTGCGGCTGAATGATAGAGATGTAAAATTTTTACTGCATGACTTAGGAGACACAGGACAGGAAACTTAGCTCAAGAGGGCCTGAGAAAAAAGTTTAACATTAAGAAACTGTAACAATAATGGATAAGGCAAGAGAACTCCCCACTGCATCTCAGAGGTGGCTCCCTAGAGACCTCATAGGTTGTTTTTCAGTAAAAAATTACTCCAGTCTACAATGCTTCAGTTGCATCTCTCTCTAATTGTGGATACTATCAGAAAGGAACAACATAGAATGATTATGACATGTCCAGACTGCAATTTACACAATGAGAAATCCCTCAGGTTTCATTATGGAGACTTTGCATGCCAGCATGGAGGCATTAAGAACCATGGTGTATGTAAAAGGAATTCTTCTCAAAAGCATTTTTGGTTTAAGGCAAGTTACAACAGATATCCAGGTGCTACATCCAAATTTCAAGCACTGACTCCCATGCAAGTTAACCATAGTGGAATTTCTGCAGTGGCAATTGCATTCATAGCACTTAACCAAGATGTGAAATTGATAATTGTAAAAGAATTTGCTGCAGTTTTAGACTGTTGGTTAGAGTGTTGTTTTCCTTGTTTGCTAAGCATATTTTATATTTTTGTTCTTCTCCTTTCCCCAACTGCAACTAGAAGATGAAATGCCAAAGGCAAAAATGTTGCTCTTGCTGTATTTATGACTCCGATGTAACTCACAAAAAAACCGCAAAACCAAACCAAAACAAACCTTTAGATTTTGTTCAAAAAATTAAAACAATTTCAAAATACAGCTTTCTAAGCAATTTTCCAGCAATGTGAACATTTGAGAGTTTAGTCATTATCTGAAGCCCTTTGGTTATTAGTTCCTTCATCCATTAGAGTGAGTAAAGGTAACTTTATGTAAAGCTGGCTCATATACCACACTGTAGCTGAAAATTGTGTTAACTGAAGGATCATCCAAAGAAATTAAATTTATATTTACTCCTAAACACAAAGGAATATGTCTAAGTTAAAACACAACAAGTTGTACTGCTATGGATGCACAGACCTTACTTAATCACTTGCACAGGCTGAATACAGCATTTGTGGTTGGTTTAAACGTGCATAAATTTAGACAAGGATATGAATTCTGTCTCCTTATGGTCCCTCTTCAGATAGTTGATTACTCTGGTTTTGTGCCTTTGTTGTGAAAAGAGGACAGAAAAAGTGGGGGCGTGAGAATTTATATCAACCATCATAATCAGCTTCATAATGACTTACTTTTCCATGTCCACATCAGTGTCAAGCGATGGGATTTAAAGATGTCAGATCAAATTAGTCTAAAAGAAGTATGGAAAATGAAGCTTTATTCCAATAGGCATGATACACTAGCTGGAAAAAAATAAAAAAACAAAGTTCAGCAATTGCTTGAAAAAACCCACCCAGACTTCATCTCTGCCACATTGTGTTCTGTCTGACAACATAATGAAACGTATTTAGCAACATGTATGAAATAAATGGCAGGCCTCAAAATACCTTGCTATTTAGTGAAGTGTATAAATATATATAAAGAAAAAGAAATAATTCAAAGAGAGCATTTGTTTAGTGCTTTCTATTCAAAGAAAGTAGGATAAACAATAATAATAATAATAATAATAATAATAATAATACAGTAGATCTGATTTGCAAGCTAACTGCTGCAGCAAAGAAGGGTCCAGTCACAGTCTTCTTGCTAAAATGTATTACAGAGGCCAGTGCATCTTCTTTTTTTTTCTACCTTTGTTTTAGTTTTCATTATGTTTCATTTATGTTTTCATTATGTTAGTACTCCATAATTCATTATGTTGCTACTCCATAATCACAACTCCTAATTTTCAGGACTTATTATGAATGTTGTTTGGGATTTCAGTGAATGGACATTCCTGCGCCAGACAGCTGTTCCTGTGTCTGGGTTTTAGTGCCATGGCCTCATCAACAGATTTAAAGTGCTGGCAGAGTGCTAGTTTCACATCTCAGTTCTGGCTGCAATGTTTTTATATATGGTAGTATAGGAGGGAAAGGTGTTTTGTAAAAATGTAAGAGAATTTTACAATGTTATATCCAAGTAAACTATAAAGAACTTCTCTTGACTCCCTTTCTCTTACTGTGCAGAATAGGTCATTTTACATAGTTGCTTTTCTAGATTTCATCTCTCAGGCTGTTATCCTGCAAACACTCATGCATGTGATTAACTCTGACTACCCACATGCATGAAGTGTTTGCAGGATGGGAGCTTTTATTTGTTGTGACAGTGTCATGGGGAAGGGAGCTAAGTGGCAATGTGTGAGGAGAGCTGCATAACTGAGGCCATCAAGAGCAGGCTGTGTTAACCCTATAGTGGGCAAGATTTTGCTAATGACTCCTACATCTCCCCAGACCAGTAGTTCATGTTATAATGTGTTTTGTTCCTAGAGATGTCAGAATCACTATCAAGAAGATCAAAGGAAAACAAAAGGAAGTTCACTGTTATGCAAATTTTTGTTTTGAAGAATTTTTTTTCCCCAATGCTTTTCTATTGCTGATTGACTTGAGATTTACCCTGAAGACTGTAATGGTTTTGCTTGCCTGTCCAGTATGGCAGGACAGAGACACATCCAGTGTTTGGCATTCCTGATGTGCATATAATGAACACTGTACCTTCTGCATTTATGCAGCTCAGTGCTATGGCCTCTTTCTCTGTCCACGACCCCTTGTGCCAGAAGCACCTGGTCTGCAGATTAGGGTGACTCCATAATTATTTGCATGTATGACAGAAAGCAAGAGAGAAGCCACAGTCACATAGTGTGCGAGTTGTGTCCAATACTCAGAGGAACCATGCTGTAAGGTATTTTCCCTGATTGCAGTTTAATGCCAAAACAACATATAACTTGCTACAGGACTAGCCTCTACAATGTGAAGACAAGATATCACATGCAAAATGAAATGGGCATCCCTATCAGAAAAAGATTACCATGTTATCTCATGTGCTAGAAATACTGATAATGTGACACTTACATATCCAATTCATTTTCAGTCATACCATTTTACAAAATGATGCTTTTTTTCAGAAATTCTGCGGGCTTTTTTACCCTACAAAATTGTATTATTACTGTTTGTTATGGTTTATAATTGTTGGATTCACCATACATGACTATCTCTTCTGTTTCAAATGGAAGTTCAGTATTGTTTTCTTCATCCCAAACATTGCAGGACAGAGTAATTTTTCATTTTAATCATAATGTAATAATCCTTGGCAGACAGTGTTAAGATAAACTTGTAAGAAAATACTGAAATGACACTAGGAGATGGAGAGAGAGTGGGCCACAAGCATTTCTTCCTGACATTCACTAGCACAAGGAACTACAACTTGCTGTTGTAATTTAATCAGAGCAATTCTACAAGGGCAAAGAATATAACTTCTAGAAATATGACTAAGACTTATTTATCTAATAGAAATTGAGGAACAGAATGCAAACACGTATAATTTTAGCAAGCCTCTTATATAACTCCCTGCTTCATTGGGCTGTGGGTGCCTGAGGATATTCTGTCATCACAATGTATTATCAAGTGCCTTACCTGCATAGAAAGGAAATCAAAACTGCCTCTAAAATAATTTATTAATTCTGGAAGTGTCCCTCACAAAGATACAAGTAATGCCAGAAAGGACTGTCAGGTGTCAAACTGCAAACCAAAAGTTTCTAAGAAATATTTAAATTGGTGCTTAAAGAGTGAAAATAATTCAGGGCACTACCTCACAAGAACCGTATTGCAATGAGCACCAAAGACGTCAGCCTCCTCTGATATACAGTATGTCTACGTATGCTCAAGTGTGCTCAAGTTCAAGCCTGCATAAGGTGATCAAAAATGAAGGATGCAGTTTGGCCTAATGTGTCTCAGGTTATCTCATTTGTGAAAAAGGGAAAATCTGAAACTCTGTCTGATGGGTCTTATGTTTTACAGGATTGAATCATAGAATATTCTGAGTTGGAAGACACACACAAGGATCATCATAGTCCAGCCCGTGCCCTGCCAGGACAGCCCCAAGAATCCCATCATGTTCCTAAAACCGTTGTCCAAAACCATCTTGAACTCAGACAGGCTTGTAACTGTGACCACTTTCTTGGGGAGCCTGTTACAGTATCTGATCACTCTCTGAGTGAAAAGTGGAGTCGGTGAAAAATGTTTAGAATAGCTATGGTCCTTTCAAATTGTTTTTGTTCCACTAGACATTCAGAAACAGCTATAAGCCAGCCAGGTTTTGAATTTCCTTAATCTCTTATTTTGGATTTCCTTCATCTCTTATTTGGCCCATGGCAACAGGATCTATTTATTGACAAAATACAAAAAAATCCTTTCTTTTGGCCAGTCAGTATAGTTTTGCCAGATGAAGAGCTGTTATTTTGTTGTAGATTTTACATGAATAAAATGGGGTTATATTAGCATTAAAGAAATAGTTTAGCACATTCACATATAAATGCAGAATCTGTGATGCAAACAAATTCTCTGAATTTGATTTCAGAAAATCAAATTTTCTGTTTCAATTCTATGAGTTTACTCCTTCTGAAGTCTTTTACTCATTTTTTTCCCCAAAATTTGCTTGCAAAACTAGGCTACTTGTCCAAAGATTCAGTTTGGACATTCAAATTCAGTCACTAAGCAGACATTTTATATGATGCAGTCCAGGCCTGCATCATGATGTTACAGGTAATGGGCAAGTTGGAACATTTACCTGATCCAACACAGCTTAGATAACATATGGCTTGAGGAGACACAGAGTTGCATTACTACACTGCAACTACAGCTAATCTACCTAACTTCTCTTTGCTGATTAATTAAGGTGTAGTGCTGTGCTGACAGAGCAATTCTGCATCCAGTTCCGCAGTTAGTTTAGATACCTCTGCCTGTCGTTGAATTGGAGGGTGTACATTCTGCTAAATCATTTCTAGAGAGCGTGATATTGTTCTGTGTTATTCTATTCTTAAGTTCTAATTCATCAGGTCTTAGCTTATGCTTAAATTCTGAGATGAAGTAATTTTTTTTCCTTTGTCAGAGCCTTTTATCACTCAAACATAGACACACAGGGAGATGAAACAGACTACCACATACCAGATTTATACCCTCCTACATGTTGCTCGGACAAATTACTCGAATAGCCAGCAATACTTGTCTAATAACAAAAGTAAAAGAAGATGGAAGAAGATGACTTTTCGCATATTGAAGTTTATAGTGCATCTGTTTGGGCCTTTTTACACATTGTCCTTCCAAAAAGAAACCCGGTGAATATTTACACCACTTCTACTCAATCCACTGCCAATATTCCAGTCAGCATAACAGATACCCAGCCAAAAAAAATCCTAAACTAAACAACAACAACAACAACAAACCAAACCAAACAAAAACCAAACACCTCAAAAGCCCTCATTTGTATCAAAAGTCTTTTGAGTTAAGTATTTAGGGTAGGCTTTGGGATATGTATAAGTTTACATCCTGAGTGCCCCATATGAAAGGCTTTCCCCTAAAGATGTTCAGACTCTGAGACTGCTCCCCTGTAGAATATCTCTCCATAGTCTTACCTCCAGGGAAATTATTTTCTTCTCTCCTTGTCTTCTGAAAATAGGAATTTTAGTTAGATTTTTACTAAAATGTGTCCCCTGCACTGATATGAACACTGAAGACAGCATAAAACAAGCTAACTTGAAAGCGAAGAAGTCAGGTAACTTCTGTGTACCTCAGGTCTTTCCCAGCACTAAGACTTAAGTTAGCTGGCTGAAATTAGCCAGCTTAAATTAGCCCATTTCTAAACTCCCTCACTGCCCCAAACACAATGATGACATCCCAAATGACTTTTGGAAATCCTCCTCAAATTGCGCTATTTCCTTTGCCATGGTCAGGTTTGGCCCAGAGATAACTGTCTTGGGTTAATGGTGTGCTCAAGTCTAATGATCTAAAAGTATGAACAATCAAGTTTCAGTGCTCAGGACTGCTGCCTAGCACTTTTTAATTTAATTTTATACAGGAGTCCAACAACCTACCACTGAGAACACAAACATTGAAACAGGTGTATTTACCTTGTATTTGCCTTGACTGTCTAGCAGGGCTGAGCAGTCTGAACTGAGCTCTGTGGTGCAGCCACAGAACTGTTAATCAAATATTTAAAGACACTCTAAGTTTCTATTGTATAGATAAGATATGTCCTTATATCTTCCAATATATCTACTGTTCAAAGGAAACTGCAAAGACACTGTGGCATGAATGGCCCCTGAGACATCCTTCAGTCTGTACCCACAGCCTTCTCTAAACCTAAAGTGCCAAGTGCTATGCTGTTTTACCTGACAGGAACAACACTGAAAGTCCTTCTGTAGTAGACTACCTTAAATGTTCTTGATTCCAGACAAGATAAAGCTATTGGCAGAGGCTCAACCATTTATGTATTCTGCTCATTACCGTGGCACAGTAACAGAGCAGTCCTGTGGAGACTGTTAAACACTTCAGATAGCTGTACTTTGTTACACAGCGGTACACAGTTAATACCATGGGCAATCTAGATGAACTATCGAAGAGGTCCTTTTGCAAGACTGCCATCAAACAATGTTTCTATAAATACTTTAGTAGTCATCCCAGAGCTCTTTCTGGCCTAAATGTTAGTCATAGGGATGAGTTACTAAGTTATGCAGACTATGCCCTGCCACACACAATGGCCAGCATTAGACACTGCAAGAAAGAGGGCTGAGAAACGCCATTCCAGGCAGTGGAAGAATAACTTCTACAATAGGAAATTTCATTCCACTCTCAGGCAATCATCAATTGACTCACATTCTAAAGCAGCAATCTTTATACCTCACCTGAAGAACATACCATTTTTAATATTATTGTGGATTATTATGTTTGTACAAGAGCCAAGTGGCTTTTGAATTTTTTCCAAGTCTTTGCTTCACTACATCTTTTGGCAAATAGTTTCCCAGGCTTAATACCTTTTCCTTTTTAATCTATGCTGCAATTTCAGTGTCGTTGAATTCTCTCTCCATGGCATGTTCCTTGATTAGGAAACAGGACCACACAGTTTACTTTCACTCAGCTACTTCTATCTCTACCATCTCCCTCTTATGGTTTTCTTGCCTAAGCATTGATGGCATTTTCCAAACTAGAAGGAAACTCTTTTAATAATACATACTTGATAACTCTACATCAAGAAGATTTGCATCATCTTTGTGGATTTATAAGCACCATCTGTGTATACATCTCTAGCATTGTAATAATTTAGAAAGAATTTGGGATTTTAATCTGGGATTTTGGGGGTTTCTTTTTTATATACGGTGAGAAAACTGAAGTTTGAAGAGATATGTTGTTGGGAGAAATCATATAAGTTGTCTGCTCAATAATAATTGCAAGAAAAAACAATAACAGTAAAAACTAACAAAAATAGAAATTATCAAAGATCAGTCATGAGACAACAGAATGCTACCTCTGTCCATGAGCATACGTTATGTGATGTCTATCTTCATGCTTTGAAAGTCAATCTCAAGTGGAAAGCAAAGAGAATTCTTTTCAAAAAAATTAAAATTATATATTCTGCCTGAGAACAAAACAAATACACAGTGCTAGCATCACTTTTTTGTTTTCTTCTCTGTAAGCTTAGTGACAGCAATAGCAAAAGCTGCAAACCCTGCTTGGATATAAACACTGAAGGATTTGCTGACACAGAGAAGTAACCTCAAACAGCCCCTCCACAAGAGGCATTTAGTAGTGTTCTATGACAAGTGCCTCTTTGAATGGCTATTTTGGAACTATTTCTCCAGGTAGAGAAGCTTTTAAATGTCACTTTATTTCCTTTTATCCATCAACTTTAAGGGTAAACAGCATAAGAATCCATGAAATTCAAACACAAATATCTAATGTTCAGAGAGTATACTACCAGAGAATTCAGAATGATAGCCTAAAATTTGTCTTCTGGATCTAAATCTGGTCTCTGAGAAGTCAGCTTTAGATCATTTTCATAGCATAGCATAACTCCTTTCCCTACAAAGAAACATCAACATACCTGTTTTTAAAATAAAGAGGATTTACACGTATGCATATTCTATACCTTTATTTTATAAAGAGCATTTATGAGGATCAGAATCTGGTCTTTGGTGAATATTGTTTATGAAGAGCTGGAAATTTGTACATGGCTCCTTGGCAGAGAGCAATACCAAAGGAGAGCAGGCCTTTGGCAGGTGGAACCTCTTTAAGAACATCTTGTAATGGAGGCTTCTGATTAGGTCCTGTGGCTGCAAGCATTAATCTATCCCACTATAAATGTCTGACGCTTCAGACCTCAATCTGAAAATTCCATGTCTCAAACAATGAAGAAGAGTATCTTCTTGGAGAAAAATCCCATGTAGGACAAAGCAGGAGAGAGGATAACATGGCAAAGATAAATGCAGCGGCCAAAGGCTGCTGCTGAAGTGGAACAAACATCACTTTAAAGTCAGACCAAAAAAAAAAAAAAGAGACTTCTGCAAAAGTTCATGTCCCTGTAAAATGAACAGAGCCATATAGAGAACTGGGAGATTTGGTGTATATAATATTATAATATAATATTATTGTCTACTGTATATTATAATATTATTGTCTACTGTTTATTGTTAGGAACAAATTCACATTCAAAATACTGACACTTCTTATTTCTAGAAGCCTTTTCTTTTTTTTTTTTGAGACAAGTATTTTAAAACCTTCAACAGATAAGAAAACTTTCTGTCATGTTTTATATATGTTTTTGCAGGCAGAAAGTACAGAAAAGTCCAAACCACCAGTGAAAATTTCATGGTGATGATGGTTAATCAAAATGGAAGGGACAAGATGCAAGGGACAAAATAAACAATTTTTTATTGTTTAAGCAGAGAGGAAGTGCCAATTTCAAACTTAAATTTCAAATTTCAAATGTATGAAATTTAATATAGAGAATGTTTGGAAATTATATGACTAATGACACCAGCACTGTTGTTTTAAAGTAGGTATTTACATTTCTAGATTATTGGCCACAGATTTTGAAACTATTCTACCTATTTTACTCTGCAAGGTTTTAGCAGGCAGGATATGCATGGCTCTGAGGTCAGTTTGAATCAACATACCACATATGCATAGGGATTTGTGTGTTTTAATTTCAGATTATTATATATATAAAACATTTATACTATTACATACATAAAGCATATATATTATTACATACATATAAAAGTTCTACAGACCTCAAAGCAATACAAAGTCAAAATACCTTCTGCCCTCTTCCATGTTATATGTTAAGCATTAGATCAGGAAAAGCATAAAGCCAGTATCATTTTCCTTATGAACCTCACACACACGCCCTCCTACTGAAAAGGTAGCAGCAGTACTGCTGCTTAATAAGTGCCAGCAGAATACAGCTCAGACTAATCATTGAATTACCGAGCACTCCTTAGTCTTGCAGTAGTCAGTCAAGCCCTTGGTCTTGCAGTTCATGCTGGGCTCTGTGTTACTGATAGTCATATCAGGCAGTTTACACTACTTTGTTACCGTTACAAAAAAGGCAACATCAGCTTTACAGACTAATTACCAAAGTGTTCATACAACCAACCATCAGCATTTTCTGTAGGCTACGAGGTAACATTGTCATCAAAATTCAGGTAGAAAACAAGTGCAGTGCTACAGATTACTTAGCATGGCCCGTATAACTTCTGTGAGGCACAGGAAGCACTGGTTGAAACACAACTCTGACTTAATTGATGTTCTATGTGAATGGGAGAGTTGGAGGAACTGCAGAGATGGAAGATGGTATGCTGCACCAAAGTACTGCTGACAGAGCTTCTACCCTGTCAGCCAAAGGGCGTATCTGCATCTGGATCACCGAAAACAAATTGACCCTTTGTTTTTATTTGTATTTCTATACAAATGACATTTTTTTTTTATTTGCTTTCAATCATCCTTCCCGGTCTTTTTCAATAATTCATTTTATAGCAAAGTAGGGAAGTCTTTATCAAAGAGGTAGTAAATTGTGAAGGGCGCAATATATAAATAGAGCCACCTCTGGCCTATAGAAATCACTGTAAATTAGTGATAGTTTCAGGATTCGTGATGTATCAGCCTTTAATCCTGGGAAGAGGAGAAAATGGGTCATCCTTTTCATGTTGTTTTACAGAGAGTAAAATCTGGTGAAATAACATGACCTTGTTAGATTTAGTTGATAATTTCTATCCTCTTCACAAACTGTCAAATCAGTCAGCTGAAAAATGTAGTGCTAAGGGTGTAAGAGAATAATGCAATCAGGGGAAAAAATACTGAAAGATATTTTTAGACAGTTCAATACAATGAGGAAAAAAAGTCACTATGTATTGTTGAATAGAAGTTACAGAAAAT
Source organism: Pyrocephalus nanus (assembly GCA_038380795.1). Taxonomy (NCBI): domain Eukaryota; kingdom Metazoa; phylum Chordata; class Aves; order Passeriformes; family Tyrannidae; genus Pyrocephalus; species Pyrocephalus nanus. The sequence goes on along the minus strand of CM076263.1, from coordinate 26,353,419 downwards.
ATGTCTATTCCCATATGGTGCTTGAAATCTATGGCAGAGACACCATGTGTTTTAGGAGTAAATCACAAATGAATTTAAGTTTTCATTATGGAAGGAATTTTTCAAATGTGGTTGTTAAATGTCAATTTAAAAAATACAACATTTAACATTAAAGAAACTAATTGCACAGCTCTTCATCTTCAGGCACATGAGACAAAGAAATTTGTTACCTCAAATTTGTGGTGTTGCTTTAGAAACAAAAAGAGACCTGAAGAATAGACTAGGAACTGCTAATCCTGAGGAACTCATAAAGCAGACAGGTGAAACAATCTGTCAGTCTCGGTCAGACACAGTGCTTAGTTTTTCCTCTCTCTTTAGTAACATTCAAAAATATTTTAAATTAGAGGCCTATGAGATTCCAAAATTTAAAAATAAAGATATTGTCTTTTTTTTTGGTTCTTCCTGCATTTTAGTAGGTGATCAGAAGTCAGCTTAACCAGCAGCAACAAGCAAAGTGTGGGAAGTGGGCCTACAGTGGTGTATAAACAATGGAGAAGAATGCAGGAGGGCTGCAAGGAAGAGACCTCCAAGGAAGAGATCCATCTACCCTGATCACTACAGCTACAGGATATGCCTGAAGTCCAGCGATAAGAGCAGCTCACAAGACCCCCACAGACCCCCCCTGTTTGTGCCTCTCACCACTTCTCCCCTTGCATTCCCTTTACCATATATGGCCAAATATACCCCCCTGGCCTATCCTTTCAAACCCCCTTATCTGTAAAACCCTGGATTTGATGCTTCAAGCAAAAGACCCTCCCCTGTTCCCGAATTCTCTGTATCCCACTGTATAAAAGCTAACTTCTTGTTGTATTAAAGGGCCATTTTGTGAGACACATATCGTGTGTGTGTGTGTCTCTTCCCCCAATGCAAAGTGTGCCCACAGGGTCCATTCGCCATGGGGATCCCCCTCTCCCCCTAAGCGATAGCAAAGCAGCTTCCAGGTGGCCTGATTTGTGGCCTGATTCCACAGCATCCAACAGACTGGAAGTGGCAGCACAGAACTGGAGCATAACAGCCCCCCATACTAGATTACCCCCTAGATTACAGTTTTACCTGCAAGATGCTTCCTTTGCTATCAAATTATAGTTCAGTTGTCTTAGAGTTGCCTCAGATGTGGTTTCTATACAGTAACCTTACTGTATTTTTTTTTTTTTTTTTTGCATACTGTCTTATAAAGAAATCCCACTGTAGCTAGCAAGGAACTGTGCTTAGTGCAGCACTAGAAAGGTTAAGTATCTGAAGGGTGCCAGGCCTGGTTTCACTCCAAATGAGCAGTGTCCAGACTGTTGTTTAAATAAAAGAGTGCATGCACTCCTGCATTAGATATTCACATTGTGTTAGCCCAGAACACAGCAACAAGATGTTTAATTACTTTGGGGGAGAACAAAAAGCTTATTAGTATATTTATCATTATACATAAAAATAAGATTGAATACTCATTAAACATGCATAAAAGAATGTAAATGAAATTAAATTGTCACAGGCAATTTTCATACACAGAACTTCCCACTTCAACCAAAACCTTTTGCCACAGTGCTCTGTTGAGATTAAACATACACGTAAATGGATGTTTTTCCGCTGCCTCTGCAAAATAGCAATTACATTTGCAGTACTTACCTCTCCTTTTGACCCTGCTACCACCTTTTCATCTCTACTGGTCAGATGATATAAGTAGCCTACAGTCTCTTTCTAGTCCAGCTCTCTACAGCCTCCACTAACATGTTGCTTTCAGTATCAGTTCCTGAAATCATTAGGTATTTAATAAAATCTTCAATTTTTCCCTTTTGTAATTTAGAATCTACTCAGATTAGCAAAGGGTGATTCAAAAAATCGTGTTCCTTCTGTATACTCATCTACGAATACCTTTGTTAAGGAGAACAAATTAATTGTGGTCTTTTAAATTGCTTCATTTAGAAGCTAAATCTTTCCTGAGACCAACACCATGTGTCAACAAAATAAAACAGCCTGTTGGTTTATTTCCCAAATTTATGTTGGTATTACTTATTAGGTATACAGCTTCATTGATGAACAGAGTGCTTTAAGCACAATTACAGATGAGTTCAGTTTTCTTTTGGTTTGAGTTATCACAAGAGTCTTGCATAATAAGTTCAAACGCACAGGTTCAAGACTCAGCTTACTCAAAAGCAGGAATTTTCCTTTTTAAATATCCCTAACTATGCTAAATTCACATTGTAACTCTACAGTTTATATTTAGTAAGAGTACTCTTTAAACCTGCTGTATTCATCACTAGGAGTTTGGCTGGAGAATGATTGACTAAAGGCTGAGAAATTTTCACAATTTGGGCTAATGTCAGTAAAGAACATTGAAGGGGTAATCCTAGCCCTGAAATAATCTCATTATCAAGTATGAAAGATAGAAAATGATGTTAGTTTTGCTCAGTTTGCACCATTTGTGTCCAAAGAGTGGTTTGTTTATCTCTATAGATTAAGAAATTAAAAATAGCCTCCCATTTGATAACATACAATATTCATTTAGATTGCAACTGTAACTACAGAAAGGTGTAGGGAAAGACAGTGGTAAATGGGTCAGGGAAGGTAGAAAAGTACTGTATTGATGTTGCTGCTGTAAAGAATTACTTTACTGTGACACACTTCATTATTCATGCTGATGTTGGTTAGGCACAGGAAAACTGTCAAATATGTAAATCTGATCTAAAAAGCAAAGGCTAAATAGGAAGTAGCTTACATTTCCTTAAATAATGACTGTATTCCAGTACAAAACCAAAAAAATTCAGGTTTTTTAGAAAGAAAATTATCAATATATTTGCAGCATTACTGTTAGAGAATGTTAGTTTCCACGGCAGGATAATTCCAAAAGATTCAGACTGTTAAATAACAGACGCATATACTGGACAGAGCATGAAAAAATGATGTTACAGTAGATTTGACCTTGAAAATATACTTGTTTTATTAGTATAATGCTTTTTATAAAACTCGCAGCAGTGTTCCTTAAGTCTTTGAAATTCCTGATTTTATTATTTCTAAATATTAGGTAAAATAAATATCAAGTTTTTCTCCATAACGAAAGACTTAAAACTCAGTAGTAAGCAGGTAAATTCAATTAATATTCTGATTTTAATGTGAATGTTTATTTCATGTTTGAAAAACTAAACTGCAAAGATTAAATTTTTTTTTAATTGCTTCAAAAAATCAAACCAGTAAAAAAGGTCCAAAGTAGTCTGAGGGGAAATTTTTGAAACAGATTGAAATGTTAAAATACTGAGCTCCGAAGTGTTAAACCTTAGTAGTTTACCATAAGGGTGATCCACAGTCCCAAAGTAAGCACAAGGAAAAAGTGCCTCTGAAAGCCTCTGCCAATCAGGCATAGAACTTTGCCAAACTCACCAACAAGAAATATTGAGAGGCAGAAGCGTTAAACTTTGTATTCCTAAAGGATTTGGACAACTTTCCCCAATCTGTAAAGTGGTTTCTTATCAGTTAGGAGGTCTGAAACTTCACTTCAGCATAGCTGCATACAGCAGCCTTTCTTCCAAAACTTTGCCAGTAGCTTCTCTCCCTGTGCCAGTAACTCAATGAGCCAAGAAAATCCAAACTGTTGACCATCAATCCAGCAGCAGATATGTACCAAAGTCACATCTATCAGAAGTTTTGTTTCTGAACTCAGCTGCCAACATTGTACCTACTGAAGGGGGACTTTCCTTCTCTATCTAAGAACAGTTTTATCCTTCACTAGCAGAAAGGTCTGTTAAGTACTAGTATGGATTGGGTAAGCAAAAACTCTTCACAATAATACCGCAGCTCAGTGGAGCATGGTCCACTAGCATGGACTGTGTATAAATCTCCGCACCTAATAATCCTTGAGCAGTCTATAACTAGAGAAGTTTGACAAGGCATGACAGAAAATAGAGAAGGCTCTTTCCAGACTGTGAAGGGATAACATTTACATCATATTATCTGACTGGTAGAAAGAGAAAAAAACCATGCCAGACAGCATCCAGGAACATTTATGCAGGTCTCTTGTAGATTCTTTTACAATTCAGTGTGGGATAATACTATACATAGCATTTATAAACCGCATTCAGGTGGGAAAGATTGTTTAAGTTGTGATCTGGATCAGCATTAATCCAGTTCAAATACTAGCAAAGCAGAGCAGAGATTAAGACTGTGTGGTAGGCAAAGAAATCCAGTGTTTTATGAGGAACTCCAGAAAGTTCAGATGAAGGGGAAGCCAAAGGGATGTGCATTCACATCAGAGCTGTGTGATTTCTTTGTAGGTAAACTAAAAAAGCTAAGGAATAAAACATCAGAGTAAGAATCAGTTGAGATGGCAAGGAAAGCAGCTAATAAAGAAGCACAGAAGAGGTAGCATGGCAGTCATGCTTCTCAGGTCATCCTATACAGTAACGGGATGTCCTGCATTAAATAACTAGATCTTTCTTAGAATAACAATTAAAACAAAAACCTAACAAAACCAAAACCCAAATCAGAACAGCAAACCAAACCAAAAAAAAAAAAAAATTGCAGTAAAGAGTGGATTGATACAGCGTTAACTATGTTTCCTGTACAATAAAGAGTCAGATTTGCTGGGCATGTGCAGTATTGTGCATTTGTTCATACTGGACTCCCACTTGAACACTTGTAAGGGTTGAACAGCTCTGATATAAAAAGACATTTCCTTTCACACCTGAGTGTGAATTTGAATAATTAGACAGGATTATTTGTATAATAATACAGGACTTCACACCAGGAATTTTTGGCAACTATTGTATGTTGGAGACAGACAACAAAAAGGAGAGTCCAAAATTAGGAGGACTAGTAAAAACTAGGAGAATTCATGAAACAGATCAGGTACAAGCAGCTATCATCACTTTCCACAGCTCAAAAAAGGCAAGCCTTATGCCTCACAGGAGATGGCAAGTTCTGCAGTAGTTCTCACAGATTTTCAGAAGCAAGACTGATCCTTTGTTCCAGAGCTCCCCTACTGTATATTCAAGCCATGCTACTGGCATGAGAGAGGCAGGGAGCATATTCTTTGAAGTGTACTCCCAGGTGGTATGCATGAATGGAAATTCACACTTCTGAGGAAATGTTTAGAATTTTCCATTTGTTGCAAAATTAAAGTAAAAATACTCTAGATGTGGAACCGAAGATTTCAGAGTTAGTGGCAGAGTCAGTAAGTTAACATAGATGGGCAGACAATCACCACTGCCCGTTCCGAGCAGCCTGAGTGCAAGCCAGCTCCATTCACAAGCTATATAAATATGCCATAACTAAACTGTCCTTTGTCAGGGTGTCCGTGGGGTGACAGCTACAAGGACCATATATGATTGCTTCTGACAGGCTTCAAGCAAAAGGAGCCTGAGCCCATCAGCCTCTGCCTGTGAAAGCATTTTCTCAAAAGTGGTATATCTGGACTTGATCATGCCTTTTATTTATGCTAATGGTTCACTGATCTTATTGGTGTCAAACCATATCACTACTGAGCTGCCTTGTTACCCAGGTGCGTGACTGTATGGTCTACGTTCCCTACTTTACCAGTGCCAGCAGCCTCTATATCTTGGTCCAACAACAATCTCTGGCTTTTCTTCATCTCATGCCCTCTGCACAGGGTGCCTGTCCTGGAAACTCTAAAGTCCATTCCCTAGACACTTTTCTTTCACAATACCTCAATGATATTAGCAAACAGGACATTACATCCTAATTAGAATAAAACAACAAATAAACAAGCCCTCTTAACTGCATTATACCAAGCACCATCCCTTGCCAAGTGACCACATAATCTTATTGTTGTTTCTCCTGTCATTCCTCACCACCTTACTACCCAACAATTACTCTATGCCTGTAATTAGTTCACACCGCTGCAACAGGAGATACTAACTCAATACCTTGAGAATGCCTGAACATTTCTAAAACCAGAAGGATTTTGCAGGAGACAGCAATGACTGGTGGCAACTGCTTGGAAAGTCCCTCACAAGAAGTGGTCCTATGTCCTTTTGCTTCAGAAAGACACTTAGCCATCCCTATAAACCAACAGCACTAGCTGCATTCCTTCTGTCTCAGGCCCTGACCTAATGAGATCTCTGGCAACAAATACATCTTCCCTTTCTCAGTGCAGTTCTCCTGGTATCAGTGGAACTGTTAAAAGTAACTCAGGTGAACATGATTTGCTCATAATAAGCGTCTAATACAATAAGGAATGTCTATTCAGTTTAAATTAGGTAAAGATTTCACATCCCTTCACTTTTGAGAAGCACTCATCATAGACAGACATTGCTTCTTAATGAGACCACTAAATCAAGCATGGCGAAAATGATAAAATTTCTTTACATTTTTTATTGTTTTATTCAGAAAAGAAATCAAATGTGTGCTGCAATTTGCTGTGCAGTACCTGAAATACTACAAGTTTTTTCTTCTAAACATAACCTATAATCATGTTATGGATTTGCTGGCATCAAGATAATATTATGTAGAGTTATTCTACTTGTTCTCTGTGCCTGCTATAATCTTGCTTTGTAAGCATTCTTGAAAGCATGAGATTTAAAGGACTTAGAGCTTTATAGTTGTTTTACATCTGTTGACTAGTAGGAAATATTGGATAGCTGATCCCTTCTCTGTAGTGAACTCATAAAGCCTTTTATAAGCATTATTTGAATTACAAACAAAAAAATGCTCTTTTTTAGGCTATTAAAGACAGAATTAATTTAATAAAACCTCTAAAAGTCTTTTAAGTGATAGACAATACACTGATTATATTTTACTCTATTTTCTAGTTTAACAAAGCCCAAATTGGTTCAAAACCAGTATTTAAAAACCTCTGCGAATGAACATAATAAAAATTGCAATGTCCCATACTCAACCTTAGGAAATCGTAGAATAAAGGTTATTTGTACACCATAAACTTGAAACAAAATTACAGGATCACTATTTGTTTTTCTATGACCCTAGTTTCAATAAGTCCACTGCATAAATCCACAGTTTGTGGAAAGAATGAGCATTAAGTAGAAAATGCCATGTCTGTCCATAGGATCCTTCCATGGGTTTGGTTGCTTTATAATTTCCCTCCACCAAAAGCAAGGTCATCAAGTTCCCTACTCTCCAAGTTCTGACTCTGAGACCTCAGGAGTGTGATTAGGAAAAATGCTGGGCAAGAAGAGGAGGATAAACAAATTCCCTCTGTGCTCTGTCTTACTTTTGCAAAATGGGTGTGTTAGTGTCTCTTATCTGACATGCGTATTCCACAGAGCAATGTGTTATTATCCAGGAAGAATTTGTGTAGTGCAAAACACTGCAGAAGAACCCTTAAATGCTAAAGAGATACCCTATGAAATCTTCAGCAATCCAGGTGTGAGCTGGATAGATACAGCACTGGTCAGAGCCAGCAGGGCTTCTTGAGAGGAAAGTCGTGCTTCTCAAACCTGATTTCCTCTTATGGCAAGGTAAACCACTCAATTGATCAAGGGAAGCCATTTGGTGTAATCTTTTTGGATTTCAGTAAAGCTTTCAATAGTGTCTCTCACAGGATCCTTCTGGACAAAATGTCCAGCATAGCTGGATAAACACATGATGTGGTGGGTCATAGGTCGCGCACAGGGGTAATAGTGAATGAGATGACAATCAGATTGGTGACCTATCACTAGTGGGGTTCCACAGGGCTCTATCTTGGGCCTTGTGTTATTCAACACCTTCATGAATGACTCGGATGCAGGACTGGAAGAGATACTGAGAAAGTTTGCAGATGATACAAAAGTGGGAGGAGCTGCTGACTCCCTCAAAGTCAGGGAGGCTCTGCAGAGAGACCTGGACTGAGTAATCACCAGCCATATGAAGTTCAACAAGGGAAAGTGCCAAACTCTGCAGCTGGGACAGGATAACTCTGGATGTATGGACAGACGGGGGAATGAGATGCTAGATAGCATTGCTGTGGAAAGGGACTGGGGGGGCCTGCTCAACAGCAAATTGAAAAAAAGTCAGCAGTGCCCTGGCAGCCAGGTGGGCCAACTGTGTCCTGGGGGCATCAGGCAAAGCTGGTCAAGAGAGATTAATATTGTGTGTCGTTTTGGTCAACACAATATATGACAGATATTAAGCTATTGGAGACCTTCCAAAGGAGGGCAACAAAGATGATGAAGGATCTTGAGAGGAAGCCATATGAGAAGCAGCTGAGGTCACTTGGTGTGTTCAGCCTTGAGAAGAGGAGACTGAGAGGAGACCTCATTGCAGTCACAACTTCCTAATGAGGGGAAGAGGAGGGGAAGACACTGACCTCTTCTCTGTGGTGACCAGTGACAGGACGTGAGGGAATAGCCTGAAGTTTTGCCAGGGAAGGTTTAGGTTGGATATTAGAAAGAGTTCCTTCACCCAGAGGGTGGCTGTGCACCAAAACAGGTTTCCCAGGGAAGTGGTCAGAGCACGAAGCCTGACAGAATTCAAGAAGCATTTGGACAGTACTCTCAGGCACATGGTATGACTTTTGGGGATGGTCCTGTGCAGCATCAGGAGTTGGATTCAATGATTATTATGAGTCCCTTCCAATTTGGCATATTCTGTGATTCTGTGAACATTTAAGAAGTGGGACCAGAGCATGAGTCACAGAGAGAATAATCTACAGGCTCTCATTTTTGACACGACCCCTGTTTCACGTTGTTGAGTTGTTACCCTTTTCAGGTAATTCTGTTTCCAGTGCTCACATACCTCCTGGAAAACTGTTTAAGCTACCAACTGCTTGTCTGTACAAAATTTTTTTGATAAATTTAGCTGTGTGAGCCAGGAGACAGGAAGTTTATTGTTTTCTTTATTTGTCTCATTGAAGAATATAACTTTCTACTGCAGTTCTACATCTGAAACTATAGAAAAGGGAAACCTGAGACAAAAGAAGCAATCTATTACAAAGACACTAATTTCACTTATAGATAAATTAGAAAACAGAAGCTATTTATTTGGGCAGACAAATAAAAACAGTAACAACGAAAGAGTCAGAAAATAAACCATAGTAAAGTACAGGGACATGAGAAGCTCTTTCCATTGCAAGTAGCAATCCAGAACAGGTACAGCATACAAAAAGTCACTAATCACCATCACTGCTGAAAGTTTAGGCTCAGAAAATCAGTGGTGGGTTCTAAAAAGGGCACCCATACCTAACACATCTCAGGCAACAACCGCCATTTCCCTAGTCACTCCAAATACTCCACATAGTCCCTGACCAGTTAGGAGCAACTTCATCGAGACAGGGTGTTTCAGTTGCCATGCCTGTTGTTTAGTCATTAGCCTTCTTCCCTTTGAAGACTTCCATCAAGGATACCAATTAATGCAAATGGCTTGTAATTAGCAGTGATGATTTTTGTAATGTGGATACCTTCTCAGTGTGAACAGGAATGAGCCACCAACTCATTTCACATGAGGCAACCATCAGGAGGTAAAGATTTGCAGTTAATAAAGGCCCATGTGAGAACGAAACCGGTGACTCAGAAGAGTAATGTATTGTCTTGCAATACTGGTCCCCAGTCCTGGCACCACTAATCTAACTGGATCATTGTTTATCCTTTGTTTTAGTGAGAATGTGAAAATTCTCTTAACACTTACTTCACATTTAATTTCCTCATAGATGCATGTTGTATGTAATAAGGCTGCTGCCTCCTGACAGGGCATCTTCTCCATTACTTGGAGGGGAATTTAATCCCTCAGTATGCCTTCTGTTTTCATCTGTCCAGCTCCACTCCTCTCATGCCAGCACAATGCCTTTGTCTTCTGCCTTCTTTCACACTGCTAATCCTCCTCTTGACCCACTTTGGTACCACTCTCCTTGCTCTCCTGGAAACAGATGTACAAAGGCTACTAATAAATAAGTTCCAGTATCTCCCTTCTCTTCTCAGCTCCACTTAATGTGACCAGGGTCTAATTTTATTATGATTTTGAAGTTCTTCACTTGAGTCATTCCCTTTTGTTCCTTGATCCCTGCTACTGTCTTTTCTGTAGTCACAACACTCAGTATTTCACCTCTGGTCCATATTTGCATTTATCACCTGTAGAACGTGCTGGCTGCCTTCTCTGTCTTCTGACATCCCCTTAAACACATTTCTTTGACACAAAGCATGAAATAACACTCGAGCTCACTCCACTGCCCCAAACATATGAGCTCCCACTCAGTCCTTCTTCTCTTTTATTGGCTGATCATGGATCAGTTACCATGGATCAATAATCCTTTGTGGCTCCTAATTGCTATTTTTTTCTCCCTCATAGACAACTCTTCCTTCTCTCCTCAGCCCAGTGATGACTCTCTTGTCTGTGTGGCAAAGGTGGCTAAAAGCGAACCTCCCCCACTCCAGGTCCTGTTGCAAGGGTACCTTGGACGTGCCCTGCTCCAGGGTAGGAGCTCCCTGCTACTCGGACCTGCCCTGCTCATACCCTACTCCAAGGTGGCATCTGCAATCAGAGCCACCCTCGGGCAGCCCCTGGATCCCTCTGGGCCTGCTGTGGGGCCTGCCTTGGACCTGCGTGCCACTGACTATCTCCTGACTCGCTGCCACCATTTCCTTTACAACATGTTTGCTTTGAGGGAGGGTTCAAAATGGGGGCCTCTCTCTCCTAGGATTCCCCCTCCACCAGCCCCAAACAGTTCTCCCTCATGGTTCAATCCTAGGTCTCCCTCCCTGGAAGCATGGCTCTGCATCACCTTCTCTTCCTCCTATGTTTTGAGCTCCTTCAATTTTTCCAGAACCCCTCAGTAAACCCATGCTCCCACATACCCGGTTGTGCTATGACTCACCCTGCCAAGCTAACCTTCTAATTATTTGTAATTAACAATAACAAGAAGGAACTGACATGAAGTGGAGATGATCAGGTATGAGTTCAGTGCAAATGCTTAGAGACACAAACAGTATCATATAAGACTGAATAATCCTATAATCATTCTGTGTACTTTCCTCTTTCCATAACCTCTGCCTGACACCATCATGCCCTGTGTCCTATCATGAGATATCTAGCCTTGATTTTAAGCAGAGGCCATCCACTTTTATATATACAGGTGCTCAGCACTAACAGAGAGGTAAGAACATCTGAAAATCAGGCTAGGTTTTTAAATTTTCTATGTAAAACAACATCAAACATAACTGTTGCTGCCTGTGCTAATATATAATACAAGACATTTCAATTACCTTGAGCTTGTCTCAGCTGCCTTGGATTTCCTGTACTAAAAAGTCCAGCCTTTCCTGTTCTACCCACTTATTACACCTCTCATGCATCTTTTACTGCAGACATCCATAACCTAATGTAAGGGCAGACATAAGAATCTGGCCTTGAGGAAGATATGCAAATTGTGGTTTTTTCCATAGAAGATTAAACTTGCTTTGATGGTACAACCTTGCTACCTTTTTCCCACTCTCCTTGACTTTCTTCCTCTGCTACAGTCTACTTCATAATGCAATATACTTTCCCCTTCTTCTCGCACCAGAATTCAGTTGTCTTAATCCACTGGAATCAGAAGTTCACTATAAAAGCCATGTCACTTTCACTTCTCCAGCAAAGGTCATTCCAAACTCATAAAATGTCTTTGGAATTTATTTATGTATAGGAAAGAAGGAAAAAGTCTTATCATAATAAGCTATAAATTACAGAGGCTACTGTATCAGCAGAAAATTTTATATGTATAGAATTCTCATGAATTGTCAGAGTTTACTAATAATTTGATTATAATTTTTGTTTCTGTGAAATCAGTGAAACACGATCAGGAGTAGGTGAGGTCTCCCTGATCTGGTAGTAAGATTGGAAAAGTGACATCAAAGCTTCTTTTATTCATCTTATTAACACCGTTGCTGTGTTGGTCATTTGATGTGAAATACTGTGAATTGAGTCGTTCAGAAGAAAGGTCCACAAGAATGTCCAAGGTATTTGAGATGACCAGGTTTTAAAGGGATTATTTGTATTACCATAATGCTTTGGAGCATTTTGTCTAGGAAGACCTAGTTCTGTGATAGGTTATCAGACCCAAAGTTCTTAAATCCAGGTAAGCAATTTACTTGAGCTGGTCTCATTCCCCAGGGTGAGGAATGAGATAAAAACCAGTCCACCCCTGGCTAAGATTCTCAGAGTATGGAGAGACACCCATGCACTCATTCACTCACTCATGGAGAACACTTGTCCCACCTTTTCCTTTGCCTCACTTTTGAAACTGTCAACAGAAATAAGTAGTCATTTTCATGATCACTCAGTATATGCAAGGGAGGCAGTGTGGATTAATCTTCGTTTCTAGCCTGCCACATAAGGTCAGCCCCACAATCTGGCAAAGTCTGGGTGAGTTCATTCATTCTTCCACTCAGAATCCTTAGTGAAAGCAACAACAAAATGCCTCATTGCTTTTTAACCTCTGAAAAAAAGAGTTTAGAAACTGCTCAGCTGGGCTGAAACTACAGTTTGGTAGTAATGCCTTTGTGTAAGGTACTGTTTCCATTAACTCTTGTATGTTTTCTTCATGTTTCTTTAAATAGTAGGCAGGAAAAATCAAGGTGTTTCTTTAAATAGTAGGCAGGAAAGGACTCTAAAATGATCAATCAGGATAACATCTTACTCCTATTCAGATCACATCTACTTGAGATAGATGATGGAAAATGGATTTTTTCCCCATGATTTCACAGTAGAGGAAAAAAACAGTTTCAAATGTAGTCTTATGCTATATCAGTATGACAGAACCTTTCAAATCAATTTTGTTTCCATACTGAAGCTGATTTACATGGATAAATCCCGGAGGCTAAATCTTCACTTTCTATTATACTAATTTCCAAATAATCTTGATGCATGATACTTGTCTCAAAATTTAAATGGATTTAAATATGCATATTTTAAGGGAGTTTAACCTCTTGATTTGTATATATTGGTCTAACACTGTGGCAATTCAATCAAAAATATGTCTGCCAGTATTGATATTAATAAGGCATAGAGAGTATAAAGCCAGACCAAAAAAAGAAAAAAAAAAAGCTGTGGTCTATGCCATGCATGATTCTAATTGAATCCTTGGGTATGCTGGGGGTTACTTATATGGACCTATAATTTTTTTTTAATTCACATTTACTTTTAGAATCCACTTAATCAGGCACAAAATTACCTATTACTGATGGGCAGCTGAAGGATCCATCTGACTATTTGCAGAAATAAAAAAATAGCTTTAAAGTGACAGAATCTTTTTCTAGTTTCCTAAGTAACCTGGAGAATGTCGGAACCTTTGTTCAGTATTGCAAAGTACCGTATACCCGAGCTTTTTTTTTTTTATTTTCATATATAGATTACATAAAGTGATTTCATGAAATGGAATAATTTCAGAACCCTTAAAAGGATTACAGAATGCCCTAGAATATTTGAGTGACTAGTTGCATCACTGGGTAATATATTTTGTTAGTTTTGCTACTGGCAAATTAGTGCTCGGGGTCATACAAGTATGTCTGTACATTTGCAAAAATATATTTTAAAACTTCATAAAGATGTTTTGGTAAGAGAGATTTGATAAAGGATCATTTTTTCTATTTTTTTTTTCTTAGCAATGTTACTTCCTGTGCCCACCACTCACACCAGAGAAATGTGTGTGCTAACTTTTACCTGATCTTTTAATCCCTTACTTCCATTCAAGTACATATGCTCCCAAGCTAAAGTTTTACGCTGCGTTTTCTCTTCGTTTCAATAGAAAAGATTAGAAGAATTGCCCGACAAGCACAAAATGCTGACCGTATAAGTGTCTTTCAAGAGAAGGTAGGACATTTCTCATATAGAGGATGCAGACAAGTACCTTTCTAATATTAATCTTCCAATATGCAAAATTACAACAGGGATGTTATGTGTTTAAGTAAAAAAAGGTCAAGCAGTACACCACAGTGTCTTATTTAAGACAGGATCCAACTTGGGAAAGAATTTGAGAACCTTTGTTCCTGATGCAAATTCTTATACTAAGAATTTTCAAGTGGCTTTCCCTCCTTGGGCTCAGAGTCTAGGACAAAGGTGTACTTTCAAAAAGGTATTTCTCCTTAACCTGATCTAAACATCTTATTTTGCAATATGAAAATAAAGGTGAGGGAAGAATACAGAGCAGAAGCTACACTAAGCATAAAGTTACATAAGGATTTAGAAACCACTCAGCACCCTGGTTGCAAACATAAACACTGCATACAAATAGCTGATTCACTTAAATTATTTTAGTGAGGTGTATTTCAAACATCCACAAACAACAAGCATCCTACAACAGGATTTGGGGCCTTTACATTCAGTTTTAAAAATCCTACCTTCAAAGTCAGTTTATTTGCTTACACCAGCCTCAATTATAGCAGCACAAACATGATTTTGGTACCTAAAGAAATTACAGCAGCTGAAATAAAGGTTTGTACCTTTTCCAGCACATAGACCATCAAACTAAAAATGCTTTTTCCATGTCAGGAAGTACTATAGCTCAAGTATATTTTCTGTTTCAAATGCACATAAACTGTATGCTTATTGGTGTCATAAACAAAAAGGGAGATCTTTGTAAGATATGGTAGCTGTATGTGTGCAGGACAATTAGGAAAGTCATGGCCTCCCATGAATAAAATCAGCCATTATCTCTTTAAGAAGGTAGACAGCTGGGAAGCTGAATCCTGCTCTCTATAGCAAGTATATATTTAACTTCACTGAACTGCCTAGAGTTACATTAACAAATTCATCTGAAGAACTCAAGTGGGTCTTCCTGTCTAGACTTGAGAAGTAAATAAATATTACCTAATGCATGGTATTCAATACACCACCACCAATCACGTTTATACACACTTGCTGCAAGATCAAGCAAGCCAGTGATAACTCCTCTACTATTTTGGGTTGACATCTGTTCTTTGTTTAGTCTGCATTTTAGTACTCTGACTGTCTGTTCATTGCATTCAGCTGCTTTGATTGATTCACTGATGGCAATTGATGTCTGCATTTAAGACCAGGCCCTCATTCCAGGTCAAGTAAGCAACTGAGCTGCTATGTGCTTATATATGTCTAGGAGCTATGTAATATCTAAACAGAAATCAGTTCAGCTCCACAAGTAAGACCTTTTCCCCTTACATGGAGTCATGAATCCTCCCTAATCCTACCTCTTTGCATAGTTATAACTGACAAATGGCATTGCCTTCAGTTTTGAAAAGCAATTACTCTTTACTCATTTAAGTACATGCTTAGCAGCAGTGGGATGGTAGAAAACAGCAGGCTACCACTATGTTGTTCACAGATGTTTTGAACTCCTTTACAGAAAACTTACTGCATGCCATAAATCTTACTTGCAGTTGTTTAATGGTATCAGTTGGGTAGAACAAGGCCAAAGTTGACACTAAGTCACCCTTTAATCTTATTACCCTTTTAGTTTTATTTTACTGGGTTTACTATTTGACACAGTAAAGCACAATAGAGGGGCAATGATAGGTACAGTCAATTCATTTTACCTTGCAGGTATCAGGGTACTCACTTCTTTGGTGGGTAAGAGCAGTGCTTCCACATCAAGTAGAAGAGAAAGCTTATACAGCTTATTATCATAGCTACTATACACACCAAGTATTATCCTGAAGAGAGGAGTTCTTTTCAGTGTAAAACACGAATGCCGAGATGTAGCATCTTGAAGAAATCCATATTTTGGTTTTTAGCCTCTAGGACCATAATTAAGTGTGAAGGTCTAGATCATCACCCTAGCAAGATCCACAAGCAGTTGCTTTAGGGATGCAGTTACAATTAATAGCAGTGTACTTGTGTTCATGAGGGCAACTGGGCATAGAAAGAGACAAGCTGTTCAGGGTTAGCACCTGTCATCCATACCCTGACCTGTAGCAGACTTTTAAAAGATAACATAAAGAAAGCAAAACCTTTTTTTGTACTGCAAAAACACAGTATGTTGCCTTATAGTGCAGAAAGAGTAGAGAGCGCTGCTTCAGATTTCCATTTTCTTTATTGCCAACAGATATTTAAAATGCCAAGGTCCAAAAAACATGTAATAAATACTTCACTTTAGGCTGTAATAAATTAAAAAAAATTAACAAGGAATGCACTTCGCCAGCCACAAGTGTGGGTATTTTTGAAAAGTAAGGGGGGGAAAAAAAAAAAAGTATGGCCATAGTTCACAGTTAAGCAACCAGAAGCTGCTTGTTACAATTATCCCCAACAACGGAGCTCTCCCTTCCCTCCCTTTCCAGATGTGTATTTCACAGTTTAAATCCATCAGAGATGCTCTTTTATAGAGCAAGCAGACACTCTCTGCTCCGAGTTCAAGTTAAATATATCTTTAACACATATGAAGCACGGAAAATCATGATCCAAAGAACTCCTTGTCACAACAGTTTAGTCCAAAAGTAGGTTTAGGCTTCCAATAGATGTGTGTCCAGCACACTAGGATAGTCAAGTTTTCGTACCACCACACATCCATCAATATACTAGTTGCTCCATCATCTCCACTGCAGATTCACAGTGAACAAGAAGGTCCATTTTGGTTTAACTGAGCCAGTGCCTTCAGTTGTATCGCTGCAGCAGCATGTTCAGAGCATATTCCATTCTGTGTTTTAGTTCCAATGAACATCCAGAGACCAAAAGAGTTGTCAGACGAAACGTTGTTGACATCCTGTCTTCATTGATGTATGTAAGGAGATACTCCTCACTCTGATTGCAAATTATGACTTTTGTGTGATCATGATAGAAATTCACCTGCAAAAGAGAAGTGAGTTCCTGTTTGTATACTTTCTCCTCTCATTTTGAGACTTAGCTAGTTTTATTGCTAAAGTATTTTAAGAAATATTTTCTACAGTGATGCTACCATACTTACTTGAAATGTGCCATCATTGAAAAGCATCATTAATGCTTTATCAGATTTGAGCCACTGTAAGAGATAAAGCCTAGGCCTGCGTACATCTGTTAGGCTGGGCAAGTCTCCTCCCTAGGAAAGCAAACAGCCTGTGTTAAGTACTCAGTTCACATTTAGTGTACTTTTACAGCTCAAGACCTAGAGATGCTTAACTTACATCCATGAGGTTCTCCTCCATATAGTGAGAGAAATACTTCAGTACAGTTACTTGGCTAATGAACTGTTCAGGAGCCTCTGTGGCTGAGAAGACAGAGCATTGGCCTAGCTCAGCATAGTAGTGCACTGTCCTGGAAGAAAAGAAAAGAAAGAGGTTAGAGATGAAAACCAAGTATTTCACGTCTAAACTGCCTTACTGAGTTGTTGTTGGCTTTGTAATGACTCTTACTTTTTGTCTGGCAGAAGGCTCATATGTGCCCCATTGTTGAAAAGGACACCAACAGTGTGGTCTGACAGCTGGTACCCAAAGCCATACTTGTTAGAGTAGTCCACCCATTTTGTAACCCACTGGAAGGATGCTGTCAGCTGTTCTTTGGGAATGTTGTCTGCTTCTGGCATGTTCTCCAGACATCCTCGCAATACCCTTGCGACTGTATCAGCAACACTTCCCATGGTACTGTCTTCCAGACCTGAAAAGGAATGGTTAATTACTGCACTGACAAGAGTACATAGCAGATTTTAATTCTAAACTTCTCAGTTACCTAGATTTTAATTTTAAGAAGTTTAGCTTTCATGACTTTCCAATTTTAATTTTTCAAAAATATTGGCTGTAAAATTTAAAGCATAAAAAATAGGAGATGAAAGCAGACATTTGTTTCGAGCATTAAAGGCATGAAGAAAATTAAGGTGTGATTCAGAATCAGAGATTACATTTTGCAGCACTTACATTCACTGCTACTGCTGCAGCTTCCCAAAGTTCCTCTAACTATCATCCGAATAGAGTCTCCAATCTGCTTAGTTTCTGGCAATGCTCCCGGCTTTGCTACTGTTGTGATAAGAGGCTGGATCTCCTAGAAGAGATGTCAGACATGTAAACATCAAACATAACACAAAGGCAAGGTTTATACACAAGTTTTGCATGGCTTTCCTATTTCTCAACAAATGATAAATTATAGGGAAACTAGTATTAATGTTTCCAGCAAGTACAAAGAGCTGCTGTTAGACTGAGCTTAGACCAACATGCCAGGTCTTTCCATTCTTTAGATCTTCAATTTGCATCTCACAGGCTATTAATCAGTTCTCTGCTCTCCTGCCCTAGCAAGGGAACAGCTGTGTGCAGGTCTGAACGCCAAATGGCATGAGTTAGATCCCAGTAATTTATTCTTTTAAGAAGTCCTAGTTACTCATGAACTGAAGCCTTGTATTTGGAATATTGAGAAAGAGCATCTGGCAGACAAGTTACCACATAGCCAACAATGGAGTCTAGGCAGATACTATAATTACTCAAAAGCCAAAATTTATAGTCTCCCTACAAAGGCTACCATACCTTGGTGATGCTTGGTTAAGCCCTCTTAGAGTAACTCGGTTAATCATTTAAGCTTGATTATACTGTGTACAGTCCCAGCTCTGATATCCAAGTCAAATATAATTTAATTATAGCTACTCCACCCAACTGTTACTGGATTTGATTTGAATTGAACTGAACTTGCATATACCTCATCTGTTCTGTGTTTGGGGGTTTGCTGAGTTATTGAGGTCTTCTTCAAATCATGCCTGAGCCTGTAGATTTCTTCATCTTCTTTAGCTAGTTTGTCTGCAATACAGGAAAAAAAACCCCACTCAATCCGGGAAGTGCTGTTCAGTTACAGAAAGCATAACAAGTTATCTGTGGAAAGAACACTATCCCCCTTCAGTAACTTCTTCTAAACATGCCACAGTCTCCAAGAATGGAGATGCCATTATACACAAGTCACTAAGAGAATAAACTTCAACATACAGTGCAAGCTAACAAACAGATGACCAATTTATATTGTCAATATGCCATAAGAAGCATTCACTTATGTAAGCGGGCGTAGGTAGGCAGGCTATCATCTATACGTACTAAAAAAGAGGTCAAAATAGCCCAGGAAAACTCTGAGACAGATGTAAGTGCTCCATTGCTATCTCATAGATGTGTATTACCAACATGACCCTGATGCAATAGAGATAAGTTTTAGGTCTAACTACAATACACTTACTATGTGTGTCAAAGTATCTGGCTTTATCCTTTTTACCACCAAAGAGAGCAGCAGCTGCTTTTTTGAAGAAATTTTTAGCAGGACTTGACAAATGGAAATCAGGAATGGTGTGACAACAGCTAGCAGAAAGTCTATCAGGTGTAAAGCCCTATGGAAATACAATACAAAGAAATTTTAGAACAGTGCATTTTTGTGTGGATACTTTTTCAGCTAGAACACTAGACAGTACAAACCTGTAAAAAAAATTCATGTCGAATTATTTCATCTAAACTGGGCCGATCTTCAGGATTTTTTGACAACATGCTAGCAATTAAATGTTTTGCAGGTGCCAAGAGAGATGAAGGCAGGCTGTATCTTGCTTCCCTTATACATCTGTATGTTTCTTTAAGATTTGTAGTCTCAAATGGGGGTCTTCCCAACAGCATTGTATACCTGTTTAAAAGAAAAGGAAAATTATTTTATTTTACACACCCACAGTACTTATCTACAACTACAAAAGAGGCTTCATCTGTCTCCTAACATGAAGGAAAATTTCTGTACTTAGGCTACACATGTACAAAGGGCTGCAAATGGATGCAGTACTGCATTCCCTTTGAACTCTTAAAAGCCTAAGCCAGTGATAGAAATATTTCATTTCAAAGGCAATGAAGTACTTACATTACACAGCCTAAGGCCCAGATATCAGATTCACAGCCGTGCCCTTGTTTGTTGAGGACTTCTGGAGAGAGGTAATTTGGTGTGCCACATATTGTTCTGAAAAAAAAAAAAAAAAAAAAATCAAAGAAGCCACAGAGCTGGTTAGTATTTCTAACAAAAAGAGAAGAGAAGCTATTTTCCATAAGGCAGGTTTTTCTCTCAAGTTCAGACATGAATTTAAGAGATGCCTAAAAAGGAGCCGTAGGAACTTCAATAGCATACATGTTTTCCATTGTGCTCTTATGATACAGGAGAGACAGACTCATGCCTGCACTATTTGTCAGTCAGTACCCAGCCTCTAGCATTTTCTACTATTTAAAAGCAGAAGTCATAGCATAGCAGCCCATTTTCTAGAAGGGAAAGTCTTAATCTCAGAAACAATTAGTTTTTGCTATGTAACAGGACTTCTCATTTCTAAATGAATCTGGTTTCATTTACTACTAGACTATGCAGTGTTGATCCTCCTACCTCCTCCTGTGCTCCACTGGTTCCAGCCTAGCTGCCAAGCCAAAGTCACCCAGTTTCAGTTCCATGTTCTCATTGATGAAGAAGTTACCTAGCATACAGAGAAATACCATTTCTTGCAACGCAGTAATGCATTTGCCACAGGTGCTGAGTCATACTTTGTTCAAAGCCAGAAGCGAGCTAAGATTTTTTTTTTTCATTAGGAATGCTTAGTGTCATCCCTTAAGCACTCCAAGTTTCCACTGTAAAGACAGACTGAGCTGATTTTACTAATTAAGTTATCAATATACAAGAGTAAAATGGTACAACGCTGACAGAGCTGCAGGAGTGTTTTGAAGTTGGCATTGTGCAGAACTTACCTAGTTTAAGATCCCTGTGTAAGATTTCCTGTTCATGAAGATACTTTAGCCCTGACACAATTTGCCTGAGGTAGTATCGTACTTCTGGTTCTGTCAATACCTTCCTTGCTTTTAAGATGTGAGCCATTGACTGCAGAGAAAAAACAAAGGCAAAAATGTCACTGAACATTCATGCACAAGATTCACCTTAAGCAAAAG
This sequence comes from Pyrocephalus nanus, assembly GCA_038380795.1. Taxonomy (NCBI): domain Eukaryota; kingdom Metazoa; phylum Chordata; class Aves; order Passeriformes; family Tyrannidae; genus Pyrocephalus; species Pyrocephalus nanus. The sequence goes on along the minus strand of CM076263.1, from coordinate 26,332,675 downwards.
TAAATGAATACATGGAGAAACAACAACTAAAGCCACAAAAAATACCTTTTACACATCACACATATAAATTAGTTGCAGATTCCACGCAAGCAAATACCGAATTTCTCCTAGCTGATGCTCACCCTTCTACTGCAGTATTCCAAAAGAATGTAAATGTTCTCTCTGTCTTCAAAATAATGGTAAAACTGCACAACATGTCTATGATTAAGCATTCTGTGCAGCTCAATCTCTTTATCAATCTGAAAAGATAAGACGGGGAACAAAAAAAGGTGTTAGCCTTACTTCCACAACGTTGAGCAGACAGCTCTATCAGAACCATTTCAGGGAAAGGGCTAGGCAATCCAGCACACAAAGAGTTTGAGAGAAAGAAAAAAGCATTAATGCATACACACCTTCTCCCTTTGATGAGGTTTTGCTACTCTGCTGTGAGGAATGATTTTTGCAGCATAAACTTTATTTGTTGTTAAATCTGTCATTTCGTAACATTTGGCAAATCCACCCTAGAAAGACATAGGAGAAAAAGGCAATTAGAGCAGGTATGAAAGCAGTCGACACTTAGTCATTCACCAGCTCAAGTATTAGTCAAGCAGAGCAACTTCCTTCGCACTAGGCAATTTGCTAAGTATCCTGGGTTCATCGTCTATCTAAAGGTTCGCGCTCCCCACTCCCCAGCATGCAACACCTAAATCATTCCCGCGGCTCGCCCAAGCCGAAGGCACGATTCCTTCAGTATTTCGAGGCAGAGACGAATCGGGGGCAGGAAGGGTGCTCGGACCGGGCAGGTCGGGGATGGCAGGTAGGCTCACTCCCGCTCGGACAGGAGGGGATGAGCAGGTAGGCTCAGCCCCGCAAGGACAGGAGAGAGCCCGCCCCACCGAGAAGGGCGGCGAGCCGAACACAGCGGCCGCTGCCCCGGGACGGCTCGGGGCCTGCCGCGGCCATTACCTTTCCGAGCACCTTGCCGCGGCAGTAGCGCTTCCCCGTCGTGGGGTCGGTTATAATCCGGGAGACCTCGGCGGCGGGGTGGCCGTGTTGGTGCGGCTCCTCCGCCTTCTTCCTGCGCGACTCGCCGCCGGCCGCCCTGCCCGCCGCTGCCTCGCAGCACTTGGCACCGCCGCCGCCCGGCGGGTGCGCGATAGTCCGTAGCAGCTCCATGACCGCGCCTCGCCTCCGTCCGTCCGTCCCTATTCTTCTTTCTGCTTCACCCGTCGTGCCTTTACCAACCCTAAACCCTCTTCCCGCCCCGCTCCGCACACCACTGAGTGCTCCGCCCCGGCTCGCCTTTATATAGCGGGTGGCGGCTCCGCCCCGGCACTGTGGGACGGCCCCCGCCGAGGCTCAGCTCCGCCCTCCAGGCTCGGCGGCCCGGCCCCGGGACGGCCCGAGGAGAGCGGGACCGTACAGAGCTGCATTTCTGTGCTCTCTGTTGCCCTTGCGACGGGACTGGAGTACCGCAGCTAGCAGGGACTGAGCCACGCTCTTGTTCCCCTGCATCTGCAGAGGCTCCTTTGACCGCGGCCGTCCCGGAGGGGGAGCTGAGCAAGGCGAGCTACATCACAAGTTGTGTTTTTCCTCACTCGAGGATTGCTCCGTGCGGGATAGTGGGAGTTGGAGATGGACGACCCGAGCTGTGGCCTGCAGGAGTAGCCCCTACCGCGAGCCTGTTTCTGCACATGAGGAAGGGGTTTTTCTCACCTGTGCCAAAGCAGCTCCATCACAGCAGAGAGACGGGGCCAGCACAGAGCTGAGGCCCATGGACTTGCTCAGACGGTGCAAGTCATTGGGGCACATGCCACAGGGGCTATCTTGTGCATCCTTTAGCAAGGAAAACCCATGCCTAGGGACACCCCAACCACCACCACCACCACCTCTCTGACAACTCTTTTCATAAGCAGAAACATCTCAAATGCAAATCAAGTTTGAAGACACCTGAAGGCAACTGAAGTAGTAGACCTCTGATCTAGGTGTTCGTGTACAGACAGTTTTTGAATAGTGAAGTGTATGTCTGGGAGAAAAAGTAATGAAATGTGAAACAGTTTGCATTTCTCCATTGTGGAGATGCAAAAATGCTGGAATTCATTACTTTCTTCATGTGTTAAGCATTTCTGAAGTAGTATTTGCTTGGTAGCACACACTAAGAACTTCTACCTACTTTCATTGTTGGTAAAAGTCAAAGACTAGTTGATTTAATAGGAATGACTCTCATAGCATATAAGTGTATAAATTATTTTAGTGTCAGTCTCTGAAAAACAATCATTTCAGATCTTGAACAGAAAAATATACTTATTTTACAGTGTCACCATCAGGATGCATGCCTTATCAGAACACACACACTCCCCCCAGCTAAAACGAGCAAAAGCACTGAATAACAATATTTGATTCCCTCCACTGGTATTGCAGTATGAAGGTAACAGTGCTCAAGGGTTAAATATATTGGATAGTGTACACCCTACTTCTACCCATCTGCAGTCTTCTACTGCTCATGTGCTTCTGCATTCAAGTATCTTCCTATCTCACTCTGCAAGGTATAGTCAGGTTATATTAGTATAAGCAGTGATTAATCATTGGGGTAGAGGTAAAAATAATAAGAACATAAAATTGGGAAATGCAGACACTGCTCAATCCTATCCCCCCTCCCTCCTTAGCCTTACAAACATTTCCTAGACAAATGTTTGTTCCCTCATGCATCTTTAACTTTTTCCAAATTAGTACTGGTTATTGCAAAATAAGTTGCTTAATGTAAACGTGATTTCTCGATGCTTTGTTTACTGTCAGTACGTTCCAGCAGGCTTATGGGGAGAGTGGAAATAGTCAGAATGGAAGGGCAAGTTTTCCCTCCAGTGGAAAGAAGTGGTATTGCATATGGTAAAAAGCAAATGTAAGAAAAACAAGCCTTGTCTGGTAAAAGTTTAGGGAAAATTGTTAAGCTTGACTTTAAGAGGACACAAGCACTTGGTTAAAGCTAAGTATACAAAGTGTTCTGCTAAGCAGGAGTGGAACTATTTGTTCTTACCTACTTCACTGAATCATAGAAGCATAGATTTAACTGGGTTGGAAGAGATCTCTGAGATCATCAAGTCCAATCCTTGATCTAGCCCCACTGAGATTACTAGATCATGGCACTCAGTGCCACATCCAGCCTCATCTTAAAAACCTCCAGGGATGGTGAATCCACCTCGTCTCTGGGCAGACCATTTTAATGCCTGATCACTCTCTCGGAAAAGAACTTCTAATATCCAACCTAAACCTCCCCTGGCAAAGCTTAAGCCCGTGCCCTCTTGTCCTATTGCTGATTGCCTGGGAGAAGAGACCGACCCCCACCTGGCTACAACCTCCTCTCAGGGAGTTGTAGAGAGTGATGAGGTTACCCCTGAGCATCCTCTTCTTCAGGCTAAACAACCCCAGCTCCCTCAGCCTCTCCTCATAGAACTTGTGCTCAAGTCCCTTCACCAGCCTGGTTGCTCTTCTCTGGACCTGCTCCAGCACCTCAATATTCTTCCTGAACTGAGGGGCCCAGAATTGGACACAGCACTCAAGGTGTGGCCTCACCAGTGCTGAGTACAGGGGAAGGATCACTTCCCTGCTCCTGCTGGCCACACTGTTCCTGATGCAGCCCAGGATGCCATTGGCCTTCTTGGCCACCTGGGCACACTGCTGGCTCATGTTCAGCTTCCTGTCAATCCAAACTCCCAGGTCCCTTTCTGCCTGGCTGCTCTCCAGTCACTCTGTGCCCAGCCTGTAGAGCTGCAGGAGTTGTTGTGGCCAAAGTGCAGGACCAGGCACTTGGCCTTGTTGAACCTCATCCTGTTGGAATCAGCCCAACTCTCCAGCCTATCCAGGTCCCTCTGCAGAGCCCTCCTGCCTTCCAGCAGGTTGACACTCCCTTCCAACTTGATGTCGTCTGCAAATTTGCTAATGATGGACTCAATCCCCTCATCTAAATCATCGATAAAGATATTAAACAGGACTGAGCCCAACACTGATCCTTGGGGAACACCACTGGTGACCGGCTGCCAACTGGATGCAGCTCCGTTCACCTCTCTGGGCCCAGCCCTCCAGCCAGTTCCTAACCCCTGTCCAAGCCATGGGCTGCCAGCTTTTCCAGGAGTATATTATGGGAGACAGTGTCAAAGGCTTTGCTGAAGTCCAGACAGATACATCCACAGCCTTCCCCTCATCCACCAGGTGAGTCACCTGATCATAAAAGGAGATCAGGTTGGTCAGACAGGACCCGCCCTTCCTAAACCTCTGCTGGCTGGCTCTGATCCCTTGTCCATCCTGTAGGTGCTGTGTGATTACACTTAGGATGATCTGCTCCATAACCTTGCCAGGCACTGAAGTCAGGCTGACAGGCCTGTAGTTTCCCAGGTGCTCCTTGCAGCCCTTTTTGTAGATCAGTGTGACAGTTGCCAACTTGCAATCATCTGGAACCTCCCCAGAGAGCCAGGACTGTTGGTAAATGATGGAGAGTGGCTTGGAGAGCTCTTCTACCAGCTCCCTCATCACCCTAGGATGGATCCCATCTGCTCCCAAGGACTTCTGTGGATCCAGGTGGCTCAGTAAGTCACAGACTATTTTCTCCTGGAACACAGGGGGGCTATTTGGCTTCCTGTCTCTGTCTACCAGCTCCAGAGTGCAGTTGTCCTGAGGGCCACCTGTCCTACTGGTGAATACTGAGGCAAAGTAGGTGTTAAGTACTTCAGCCTCCTCCTCATCCCTGTTAACTTTGTTTCCCCCCAAGTTCAACAAGGAAGCAAAGTCTCTAAGCTGTGTTTCCTCTGAGTTACAAGACGCTGCCAGACTGCCCCATGCAGCAGTTACTCTAAGACTGCTTCTCCCACTTTTGCATAGGGAGGATATGCTAAGGTTAGGATACCATTTACTGTGAGGTTTTACAAAACAAACTTTTTTCCATCTACAAGTGGTCTCTTGGATAAAATAACAATACCGTAAAGGCTTGAAACTGACCCTTTTAAGTCTTCCAAGGGAAAGCCCTTTGTTTTCAGTGCTCTGTAATATCCCACTTTTTCTTCCAAATTACATTAACAAAGTGCTGAAGCTTTCCTGCAGCATGCATAAGAAGCTCATCTCTAAGCTAGCTAAGATAGCAGGAGGTCTGTAGCCAAATCAGTATGCATCAATGCAGTTACCCTGCCAAGAAACAGGGCAAACCTAGCCCAAATTCTGGTTTCAGTCATGTGTTCTTTCTCTGTCTCCAGATAAAAGTAATCACTTAACCATACAGCTTCATTTTGACACAAGTGTACAGCTTTTCATAAAAGCCTTATTATTGAGGGTCTGGGGAGCCTGGATGCGCATAAATTCCTGATTTAGGTGAGGAATGGCAATTTAATAGAATCATTAGCTGCCTAATTACAGGCTTATGGGAAGAAAGTCTTGGCAGGAACCACATTTTCCTACCCTAACATAGGGAAAGTAAGGTGTTCAAAGATGTAAATCTCCAAAAAGAAGTGCATTAAGTCCTGGATGTCCAACTCCCTGCATACTACAGAGGTTTGGCACTGTGTTCATGGCCATGATTTTGCCAGGGCAACCAAAGCTTTATGTGAAATCAGGATCAACATCATCTACCTGGTTTCCAGACAGACTCTCAGCTGACCGTCCTGAGTATTTGGTGCAATGAATATGCTTTTCCTTCCCCAGTATCCCAGTCTGAGGCAATTCACTATGCTCCTACAGGCATACACAGCAATAACCCTGCAGTCCAAACTGGGCTCAGGTGTCAGTCCACACAGGTTTGGCAGGCAGCCCTGACGTTTTACCTGGCTGACCTCATCCTTTGCTTTCTGCTATTAGAACATCTCTCTCCTGCCTCCTGTTAGCTTTTAATAGGACTGTGTTTTTCATTTAGCTGGTCATGGAGTGCCCTCAGCTGCTGAAGTGAAGTTATGGCAGTTTGTCCAAAAAGAAGCATATTCTTCTTAAAGATGGGACAGACTAATGAGTTCCACAAATAGCATCTTCTCTATAAGATGTGTGAACATATATGGGTGATAAAAAATAAGGAGCTTACTTCTAGAACATCACCCTACAGAAAGTGTGTTATGGAAACTGTGGCTTTTACACAAAGTGCCTCATGACCTTTAGTGACTTGTCTTGAGAAACTATTGGTAATCTTACTGGGCTTTAGATATCGACTAAGTCTCATTTCTCCCCTTGGTTTCTTCCCTGACTTATCCTCTTCATTTCCACTTCCCTACCAGCCTTTTCTCACCACCCGACATGGGTCTGTACCTTCTCTGGGTTTTTTTTTCTACACTTTCCCTGTTCTGTGTTTCCAGTAAAGTACTGGAAACACAGTCATCCTTAACAAAATATAAAACACATAAAAGCTGGACTAGATATAAAACTAAACATTTGCTCTGATGCTGCCATGCAGTTTTAGTGTGTCATTTCCCTGTGGGATTTTATTGTCATAGATTGTCCTTACACACAGGCATGACACCATTTTTTCTCCCTAAATCATTGCAGAGCTAATGCAAACCACTTGTTTCTGCTATAATTCATGTATTTTAATTTCCTTTGTTTGAAGCTTGGCAAAGTTTCCAAAGACCTCAATTCTTTTGCAGTTTCATTTGAAGTGATCTTCTAATTAAAAAGCAGGCAGATTACCAAGAGCTTAAGGCAATCATATGTTTTCCCAGAAAGATCTCCAAAAAAAAGAAGAGAGTGCTTAGCCCAGTTGTCATACAGGCTGTGGTAGCTTTTGGTTCCTTCTGGAGTGTTGTAAAGATCTGTTCCCACCCTGCCTGTCTGGTGTGAGTTCCCTGGGGCAGGAAGGCAGGGTTGCAGTTGTGGTGGTTATTGATCCTGTATTAGGTCTCCAAGAGACACAAAGCTCAATTACCTGGATTTTAATGCATACTTACATGGTCAGGATTGATGGATGGCTCTGAAATGTGTTCCCCCAGTGCAATGATAGAATATGGAAAATAATATAGCTCCAGTCAAGTGTCGGTGTCAAGTGAAGACAGTGTCAGAGAGACTCAGTTTTCTCTTATCCCTCACTGCTCTCACCCTCCTTTCCTGTGCTTCTTGGGTTGAGTAATGTCTCACAGCTTTATTTCAGGCAGTAGTCCCTGCACTCAGAAAGTGCACTCACACCTTCATACAGCACCTGCTTCTAAAAGTGAAGTCAGACTACAGGTTTGCACATTGTGTTATTTTTCTCATTTTGTTTTTTCGCAGCTTGTCTTGTTTTTCTTCCATATGCCAAAACAAAGATTATACTAACCTCAAAGTGAAGACTACTGCAAAGGTAAAGACTCTAAAGCCTTTGCCTTTACCTTTAAAAGTCGATAATGTGTTTGCACAGAGAATAATGTCAGATACATAATCTCTTCAATGAAAATATCTATGGCCTCTACTTGCCCCATTGCAATGCACTGAGGAGAAGAGTGTCAATTGTATTACCTATCCATAAGAAACCTAATGACCACAGACACATGTAAATACTTCATATTTGTGTCCCCTGGGAATCACAATTACTCTGCCTCTGCCTGCAATGTGAATGCTCCTAAGTGCTCACTTAGTCAAAGAGCATCTGTCCACAAGGTATTTAGGGAGACATCCTGGTACCACCTGGTTCTGGTTTGCCAGCAGCAGCTTTTTGCAGATTCTGCCACTGTTTCTAGTGATTTTTGGTAATCTGTTTAAGGTGGTTGAAACTTCGTGAGACCGGGACTTGAGACAGCGTGTGCCAGTGATGTAGTTGTTATGGCCAGAACTAGCCTGCCTCCCACATAAATGACCTCTAGACCATTATGCAACTGCATCAATCATGCAGAAGAAACAAAGATTTGTGTGATGATAAAGCATCATGCCCAGTATTAGAGACAGTTTCAAACTTGAGGAACAATCAGCATAGTGTTTTGTGCACCAAAAGAACTGTCTCGGTTCATTTGTGGATGTTTATTTTTTGGTTAGTTGGTTTTGGTTTAGTTTCATTTTCTTTATTTAGCCTTTCTCAATGCCCATATAAACCTCACATATAAAAAATGCCCATATAAGCCTCACATATAAAACCTCTTTGTTAAAGGGAACAGTGTGAAAGGGTAGTCAAAATCCTCTAAACAGAACATACAGTCAGTATGTTTCCCTTCCTGCTCTTCTTTCCCCTTTCCATTTTCAGTCTTCAACTACTGCAGGACACAGGACAGGAAGGTTTCATACTGGCTAGGTTAAGTGCTTATTTTCTTTCTATGGATAGGAGTGTAGTTTTCTGAATCTTCAGAGCAGAACTCAGTTTTAATGGTGCTCTGATAACAGAGACAATGCAGGAACAGTTACGAGATATATGATGCCAATGTTAAAAGGTTATCTGTCTCCATGACACTCATTTCTGTCAAGAACAACCATATCTGTTTTTCATACATGCTGCCAGTAAAAAGCTGTGCATAGGCCACTTCTGACTATGTATTACAAACACGAAGCACAAAAGAAGAGAGAAAGTATTTAGGAGATTGAAAGCATTTGTTGTCTTGTTTTCTCTAATTAAACATGATTGTAGAACAAAACAGCTACAAAGAAATAAATGTTCTGCCAAACAGAAGTCATTATCCTAATCCTCAAAGTTGAAGCTAATGTTCAAACTAAGCAAGACAATTATGCATGTCTTAAGCATGTTTAGATTTAGAGGAACTCCGGGGAGTACAAAGTCTACAGAAAACTGAGTTACTGAGGAATTAGGTATAAGCCAGCACTTCCTTTCAGCACTGTAGGTACAACAGAAGCTCATTGCTACCAAAGCAAGACATGCCAGAAGCAACCCTGATTAGAGCAGGAGAGAGAGTCTGCTCAGGGAGGGAAAGTGGACTGAAAACTGCTGTAGTCAAAGGCAAGTGAAGCAACCACCTCATCTATGAAAGAGGGGTATCCTGTGTTCTTTTGCTCATTGGGATTAGATTAAACCCAGATAACATTTATTATCTTTCCTAGATTTTTTTCTATGCACCATTCTAATATCATAACAATAGGATTAAAAAAGAACACATAGAAAGGAGACTTAACTACATATGTTACATCAAAGTCACTGTTCATCAGACTTGACATGACAGAGGCATATGTTCAGAGATTCTGGGGAAAGCTGAGAACCACACTTTTCAATAAGGTTTTTCCTTTCTTACGTACATTAGAAGGGTTTTATTTAACCTTAAGAAGTGTTTCTTCCCTTGTTTTATTCATAGATCACTACTGTTTTTCCAGATAAGAGTATTTTCTACATTTATGTAAATATTTAAAACTGACTGGCAATACCTTTAGTTTATTAGAATTGCACTTAGCCTGACTGCTCATCTGAAGAGTTGAAGCATGTCATTAGTAAAGCTAGTGTACCAAGTAAAACTAGATCACATGCAAAAAATGGCCTCTAAGAAAACTTGAAGTATCTAGGAAACAGAGACATATAAAATCTGGTCTGCTGGCCTTTTTAAGAATAGAAATGAGAGCAGGTGGTAGTTAAGACAGGATAGATAGAAGAAAAGATGAGCAAAAGGATGCCCTAAATAGATAGTTGTTAAAGTTGAAATCCCTACTATTTTTTTTCCAGCAACTCACTTCTATCTTTTTGTTCTAGCATCCTTCTCTCATTAAAGCTATTTTTAATGACAGCTGCCCAGAGAAGGTAGGTAGGCCAGTGCTGTAGTTTCCTTTTCCTGAGTTTTCTTGCATGGTCCATCAGTGGCCAAAGCAGTTGTTGGACATCTGCTTTTTAAACTAGGGAAGCCAATACCTTGAATAAAGCTACTCATCAGGGCAAATTAAAAACATAGGGGAATGTATTTGACAAGTGCCAACAAAGCCAGAACTATGACCAAAAACCTGCTGGCAAAATGATAAATGCACTAGCCAGAAGGGTAAATGTTGCCCTCTGAACATGGAATATCTGCCTGAGTGCAGTCACTGCATCTCCAGACTGGACACACACTGAGAAGTCAAAAATCTGTGTGCCTTGGAGCACCATATCAGATGCTCTTCTGCACATCTGTGCTAAGAGGAGAGAGTCAGGAGTACCCAAAGGGATCAAAAGCATTCAGTTACACAGCTACAGATTAACCCAAGAATTTTGTCCAGTATAGAGGGAATGTTTGGGGATAATTTAAGTTCTATTTCAAATTGATGCTTTAAGCAGGTTTGGGTTGTGGGTTCTCAGTTGTCCTTTAATGTTCCGTATTACTTGACATGAGACAGTTCTTTTCAAGATTGAGAACAGTTACTATTGGTTCAGATCAACTACAGCAAATTCATTATGTAACAAGTACACCACACTTTCATGTCTGAAGTGCCCCTAGTAAAAGCAAAATAATGAAGAAAGATAATACTCAACAGAGCTTACAACAAGGTAAAAATGTGAGCATAAATAGTTAATGAGCTCTGCAATGAGGAGTTGTAGCATCTGGCAATGGGGGCCCTGGGAAAAGAAGTGAAACACTGCAAATACAAGTTTAGCATCAGCCTACAACATGGATTATTGGACTTTTGAGATGGGGCTGAGCTAATTTTAGGTCTCATTTCAAGTAAAGGAGAGCAGTTCTTTCAGTGAAAGAGTAGCAGTGACCTTCACGGTGAACTGTAAGGTTTCTCCTATCGAAGTCTGCATTTAGCTTTAAAAGTTTCTGCTTCTATTTTAGACTTCCAGAAGGGCTGGTGTTCTGAAAGAACTGTCACTTTTTTTAGATGCATCAACTTGAGTATATGAAAAATATTTCCTCTCCCTTTCCTGGTTTATCTATTTCAATTCTCGTGGCAGAGATTCTGTCACCAGAAGCTTCCTGATTTTTTTAGTTAAGTTACTAAGTTACTGTTAGCCTTAAATTACAGATTTAAGATTAGTAGAATCAGCAGACTCCTGACTTTACAAGGCATGGACAGTTTTCACTCATCTGTCAAGCAGTAAAAAGGTCTCATGGCTAGCATTCCAAATAATACCCACTTGGTAAGTAAAATGTATGAAGAAAATCCTCCAATACTAACTTTCACAAAATATACCTATTTTTAAAAACTAGAACTTAGTTTTCCTGTCCTGTGGCTCCTTGGAGATGGTATTTCTGGTTAGAAGTACAGTGCTTAAGGAAACATGGCTGCTTCTAGAGAAGCAATACTGACTGAGAGAGGCAATGAGTTCCTGCCCTTGCAGCAGTAAGACAGGATGTTCACACTTGTATGTGCTTTGCAAGAAAACAGGAAAAGATCACCGAAATGGAAAACAATGTGGTGAGTGTTATTTTTTAACTATCTTAGAGTGCTTTAAAAAGTGCCTTTGTGATTGGAACAAATGTTTCCAAACCCCATGCATCACTGCAGGCCTGGGGAGGAGTGGCCTGGGAGACATTCAGCAGAAGGGGACCTGGCAGAATATGAACCAGTGTGCCCAGGTGGCCAAGAAGGCAAATAGTGCAGCCACGAAGATTAGGGTAGTGGTCATCCCTTGTACTTAGCACTGGCAAGGCCTCACCTCGACCACTGTGTTCAGTTTTGGGCCCCCGATTTCAGAAAGGACATTGATGTGCTGGAGCCTGTCCAGGTAAGGGCGACAAGGCTTGAAAAGGGTCTAGAAAACCTGTCTTATGAGAAACAACTGAGGGAGCTGGGTTTGTTCAGTCTAAAGAAGAGGAGGCTTGAGGGAAACTCATTGCTCTCTACAACTACCTGAAAGGAGGTGGTAGTGAGGTGAGGGCTGGTCTGTTCTGCCATGTCTACAGAGAGAGGACATGAGGAAATGGCCTTAAGCTGAGACAGGGGAAATTCAGATTAGATGTTGGGAAATTTTTTTCACTGTTAGGGTGGTCAGGCATTGGAATAAGTTGCCCAGGGAGATGGTGGAGTCACCACGTGTCAAGGTGTTCAAAAAGCATCTGGAAATTTGCATTGGACTGACATGCATTCATTCCTGGTTGAGAAAGAGACTTAGCTGTTAAAACTTCTTTGGTAAATCTAATGGAAGAAAACTTCTGGAATAATGATTCTACCACTTAATTTTTTCCTGCTTCCACCATCTTTGACTCCCTTTTTGGGGGGATGTTTTTTGTGTTTTGTTGGTTTAGGTTTGGGTTTTTTGGGGTTTTTTTTTTGGTTGTTAGGTTTTGTGTGTGTGTCTGTGTGTCTGTGTCATTTGCTTTTGGGAATTTTTTGTTTGGGGATTTGTTTTTGGGTTGGTTTTTTTTGATTGACTTGGTTTTTTAATTTTTTTTTCCTATTTTTAATCTGATTTACCTTCTCTTTTAATTTGGTTTACCTTTTTTTACCACTGTGTCCCTCTTATGATTTTAAGTTGGTTAATGTTGTCTGCTTCACTGATGTCTTAGCTAAGATGGCCTCCATGGGTCAGTCTCTCAGGTAGCTCTCAGACCCTCCTCTCCAGCCTAAAACTAGCTGCCTAGGGGTGTCTCCCACTTGCATTAATTCAACATGTTCACTTTGCTCTGGGGCAAAGTTTGAAAAGAAGCATCATCTTTTGGTGGAGAGATGTCACACTCAGAAGAGTCTTGGGAAAAAGCTCAAATCTGATTTTCCAAACATCCATAATTCTGATGTAATTACCTCCTTAACAGACATAATTTTCACAACTGAATGTTTTTTTGAGACATAGCCTCCACAGGTAAGTGGGAGATTCCAGTCCTCTCTGCTGAAGAGTTGGTTCCACCTCACCTCTCCTAACCCAAGGAATCCTAGCCTTTTCTCACATTTGGAAGAAATTATACAGAAAGGCACAGTACTACGAAGAATTCCCATAGAAGTTTCATGTTTTAATATTCTCTCTAACTTCTTAGCATGGTGCCTTCCACACCTTCATACTGATCACTCATGCTATTATTTTTTGTCATGGGTTTGCCGGCCAGCCCCCCTGGGGCTAAAGATAGTTTTTCCAGATGGATTTCCAAAGCAAAGCCAATCAAAAGTTTTAGTAACGCCTCTGCCAATTACATATTTAAGAAAACAGAAGAGAAGCTGTGGGGGCAGATGAAAATAGGTGCCATGTAGGGGGAGGTGGCAGGTCCCAAGTGTGGGCCAGGCCCCTCTCCTCCCCCCGGCCCTGGGCCAGGGCAGGTGTGGCACTAAAGCACCCCCTGGCCAAGACATTAACAGAGTGGAGAAAGAACTCTAGAGAGAAACTGCCTGGATGAGATGTGCAGCAGAAGGAATTCCAGGCAGAGAGAGAGCGCAGCCTCTGAGGTCAAAGCTGGCAGCTGGAGGAGATGCCTGAGGGGGAGCACAGGCTCCTTCTCTCCCCTCTCTCTCTCCCTTCAGCAGGGAAAAGACTAAAAACTAAAAGCCCCTGCCATCTGTGGAAGATTACTGAGTGAGGAGATCTCCTGCAGCTCATGAAGGAGCCCATCCTGAAGCAGGTGAATGCATGTGAGTGCACGAGAAGGCTGTGACCCTGTGGGAGGCCTAAGGTGAAACAGAGTCCTGCTGGAGACCTGAGGCCCATGGAGACAGTGACCTACGCTGGAGCAAGTTGTCCCCACTAAGACTTGTGGTCCCAGTAAGGGATCCATGCTGGTGCAGCTGAATTTGTGACCCCAAGGGACAGCAGAGAATGGAAGAAGTTGCCCAAAGGTGGACTCGCGCTAGAGAGGTCCGTCAAGGACTGTCTCTCGTGAGGAGGGACCCACAAGAAACAGGGATGGACTCAAAAGCAATTACCCCTTGTATTTGTGCTGAAGACCATGGTCAGTCAAGTGTCCCCTTGCAGTCCACGGAGGACCCCACAAGGCCCGGGTAACCCCCAGCCTCTGGTGTTAGCCCAGGAGGGGGTAGGCCCAGCCCTGAGGTCAGTATAGAAGGGAGAGAGAGAGAGAGAGACAGTTCCAGCTGCGACGAACCGGAGCTGTCATCCTAGAGATAATAGAAGAGGAACTTTCAAGTGCTGCAAAATTATTTAGAAGACCTGTAGCTCTGGAAATGGAAAATAGACTGCTTCTTCTCCTAAACTGATACAGTGGGGAGGGATACTTCTGTAAATACATAGCACTTTTGCCTAGTTAGAACTGTTGTATATATAGTTCTTAAGTTTTTATCTTGCTAGTAATAAATCCTAATATTATTCTCCCCACATTAGAACTCTTTTGTCTGCATAAACCTTAGAGCAATTGTGTCTGGAGTGACAGAAAATTGGCCCAAAGTAAACCCACAATATTTTTATATAGGTAAACTACAGCTGCAATAGGTAATAATATCTCTACATAAGTTTTAAGAAGTTAAACATTAAAATATTACCACAGATGAATGTTGATTTTTAATTAAACTATATTTGTCACAGAGAGGGTGTTGCCTTAATATCTTCTAAACCAAAGGAGAAGAAAGCACAGCAGCTATTTATTTAGCAGCTGATTGACTATTCTTTTCCATTCAAATAAGAAACCAGTAAATGGTTTTGAGTATGTCTATGCAAGGCTGTTCTTCTTAATAACAACTCTATGCACTCATATTGCATATCTTGACTTGGCACATCATTGTTTGTAGGTAATAAAGTATATGTTTGAGTTTTCCATACTTTTGAAAGAAGGACTTCATGAAAAGCAAATATTTACACTAAAATCACACACATATGTCCCACAAGCAAGACGTAAAAGATTAATAGCCCCTGTTAATAGGGCTATTAACCATTAGTTCCAAGTTGAGTACATTATATCACTTTCTGATTTCAGCTTATTCAGTCATTGAAGATTGTGTTTTTTCCTGCAGTATGCAACTATATACATTTTCATTATATATGAAAACATTTATTTTCCTCTTTATCCTTGACAGTATTTCCAAGTCCCAACCATACTATTCAAGTCCCTTTAAGATGTACCATTTTTAATAAATAGCAAATTCTCAGTAAAAGCAGGAAGAGCTATTTTTCTTCTTGCTCTCCTATGCTGCCCACAATTTGAAGCAGAACATTAAATACTGTCAGTGTTGAGTTCAATGTTTTCAAACATCCCTGAAGTGTGATGGACTAGGGTGATAAACATTTTGGAAGAATTACAGAATCACAGAATGAGTCAGATTGGAAGGTACCACAGTGGGTCATCTGGTCCAACCTCCCTGCTCAAGCAGGGTTATCCTAGAGCACATGGAACAGGATTGTGTCCAGATGGTTCTTGAATATCTCCAGTGAGGGAGACTTCACAACCTCTCTGATCAATCTGTTCCATTCTTAGTCACTTACACAGTAAAGTTCTTCTCCATGTTCAGGTGAACTATAATTCTCAACTCAGTCATCCTCACCAAGATATAGCTTGATACATTCTAAGGGTTGTCTCACAGAGAGTGCAACTCCAGCATGGTGTCTTCCTGATGTGTCTCTCTTAAAAAGCACTTAGCCAGCCCTTCATGACAACATTTCAGTCATGCAAACTATCCCACCACATCCACATAATAGCAACGAGCTCAAAGCCCTGTGACTGTTCACAGATCTCCAGTTCATGCTGTTTGTTCCCCATACTGTGTGCATTGGCATACAGGCACTTAATAGAAGTATTTGATGGTGTCAGTATCACAGTAAGGGCATAGAGTGATGCCCCACAATCCTTTCTAATGGTTGCATCTTTGGCTGCTTCCCTCTTAAGCCTTCTTCTGCTATTAGGGTGTTCCTCTGGTGTTTCCTTATTGGCTTCTATTATCTCAAGAGTCTTTGTCTTGTCTCTGTAAACTGCAGGTGGGCTACTGCTATTGGCTATTACATCTCAGAGTCACCTGCAGAGGGTGCTGTCCCTCTAACTTTTTCATACTATCCCAGAGTTTGCCAGGAACAAGACTAATATTGTCCACCTCCCCTATCATATCTAGTTTAAAGCTCTGCCAGTGAGTCTCACTAGTTCCTGGGTAACAACTCTCCTTCCTCATTAAGAAAAGTTGCTCCAGTTTGATGCCAGCATGCCTGGAGCTAAATAGGCCATTCCATTGTCAAAACCCCCAAAATTTGGGTGGTAACATGATCTGTGGAGACATGTATTAATGGACTCGGCCTGTCTGTTTCTTCCAATACTGTTGCTTTCCACTGGAAATATGGAGGTGTCCTAGTTAGCGCTGCCAGGACCAGTTCACTGTGTGGGTGTAACCCAAACTGTGTATTCTACACCCTCCATGTCATTTCCCAGGAACTGTAAACAATAGACCATTTGCAGCAGCTGCTCAGAGCCCACCTGACCCCTCAGGCTATAAGCTGGGTGTTAAGAGGCCTGTGAAATAGGAGGATGTTCCTGTCCTCACACCCATGACTCACAATCACCCATTGTGGAACCCCTTGCCCTGGGGGCGGTGCTGGGCATTCCTGCCTGAACCTGGGTGTATATAATCTTGGGGTCTTAGAATTTCTGGTACCACCTGTGGGATCCAGAGGAGGACCAGAACCTCGACCAGACTGCAGACACCGCTCTCAACCAGACTGCGACCACTGCTTTCAACCAGACTGCAACCATCACTCGCACCAACAGGTTCTTCCTCTCCTTTTATTTTTGAACTCAGGGGGTCCACATGGGGCTCAGCATGGGAGCCAACAAGTGAGGAACGTTGAAGGTTGGATTGGGAGATGGACTCCAGGCTAGAGGTTTCCTTTTACCTCTAGTCCTGGAGGGGACTGTGCCCTCCCCTCTCCCCCCACCACGAGGTCTCCATGGCCCCCGCAGAGACCACAGGACACGGTAGCGAGAAGAGAGGCAGAGAGAGTTTATTGTTCTGGGTAGCCACTTAAATAGCTTTTGGGGGTATTACAAAGTGACCACTGGGAGTCCAGGAGGTCTTACTAACCAGCCAATGATAACAAAGGGTTAACAACCAATAGGGAGACTTTCAGGTATCTCTCAAGACATTCCAAAGTAGAGATTAGACTGAGACTCCTGGGAAGAAGAAGGTGAGTTTACACAAAGACTGTAAAAAGCCCTTTTGGAAACATGTTCCCCTAACATTAATAACCTCTGTTTTCTCTTATACCTAAAAGCCCACTGCAACAAACAAACACCATTCTGTTGGTGCCTCAGGGTACCGGGTTAGACATCCGTTTTTTTGTGGGTTAAA
Source organism: Pyrocephalus nanus (assembly GCA_038380795.1). Taxonomy (NCBI): domain Eukaryota; kingdom Metazoa; phylum Chordata; class Aves; order Passeriformes; family Tyrannidae; genus Pyrocephalus; species Pyrocephalus nanus. The sequence goes on along the minus strand of CM076263.1, from coordinate 26,315,653 downwards.
ACTAATTGTTCATCTGTATAATTGTATTTATTGCATTATTTTATTAAATTGTAATTCTGATTTATAATCTCTTTTGAGCTGAGTTAATTTCTCCTGATCGTTTGCCTTTAAACCAGAACAGGAGGAGAAAAAAACTTGTGCCCCAGATTCACTTACAAAATGTCCCAAGGCCCTGAAATTCCTTTTTGATTGCTCTCAGACTATATGTTGCCACTTTCTCACCCCCTTACATGGAAGATCAGTAACAAGTTCATGGGCCTCACCAGGCTTGGAGGTTTCCTGGTGACATCCTTAACCCAAGCCCCAGTGAGGAGGCCCTTATGGGTTGGGCCCAATTGGCATATCAGGTCCTCTGTTCCCTTTAGCCTGGAATCTCCTACAGCTAAATTCCTTTTCTTTCTCTTGGAAGAGATTGTAATGTGATGGTTTATGACTGATTTGGTAGCACCTCCAATGTGATGGAACCTTCATCCTCTTCATCCTTAGTCTGGTCTTCCACATACAAAGCCTCATACTTATTGTATGTAGGCACCTGGGGGAGTGAGGTGGGCAAAGAAGGATCTCGCCTCCCTGAGTATGGACTACCCATTACCCTCTTCTTGCTTCACAGCTGGTACTTGCTCCTTGCTGGAGGATGGATAGAGCTGATCCTAAATTATTTCTGTTGGCTGCTCCTGTCTCAGTGAGGCCAGAGCATGGTCCCATCAGTCTATCTCCCTCTCTGATTCTCTAGCTCTTCTCAACCTTTCTACTTTGTCTTGTAACTCTGCCACCAGGCTGAGCAGGTCATCCACCTGGTCACATCTGATACAACTGCCATCACTGCTACAATGCACTGAGAAACTTAGGCATTCACTACAGCCTGAAGCCTGGACAGTTGCATGTTTTTTGGGGAGCTCTGTCTGGGTCATGGCATTTTTTTTTGTGACATTAGACAACTTGGCTCCCTACTAAGTGGACACAGTATCCGAACACTCTCAGTGAGTGTAAGGACCAGCAACTGAGCTAGCTGCCTGTGCTGCAATACCTCAGCCTGATTTGACACTCACCCCTGGACTTCTGTCTGTTGCTGCTGCTGCTACTGCCACCTTGTCAACTGACTTAGTATCCAGCACTATTAGAGTATTCAGTAATACTAAACCAGAGTTACAGTAGGATGTTACTGTTGAAAAAAATAGTTGGCTTTAAGTAAGCTGGAAGAAGACTCTGCTCTGTACATATGTAACAGGGTGAGTTGGAAAGGATCCCAAGATTGAAAACACTGCTGAGAGCTCAACAATAAACACAATATTTACTACAAAAGTGACCAAGTAAACAAGAACCTGAGAGACAGGAAAGGAGAGGAGTGAACTAAGTGCTTAATGAAACCCCTACTCACGCAGGTGTGTTTTACAAGGTTGTCTTACCGACCCCAGAATAACCAGAATTCCCCATAGCAGAGGCTGAATTCTCGGAGGGTCAGCAGGTTCACAAAGACAGCGGGCATCCCCGCAGAAGGCAACATTGTCCTTCATGTGAAGCTAGAGAGCACCTGAGCATGAGCCACCTGCATTTTTTATCCAATTAGCCAGTGACGTCTACCTGGGCCAGTGTGGCAGCACTGCCCAGCCAGAGGCCTTCAGTTTCTCCCCCGTTTATGTGAGTGCACCCCTCCAGCGCATACAGGAGAACTTGGGGATTCCCCTCACACTTGCGCTGTTTCACTGAAGGGGTCTTATCTATTTGGCTCTGGGGGCTTTACTTTATCCTCTCCTCTTCAGTTTCTCCTTCAAATGTCCTTTTACAGACAATGAGGCAATCACAGAACACCAATTAAAAATAGTTTATACAAGAAACTCTCATCTCCAAGGATGAAGCTCCGGTTTATCAGGGAACTTGTCAGGCAAAGAACAAAACTTTCAAAGGTGGCTGGGCCAAAAAATATCAACATTCCCTGATACAACATAGAAGTGTGCTGACTGGGCCTCCCAAGAGTCTGGACAAGATGAGCCAGGGAAAGCAGTAGAAGTAGTTGTCTAGACCTCTCCTCTGGAGTGTCCAGATGTTCCTGCGAAGGAAACTCTGCTACATCAATGGGAGAAGAAGGGAAGGAGAATTAATGAAAACTTTTTGTGTTATAAGAAAGCTAAGGCAGAAGACTATTTTTAGTAGGCAAACATTTGAACACTGACGTGAGCACCTGTTCTTGCAAGGTATGCATTAATATGAATAGTACAGCTTTTCCTTATCAGGTTTCACATTGTTTAATATCTGCCTTATTTTAATAACATTTTCCAGCTTGTTTACTCAGGTCTTTGTTTCCCAGTTTTATCTGTTATTAATTACAATTGGAAGTGATAATACAAAAAGCACTTTGCAGCAGCTAGCCACACTCCTGAAAACAGCATTACCCTAACATAGCTGCTGCTTGCTGTTCCACAAAAATGTGGAATAAAACAGGCTTAAGTAGACTCAATGTCTTATCACTGAAGCTTGCCATGTTAAGAAAGAACAGGAATCCCTTTCTGATGTAATTTACAGCAGAAAAGGCAGTTTAGGTGAAGATCAGAAGTACAGTATGTACTACACAGATAATTTGTGTTCTCTCTGTACAGAATCACAGAACGTGCAAGGTTGGAAGGGACCACTGGAGATCATCTGATCCAACCTGCCTGCTCAGACAGGGTCCCCTAGAGAATATGACTCAGAAATGCATCCAGATGGTTTTTTAATATCTCCAGGGAACGAGACCCCACAGCCTCTCAGGGCAATCCGTTACAGTGCTCAGTCACCCTCACAGTAAAGGTGTTCAAGTGGAACTCTCTGTGTTCCAATTTCTGCCCATTGCCTCTTATTCTATTGCTTCATACCACTGGGAAGAGCCTGGCTGCATCCTCTTCAGATACTTGTATTGATGAGGTCCCTCTCCATCTAGTTTTTTCCAGGCTAAATGGGCTCTGCTCCTTCAGCTAGTCCACATTAATGAGGTGATCCAATCCCCTGATCATATTTATAGCCCTCCACTGGTCCTGCTCCAGGAGCCCTATGTGCCTCTTGTCTTGGGGAGCCCAGGACTGGGCACAGCGCTCCATGTGAGGCCCCACTAGGGCTGAGCAGAGATGGAGGATCACCTGCTGGCAATGGTCTTCCTAATGCACCCCAGGATACTGCTGGCCTTCTTGGGATATGCTGCTGGTTCATGTCCACCAGGACCCCCAGGTTCTTCTCCACAGAGCTGTTTTCCCAACCTGTACTGGTGCAGGGGTCTTCCTTGCATTTACCCTTGCTGAATTGCAGGCAGTTTTCTCTGCCTGTCTCTCCAGCCTTCCAAGGTCCTTGTGAAGGGCTGCATGGCCTTCTGGGCTATTGACCACTCCTCCCAACTTTCTGTCATCAGTGAACTTGCTGAGGAGGCATCTGCCCCTTCATCCAAGTCACAGATGAATAATAAACAATAATTAGTTAAACAATATTGATTAATTCCCAGTATTGAACCCTGGAGGACACTGCTAGTGACAGGCCTCTGACTAGATCCTGTGTCACCAATTACAACCCTCTGGGATCTGCTGGTCAGTTCTCAATCCACCTCACCCTAGGCTGCACTTCCATGTCTATGAGGAAAACATGGGACACAATGTCAGAGGCCTTGCTGAAGTCCACTGGTCTCTCCTCATCTATACAACTAGTCAGTTGTCTCATCATAGAAGACAATCAGGTTGGTCAAGCATGACTTCTCTTTGGTGAACTCTTCCTGATCACCCTCTTGTCTTCCATGTGCTTAGAAATGGTGGCGAGGAGGAACCACTCCATCACCTTTAGAGGGATTGAGGTGAGGCTGTCTGGCTTGTTGTTCCCTGGGTCCTTCTTGCCCTTTTTGAAGGCTGGAGTGTCACATTTACTTTCTTACAGTCCTCAGTCATGTCTTATGACTGCTATGACCTTTCAAAGTTGATTGAGAATGGTCTAGCAATGATACTCGTGGATATATCCCATCAGGGCCCATGGACTTGTGGATGTCAGGTCTCTAAATGGTCTCTAACCCAATCTTACTCAACTCCAGACATTTTCCTTGGTTTTCTGAGTCAGGGACTCCCAAGGACTGCCTTGTGGAAGCCCTCCCAAGGGCAGTGGAAACTGAAGCAAGGAAGGTGTCTCTGCAACCTCTGTTGAGAAGGACCATGTTCCATTCAGTTGTGAGCCACATTTTCCCTGGTATTCTTTTTGTTATTGATGTATTAGTAAGGGAATCTGGGGCACCAGTTATGTTATCGTCTGTATTTCCAGTTGAAGGCAGCAAGATAGGAAGAAACAGATTGGCTGAATCTATGGTTCAGCCATGTTTCCATGGCTGGTGTAATCACCAAAATTTTTGGATTTTCAAGAATGGATTGGCTCACTTTTTTCACTGAGGAAGGAGAGTCTTTGCTCAGGAGCTAGCAGGACTCATTGTCAGAGCTCTAAACTAGATGGAGGAGGGAGAAAATATCAGTCTTGTCCTTGGCAAACTGTGGGATGATATGCAAAAGTTAGAGGCAAAGGGTGCAAGCAAGGGTCCTCTGACTGTGAAATGTGCTGGCCACACTGGAACACACTTGCAGTCTTACAGAGATGAGTCAGCAGCTCCTGAGGTAGCAGAAGCCAACAGGGAAACATCAGGGAAATATCTCCAAGGAATTCTTCTCTAGGTAGGTGACATGGCTGATAGCCCAGTTGAGATGCCTTTAAACAAATGCACACAGCACAGGCAACAAACAAGAGGCCACCATGCTGCTAGAAAGGTGACCTTCCTGCCATTACTGAAAGTTGGAGGGAGGAATCCCATGACTGGAGTGTGAGTATTGATGGCTACAGGCTGTTCAGAAGTGACAGGTGAGAAAGGAGAGGTGAAGAGCTTGCCCTCTACATTAAAGTTGGATTGAGTGGGAAAAGTTGTTTCTGAAGAACAAAAGAGCAGATCAAGAGACTGTGGTAAGAATCAGAGACCAAGGTAGCAAAGGAAACCTTGTGGTTGGTGTCTACTACAGACTGCCTGACCAAGAGCTCTAGCTACAGGAGGCATTGCGCTTACAGGCCCTTGTACTGCTACGAGACTTCAACTACCCTGACATCTGGAAAAGTAGCATGGTAAGCTGTAGGCCGTCCAGGAGACTCCTGGAATGAATGGAAGATAAATTCTTAGTTCAGGTAATAGACAGCTCTACCAGAGAGGATATGTTACTGGATCTGTTGGTCACTAATGCAAGTGAGATAATTGGGGATATCAAGATTGGAGGCAACCTAGGCTGCAGTGATCATACACTGGTGGAATCTGCAGTCCTGAGGAATGTGGGTCAGGTAAGGAGTAAAGTTAGGTCCCTAAACTTTAGGAAAGCAAACTTGAAGCTCTTCAGGGAGATAGTCAATGGGATCCCCTGGGAGACTGCCTTCTGGAACAGAGCTGGCAGATCTTTGAGGAATTGTTCTACAGATAGCAAGAGGTAGCAATAGCCAGGAGCAAGAAATTGGGCAAGGAAGGTAAGAGACCAGCATGGCTGAGGATGGAGCTATTGGAGAAACTAAAGGGAAAGAAGCAAATGCACAGGCAGTTGTAGCTGCGACAGGTAACAGATAACCTGGGAAGAGTATAGAGATGAAGTCTGATTGAGTAGGGATGGGTAAAGAAGACCAAGGTGGATATGGAGCTGAGCTTGTAAAGAAATGCAAAGAATAATAAGGAGGGCTTCTACAGGTAAGTTAACCAGAAAAGGAAGATCAAAGAAGAGTACTACCCCCTGTTAAACAAGGCTGGAAAACTGGTAACAAGAGATGAGAAGGCTGAGGTAGTCAACAACTTTTTGCCTCAGACTTCAGTGGCAACCTCTTTTTCCACACTTCTTGAGTGCATGGAAGCAGGATGGGGACTGAGGGAGCCAAGTCCCTCCCACTGTAAGTAAAGATCAGGCTCATGACCACCTCATCATAGTTCACCAGGTTCATGACCACCACATAAGTCTATGGGACCTGACAAGCTGCATCCCAGAGTCCTGAAGAAATTGGCTAAGCCATTCTCCATGATATTTCAAAAGTCATGGCAATCAGGTGACGTTCCAAGTGACTGGTAAATGAGAGACATTGCACTAATCTTTAAAAAGGGTAGGAAGGAGTACCCTGGAAACTACTGACCTGTCAGCCTCATCTCTGTGCCTGGGAAGATCATGGAACAGATCCTGCTGGAAGCTGCACTAAAGCACATGGAGGACAGGAAGGTGATTCAAGACAGCTAGCATGACTTCACCAAGGGCAAGTTCTGGCTGAACAACCTAGTAGCCTTTTATGAGGAAGTGACAACATTAGCAGACAAGGGAAGAGCTATGGATGTCTTGGATATGTAAAGCCTTTGACATGTTCCCCCATAACATCCTTCTCTCTAAATTGGAGAGAAATGGATTTCATGGGGGGACTGTTAGATTCATAAGAAAGTGGCTGGATATTTGCATTCAAAGGATAGTGGTTAACAGTTGAGTCCCAGCAGACACCAGTGACAAGTGGTGTCCCTGAGGGGCCCATACTGGGACTAGTGTTATTTGTTATCTTCATTAATGACATAGATGAAGGGATCAACTGCACCCTCAGCACATTTACAGATGACACCAAAATGAGTGGTACTGTTGAATGCCATCCAGAGAGACCTGGACAAGCTTGAGAAGTGGGCAAATAGGAATATCATGAAGTTTAATAAGACCAAGTGCAAGATGCTGCACCTGGGTAGGGGCAGCCATTGGTATGAATATAGGCTGGGGGATGAACAGCTCAAGAGCAGCTCTGCCAAGAAGGACTTGGGGATGCTGGTGGGTGAGAGGCTGGCAACCCAGAAAGCCAATCGTATCGTGGGCTGAACCAGACGCAGCATGGCCAGCAAGTTGAGGGAGGTGATTCTACACCTCTGCTCTAGTGAGATGCCACTTGAGTGCTGCATCCCCAGCACAGGAAAGACATTGACCAGTTGAGTGAGTCCAGAGTAGGGCCACCAAGTGTAGAAAGATAGAGCACATTTACTACAAGGAAAAGCTGAGAGGGTTGGAATTGTTCAGCTTGGAGGAGACAAGGCATCAGGGTGACCTAATTGTGACCTTCCAGTACCTGAAGGAAGATAAGGATGAAAGAAGATGGAGAGAGCCACAGGAGAGGTCAGCTATAGAAAGCAGATTTTTCTGTGTTTTCTGTGTTTTCTTTAGCAGCATGCTGGTGTGCAGTCTCAGGTAGACTGGGTTACATCTAAGATGAAAACTTTGAAGAAGAAAGGGAGTATTATAATATTTTCCTCAGGCAAGTGAAGCTTGGAGTAAAAAGAAAAGCATTTCTGGGTAGATCCTAATCCTTGTCTAACAGTTTCTAAAGTGCTTTGTTTCTCAGAATGTGCTAATACATGTTTTGTTTTTTTCCTTCTTTTGACGCAGGAGTGACTCATAATCTCTAAGAAGAGATGATGTTTGTATTCACGGTATTAGTGTGTACCCTGTATGCAAATAAACATGATAAAATAGGCCTTCTATTCTTCTGAATAGACGAGGTGTAAGGAGGAAAGCACAAAGAGAAAAATACATGCTTTATTAGTGACTTTTCCATAATAGCTTGATTGTTTTTACTGTTGCAGCCTAAGTACAATAACACGGTCAAACGTGGGTTGGCTATTTTGATAATATGAAGAAAAATCAAAGATATGATGAGATTATACTGAGCATATTTTAAAGGGACTAGGTATAAGACTTTCTAGCATCTGAATGAGATTGTGGAAAGAATGAAGCAGATTTTTTAAGTAGCAGCAGCACCTATCAGGAAGGCTGTATGTCTCAAAAATGGTTTATCTGTTGCCTTCTTCCAAAAGCCTAGCTGTCAACAGCCAGAAAACTAAACAGTGCTCTGGGCAGCAGGACGGTACTTATAACAGGCAACACTCTTAGTTCTCAAGGATGAACCTGGAGGTTGGAAACGAATGACTTTTACTGTGAGGGAAATACAAACCTTGTTTTGAGCTAAAATGGTACTGGGTTTATTCTATCACCAATATTGCTATGTTGGCTGTTGAAGAATACTTCTAGTGCAGGTAACTTGGTGTGCAGCTGCAAATTGAGCTCTGGGTAGCAGGAGCCAGAGGCAAGAGGCCATAAACTAATGCTGACCATTTGTACAACAAAGGTCATGAGGACTTGTGACACCAGCCAGGGGACTGGACACTCAGAATCACAGCAGGAGCTGATGAGTCCAGACTATCCTGCGCTTGGACTGTGAGAGGGTCCTTTGTTCAGAGTTCCTCCTTGAATGCATCAACTTGAGCTATTATTCTGTTATTGCACCATGATTAAAATTACTTTAAGGTTCCAGACATGTGACACTCTGCAATGGGAAGCTTGGGGTTGAAGCTGATGAGGAAATGTTTCTGACTGTGTGAGTGTGCTGTGTGTAGGGTGTCGAGTGGTGCGCCCAGCAGCTCACTGAAGCCACCTGCTAAAAAGCAGATTTGGTCCCAGTAGTTAAAGTCCCTGAAGTGTGACTGTCAGAGTGCCTCCTGGATGGTAAGACAGGAAAGTTTATTTAACATGGCAATAGCATCGGCTGGGGGCAGCAGTCAGTGTCTTTCTTTCATACTTTACAGCATCATGATTTATTACCTATGGATGATGACGTTGAATCCAAGGGCAATTTTTTTTTATGTGGCTTTTTTAGCAGGGTAATAGTGGGCACAGAATCATGGAATGGTTTGGGCTGGAAGTGACTTTTAAAGGTCAACCAGTCCAACCTCCTGCTATGAGCAGGAACATCTTCAAATAGACCGGGTTACTCAGAGCCCTGTTCAATCTGACTCTTAACACTTACAGGGATGGGGCATCTAACAAGTTTCTGGGCAATGTGTTCCACTAAGGGTGTTTCACCACCCTCATAATGAAAATCCCTTACTAATATCTTGTCTGAATCTACCTTCTTTAGTTCAAAACTATTATCCTCTTTCCTACCGCAAATGGCTTTGCTAAACAGTGCTTTCCAGTCTTTCTTATCAGCCCCCTTTAAATATTGAAAGACTGTAACAAGGCCTCCTTCAAGCCTTTTCTTGTCCAGGATGAACAATCCCAACACTCTCAGACTTTCCTCACAAGAGAGATGCTTCTTCCTTCTAACCATCTTCATGGTCTCCTCTGGGCCTGTCTCGGCAAGTCCACATCCTTCCTGTGCTAGGAACACCTCAGAACTGGATGCAGCACTCCAGGTGGGGTTTCATGAGAGCAGAGTAGAGAGGAAGAATCATCTCCTTTAACCTGCTGGCCATGCAGCTTTTGATGAAGCCTAAGGTACAGCTGACTTTCTGTGCTGCAAGTGCACATTGCCAGGTCATGTCCACCTTTTCGTCCATCAGTATTCCCTTAAGTCTTTTCCTGCAGGACTGCTCCCAGTCCCTTCATCCTCCAGCCTGTATTGAAACCTGACCCAGGCACAGCACCTTGCACTTGGCCTTGTTTAATCTAGTTTGATTCACATAGGCCTACTTCTCAAGATTTCCCATGTCTCTGTGGATGACAGAAACACCTGTGATTTTGTTCAGGGAAGCTTTCATTCTAGGTGGGAAGTCTTGTGTCGTGGTTTTGCCCACCAGCCAGCCCCTGGGGCTGAGGATGGTTTTTTCCAGGTGGATTTCCAGAGAAAAAGCCAATCAAAACTTTCAGTAAAGCCTTTGCTAATTACATATTTAAGAAAACGGAAAAGAAGGTAGTTGTGCAGTTGAAATTAGTAGCAGTTAAAATTAGGTAGCCATGTAAGGAACGGCAGCAGGCCCCAGGTGGGGGCCAGAGCCCCCTCCTCCCCCGGCCCTGGGCAGGGGACAGGTGTGGCACTGAAGCTCCCCTTCTCTCCTGTAGGAGAGTAGAGAAAAAAAAAAACAACTTTAAAGGACTGACTTCTTGGACAAAAATAGCTGCAGAAGAATTCCGGCAGAGAGATAAAGAAGTATTCAAGGCCAAAGCTGCAGCAGGAGAGAGAAGAGAAATTCAAAGGAGGGCCTGCTTCTTCTCCCTCTCTCTCTCACTTTCTCTCCCTTCGGCAGGGAAAAGACTGAAAAATAAACCCTGCCACGTGTGGTAGTTTGTTGGGGTGAGGAGACCCCCATGTTGCTCGTGGAGGAGCCTACACTGGAGTAAGTTGTTGCATGAGGAAGTCAAGACTTTATGAGAGATCTGAGGAGAGGCAGAGTCCTGTTGAAGATTTGTGACCCTGAGGGAGACCTACGCTGGAGCAAAACGACTCGGGTAGGATGCTGGGATCTGTGTGAAAGATTGCACTAGTGCTGGAAATTTGTAACCCTGAGAGAGATGTAGCTTACGCCAGAGGGAGAACAGGTCAGGTAAGCTTGGGGTCTCAGTGGGAGATCCATGCTGCTGGTGCAGCTAAATTTGTGACCTTGAGAGGCAGCAGAGAATGGAAGACCTGTTGTCTGAGAGATGGACTCATGCCGAAGAAGTCTATTAAGGACTGTTCTCCTGTGGGGAGGGACCTCACAGGGAACAGGGGTGGACTCAAAAGCTATTATCCACTGTGACTCTGTGGTGAAAATCCATGGTAGGCAAGTGTTCCCTTGCAGTTCATGAAAGAGAAGAACTTCAGGGTCTGGGTAACCCCCCAGCCTCCAGTCTTAGCCCCGGAGGGGGGTAGGCCCAGCCTTGAGGCCAACAAAGAGAGATAAAGAAAGAGTTCATCTGCAGTGAAAAGGAGTTGTCATCCTGAGATAACAGAAGAAGAGCTTTAGAGTGCTGCAGAGTTATTGAATAGATTTGGAGCTCCAAAATGGAGAAAGAGATTGCTTCTCCTCCTCAGACTGATAAAAAGTGGGGAGAGGTATTTCTGTAAATACATAGTGCTTTTACTTAAGTAAAATTATTGAAGATATAGTGCTTTAGGGTTTTTTTTATCTTGCTAATAAAATATGTTAATATTATTTTCCCCAGTCAGCTCTCTTTTGCCTGCATAAACCTTCTCTCAGCTAATAGTAATTGTGTGGGGGGTGTGAGAGCAAACTGACCCAGAGCAAAACCACGACATCTTGATTTGCTTAGTGTTTCAGAAGACGCTTCCATGTTACAGACCTCGATTCACTGCCTTTGCACCAACTCGTCTTTTCAGAGAAGAAACAGCAATACACTGAGATTTCTGTTTAACCTCAAGTGCTCTCATTCCTACCTCTTGCCCTGTTCAGGGCTTCTTCATGCTATTGCTTCAGGTTTGATGAGAATGCCCAAGGGTGCAACTTTCTCATAAGATGTTTTTTATTTCTTTTATTCAGAGTTGTAATTGTAGAAATTTTGTTATATGGTGTTATTATTTAAATGTCTTCATTTTTTAAAAAAATGGCAATAACATGCATTCAAAAATAATAAAAGAAACCAAAGGTATGTTATGCTCCTGAATAGAATTTAAATGAACTGACTTAGGGACCATATCTCATTTGTAGTCTGCTTACTAGAAGCCACCAAGAGAAGACTGTCTTCCAGTCTGAGATTTATGTCCATTTGTCTCGACTTCTCAGATAGGCTTCAACAGTTTGTTTTCCTGCTCACCAGCAGGCATCATTAAAAAGACCACCCTCTTGTTCTGAGTTGCTAGAATGAAAAACATCTGATACAATGCATATAGCCCTTTATAGCTCTGAAAAACAGAGCTAAATATAAAAGAGATATCAGATATCTGATCTCTCCTTAAGAATTACTTTGCTCCCCGTGAAACCTAATCTAGCCCCTAGGGTATTCATCTTAAAGCAGCCCAAAATTAAATGAAGTATACTTCATACCTTATCCAGGTATGGTTGACTTAGACTAATATAAAATCATGCTTCCTATGATGATTAAAGAATTAATATTTTAAGACAGAGGAATGCTTGGCATTTATTTTTAATTTACTGTTCTCAGTACTTCACAAAAATGACAGTTGTCTCACTGAGGACTGCTTTGACAGGCACAAGAGTGAAATGAAAGTCTGCAGGTTTCTAATGGATACTTCCCCAAGATGAGAAACTGAGTATGTGCAGAGACCATCAAGAACCCAGTGACAGAAGGGGTTGACAATGCCAGGCTCTGTGCCATCACCTGGCCAGCTCTCCCACACTTCCATTTTATGGTTCTCCTGCAGGAACAAGTTGTAAGGAAAGTCTTGATGCCATTTCAGGCAGTTAGGTAATTTTAGGATAGCAGTGGTTTGAGTAGCAGCTTGCATGCCTGGCAGCATTTGTCTGATATCTTCCAGTTCACCTCATAAAAAGTCACATATAAACAATCCACTGTTTCATATTGGATCCATCATACTGGATTTGATATTTTGGCCCTCTATAGGTGAAATTTGTTCAACCCAAATTAGGGTCAAATCATATCAGGTAGACCCACATTCATTTCAAAAACAGGGCAGGCTGAACCTGAAGGGAAGAAAAAAGGGCTGTCTCACTGAATTTTGTACATCATAAAGCATGCTGTTTGAATACAATACACAAATCAGGGAAGAGAAGAAGAAATAACAAATTAATCTAGAAACTTGGGTTTCACTGTGTTGCCAATATTTTGTTACCTAGTTTAGATTTCTACATGCATAATAACTTAGGTCTGAGATCAAGAGATGTCAAAGGGTTGTGTCCATAAGGCCCCTCTCCCTGTATGGAACAAAAATCTTTGCTTGGGAAAAGTAGTCTACATGAATGGTCTTAATTGGGTTTCATGAAGGTTTCATTATCTGCTCATAACATAAGATGCACTGTACTGTAGTTAGGCTTTATGTTTCATTTAGCAGAATTAGTAAGTGCCTTCTTAAACTTGTATTATTTAATTAAAGAAATAGGGAGATCATCAGGGAAAGATTTGCTAGAAGGTTCCAAAGTCTAACCTATTTCAAAATATAGGGCAGTTCTCAAAGGGGGCTGAATGGAAAATTAAAAAGTAGAATACCTGTGCCGCTGTAATCCTTTCAAATGCTTCAATTCTCCCCCATGCCCCTTTTTTTAGGAATTGCAGCACTTGATACTTGCCCTGAACCCCTTCAATGGCAACAGGCCTCTTAAGAGAACTGTAACCTTTCCTGCACATTGGCTCCCTCTCAATTCCTTTTTCTAACATTCCTCAGCACCCTGGTCTTGCCAAATACCAGCCTTTCACAGCCAATCAGCTTACAAAAGAAAAAATTTTCTTTTACAGTGCCTGGTGATTCAGTTATCTACCCAAATCATATAGGTGCTGGTCATCAATGGTATCTCTGTTGTTAGTCCTTTTCTAATGGTGGTGGGAACTGTGTGGTTTGCCATTTCCTGACCTTCCTCCTAAAACACCCAGATGGCAAACCTCAAATCTCCTTCCTGATATACTCTCATGCTATACAGTTAGCAGGCTGATCTGCAGCTCTTGTAAAGCAAGTTTCTTCTTTTCTCCTTAAGAAACTTTGTTAATTATTTAAATATCTATGTCTGAGCTTTATTTGAAAGGAAAAGCTCTCTTTAGGGGAAATTCTAAGCCCAGAAGAATTGGTGGCTTTGCTGTTACAAGAGGGATTCCTGATGCAGGGCTCTGTGGCTTACAATGGCTTAGTCGTGTATTCACAAGTAGCTTCCAAGTTTTAGATTACTTTGAAGTTATTGGCAACCATGAAACAAAATTAGAGTATATGAAATATTCAGATCTTCTATTTCCATTGTTTTGGGTTTTTTTAACTAAACCCAACAATGACCCAGATTCCTCATCAGATTTAGGGTTTGTTTTTGTTGCCTGGGAGCTAGAATAAAAAGTGTAGCTGTCTGGTGCGAATCATGAGTCCTTTGCCTTGATTCTAGATGTCTAAAAAAGTTCTGACACCTTTCAGGAGCACTTCTGCAAATAGTGAACAGTATAAATATGCCAATTCCATTCTCTGGTTTTCCTCGGCATATGGAGAAGAGCCAGTGATATTAAAATGCACTTCCTTTTTTTAACCCAGACATTCTGCAGACTTTCCTACATTTACATCTACAGATGGTATATGTTTGTTGTGCTCCTGAAAGACATAAATGAGATTTTTATCTCCTCTTATGGAAATGTACAAAGAAATATTGGACAAAAGGGTGTTACTTGCTTTTGCTAGATAAAAATTTCAGTACAGCATTTGAAGTCTGTCCCAACTGTTTTGTTTTTTTCAGTTTTTAATAAGATTACAAAGAGGTGGGGTCAGTTCTGCACGTTCTGTGCCTCACCTAAAAAATCCACTGTGCAGACTCGAAGGACATATCCACATTTTTAAAGTCCTGTAGCGACAGGCCAGGCAGGTGATAAGGTGCAGTGCAAGCCACAGACCAAACCCTGCATGGAGGAGGTTCAGGACATTGGTCACCTGAGGCTGACCCTGGAGGTGACAGTCTTGTTCAGCAACATCCTGAATGACCAAGCAGCCTTTTTCAAGGAGAGTACTGCTTATTCCACACAGAGAAGGGCCTAGAAAAGGTGGCCTAACCAAAGCTCATCTTCACCCTTCACCCAGTTGGTTAACCGCGGCCAACGGGCATCTTCTGTTGCCGTCAAATAAAGAGACAAAGGCATACACCTGCCTTCAAAGGTGTGTGCAAATTGACACTCGCATGCTGGAACATCAGAACCATCCTTGATACTGGGGATAGTGGACATCCTGAGCATCATTCTGCTCTAATTGCCTATGAACTGTCATGACTTAACATTGACGCTGCTGCTCTCGGTGAAGTTCGTCTCCATGAGGAAGGCAGCCTTAAAGAATATAGTGCTGGTTATACACCCTTTTGGTCAGGTAAACCCAGAACTGAAAGGCATCTCTCAGGAGTCGGCTTCATGATTAAAAATTCTATTGTCTCTAAACCTGAAAATCTGTCGACAGTTCATTTCAATCGTATTAGTTCCTTACACCTCCCACTACACAACAAGCAACATGTTCTCTTTAGTATATATGCCCCAACCCTCCAAGCTGACCCTGCCGAAAAAGATAAATTCTACACTGACTTGTGCCGCTTTATCCAAAAGGTTCCTGCAGATGATAAGATCATTATCCTCGGTGATTTCAACACCAGAGTAGGAAAGAACTCTGAAGCCTGGAAAGGAGTACTAGGCAAGCATGGGGCTGGAAACTGCAATGGTCACTTTCTGCTAGAGTTTTGTGTGGCACAGCAGCTCACCATCACCAACACTATCTTTCAGCAGAAAGATAGTTTGAAGACAACCTGGATGCATCCTCGATCCAAACACTGGCACCTCGCTGATTATATCTTGGTGTGACAGGGAAATGTTCATGATGTTCGTCATACCCGTGTGATGCCTAGTGCAGAATGTCAAACAGATCATCTCCTTGTGCATTCTAAACTTAACTTCCACTTTAAGTTCAAACCTAAAAGGGGCAGCATTCCAAGGAGGAGACTTCAAGTTAACAATCTTCAAACAGCTAAGTGAGAGACAGCTTCCAGGTAAATCTTCAAACTAGACTCAAAGATCATTCCATACATCCCTCTCCCAAAGCACTTTGGCAACATATTAAAAATACCATCCTGCAGTCCTCTGAAGAATCCTTAGGGTTCTCCTTCAAGAAAAAGCAAAGACTAGTTTCATGAAAACAATCAAGAAATCCAGGAATTGTTGATAAAGAAGAGAACTGCTCACCAAGCACACCTTGCTCAGCCATCCTGTTGTGTAAGAAAAGCAGCCTTTTGTCTTGCATGCAGTAAGCTCCAACAGAAACTTTGAGACATCCAGAACAAGTGATGGATCAATCTAGCAGAAAAGATTTAATTATGTGCAGACTTGGGGGATTACAGAGGATTCTATGAAGCCTTGAAAGCAGAGTATAGACCAACGCACCAGGTTCAAAGCCCTGTACTAAGTGCAGATGGTCAAATGCTTCTCACAGATAAAATTTCCATTCTGAATTGATGGTCTGAACATTTTCAGACTCCTTTCAGTACCAACCATGTAGTTCAAGGCTCAGCAATTCAGTACATTACACAAAAACCGGTGAAAAATTAATTGGATATTGCCTCTATAATGGGAGAAACTCTTAAGGCCATACAGCAGGTGAAAACTGGCAAGGCAGCCAGGGTTGATGGAATTCCACCTGAAGTCTGGAAGCATGGAGGCCAAGCACTGCATGCTATATTTCATGAGTTCATAGTGCATTGTTGGGAACTAGGCAATTTACCATCACATCTTTGTGACAGAGCCGTCATCACCCTGTATAAGAAGAAAGGAGATAAACCAGACTGTTCAAATTACTGAGGTATTACTCTGCTCTCCATTGCTGGTAAAATCCTTGCAAAGAATACTTTTGAACAGATTAATACCCGCTATTGCAGAAGAACTTCTACCTGAAAGCCAATTGGTTTCAGAGCCAATAGGAGTACCACAGACATGGTATTTGTTCTCAGACAACTGCAACACAAGTTTATGGAACAGAACAAAGGACTCTTTGTGACTTTTGTTGATTTCTCCAAAACTTTTGATACTATGAGCAGAAAAGGTCTGTGGCAGATTTTGGAATGATTAGGATGTCCCGCCAAGTTCCTCAAAATGATCAGTCTGCTTCATGAGGACCAGCATGGCCAAGTCAAATATGGCCATGCACTTTCTGAGCCCTTTCCAATTACCAACGGTGTGAAGCAAGGCTGCGTTCTTGCACCAACTTTATTTACAGTCTTCTTCAGCATGATGCTGAAAAAGGTCACAGCAGAACTTGATGAAGGAAACAGTATCTACATCCAATATCGTACCAATGGAAGTCTATTCAACCTAAGGCGACTGAAGGCCCATACTGAGACTTTGTTGGAGCTAACTCAGTAATTAAGGAGACAGCCGCGAGTAGTGATGCAACATCATACCAGGAGTGGAGAGCTAGATATATCACAGAACTCGGAGAGGAAAACCTGAAAAGAGAGGAATTCACTACCTGAGACTGTTCCTTACAAGTTTATGTTCAAGGGGAAAATCTATATGTAGATTTGTCCTCCATTTTGTGTTTCCCTTTTCATGGACTTTCCTGCCTCCCCAGGCAGCAACATTTATCCCATTGGTTGCGATGCCAGGAGGTACCAACCAATCATCCTGTTCGGCGGGCTTTTGCCTCTAGCCACTCCCCTGTTGCCACCCTGTTCGTCTCCCTTATGTTTAATCATATCCCTTTACCCAATTGGTGTGAGAGGATTTGCATGCTCCTCCTTTCCTCCACCCAGTTTCTAGAGCCTTCCCTTCCTAACCCTATAAAAACCCTCCATTTTGTTACTAAAGTTCAGTTCAGCCTTGTGCTGTCCTTTGTTCCACACCTATCTGTCTCCTTGCCTCTCTTTCCAGAGCTATGTGAGTGAGAAAGAGTGTGTGACCTAGGGCTAGCCAGTTGCTTCTTCAATACCTCACTGAAGAGCAACGAACCCTGGAGCTGGACCGCTCCTTTTCCTGACACATCGAACCGTGCCAAGACTTTAAATCATCTTATCCATGACCTACTTTTTGCTGATGATGCCGCCCTTGTCACCCACACAGAAGCAGCTCTGCAGCATTTAACATCCTGCTTTGCAGAGGCTGCTGAGCTTTTTGGGCTGGAAGTCAGCTTGAAGAAGACAGAAGTTTTCTATCAACCTGCACCTCAGGAAGTCTTTCATCATCCCCATATTATCGTTGGTGAATCAGAGCTCAAGTCAGTCCAGCAGCTTATTTATTTGGGAAGCATTATCTCCTTGGATGGTAAGACTGACAAAGAGATAGACAACAGGTTAGCAAAGGCATGTAGAGCTTTCAGAAAACTCCATGAAAGAGTTTGGTGTAATAAACACCTGAAGAAAAGTACAAAGATCAGCATTTACATTGTTTTGTCTACTCTTTTATATGGGTCTGAATCATGGGTCATTTACCACCACCACTTGCGTCTCTTAGAACACTCCCATCAGCGCTGCCTCCGTACAATCCTAAACATCCACTGAACTGACTATGTGACCAACACGTCTGTCCTTGAACAGGCAGCAGTCACGAGCATTGAGGCCATGCTGCTGAGAACACAGCTGCGCTGGGCAGGGCACGTCTCCAGGATGCAGGACTACTGCCTCCCTAAGATTATGCTCTGTGTGGAACTTGCCACTGGCTGCCGCAAGAGAGGAGCCCTGAAGAAGAGATACAAGGACTGCTTGAAACAATCCCTCAGCCTTGACCATATTGATCACCACCATTGGTCTACTCTGGCCTCCAATCAGGAAACATGCAGACATGATATTTATAACACTGCTGCTTCTTTTGAGAATACACATGCAGAATCATTCTAGAGGAGAAAAGACAATACAGAAGGAGACTTTCTGCTGTGCTTTCTGCAGCTGGACTTGTCTTTTTCACATTGGCCTTTTTAGCCATCAGTGCATTCACAGCAAGCGTGGGTAGAGCCCTTCTCAAATCTTTGTTTGCGAAACCTAGCCGTGATGATGAAAATGAGGATAGGAGGGAAATAAAGAAAAGAAAGAAAAAAGAAGTGTCTGACTACCAAAAGCAAGTATGAATTTATATCCTTTCCCCCTCAAATCCTAATATAAGGCCAATTAAATAAACATCCTATAGTTTCATTTTCTGGTTTCAGAAAATGTATTAGTAGTATGAAAATCACAAAAAAGGGCATTTTAGCCTGAAGACCAGGGACTGAAAGGATGATCAATTACTACATATCTTCCACAGAACCCTTCACTACATGACAAGAACAGTTCTGGTTGAAGTCTGCGTTTTAGCAATTCTTGCCTTCCAGTCTCAGCCAGTGAGTCACCCTTCTGAGAAATATAGACATCTTTTTCCATGGTCTAGGGTATGAAATGCTGGGTAAAATGGAGGTTAAAGGAGGCAAGTAGGGACATTTTTAATGTCAGTGTATTCACACTATACATCTGCCATCTGTAGGGCCCATTTCAAAATTGTGCTTTATGAGAGAGGTGTAGTTGGTAACATTGAACTAGAATTTGTTGCAATTAGGAAGAGAATCAATGATACCAAGGCTATTCTTTGCAAGTTACTGTCCATCCTATTCATGGATAGACATGACTAATGATTAGCCTCTATATTACAGCTTTCCTTGTGGTCAAAATTTTACTGCAGTATAAGCTTATTATTCCTAATCCCATTTCTGGTGAATACAGACAACTTTTAATTTTTCTCTTTTTCATATATTTGAAGAGTGTTTTATTGTTTCCCAGTTTCTTCTTGGTTAAGTGAACCTAATTTTTTTTCCCTTCCTCACACAATTTCTATACCTTTGCCCATATTTGCTGTCTGGACCCTCTTGGATTCTTCCCCATTTGCCCAGAATCAGGATCATCATGTTGGGACTGCAACCAAAGCTTTGCAAATGTAGTATGCAATGGGAAGACTGTGGTATGTCACCCCAGCTGTGCTCTAGATTTCATGTTTGAGATGATTCCTCTTGCTTCCTTCGAGCTCAGTGATTCAAAATACCACTCTATTTTTTTGGTAGTAATCACTTTGTACTGTTTATGCTCTGGATACTCTTCAGCAGCATGCAACATAGTCAGTTCCACAATAAAGAGTCCATGCTCTTTGTTGCTCTTATTTCCAGTTGTGGAAATTACTGCTTTCCCTTTACTCATTTAATCTTGTTTTTTCAGTTGACCCTGTCCTATTTGTTTTACGACGTAGAGCAGAGGGAGGGGAAAAACTTTGCACAGTTTTCACAGCTGATATTTTCAACAGTCTGATTGGGAAAAAAAAATCCCCTTTCATAACTTTGTTTTCTTATATTAGGACAAAAAGTGGTAAATGCTAGAGAATTTATCACATGGGGAAAACCTGGGTGATATAGAGGAAAAGGCAGGAACAGGCACACACACACTGTTAGCTGTATCTGTGGTGATGTTCCACACACAAACATGAAGATCACATCTCCAATTTAGATAGGACCTTTATAATTCAAAAATGCCATCCCACCAGAGAAACCACATGGCCTTCTGTATACAGTTGTTTGTGAAGAGTCCTATGCCTTTCCCAAGACTGTGCCTAGGCACTACCTAAAGGCTGCAGACTGGCTGTGCTGGGGAATATGCTAATACTTAAACACTGGGATGGCCAGACCCCATTCCTGTGCTCAAGTCCATGCCTAGTTAGGCCTACTGCAAATATGTAGCTGCAGATTCCTTTGCTTTTTGCTACCTTCCTTGCTGCTGCACTGTGAACTTATCATTCAACCTCCCTGATAATCATGACTAAGGAGCTGAACAGCTCTGAATCCTAGTTTTTGAAGGATAATATTCATCTACAGTGAAAACTCTTGTAGATAAAGTTATGGTTGACGCTGGCTTATAAAGTCAGCTTGCTACCCTGAGCTAGCCAGGACCTACAGTGACCTACAATGTGATAGCACAAGATAGATCTCTGCTTTGTTCTTAAATCAATTTAAAGGTTCAATGTCGATTCCTCTGGCACCAGACTATTATAGGACATGCTTCTCCTTACATTTACAGGTGATGAAAATAGCCCAGAGTGACTTGCTGAAACAGTGCACTTAGCAACCATTAGCCATTTAAAATCCCAGAAATAGGTATAAGGTTATTATATCCCCTATCCTTTGCCAATTACTGTCACTTGCACTAAGAGCCATGATAGTCATTTAGTTTCCAGAAAAGACATTGTTAATTCACTAGACATGCAGGAAAAAAGTCCAAGAAAATATCTACACTGAAATGACAAAAGTGTCATGACAGACAGAGCTACCAGATTGGAAAACCAGAATTTATTTAAATACATATATACATATAAATCCTTCATGCCATTTTGCTTGTGTTTTTTTTGAAAGTAATTGTACTCATGAATAAGATAATTGTACTGAAACCTTTGGGATTTCACATGGCCACTATAGTACCTTATTAATCTGTAACGCATATGCTGATTTTTATCAATAGTTACTGCATTCAACAGGATTCTTTCTCTCCTTAAGAGTAGTCCTGAACAAGACTAACCAAAACATTTGATCAGAAACAAGAAATACTGGTTAAAATTAGCTTAACCTTTTAACCAGAAAACCTTTTCCAGCTAGGGGAATATTTAAAACAAGATTATCCTGAAAGGGTCTCCTGGCTCAGAGCTGGTTGTTGTTTTCTTAATGGGTATTGTTTCTTCAGGCAGTTTTTGGGCACTTTGTCCAAAGGCTGTTTCAGAGCAGCTGACAAGTAAGATCGTCATGTGTGAGAGTTTGCAGTTATATTCCTTATACTAATGTCAATAATAATGACAAGAGATGAGCTGTAATTCTGCACTTTGACTTAGAAAACATTTACATCAGACTTTCTGACTTTCGTATTTTGGGATGATGGATACTATGGGTTGTCTCAAAGTGAAGTGAATGCCATTCTCCCATCATATAACAGTGCGTACCATACAGTAATAGCAGTTCACTTCCTGAAGCCTTCCTCCGATAGATAAGCTCATGGTTAATCTGCTTTGTGTCCTCTGTGTTTTCAATTTTTCCTAATTGTCTTTCTCCTTTCCTGCTGCTTGTCTCATATTTCAGCATTTTCTTACTGGTTTTTAGCCTAAAGAATGTCATTTAGTCTCTTCTTTCCTAAAAATAAAGATCAGAGAATTTTGCCTAGTGATGTTTCATTTAGCCCTAACTAACTTTTGCTTGACCTGATGATTTTCAGTTTGGAAAGTCAACAGGTAATGATGATTGTTTTTAGCCACTTGGAATTCTTTGTATCTTGTTATCACTTTAAATGCTTAATTGTTCTTTCTGTTAATCTTGCATTATCTCCACTTTGATCTTTGATGACTTTGTCTTCAAACTTCTTATGTCTTGCTTTTCTCTGCTATACTGAAATAGCGTGCTACCATCAGCTGTCAGCAATATCTGCAGAGTGCAATGAAAGCATTCTTACCCTCTTTCTCCCAAGCTAAATCAATTAGGAGTTTGTCAACTGTTCATCATCATCATCATCATGGCTAGGCCTCGCGAACGAAGATTTGAGAAGGGCTCTACCCACGCTTGCTACAAGCGCGCTGATGGCTAAAAAGGCCAATGCGAGATAGACAAGTCCGGTTGCAGAAGGCACAGCAGAAAGACTCCCCAGGTGATATTGACAAGACGTGATTATTTCTGCATTGTCTTTTCTCCTCGAGGGTGATCCTGCGTGTGTTCTCAAAAGCAGCAGCAGCATTATAAATAGTGTGTCTCCAGGCCTCCTGATTGGATTGCTAGGCCCTGGCAGATGAACCTCAGGAGTAAAGGGTGGGACCAGTTCTGCGCAAGCTGAGCCTCACCTAAAAAAATCCACTGCGCAGGCTCTAGGCTTATACCCACACTTGTAATGTCAACTGTTAAAAACAAACAAACAAACAAACAAACCAAAACAAAAATCACCATCTAAAATAAAAACCATCCACAACCCACCACATTTTTTTGACATTTATAAAAAGAAAGATCTTCCAAATTCAGTGCAGTTCAGGGATATTAAGGATACAGGAAGGATATATAAGGGAGACCCATATGTATAAAATACTTTGGTGACCTTAAATGGCATGACTCAGTCTTTGACCTTCCATATTACTCTGTCATATGTGTAATAGCATGAGCATATGATGTTACAGTACCCTTGTGCCAAAGGCTTCTTTGTATATTAAGACTGTCTAAAGACGATAGACATTGTCATCTTAAAAAGCCTGATGTTTTAATACTTTGAAAGCCTAAGTTATGAGTTATTTTTAATATAATGAGAGCATCTGCCACTAGAGGCCCTTCATGCCTAGGAGACTGGCTGAGCCAAGGTACCACATACTATTCTTCTGGCTTGATTTAGCACACTCAAAGGGGAAATATCAAAATGATAAACCACCCAGCTGAGAAGCGACATTCAGAGTGTCAGTGATAGGTAGCTCTGAGAGGATTTTATCTCTTCTCAGCTGTTGTGTTAGTCCAAAAACACCCTTGATACTGAAGTCCCTTTACTCAGGCACATCTTTTCATTTACATCTCTTCATCTTATTTTCTCAGTTGCTTAAACTGAAGTGTAATTGCTGATTTTTTAATACTGTTTCTAGAGTTAGTCCTCAACACACCTTATCTTGAAAGCAGTAGGGGACTCTCAGATCCAGGTGGGAAAAGCAGGATCAGGGCCCATGTGACACTGCTGTATGTATATCCTTCCCCAGCAAAAAAAAAAGACAAAATAAATTAGGTTGGATTTGCCACAAAATGGGGGTTCAAATCTGCAAATGTTTATTGTGAATGCTTAGATGGAAGAATAAGAGTCATGTCATGGCTCTTTCTGATTTACTCTTGGGAAAGGGGACACATAGTGAATTACAATTCTTTATGTTACTACTGTGTCAGAGTTTAAATAGGAATTGGGGTTGTTTTTCATGCTGGATGCTTTTAAACTAATAACCCAATTTGTTGGCTTATGATGCTGGTCCAATTTTAGCTCTAGAGGGCAGGGCTTGGGATGTACTAATATATTGAAAAAAGTGTTTGCCAGAAGAAAAATGATCCTTTGCCTTGTGAAATGACTAATACCTTCTCCAGATCCACTTCCTGAAGGCCAGTAGTGATGCCTGGTCTACTGTCTCTTTAACAACAACACACAAGTGACAAAGGAAAACCTACTGTGTCTCAGCTGCCACCTGTTAGGTTTTTTACAGTGTTTACCTCTATGGCAATTAATTATCATTGCTGTGGTCTTTAGTGCCATTACAATATTCACGCATTAAATTAAAATAACAGGATCCCAGCTGCAGAAAAAATGACTTTTCAAGGTTTTAGTTAAGTGAAAGAGAAGTTCTTTCAAATGACTCCCACCGTGCTCAGGATCAAAATAACCCTTTGAAATAGCCCGGCAAAACTTTGAAAAGCTGGTAGACCAGAAGAGTCGTTGAGCTACTCAGACCAACAATAAGAAGCAGAAGGTCTATGTGTTATTGGGAATGTTATAACATATCAATGATGGAGTCATTTCTCACCATGCTAACACCACCACAAAAGAAAGCAGATCTGTTTGAAAGAAGGACACCAAGCTTCAGAAGGACTAGAAACACATTACTCAGTAACATTCTAAAATGTTGTAAGGAGTTAACAATTCTGTTAAGAGTGGACAGACTGTGTGCTGTAAACAGTGTGATTAATATGGAGGGCCTGGTAGAGATCACCAGCTTTAGAGCTTTATAACAAACAAACCATTCTGTGCCCAGCTTTGTGTTGTTCAGTAGTCTGTATTCCTAGCCACAGAATGGACTTTGACTTGCCTAGAAATATTCACTGACTGAATGGAAAGCAGATTGCAAGTGACATGTAAATGTGGGGAAAAAAAAAAAAAAGGTTAGAAGAGGCTTGTGCTACTTTAAACTTCCTAAAAATACAAGCAAAAATCATGGTGGAGGATATTTATCAGCATTTTGATTTTACTGCAATATACATGTATTCAGTGCAGATCTACCTTAATCTTTCTTGTCCCTTTCCTTTATTATCCTTCCCTTTACATTTTTCTCCCAGATTAGCATGGCTGGGCATAGCCAGGAGGGCATGAAAGGGTTGAAGGACTACCAGCACAAAGTGTAGGAGCTGTGGCACATCAGCTTTAATGACCAGACATGGCATGACCTGCATGTGAAATATGTCATGAGCTGAGAAATGCTGGTGTCTGAAGGGGAGCCTGTGGACTCCCAGAGAGGTCCTGGGGTTTGTACTGCAATGAAGGTAGGGGCAGCTCTGGCGTTTATTCTTTGTTTTATTTAGCTGTGACCTTCTGAGACCTTCTTTCCTCCTGGAAAATCAAATAAATGTGGCCTGATGAAAATTCAGGCCCCTAGGAGATGGAGTGGACTTTATTTCTTTCTGTGCCATGATAAAACCTACCTGTGCCTTGTCTCTGCCGTGATTTTTCCAGTGCAGGCAGACATCATGCTGGGAAAGAAAGTATGAGATAATTTTCTTCATTCCTTTGAATCTCTGTCCATTTGCCCTGTCCCAAGTGTGTCTGTGTGAGTCCAGCCTATAAATCAGCACAGGTGTTTGAGGTCTTGGGCAAATCTCCTAGTTCCTTTGGACTCTGCTTTTTCAACACAAGTTGAGGTAAGGCACGTTAGTACTGGGCAGAAGAACTAGGAAGACTATATATCTACAAGATCTCCTAGAACAGAGATGATAATATCTCATGTAATATTTGCACAAAATATAGTCATCACCGTGAGCAAGTGGAAAAGACCACCATTTCTCTGGAAATATAAATCTGTTTGGAGATCCACTGTCTTCATGGATTTTATTCTTCCAGATCAGTTTGTACAAATGCATATATTTAGGAAATTTTACAATATCAAACTGCATGGAATGAGTACCAGAAAACATTATTAATGATACATGCCATATACACCAAAATAATAAAATTGAGGCTGTCTATGCAATATAATTCAATCTCTATGTGTGGCTGTATTTTTTTATAATCTTCTCCATTTCAGATTGTATGTGTTTTTTCTGCTCTCTTTGCATAGGACAGGCATAGGCAGCACTCATTTATTATGAGCTTATATTTAGTAATTTTTGCCCACATGTCAGAGTCTGCCCTGAGGACAATATTATGAATTTTCTCCTTGGTTTTCAATAGTTCTTGTCAAATACAGGAACCTGAGAAACTTCAAAAAAAAGCTGGTAGAGTTTACTCATTCCCATTTTATAGCTAGTAGCAGAAAGGTTTGGATAAGAGAGTACGCACCTTTTTTTTTTTTTTTTTTCTTGTATGCCCAACCCTAGATCTCTTGGATGTAACCTAGAGAAAAGTAACAGCATTCAATTCTTGTGACCTAAGCAGTTTCATCTTGGGTCAGCTCTGCTGCTAAGCAGATCCTATATATTCATGAACTTAACAGTGCTATTAGTAGATGACATTCAGTTTTGAGAAAATCCCAGTGTTACTGGAGGACACTGGATTTTTAATTGCATTTTAACAGGAAAGTGTAAAATTATTTTGAGACATTTTCTGCCCACAGAAATGGGGCAGATCAAATTTCACAAAAATTAGAAGCTGATGACAACTGTCCAAAAATTGTGGGTTTCTGGCAGTGCTGGAGTAAGCTGTTAGTCCCATTTCCTGCAAATGCAGGACTTGCTGTGAAGCAAAATGAAGATAGCTTCTTTCCTTCTCTCATTTTTTTTTTGTCATTTAGGAAAAAAAGAAAAAGTATAGAAAAGGGGGAAAAAATCAAGAGTTTGATCATAAAAAATTCATTACACTTTTATCAAAATGTTGCCAAACCCTTTATGAGTAACTCGCACTTTGGACTTGCTGCCTTTTATCAAAGCTGTGACTGTTAGGAAGGAAACAATAGAAAGGGGTTTTTTTTCCAGCTCCCAGTCTTCATCTCTTGAAATTGCTATAGCTGCTAGAACTGAACTTTGGAAACTCTTGTCAGGCTCTTCAACTTTTATTGATGTCTGATCTTTAAGGCATTTCTTTTAAAAGCAATTTTCTTTACTTTATTGTGCTTTCCCCCAGGGCTCAAATGTACATTAGTTAACAGTTACTGAGGATGGTTTAATACAGAGCTGTGTTCCTGCATGCAGTAACAATATACATAGTCTTTGTTGATAAAGCTATCATTTAACTGAACACTCTTTTAAGCAACATATTTAATGAACAGTTAAAAAAAGTGATCAACAGTAACTATTACAAAAATGAAGGTGTGTTTACTGTTGAGAGCTGGAAAACAAAACTAGCCATTGCTTTGAAAAATTGTATGAAATGAATTTGGTTTAAATTCCTTTAGATAGAAAAAAAATCTTTTTAGCCTATGTTTTAATTGTCTAAATCTTCTGGCTTGCTAACATTATATATATTCTGGAGTGTTCTTTGTTTTCTTTTTGTGAGCAAATTCCTTGTCTTAAATTAAAAATTCTTCATCAGTGTAAGTTAAAAAACCCAGGATTATCCATATGGAATAGAACCAATCACCTTTACCTTTTCAATTTTTTGTGTCTGAGACCATCTCAGGATTGTTTAGTGGATGGACAGACTGCCTAACAGGGAGTTAAAGTCTGCTGATAACTTAGCTCTTTAATAACCGAAAAAGAATAAAGATAGCATGGGCTAGGCAAGATTGGCATTTTTTTAAGTTAATAGATTAATTGTGTTAGGAAATTAGGATGCAAAAAAAAAAAAAAAGTTTAATAAAAGGTATATTAACCTTCCCTGAAGGACAGGCACACAGGACAGTAAGAAGATTAGGTCTGTAAGTTAACAGAACTAAAAATAATAATGGTATCAGTGTATGGGGGATGAACATAAGAAGAATACATGAAGATACCAGATGAATGGGGTCAACACTGGAAAAAGAAAGAGGTGATTGCAGTCAGTGAAATCTGGACTGACGCCTTAGAAAAGGGCAGTGTTAAAAGAAAAGAAATTGTCTGCATGTCTGTAAAGAAATGATAGTGACAGGAGGGAGAGCTCCCTGGATGAAGGTATCTTTGCATACGTGGGCATGAAAAGCATTCTCCTCTTCCAAGAGACTGTTATGCCAAGCCAAATTTCAGTTCTTTGTTTAGTGATTGATCCAGAAGATGGAGTAATATTTTAGCAAGTATTGTACTGGCAAAGCTCCCTTTGCACATTTAACTTCCAGTAAGAAATTAATAAACCTAGAAAATTTTTGCTAATAGATTTGTGAAAAATCAATCTCCTAACTAAGGATTCAGCAGTACAGTGATTACTGACAAAGGAGAAATGAGACACCAGACCACTGGCAACAGCAGAAATAGCAAACAGCTTCTTAGGTATCAGATTGCTGCAAAACTAGACAGTTAAAAATAAATGAAGAAATGAAGAAACCCAGTCAGTATAGTCTTGGCTGATATGTTACCATATTTTCTCAGTTTGGAGTTTAATGCCACTGATTTTTTTACACATCAAATTTCTGTGTTGAGATTCTTTTCTTGCATCCCTTTAACTACTAAAGCAACACAGTCATTGGAAAGGAGAACTGAGAAACACTGACAAATTGTTCATAGAACATAGAAACGCATACAAACCTGAGAACTCTTAAATCTTAACATTGGATGGGATCAGAATTTGATAATCTGCTGAAAAAAATACTATGATGTGAAACATCTATGAATACGAACTTAAGGTGAAATATTAATATACAAAGAGATCAAAGATACAAGTGGCCCAGATGTCCACCCCCTCTGATTTTCACCTGGCTGCACAGTGTGGGATGGAGGAAGAGATTTTGCTTAGGGCTTTCCATCACCAAACTTGGGAAAAAGGGCAGCAAAGTTAAAAAACTGCCCGAGTGTATATTTAAAATGTGATGTGGTGTCACAATACTAATATTAATCTTTTCATTAGCTCATAATGAAGAACTCTAAATGAGAATATTGGAAAATAGTCTAAAGTAAACACTGGGGAATATTCTGAAGAAGAAAATAAGTATTTGAAGGGTGCAAATGGTGCAAAGCTGTTGATGATCTCACTTAATTGTCATCAGACCTGAGTGTTTTGAGGATAAATTTTCAAGAGAAAAACATTTGTTGAGTAGGTAAATGCAGTGAACACTACCAAATACACTAAAATTGTTTTGGAGATTAAGCTTTCTTTAGCAAGTGTTTAATTTGAAACTGTGTAAACAAGTTGGATAATGAGATTGAGTCAAATATAATGGGAGGAAGCACTTATTTTCCCTTCTGTGCATTTGGGGATTTCTATGCAGTAGCTAACTCGTGTAAAGCCACAGAATGACTTAGATATGAATCCCTTGTAAACCAAATCCTGTGGTTTCAAAGGGCAAACAATGTCACAGACATCTGAGATCATCAAGTCCACCCTATGAAGTAACACCACCTTGTCAACTAGACCATGGCACTAAGTGCCACATCCAGTCTTTTCTTAAACACCTTCAGGGACAGTGACTCCACCACCTCCCTGGGCAGCCCATACCAATGCCCAGTCACCCTTTCTGTGAAGAAATTCCTTCTAATGTCCAACCTAAACCTCCCCTGGCACAACTTAAGACTGTGTCCTCTTGTTTCCTGGGAGAAGAGACCGACCCACACCTGGCTACAACCTCCTCTCAGGGAGTTGTAGACAGCAATAAGGTCACCACTGAGCCTCCTCTTCTCCAGGCTAAACAACAGCTTCAGCTCCTTCAGCCTCTCCTCACAGGACTTGTGCTCCAGACCCTTCACCAGCCTACTGCCCTTCTTTGGACACACTCCAGCACCTCAATATCCTTCCTGAACTGAGGGGTCCAGAACTGGACAAAGCACTCAAGGTGGGGTCTCACCAGTGCCAAATACAGGGGAAGAATTACTTCCCTTGTCCTGGTGGCCACTCTATTCCTGATCCTGAAGGCCAGGATTCCATTGGCCTTCTTGGCCACCTGGGCACACTGCTGGCTCATGTTCAGCTTCCTGACAATCCCAGATCCCTTTCTGCCTGGCTGCTCTCCAGCCACTCTGTCCCCAGCCTGTAGTGCTTCATGGGGTTGTTGCCAAAGTGCAGAACCTGGCACTTGGCCTTGTTGAACCCCATACCATTGGATCTGGCCCATCTATCTAGCCTATCCAGGTCCCTCTGCAGAGCCTTCCTGCTTTCCAGCTGATCAAACTCCCCCCTAGCTTGGTGTCATTTGCAAATTTGCTAAGGGTACACTCATGCTCATCTAGGTTATCAGAAAATATATTAAACAGGACTGGGCGCAGCACTGATCCCTGAGGGACTCCATCAATTGGATGATGCACTGTTTACCACCGCTCTCTGGGCCCAGCCATCCAGCCAGTTCTTAACCCAGTGGAGATTGCACCTGTCCAAGCCAGGCGCTGCCAGCTCGTCTCAATTTAAATGAAACACAGGTGTTTCATTGAGGATGAGTTATGAGGAAGACCCAAATTTCTCCCTCTAAGCAACTGTAAATCTGAAATTAAGAGGCTCCAATTGAGGGGGGAAAAAAAAAGCCCTTTATGAAAAGATGTATGTGTATTGGCAGAAACAATGAAAGAAAACAAGTAAGACAACCAAACAATACTCCTATATCCAGAAATAATCCCCTTCAAAACAAACCAATAAACAAACAAAGAAAAAAGTAAACAGTTCAGTTTGAGCCCTTTGGTGCAATTCTAACCACAGTTAACAAGGGGTGCTGCTGGATTACTGGAGATGCAGAGCCTGCAGTGGTTTGTGCTGGTTGGCAGGGTGCACTATGGAATCACTGGTCATTGCCACGTGGTGTGACACCCTCCGGGGTGTGTTGGAGAAACCGAAAATGGGTTTCTCTCCCCCCCCACACACACACTGGGAAAGACGAGAGAGAGGAGGGAGAGAAACAACACAAAAAAGTCCTCCCCAATGGGAAACTCACTCTGCCCTGCTTACTGAATCATGCGGTGCAGTTTTTCCCTTTCCCTTTGATGAGCACAAGAACCACTGCTAAGGAAGAAACAAACAGGAACAGAGAAGGGGAAAAACCTCCCAGAACAGTTTCTCTATGATGAAAATCCAAGCAGAATCCACAGCTGACAGCCAGGCCGAGAACAAAACCCATTCTGAGCCTCCACTCAGACCTTGTTCCAGCTTCAGCAGGCACCTGAACTCCCCCCCATTTCCCAGGAGATGAGAGGGAAAAAAGAGTAAAAAGGAACTCCTCCCCCTTCCCCAAAAGCAAGATTCTGAGGGCCATTAACTAGGAATGTGGCCTTACCAGCAGCTTCTTTAGTGTTTCTTAACTGCCCATTTAACAGTCCTCCACGAAGTGAGCAGGAGGAAGGAAAAAATTCCTGCGTAGTTTCTAAGAACCAGCAAAACCATGACACAGCTTTTCCAGGAGAATTTAGTGGGAGCATATGTTCATGAACATGAACAACATGAATTCTATAAAATTATTCTGCAGTGCTGATTTGAAGTAAAAAAAAAAAAGAGATTCTGAATCCATTTCAAAAGGTGCTGTTCAGTAGCAAAGACATGCTAAACTCATGCTAAAAGACATGCTAAAATTAGTGAAAAAACAATTGACTTTTATGGACCTGAAATTATTTCAGCTGCATATCTGAAGTAATTCTAGAACTAGCTGTAGCAGGGAGAATGACGAAACTTAAACCAGTACATTGTTGAAAGCTCAACAACACAATATTTACCACAAAGAAGTAGCCAACAAAACGAGAAGCGAAGAGACAGGAAAAAGAAGGGAAATAAGCCCACAAGATAATCCCCTCACTCAATCAGGTGTTATTTATGAGGTTGTCTTACTGATCCCAGAATGCTTAAAATTACCCATAGCAGAAGCTGCATCCCTGGAGTGTTGGCAGGCCCACAAAATGGCAGGCGCCCCTGCAGAGGCAACATTGTCCTCCATGCGAAGCATAAGTTCCACTCCCAGCAGGAGCTATATGCTTTTTATACAATTAACCTATGACATCTACCTGGGCAAGCACTGCTCAGCTACAGGCCTTTGGTCTCTCCCCTTGTACACACATGCGTGTGTACATTGGAATTCCCCTGCACCTGTGTGCTACACCATGGGGGTCTTTTCTAAATGAGTCTGGGGGCTTACTTCATCCTCCTCCTCTTCACTTTCTCCTTCAAATGTCCTTGGAGGGCTGTTGGCCAGTAGTGAGGTCTCAGTTAATTTCAGTTTCAGATAAACTTCTTGTTTATCAGTGCTTGTTTTCTCATAACTTGCCAGGAAAAGAATAGACTCTGAGAGGTGGATGAGCCAAACATAGACCAAAAGTAGCATTTAATTAAGCACAAATACACTACTTCAGAAGCAGAACACCCTATGCTTTTTAACACAACCTTATTAAGGGCATAATCTCTGCAACACAAGCAAACCAAGCGTACTGAGGCATCTGAAAAGTCAAACAACCTATTACACTACAGGCATGTTCACAGCCATTGTCACTGATGATTTAAAATTCTGACAAATGTTGTTCAAAAAGTATTTCTGGAAGAGCCTCTGACAAAAGAGCAAACTAGTAGCATGAGGAAGCAGTGCAAACTTTTAAAGTCCCAGATAGCTTAGTCTAAAAAGTGGAAAGTGATTACTTCATTTAAATATATGATGCTAGGCATCACAATAGGACTGTCAGCTTGCTAATTGAAAGTATCTGGATATTATGTTTACACAGTCTGAAACTGAGGAAAGACTGACTTACACTAGCATATGCAACCCCATCATAGAAAGATTTGGGTAGGAAGAGACCTTTAAAGGTCATACAGTCCAACTCCACTGCAATAAGTGGAGCCATCTTCCACTCGATCAGGTTGCTCAGAGCCCCATCGAACCTGACCTTGAGTGTTTCCAATGAAGAGACATCTGCCACCCCTCTGGGCAGCATAGTGTTTCAACACTAGATAGGCAAGCCTGTATAAACTAAGCATTCACTTAGCTTATAGAGACAGGATTTCTTGTGTGGAAATGTGCAAACAAAGAAAAAAAAAGTTGTGTTTGAAAATCATAGTTGCACAGCAACTGAACATTATGTTCAGTATCCTAGGAAGAAGAAACTGGAGGAGGTCATCACTGAAGGATAATGAGATTAAAATACTCATGGATTTTTTTCCTCAATTTATCTCAGTTGCTAGAGGAGAAATCTTCGGCAGAGGACATTTTGTAATGGCATAAATAATATCTGTTAACACAAGCCAGGAGCTTACTTTAGCTGCTTATTATTTTCTTGTTCACTGGTTCAACCTATTTTCTTCTGTCAATTACCAGAGAGTCCACTAAAGGAGATAGAGCAGCAGAGTTTGAGTTGCAGCCATCCAAGGCACAGTACAGATAAATATATTTGCTGGACATAATTACATATGAGAATTCAATTCTGATTGCTTGTGGTGAATTATAGGTGGATGTAGTCATGATCTTGCTTGGTAGTTTGTGACAGTTAAGGTAATGCAGATTCAGATAAAATCACATAGTGTTCAAGAATGACAACAATAAGCTACCTTCTCATTTCCTGCCAGGTGAAAACATTTAAAGAAGCAGCACATATGATCCAGCATTGTCAAATTCCAATCTTTTTTTTTTTGTACACGAGGAGACCTATGCTGTTGACACTGTTTCTCCAGAGAAAGTCAATGAGAAAGAACTTGCCAGCTTTTCCAGCATCTATCTGAAAGTAAACACAAATGTTTTCTGTTAGCAAATGGAGGAAGAGACAGTACAGGAAATGGAGTAATGATTCTGAGAGCTGCCTAAAAGAGCTATATCATTACATTAGCCAGCTCAGATGTGACATCAGCCCTTACCAGGGTTCTAGGAAGGAGCTGTCAGGAAGGGAATGTATAGGATAAAGACCGTATTTTAAAATATTTAAATAAAAAAAAATTTTTTTTGCAATCCCTTCATGAGGTTTAAATAATCTTCAATACTCTTTTTCAAAACAATTAGATTTTATACAAAAAAATATACTGATACCACTCACATATGTATCACAGCATAATGGCTTGACTCTGACCCAAAATGAACACCCTTTTCCTGAGTCATCTATAATTATAACCTTAGTCAAAATAATTCCAAAAGATAAGAAACATATATTTCATTGGTGTACACAGTCATTAAATACTGGCTTGCGTTAAACTGAAGTCAGTTTAAATTATACACAGTTAATGGTACTGTCTTTGTTATACCATAAAAATATACCAGCCCCCCAAAAAAAGAAATATCCTATGATAACTACACATCTATTTTGAAAGATATTACTGACTTGATGCTAATAGTAATCAAAATTTTACTAATCTAGTATAAGTACTAATTTATTATCTTAAAACACAGACTTTTTCCATGCTTGTCTCTTGTGTGTGTAAGAGAAGACTTGATGTTCTTAATAGTTTGATCTTTATCTTCAAGCAGTTGATATTGCAATGGATACACAATATACCTATATTATTAGCATATAGGAAAATTATCAATGAACTGTTAAATGTTATTAATAGCCTTTTTTTATTTCTGATTCTAGCACGGATGCTACAACCTACTACAGCATAAATACAGCACAACTACTAGTATTGTATAATAAAGAGCAGGCAACTCTGACTTCTGTTACTTAAACTGATAACTGCAATGCTCAGATATGCAATATGAATGTAAATTAAAACCTCTATCTTGTCTGTTCACAATAATGTATGTGTGATCTAAGTGCAATTCTGCTTAGCACAGAGAAAAGTCTCCCACATTAACTATGCCTTTAGAGCTTAATTCTCTCTCTAGTCAGTGCTTTTACCAAGAAGCTGATTATTAGGGAGAGATGACCTAGAGAAAATCATGAGGAAAACTGAGAGACCATGGCAGGAGTTTATTATCATATAGGTCAAAGTTGCTGGAGGACAGTATTCACTCATTCTTCCTTTGTCAGCTGTGCTGCAATAGTAGGTATCCTTTATTACTAAATGCACTCAACAATGTTGTCTGTACTGCCCAGGGCCTGACACATTGCTATAGAATTACATATTAAAACCCTATAGTGCAGAGCTAGGGACTAGGGAAAAATGGAAGTAGTTTTGCAGGAGCAAAAAAAAAAAAAAAAAAAAAACCAACAAAACTGTGTAACTAGATTTGTTCTCTTATGTTGTGAAGTAGATGACACTAAGTATTTGCATTTGAATTTGAGATGGTTTTGCTAATGATGTGTGGCACTTACAAACTACATTTGTTCTCAGCATCAGTTGGTCTTTTTTTATCCAGAAAGCATTAAAGATTCTACTAAAGAAGGATCCCGAGGTCATGAAGAGTTTGTAATAGCTTTTCTCTCTTCTGGCAAGAAGTGCAAAGTACTCACCAGTCTGGGCAGTAATGTTTATTTCCTTTCTTGCATTATCCCACTATCTCCCATCCAGATGCAGAAAGGCAAACACGATCAACTTCTGCATAAAGTCATTACAGAAAATCCATTTCCATTGATTGTCCACTTTTACATGAATTTCTAGTGCCTCAGTTGCTGAAGTGTTGTTGAAATATGTGTGTTTCTCATTCTCTTGTTCACTGAGAGCCTGGCTACTGCACCAGTGTACCTTTGTGAATCATGGAGGCAGCTCAGGTAGGCTTCTTGAAATTCTTCCCTATGACAACCCTCTCTTTTGGTAAATACTGCAAATTTACTGGTAAATTTGCTGTAAATCCAATGGAATATATAGCAACTTTCTACTGAAGAATAGGAGCAAGTGACATCTCTGAGATAAACCTCGACTCTGAAACTAGAAAAGTCATCTTCTTAAAAGCTGTTTGGCATGGCTGACTCAAGAGCTGCTACATATGTACAGTGATCAATACATCTGCTTTTCCTCAGTATAAGTGAAGCTCCTGTTGGCTCTAATCTTCACTTCCTGATGCATTGCTTTTAGAAAGCAACATTATGTTTGTTCCCTATGTAAAACCAACTGTTCATGCAGTGAAGCTATTTCCATTTGAGAAGGACTTGCTGCAAAACTCATTAAGCATCACTGATAGAATACACATGGATGCAGCTTTCAGGCAGAATAATAGGTTCAGCCTTCTCATTGTTTCCTGTAGAAATTAAATCAAAAAGTTTAAAAAATACATGGAAAACAAGTTTTCTGCTTAGTTACACTCCAAGCTTTTTGATACCAGATTTTTCAGATAAAATATAAAATGTATGAGTTTTTTGTCATATTCTTTTAGCTAATAAACAAAAGGACATCTGGGTCTAACAGATGACTTCTTTCTTCAGCTCAGTTCAAAGCAAGTCTTTGCCCTGGCTTCTTGAAAGCTATTAGAGCTCAGAGGTATGATGCCAAAAGACCAGTGTGTTAAAATATGTGTCTCTCCACTGAATGCATTTTTTCTCCCTCTTTACCAATGTCTGACAATGCAGGTTTGACCACTCTGAAAAATACATATTTCAACAGTAGCACTCTTACTGCAATGCTTTGCCTATGCGTCCTTAACCAGAGCGTTCATTGCTATTGTTGATTGACTGAACTTGTCATATATTTCAGTAGTATCATAGGGCTGGAATGATCTGGGATACTGGATAAATAAAAAAAAAGTTAACATTACCACATTCCTTATGTTTTTACTTTACAAAGCTGATAGGTGAATAATTATGAAGGCAATCCTTGTGGGAAACCAGATTACTAGCCACAAATCTACATTTCACATTCTTGAAACTAAAGCCATGTGACCTTGTTTTTGTGTTGCCAGTCAGATAAAAATAAAAATGTACTAAAATCTGAGAAAGCAGATACAGCCTTAAGTAAATCCTTCCTTGTGAATGTATCTAAACAAAGAACATAAAGAATGATTCATAAGCTGTCATTAATTATGTAGGGAAACTGCCAACCACTCAATATCTTTACTCTGGTGAACAAATTACTAGCTGCTTTTAAAGACTCCAAATACGTTTATGAAGTTGATCTGACATTTAAGGCTGAGTTGGGGCTCCTTTTTTGGTTTTGATTTTCAGTCTAAATCCTCAGACCTGAGAGAAGGTGGATTCCTCTAACTGAAAGCTAATGAGATCTACAGCATCTCACAGAATTACAACCTCACATCTGACCTCCAGAGGCTTATTCTGCATATCCCTCAGAAAACAGGACTGCTGTCTGAGTAGGCCTAGTGATTGGTGTTTTAAGTACCTATGCAGAATAGAAAATCAAGCAATGATTCTTTTTCTTCCTGAGTCATGCATAGCTAAGGGATCCAAAAATAGCAATTAGGTTGTTTCATGCCACAACAGCCTCTTCTAACACAGCTGCAGAATATTCATGGGAAGTACTTGATAAAATCTCCACAATAGCATTAGCAGTAACTGTTCCTATCTTAAAATGATCCTGAGATGTGAAAAAGCAATCAAATTAAACTATATAAGAGCTAGATGTGAATATATTTGTTTCCTACTTATTTTTTACATTTCTGGCTGAAAACTATATCATCTGACCATATGCAGTTCTTTTAACTAAATGTTTCTTCTTTTTTTTTTTTTTTTACTTCAATCTACAGTTACAATAGCAGAAACTTTGAAAATAAAATCTAGTGAACTGGAGAAGAATTAGTGAAAAGTAGCAATATCTGTTTCTGTAATTTCCATTATTATTGCAAGCTTTATGCTAACATCATACTGAGGGAAGACAGACTAGTCAGATGCAAAATGAATGAATACAGCACTCCTAGAAGACTCATTGACTGTGTGTATATCTGACAAAGCAGATAAGATTCTTGCTTTAAGAGTAGAAAAAAAAAGCAGCCTCCTTGGTTTGAGAGCCTAAACCCCATTGTTTATGGATTTTGCTTCTCTTGGCCATTCTGCAGAACCTTAAGCAGATTCATTCATTACACAGCATTTGTCACTATGATGTTTTAACAACTGTTTTGGCAGTGCAAAAATGATTTGACAGAGGGACTATGTGAAAATTCCTACCAGAGCAGTAGTCCCAGAACCCCTCTTTCTTGATCTAATTGATCTAAATTGTTGTCAGCACTGAGCTGGTAATGTCATGTGGTCTATCAGAGACCCAACAAAATTATTTTGTTGGCCATATTTAAAAATTTTCATGCTTGATAGAAATTAATGCATGCTATTTTCTGCACCATCAGAGCTTCCACTTGTCTAGGAGAGATCTTGTGACAAGAGGTGTAGAAAAGCAAGGACAATAAAAGAACCATTTTTTTACATACAGAAAGTTTAGGATGATGACATTTCACCAGGAATAAAATGCCTGTTGCAAAAACATTAAATAAGCAATGGATTTGATATGTAATGTAAGGGCATTTTTTAATCTGACAGTGTGTGCACTACTAGGAAATATCTCTACAGATGTATGCACAGTTCCAAGAGTGCATTTTAATTCCACGAGCTCTATAACTCTTATAACCTGCCCACTGTGATGAATATACACCACTTTGAAGTCCTCTTGAACGGTTTGCAGGCTCTGAGTGTAAAGCCCTTGTTTCCTTGTCAGGAAACAGCTGGGCAGACATTTAAAAAATTTGGAAGTTATAGTTACCAAAATCTGTGCCAGAAGACGTAGTACTGCCACCTGCAGCTCCAACTGGCATTTTCTCCCTTACCTGAACAGGTCTCTAGACATGCAGACGCATAGTGGTATGAGTGCTCAGATCAGGTGGTATGTCAAGAGTAAGAGGTTTTTGTTCTTCAGCCCCAGGCCACATAGTATAGGGAGATGCCTTCAAAGGGAGGTGTGTGAAATGCCTGTTTGACCTCCACAGATTTGCATCACCTTACTGCAGACAACAGTATTGTGCTATGCAACAGAAAATAGAAAATCCCTTTTCTATATGCCAGTGAAACCATTGTAGAATACGAGGATGCAGGAAATAGGATGGTCTATCTGGTGCTGTGACCCAGTAGCCATGGCAACAACAGTGCAAAGACAGATTACCCTGATGCTTGTTTCCATCAGTGGCAAGTGATGCAGTGATTTATGCTGGCCCCTCATCCACAAAATGAAAAGCTGCATTTCTGTTTTATGTTACAATTCTAGTGGTAGCAAAGTTAAACAGGGAAGACACCAACAGTATTTTCTGTTCTGAGAATCAGAAGGAAAAAAACAATATCACTGACAGGAACTGTTTGGTTGTCCTTCATTGTAATGCAGACCTGTCAAATCTCATGTGATGAGTATCAGATTTGTTCTTTTAGCAACTGCTTTCTCATTCCCTACTGTGGCATCTCAAGTTCATGCATCAGCAGTGTGCTGTCATGTGGCCTGATGTGCAAGCCTTGTCTGCTGGGATTTTAAGGATTTACAGAATTTGTCTAGGTCATAAACCCAAGCATCTATACAGCAGTGAAGCATCTTCATCCGTTGCAAATACAACTTCTATGGTTTACCCCATGACAAGATTCTCTGTACTCTGTCTTCTAGCCTGAAAAGAAGTCCCTACAGATGTTTTTCAATGGGTGTGTATCTGAGATCTGTGCTTGAGACAGATCTTGTCTTGTGTCAGTGTCACATCTTCTATCAACAGAATTTCTAGCTTCATTTTAGGACTGTATTTTGTTAATTTATGCTTGCCTTCTTGATGAAATAATGTTTAAAACTGGAAAGAAACCTTCTTGAGATCTTTAATCACCATTTTCTTGCTCTCTACATTTCCTGTTTACCTAGTCAAAAGTTCCCATACTTTTCTTTTTAAAAAAGGAAAACCTCAAAAAGGCATATCTCAATATTTACATTTTAAAATCATAATCCAGATTTGAAAACAGATTAAGTCAGAGTGAATAGCCTTTATTCTTCATAAAGGACTCGTAATTCTCTTTTGTTTCTGTTCTCTGCATCCAAAGTCCAAGTCCAGGATAAGTCAAATGGCATGCAGGAATAAAATAAGTACTGTTTTCTAAAAGGTCAGTAGGAAAAAGAAAGCTATACGACATTAGGAAGAGAACATGAGAGAAAGCATTGTCAAGGGGTACATATGTTTCAAAATGGCTGGCTTCTTTTTTTCTTTTTATCTAGCAAGCACCTTTGTTTTCTTAAATCAAAAATGGTAAGGATTTCTAAATTAATCTAACAATTACAAAAAAGGAACTATGATCATTTTTTAACTGCTTTTGTGTTATTATTCTCTATATAAACTCAGGTTTCTTCTACTTCTCAGTCTTACTTGTTAATTTAATAGCATGGCCTACATTTTGAAAGTTTTGAAAGCACAGAAAATATTTACTCCTGATACATGCTGAACTTGTGAAGTAAAAGTTACATTGCATTTGCATTATCTTTACTTATGCAGACCTCCAGTGCAAACCTGAGAAATAGCTTTGTTAAATCTCCATCATTCCAGAATGCATGCATACAAAACAACTCTCTTGGTCACAAACCAGTCTCCTGTTACCTTTATTGATAAAAATTTTCTCATATTTCATATGGAGCTCTGAAAGTTATTGCTGTGTACTGCAGAATTAGTGTTTTGGGCAAAAAACAAACTGCATTACAAAGATAGAAAAGTGTCCTAAAATCACACTATTCTACATCTATTTAAGTCAGATTGACTGTGCTAACTGTCTCACAGGCAGCATGTTCATTCTAGGTTAGCTTTTGTGATAACTTACATTATTTGAATGACTATTTGCCACCACCTAAGAATCAGTATTTCTCTTATTTTCTTTTGTTGAATTAGCAAATAGTAACTAACTTGTTCTGTGAATCTCATGATCCAGCATTTGGTATGATAAAGAAAAAAAAGTCAGTCCTGTGAGTGTTAGCAAATTAAAAGGAGGTAGTATAATCAATACAGCTGAAAATCTGATGTTCATAACTACTTCTGTGGTGTTCCTACCACTCCTGGTTAAATGAATTAGATATTATACTAAACTGGGTCCCTTGTATGTTAGAATTTGGTGAAAATAGCTAGCTCATACTAATTACATTTAAAAGGGAGCTTCAAGTACACCATGCTCCAAAAATGTTAACATACTGTGACCCAGTGACTATTAATCAACAGAAACTCCTGCCTGATGGAAATAGTGCTCTGTGGACAGATTATCACCACAGCATGACACTGGACTAAGATGTTTGAGGTAAAAAAGTTTACTTATGTCTAGCATCATACCATTTAATTCCAATCCATTTCTTTTCGATGCCCTCTTCAAAAGCCTCTGAAGAAGACAGAAAGGAAAGGGTAAATTTTCTGCAAGACAACAAATAATAGACAAAAATTGAATAGTAAATAACCACCCCACTATCATCTCTTCAATCAACACACAAAGAAAAATAACAGGGCCAGGTTGGATGGAGCCCAGAGCACATTGGTGTAATGAGTGGTATCCCTGCCCATGGCAGGGGTGTTGAAACCAGGTGATATCTAAGGGCCCTTCCAACACAAACCACTCCATGATTCTATGAAATTTCAGTGTTAATTGTGCATTCTTATGACTTCAACAATTATAGAAATAGAAAAGTATTGTTTATGCAGATGTGCTGTTTGACATTTTCAGCCTAAAAAAAAATCCCATGCTTTACAGAAGGACATACGGCAACATAAAAGCAATACAGCTTTATATTCTATTGATAGTTCCCTGTATGGAGGTTTTAG
The DNA here is from genome assembly GCA_038380795.1 of Pyrocephalus nanus. Lineage (NCBI taxonomy): Eukaryota > Metazoa > Chordata > Aves > Passeriformes > Tyrannidae > Pyrocephalus > Pyrocephalus nanus. The sequence goes on along the minus strand of CM076263.1, from coordinate 26,274,674 downwards.
GTGAGAGATTACTTCAAAACCTCAGTGCTAAGATAAATGCCAATATTTAAAATATGTGGAGGATCTTTGTCTTGGGATAAATTTGGGAACCTGGTATCATTTAGGTCTTGTAATTTCTAATGTATCTGCAGAAACCTACTTTAAAATTCTAACAGAATAATAAATCCATAGTATCCATTTTCTAAATTCTATAAACAAAAACTTCTCTGAATTCTTGAATACTTGAACGGGTCCAGAGAAGAGCAACCAGGCTGGTGAAGGGACTGGAGCACAAGTCCTTTGAGGAGATGCTGAGGGAGCTGGAGTTGTTCAGTCTGGAGAAGAGGAGGCTCAGGGGTGACCTCATCACTCTCTACAACTACCTGAAGGGAGGTTGTAGCCAGGTGGGGGTCGGTCTCTTCTCCCGGGCAACCAGCACTAGGACAAGAGGGCACGGGCTTAAGCTCTGCCAGGGGAGGTTTAGGTTGGATATTAGAAAGAAGTTCTTTACAGAGAGAGTGATCAGGCATTGGAATGACCTGCCCAGAGAGGTGGTGGATTCACTGTCCCTGGAGGTTTTTAAGATGAGGCTGGATGTGGCACTGAGTGCCATGATCTAGTAATCACAGTGGGGTTGGATCAAGGGTTGGACTTGATGATCTCAGAGGTCTCTTCCAACCCAGTTGTTTTATGATTCTATGATCTATGTGAAATGTTTTATGAAAAGCTATAGTTTAATATATTCAGGATTATATTATATAATACTTTCTAAAAAACAAAACCTTATAAAACAAAGCTTTTATAGGAGAAGCTCTGTTTTTCCCTGATTGGTAATACATATAAATGCCCTGCTCTCAGAGGGAAATGGGTTGTTACTCATAATTTTTTTCATAGATATTCATCTAAAATCAATAGTAAGAATTGCATGCATCAAAAAATAAATCAATTCTTAGCTGTTCACACATGCATGCACACATATAGATAGCCTAAAATGCCAAGCAAATTCATGATTTACATGCCCACAATGGCAGAAAGAGCAACATTTCATGTTTCATGCAGGAAGGAGGAGTGAGCTGCAAAAAAATGCACGAGGTCTTTGAAAAATACTCCACTTGTTTCCTATTTTCATATTATAGTGGGATAGGTATAAATAGCTGCAAATGAAATTAAAAACAGAGCTAGAATGACATTTCTTCTGGCATCCACATTCACATCTCTATTATGCAGTTTGACCACGTCACAGCTCCCATTCACTTTATGCAATACCATGTGTACATAGAAGTGGATAACCCATAGCGCAAGCTGTTGCTTCCATGCTGCCTCAGCCATTGTCCCTGCCCTTTCCTCCGTCTGGGATGTGACCAGCTCTCAAACCCTGGGCAGCCATTGCCAGAGTGAGTCACCCATGGCTCATCTTTACCCTTTCATTAGAGCAGAATATGCCAAATCTTCAATCTGGCTGCAACACCCTTTATGCATTTTCCTACCCTCTGTGGACCGGCACTTTTGGGCCAAATGGGTTTTGCATTAGAAGATGGGGTTACATGAAAAGTGCCAAGAAGAGATTTAAAACATCATCTCGGACAATAAAAACCACCACTTCATAATGACCTTGCTACAGACATCAAAACCGACTATCGCCACCCAGAAGCGATGTCCCCATGTCCATAGGGGGCTATTGCCATCGCACAGCAGCACGGCCCTGCCGTCTGCTCCTGTTCGTTCACCACCGCAGAAAATCCAAGCGAGGCAACAGACAGCAAGACATCGGGGTGCGATGAGGACGAGGACCAGGGACTGTCACTGTGCACAGCGAGGACACTGACGACTCGAAGGGCGCTCGGCCTCGCACATCCTCAGTGCCGGCGGCGGGGCACGAGGCGCGGCCGGGGAAACGAGACCGGCCAGAGGGCGGGAGCAGGATGAAGAGCCCGGAGCCGGGATAAATGGCCGGCAACAGCCCCTCAGCGCCGGCACTGCCGGCTCTCCCCTCCCCCGGCCGCAGAGGGCGCTGTGCAGCGCCGCGCCCGGGCCCGGCTGCGGCCTCCCCGCTGCATGGAGCGCCTCCGGCAGCCCCCTAGCGCCGCTGCCAGCGCTGCCCCGGCGACAGCAGTCGGCCCGGAAAGGCAGCGGGACCGGCCCCCTCAGCTCCTTCTACGCTCTCCGCCGTAGCACGGGCACAGCGCGACGTCCCTTCCCCAGCCCCAGCCCAGCTCGCAAAGAGCCACGCGCGCCCCGCGGCCCCGCCCGTCCCAAGGCCGGGCGCTGAGCACCCCGGGAGCTGTAGTCCTTCCTCCCCGCCCAGCGGCGGCGGAGCCGGGCTGGAGGACTACGACTCCCGGGGGCTCGAGGGACGGAGGGCGGGGCGAGACGGGGGCGGAGCGGGGACAGCTCCGGTGCTGATCGCGACGCGGGTTTGCCGGGAGAGCCCGGGCGGGCAGCGGTGGCTGCCGACGGGCGGGTGCGAGCGGCGGCGCGCGGGCGGCGGGGCCGCGCCCGGCGATGAGGCACGAGGCGCCCATGCAGGTCGGTGCCCGGGCCGGAGCCGAGCGAGGGGAGCGGCGGGACGGGACAGGAGCCTCTTCTCTCTTCTGCCGGGGGGAAAGGACGAGGACACCCCTAGCGTGTCTCAGGGGTCTGTGCGAGGGGCCGTGTTCCCGTGAGGGGTCTGCCCGCCGCGGCGCAGGGAGGTGGCGGGTCCTCGGGCGGCACAGCCCTGCCGTGGCCGCCACCCCGCCGCCCCGGCCGCCGGCGGGTTTCGAGGCACATTCGGGTACATCGGGCTCACAGCTCTCCTGTGACTGGGTGTCAGTTGTTGGGTGATGAGGTGTATCGAGGCCCTATGGGGATGTGCAGAAAGTTGGCATGACGCCTCCATCTGTTTATTGGAGGAGCACTCATCCATCTGCATCGGGCAGAGGTGGCTCTTGGCTAGAGAGTGTAGCAAAGAGGTGACCCCTTTTCAGCAGTTTTTCTATTTATGGAAAGATATAACAACCCTCAGCACTGGAGTAGAAAGTGCTGTATAGATACAAGTTACATCACGCAGAGTTTTTAGCAGTTTCTAGGTTGTTGACTGTAAACAGTTTATGCTGGTCAACTGTACTTCAGTTATGAATTAGGACCTAGTTTGTAATCATATGCAGAAGCTCTGGAGCCCCCAAACTATACATTCGAACACATGACTGGTTTTTAGTAGAAAAGTGGATTGGTAAGCATCATTTTGCAGTCAAGTACAAAGAGCACTTTTGCAGTCTGCTGTGATTGAGGTGATGAACTGCAGCCCTGTTAGCTAATGTTTTTCATGCTCTGACAAAAAAAAAATTTTGTCTGAAGGGAAGATCTACATCCTTTTGCATGCTACATGCTTATGTCAGAACTGTTTATGTAGTATTTTTTACTTATTCACACATGTTTATTGAGCTACTGAAGTCGTGTTTACTGTGTATTGGTTTTGGAGAGCATTTCATTAAATGGAAATTTTGCTAGTAAAGGGTGAAAACAGTAGATTGGTCTCTACTGTATCTGACATTTTTGACAGGTTGTTGAATTCACTAAAGTTCTTAAATAGTTGTGGAAAAAAAAGTGGTGGTGCAACATTAAAACAGAATCTAAAGGAAAGGAGAGTCCAGATATAAAAACCCCCACAAAAATTGTACTTGACAACCAGAGAATGCCTTCTTGGTTATTTTATGGATTGTCAGAACAAGTGAAATTATTGTTAAACATAACTGAGTAAAAGTCAGTAGGAAACACGGCCTCAGTATAAAAAGAGAAAACAGAACTCTATAACCCCACCTGTAAATTCTGTTTTTTCAAGACTTCTGACATCGTCAGTCAGTGTCCATTTTTAAGCATGTTTCATCCAAAATTATAATCATACGCATCTGGATTTTTCCAAAATGTGAAAATGCAGTCTGGCAGAGAGAGATTTTGATTTTCAGTTGTAGTTTTGAGGTTGGTTTTTTTTGTTTGTTTCTACTACTTACACTATTCCCAGCACAATAAAATATTATTCCTGTAAAAGATTCCAGTAAGACAATTTTCTTTTGTGGATTCTTCTTAAGAATCTTGTTTTCCAGCATTAGGCTAATATGGTTGAACCTTTTTCAAGTGGGGTTTAGACTGACTGAACTAATTGCTTGATTTATCTCTTTTAGCTATGTGATTTCCTATAGCATGAAACAAATGTAGTTGCTTCTTTTCACACAACAGTGCTATGGAACAGTTCATTACAGAGCTATCATCTCTGAATTGTAGAGCAAGGGAAGAAGTGTTCAAGTATATGTCTTTTGATCATGACAAAAACAACTTGGAGGAGAGTGTAAGCATTTTTTTCCATTTCCACCAAGCAATAATTAAAAAGAAAACTAAAATGTTAATATATTTCAGCAGGATGAAAAAAACCCAGACTGATCACTTTCTGTATTTGTGAATTCTTTCTTTCAATTGCGTTTCATGCCATTTCTCTGAAGACAGGAATGGCCAGCAATTACCACAAAGGCAGTCCTTCCAGGAAAGAGTGGCCTAGTGTGAAAGTTTGCTGTTGTCATCTACTTCCTGTAAATGGATCTAGATCACAGCTGTGACTACTTTTCATTTTTCTAGCCATTTTTTAAGAACAGATATCAGTCTTGGTAGTGCTTATGGCTGTGGAAAGGTCTTAAGAAGTCAAAAGTAATGAGTTCTCTTTTCTGTGAAACATTGAATTCTGTATGGTTTCTGCATATTCTTCTAAGATTTGGTCCAAATTACTTGAAATATCTATCAGTATCTCTCAGTAGTTTCCCTAAGGGTTTCATGGTACTTTCAAAGGTGAAGATTTAATGGGAAATTCTCAGTGATTCACACACCCATTCATTGGCTTCTAGTTTCACTCATCTGATTGTCACCATCATGGCTAGGCTTCACAAATGAAGATTTGAGAAGGCTCTACCCACGCTTGCTACAAGCGCGCTGATGGCTAAAAAGGCCAATGTGAGATAGACAAGTCCGGTTGCAGAAGGCACAGCAGAAAGACTCCTCAGGTGATACTGACAAGACGCGATTCTTTCTGCATTTTCTTTTCTCGTCAAGAGTGATCCTCTGACTGTTCTCAAAAGAAGCAGCAGCGTTGTAAATAAAGTGTTTCCATGTATCCCAGTTGGAGGCCAGAGTAGATCAATGGTGGTGATCAATATGGCCAAGGCTGAGGGATTGTTTCAGGCAGTCCTTGTATCTCTTCTTCGGGGCTTCTCTTGCGGCAGCCAGTGGTAAGTTCCACACAGAGCATAATCTTAGGGAGGCAGTAGTCCTGCATCCTGGAGACGTGCCCTGCCCAGCGCAGCTGTGTTCTCAGCAGCATGGCCTCAATGCTCGTGACTGCTGCCTCTGCAAGGACAGACGTGTTGGTCACATAATCTGTCCAGTGGATGTTTAGGATTGTACGGAGGCAGCGCTGATGGAAGCGTTCTAAGAGACGCAAGTGGTGGCGGTAAATGACTCATGATTCAGACCTATCTAAAAGAGTAGACAGTACAATGGCTCTATAAACACTGATCATCTTTGTACTTTTATTCAGGTGTTTGTTTCACCAAACTCTTTTATGGAGTTTACCAAAAGCTCTGTACGCCTTTGCTAACCTATTGTCTATTTATGCATCAATCTCACCATCCGAGGAGATGATGCTTCCCAGGTAATTAAACTGCTGGACTGACTTGAGCTCTGTTTCGCCAATGGTGATATGGGGATGATGGGAGACTTCCTGAGGTGCAGGCTGGTATAAAACTTCTGTTTTCTTCAAGCTGACTTCCAGCCCAAAAAGCTCAGCAGGCTCTGCAAAGCAGGATGTTAAACGCTGTAGAGCTACTTCTGTGTGGGCGACGAGGGCAACATCATCTGATTGTAGCATGCAGATTTCCCACATACCTGCACTTTGCCAAAATACAAAAAGAACTGTAGTTTGGATAACCTATTCTTAGTGTTTATTAGTGCATATGGACATCAATGGTGGAAGTTTGTAGAAAATGCTTGCCAGGACATCAGATAATTTTTTTTCCTTAGCTTTTCATATCCTGTTGTCACTGGCAGTGGTTATGTAAGATAGATTTATAACAGACACATCCAAACACAATGGAGAAGGGCAATAACAAGCAAAAAGGCTGTCTACAGATACTGAAGAAGTATTATAAAATTGTGATGGGAAAAATCAATCAAATCTATTAGATGCAGGAGTTTGCATGGCAATTCAGCTCCCATCACTCTGCAAAATTATTGGATATGTCAATCTCAATTCAAATTAGAAGCACTGGAGTACAAGAGCCTGCCAAGCCAGTGACTCCACAGAAAAACTCATATATACACCTTTTTGTTAACTGATTAAGCTGCATCTGGAGTTTGTAGTCCTTTTTCTGTCATTACCTACTTTTGGAAGTGTACTGTAGAAACTCACTCCCTTTCTGATTAGATACTTACTATTCTCCAGCACAGAGGCACTTGGGGCTAGTTTATACTCACTTGTTAATGCCCGGTGTCTGCTTCAGTTTACACCAGTCCAAATAGTTCTCATTGCATGATGGCCAGATCACTACCTAGAGAAACAAGCTCATGTTTTGCTTTCTGTTTTTTGGGCTTTTTGTTTCATTTGTTTTTGATTTTTTAAAATTATTTTTATTTTTTTGTCGTAAGGTAAGCTCTTCCTTCTTGTAATCTTCCTAATAACCTTTCTGTGTATTTTCCTGTTTGAAAACAGGTTTCATAAATACACTTGACCAGAATTGTCACTAATGCTGTCTCAACAGGGCCCTAGACAGTGGCATTAGTGTTTCACTTTGTCTCTTGGCCTGATGCAACTGCTCTGGCAAGTAAAAAGTTGCACAGTCTTTCCTAGTCCCATGCCCCTGAGTGCTGTACTAGGCAGAACAAATGGCAGAAGCTTTAACCATCTCATCTTCATTTTCTTTTATACCCCCTGGTATCCAAATTTCTCCTAGAGTACCTGGGCTGACTCAGCTTTTATTTTTTATTTTCAGCGCTGCACTATTTTGGTGGCCTCTGTGTTAGACTAACCTATTTAGGACTGTATCTCTGGTTTTGCCTCTATTTGGAGAAAGAGATTTTAATGTAGAACCTCGACTGGTAACTAGAAATATGCTTTTTAAGCCACCCTTTTCATGGAGAAAGTAAATTTATCAGAACTGTTTTTTACTTACCCTAAATTCTCCTGTCCTGGGCAGCTGCTACCAGTGTGACCACATTCATGATAGTTCTGTTGATACGAAGCAAATAGAGCTTCTTTGAAGTGTTTTAGACCTTTCAGTATCTTTTTGGTATTTCCCAACTTGACATTTCAGTGTTCTGCTTAAAAAAACCTTTTCATTTCTTACTACATGTTTTAGACTGGGTTATGGTATGTTTACAGATATACATGACTCTAACCTCATAATACCTTGAAGCAGATAAGCTTCTCCTTATGCTACCAACTACATTAGTTTACAAGCTGTGCCCTGCAGATGTCTGGCAATCAGCAAATTCCAAATAAGTGGCCGGTGCATTGTCTACTGAACTCTGTTAAGCCTTATTAATTGGTAAGTTAAAAAAAAGATAATAAGGATTTGTAAGAATTAGCTGTAATCTGCATCTGTGGAAACTGATGTATTTGTTGAGATTCCACCAAAAGTACAGGAGGTTAATTAACTTGCCCAAGATGTAGAAGAGAAGAAAACAAAAGTCATACAATGCCTCTGAAAGAGTTAAGAATAAAATCCAATCTCTAGATTATTAGTCTGATATTTTAACTAGAAAATAATTAATTTCTTCATGATTTGGTTATATTGCCACAAGGTGTGCATATATATATGTGTGTGTGTGGTGTGTGTGTGTATATATATGTAAATATATGTGTGTAAGAGTTTTGGTAACATTGTAGCTAATTTGATGATGCTATTTGATCTACACATGAAAGACAGCTAATGTGCAGTGTCACTCACTTGCACATCCTGTGTACAGTTTGGTGAATTACAGACATTGAATTTTTCCACCGTATTTCATTGTTTCAATATCCATTTGTTATGTTTGACTAATCATATTTTACAAAGGCAGAAAGATCACCTTGCAAAAGGCTGCATGTACAGGGAACTCTGGTTTTATTAAAATACCAGGTAAAGTCAATTTCTTTTTAGAAAGCAATAGAAATGTACATGTCTACCCTGTATCTAGAAAAAAACTGTTGCTCTTTCCATTGCAACCAAATTGTTCTAAAATAAACCTGCCATTTGTGTCTGGTCAGTGTCATTTCACTTTAATCTGATTCCAAGAATCTGTTAAAAAGAACCTCAGTTACCCCTCCTTCAGGGATGGGTTGTAACAACACTGTTTATAGGAAAGTGGTCTTACTCTTTGAAAAACTGTAAATTAGCTAGTCAGTGTCTGTCTATCCTTATTGTAGATAGAAACAAGGCATTTTCGCTGGGCTTACTATTGATCTTTTCCTTTCAGACATGCCTGTTATTGGAGTTTTTAAAAGAAAACAGTATATTTGTGAAAGGCATATAGGAATGAATTTCAGTATTTTCGATCTCAGGTTTTCTTGCCTTTTGCATCGTATTTTCCAGGGGCAATTCATCCTGCATTAAGCATCCATAGAGGAGTGCACATAAAAGTGCAAACTGAAGTCATGTGCACGCCAAGGAGGTCACAGCATGCTGCTGTGCTAAAAAGCTGTTCAAATTCTATCAAAGAATGAGGCCCTCTAAGGCATAAAGAATAATATGGCCAAATGTTTTCTTATGATCATGAAGGTGGCAGGTAAACACACAGTTTTTCAGACATTTGTCCTCAACTCTGTGTTTTCACCTCTTCTTTTGAGATCAAGGAAACAGCTGAACATGAAACTTGAAAAGTATCTGGATCTGATATACAAAAGACTCTGCTTAATGATTAAACTTGCCTATGCCCATAAATAATCCTTATTAAAGGAATTTAGAGATGTGCTAGAAGCAGGGGAGTACACAAAGCTATATTTTTTTGTCCTTGCACCATATTCAAGCTGGCAACATACCTCCTTCCAGCTTTGATAAGGAACAGGCATGTCAGACTTCTTGACTGAAGGTTTTCTGTTTGTTGTCTTGAGATTAGATTTCCCAGTGGACTCTTAAGTCTGTCGTAAGTCCTCTAGGAGGTGGCTTGAGACTGCATTTGTTGCTAACACCCTGATGCGTGTAGGGATACGAATAGGGACTCATTCTATAAAAAAACTCAAAACAAACCAAACAACCAAGTCTGCAATTTGCTAATGAAAATAACCTTATACATTTTCTCTTCAGTTTTACTAATAAGGAACAAATTGTACTGAAGAGATAACTCAATGTGCTTAGTTGGAAGTGATGCTTGTTTGATATATTCATTTCATATTTGAAAAAAGAACTTTGTCAAAATAAAGGTAAGAGTTTTGCTTTAATAGAAATGTAATATTATAACATTAGAGAGATTTATTTCATTCTCATCTATGTATGTAACGTTTAATTAGATATCAGAGCAGGACTTTCCTAGTGATTGTTTCTAGCATCGTTTTGAAAGGAGGAACGTAACATCAGCACTAACTTCTTCATGTTTCTTTTACAAATACCTCCAGTAGTAGCGACAAGTACTATTAGGAGTGAACTGACATATTAATACATCAGGGAGTCAACTACAGTGCATTCCATATTTACTTTAAGTCAGCAGCTTAAATTTAAGAATGTATGAATAAGCACTTCTTGCTTATTCACAAAGCTGGAGAGGACCAAGTACGTAGACTTCCCTTACAGCAGAAAAATAGAGATTCCTCTGGAGTATCGTTTAGAATGGAAGCCTAATGTAAATTGTGCTTGGGAGAATATGTCTCTTTTCTTACTACAAAATGAGTGAGTTTCGGAAGTAATGGCAAAGCCTTAGCACCTGTACGGAGTTTGATGTGTCTTCACACTAGTGTACGCACTAGTACTTTTCTAAAAGTCATTTGGCTTTTGGACACAAGAAAGGATCATTATCCATAGTCTAGTGAGACTGGCTCTCTAGGCTAAAGTTAGTCTCTCCAAACAGTTTGAATTGCTAACAATACCTCATTAATCCTCTTGGAGAAATTAGTCCTTTCTTATGCCTTTTTTTAAGAAATTTTAATCAAACTATTGCATGGATAGTGCACACATAACCACATTAATTTAGAAGTGTCTCTGTAGGTGAAGTCTATATTTAAAACTACCCATGGGAAACACATTCTTACTCAGGAAGGCTACACAATGTATGAGATTTAGTAGGACTGTTATTAGATTCCAGGTCTCCCTAGTTCCCTGCTCACTGAATCATACTGTTTCTGAAGTGTTAGGCATTAAAGTAAGTGGGGATGAATTGTAAGCCATATAGGACTGAGGGTAGCAAGTGGAATGGAAGATAAAACCTCTTTTTGTAAATCTGAAGCAAGTTGAAGAAGCTACATGGAAGTCTTCTTAGGAGATAAAATCAAGAAAGAATATGATGCTCCTTCTTGTAACAAATGGTGACTCTTGGCTTCAGCTGCTGCATAGCAGAGAGAAGCCAGAAGGGGGATGAAACAGGCTGCTTGGGCAAGGACACAGGTTGCACACCCTGGCATCCACAGCCACTGCACTCTTTTGTCAGATGGACTTCACTGACTTGTTGTTGCAAATTGTACACAACCTTAGCAAGGCCTTTACTGTTTTATAATCAGTTGTAATTGGACTGCTATAAACAGCATTTGATATTCTCACATTCTCAGCAAAATATCCCCAAATAGTTATATATTAAGGGACAATAGTGAAGGTTTTTGTCTTTCCTATAGAAATCAGAAAGCTAAAAGATTGCCAATGTGTGTGTTTGCTAATATTTAGGGTTTTGAACCAAACCTTCTTTGTTACATGCCTGTGGAAGAAGTGATTAAATTTCAAGGCCAATGCAAATACTCAGGTTGCAAGCATGTAGGTACCCAAGACTACATTTAATGAAGAAGGTAATTCTGAACTCAAAATCTGAAATCCAATGCTCACTACTGTATTATATATTAAATATTTATACTACACTGAATTTTTTTTTAAAAGCTTCCTACTTCCATTGTCTTCTTCGGGACTTTTTGAACCTACTCCTCCTATAAGCCTCTTCAGTAGCCCAAAGAAGCTGGCATACTGTTATTTGTGCTATGAAACAGCAGAATTAGCTCAGAAAATTTAGGCACTAATTAAAATTCTGATGAGAAGGTGTGTCAGTGTACAGCCCTCACCCTGATTCCAGCTGTCCTTTCTGACTGCCCAAAAGGACTCTGAGATGCCTGACCTAGAAAGCTTTTACATGAGCTGCGTTTCTGTAAACCTTTATGTTAGGATATGGTGGCTGTCCTTCTATCTCAAATCAGTGTGTAAAAGTGTTGCCCTTAGAATAATCACATTCAAAAAACTTAAGGTCTGCCTTAAGGATTTCAAGATACTTGAGATTTTTTTCTTAAAAACCATGTAATGTGTCCCTGCGCATAACTGCCACTTATGATGATGTTGTATTAATACTGGAAATTCAAAAAACTGTAGAATATACTAGTACTAGAAAAAAATCAAGATCTTTTTTCAGACGTATATACCCAACTCACTATTTAATCGTATAATAATTAAAATCTGGCAAAGGCAAAATGCTTTGAGGCATAGAAAAGATAACATTTTTACAGTAAAATGTTTCAAGAATTTTATTAAGTGTAAAGCTTACTCAGCTTTTGCTTGGAAATATACCTACAATGTCATAAAGCTGCACTGATCTCTTATTTCCTTCTTGTACAAGTGAAGTATCTTCATCTATACTCTGACCATCTGTTTCATTCTTCAAGTTTTCTGAAGTCAGATCTTTTTAGTTGTATACTCATAAACTGCCCTGCCCTGAATTTTTAGTATTATTGCTTTTTGTTTTGGTACTAGTCACCAGTGATGCTTATATCCTCTTTTGCTACCAGAACTATTACTAGATAAATTAATTATAAAGGAAGAGTTAGACCTCTGTTAACTTCTTCTTGAAGTTTATATTGAAGTGTACACATTAGTCATATTTCAAGTAGGTGTTCTTCTTGAACTTCACTGATACATGGTATGAAAAACTGCAATAAAATCTAAATGTCTCAAGTTTTATATGATGCAAGAAACCATAAACTGTTTCTTTTTATTTTGAATTACAGATGTCATCCGTTCAAGATTCCAAATATGGCCAGAAAGATACATCTGACCAGAACTTTGATTACATGTTCAAACTGCTCATTATCGGCAACAGCAGTGTTGGGAAAACCTCCTTTTTGTTTCGATATGCTGATGATTCCTTTACATCTGCATTTGTAAGCACGGTTGGGATCGATTTCAAAGTAAAAACAGTTTTCAAAAATGAAAAGAGAATTAAGCTACAGATTTGGGTAAGCTAAAAATAATAATTCTGTGAATTAAGAAAGCTGTAGTAGTCTGATAGCATTTATACTACTGCAGGTTTACATTGAATGTCATAACTTTTATATATAGACAGAGAGCGAGAGAGCACATTGAAAAAACATTTAATTATTTCCTGTGTAATCTTTCTGTCTTGAATAATAGAATACAGACAGTATTTTTAAGGTATTGAAGTACAGTAATTATATATTCTTAATTAAATTCCTTTAGGAAATAATACAGGTTGACACATATTGCTATCTGTGCAGTGAGATAAAAAGCGCTGTGCAATATATAGGCTATTGAAAGTGATACAAATTATGTCGAAATACCTTGAAATATCAGTTCTAGGTCTGGTGTATTCCTGTAAAATATGGATTCCTGTAGGAGCTATGATAGTGAATGCGTAACAGAAGGTTACGCATTTTTTGCTCTGTTAGTTATGTTTGTCATCCTGGTCACCTGAAACATCTTCCTTCTTCTGCTGAGAAATAGTGCAAAGGTATAGTGTTGCTAAGGCATACAAAACCCATCATTCCTTGCCTACACCTTAGAGATGATTGAAGGTTACCCAATGTAGAAAAGTGTGATGCTAGGGAATAGGTAAAATGAAATGATATCCAAAAATTATTTCATAAAATCATAGAATATTCTGAATTGGAAAGGACCCTCAAGGATCATTGAATGCCTCACCTGGCCCTGCACAGAACAGCCCCAAGAGTCATGCCTTGTGCCTAAGCACGTTGTTCAAATATTTTTTGCACTCAGACAGGCTTGGTGCTGTGACCACTTCCCTGGGGAACCTGTTCCAGTGCTCAACCACCCTCAGGATGAAGAACTTTTTCCTAATATCCAACCTAACCCAACCGACTCAGCTTCAGGCCATTCCCTCAGGTCCTGTCACCAGAGAGAAGAGATCAGTGCCTATCCCTCCACTTCCCTTCATAAAGGAAGCTGTAGATTAATGAGGTCTTCCCTCAATCGCCTTTTCTCCAGGCTGAATATACCAAGTGCCCTCAGCCGCTCCTTGTATGGTTTCCCCTCAAAGCCCTTTGACATATCCAAGGCCCTCCTTTGGAAGCTCTCTAATAGCTTTATGATCTTCTTATATGGAGGCATCCAAAACTATACACAGTATTCAGGGGAGGCATCTAAAACTACACACAAAACCACACCAGTGCAGAGCAAAGATGGACAGTCCCCTCCCTTGTCTTGCCAGTGATGCTGGGCCTTATGCACCCCAGGATTTGGCTGGATTTATGACAGATTTGCTGATGCTTACATCTGCTAGTTCTTGAGTGAAACTCAGTAAAAGGAGAGGGAGGAATAGCCGGACATTTCATAATGTGAGACCTGGAGTTAAAGCTTCAGATCTTTGCTCTCTTCCTGGGTGCTTGAAGATTTTGAGCAGTGTTTCCTTGGTGAGACATTCATAACAGCCTTAAACCACATATTTTTTTGTTTATTTTGGTTCATGAATACAAGTAATTTGAAATTCATTTATGATGGGCAGTCATTAAATCTCAGAAAACCTGAGATCAAATCTGAGCAGTTCGTCTAACGTTATTTGAACAGCAGATATATTGCGTATCTTTTTAGTATGGCACAAAGGAGAATTTTCCAGAGCTTACTAGGGTCTGTCTCATTCATGTTTTTTTAGATAGGCTTCAGCCCTTGGTATATCAATTTGTTGTTCTGTGCCCTCTAGGACCAAAGACTTTTTGCTTCTCAATCTTTTTAAGCTTAAGTTATTGCTGTTATCATTAGTGAAATAGCACTACATACTAGGTTACTGTATATCAAATGCGTGGTTTCACTTTAGTAACGTGCTAGTTTCATTGTAGTAATGTAGGAGATAATGTCAACATTGCCTTTTTTTTTTAATAATGGAGCAATTAAATTGTGTTTATATTATAGTCTTCACACAGTTCTTCTTTTAATCACCAAGTATCCACTACAATAGATTTTATTGTTCATGTCTCTCCTAGCAAAAGCAGCAACGCTAGATTATGATGTTGTAGTAATGTGATTAGCATACTTTTCATCTCTTCATGCCAGACTTCAAATATGTGCTTGGCTCAAAGTTGTCCAGCAATCTAGATGTGTTCAGGTCTATCCACGGCATAGAGGGGATATAGCAGTAGAAATCTTTCAAGCTGGAATGAACTTCCAGGTCTAGCAAAATCTTCATTTTGATGTTCTTTGCAAGTCATTAACATTCAGAGTCCAAACAGGTTCTGACAGTCCTTGCCTGAAAAAACCTGCAACTAAAATGAGTGAAACAAAACCCAAGAACTCCATGTCCCTTACAGAAGAGGAATGAGAGAAACAGAGCATAGAAGAGACCTTCCTGCTTCAACTTGAGATGAAGAGTCACATGCCAGGATGTAGGCACATGATGTAGGATTAGAAACAAGACTTCAGATCATACTTTCACACTAAAGGTTTTTATCCTAGCCAGCGTTGCATCTTTCTTTGTGGTGGTGGGGTTTTTCCCCCCCTAAATTTTTAATGCGAGTTCTTAAAAGGCCTTGTCATTGCCAAATCAACTCAAGTTGCACAGCTCACTATAGCTGTTTAGATAGAGTATTTTGCATTGGAGCAAAGTTTTGCAGTTAACCTTGCTAGTAAATTGGTTGACTGTTGCACTTCTGGGACCTTCAATAAAGCCAGTAAATAAGTAAAGAGTCTCAGAAAGCTATTCTAGTGCACAAAATCTGAAGTAGAGCACTATTACTCCATCTCATAGTTATATCAACAGCAGTATTGTTCTTAATATGTAGCATCTATATATGTAGCTTGTGTCTGTATTATATTATACTTTATTATTTTTCTTGGGTTATGCAAATATCTTTCTAAAATGAAGAGTACTCCTGCGATATCCATTTCACTTTCAAACTACATGTATGAAAGAGCATTTATATTAGGTAAAATATAAAATTGAACAAGTCATAGTGAGTGTGATTTGATGTTAATGCTGAGTAGAACATGCATGAGGTTATAATACTTCCTTCAAAATCAGTGGCAAAGTATTTGATAACATCACGTGATAACGTATTAAGCATAAATGAAATAAAATATTATCAAAAATCCAACAGTTTTATATAGTCAGAGTGCAACTTTAAAATATGTTCCGAATGACAAGATCAGAACTGAATTACTTTGCCATGCACTTAAGTGAAGGAATACATGGAATGATGCTGCTCTGATGTCCTTGCCTGGCAGTAGAATGCAAAAAGTGTAAATAGTAGTGCAGTTAAGCCACTAAAATTCCCTAGGTAGAGCACAGTTAATCCAACATTTGTCCTGTTAAAATTTTTACATATTCCTCTAGGGTAGACATTTAAACTTCCTGTTTAATAGTGCTTTCAGCATGATACTTTGTCTTCAACATGGAGTATGTCGGAACTTGCTGATCTCCAGAGAATAAGATTCTCATATGCTTAGCAGAGAAGGGCACAAGTTTGTTGAAAAGTCAATATGGGCATTCAAGGAAGCAGAGTCATTACTTATTAGTTAAATTCACAGTGTGATTATCACAGGTGAACAGGAAGAGTTAGCAGGTTGAAGGAGGTGCATTCTTTCATATTCAGATGCCCTGCAGGTCTTTTGTTTGTTTGAGTTTTTTCTTGCTTGGATGGAATGGTATCTTATTTTTGAAGTTAATTGTCTTCTTTCATTGTTCGAGTCAGGGAGGATGGGACTCCATCTAGTCCTTGTTTTTACATCTATTTCATATGACCAGAAGGAGCCTGCTAGAAGCACTGTAAGATTGTTTATTTTCCTCCTGAGCCAAACACCTTCTTTCAAACAATATTTATTACTGGGTTTGAGAGAGGTACAGAGTTCAAGTAGAATATTCATTAGTGATAGCACTTTACCAAATCACAGGACCACCAGCAGGCTCTGAAGTTTTGTTTAATTGCATATTATAAATGTGACAACCTGATATGGATATTAGGAAGACATAACATTAACATATTTCTTACCTTTTAGAGGAGAGCAATCCATAAAAATTATGGGCTTACATCAAAGGGTGTTGATTTCTCAACTGAAACTAAAGAAAAAACAAATTAAAGAAATTGTGTCTGTATGCAGCACATACATGCATAGGATAAAAGTCTATTAAAGGGCTTTAGGGTGCTTTACAGAGTCAAATAATAAGGAGCAATATATTTTCCCTCCATTTGGTTTGAGCTAGTAATATTAAAGGAAAGGGATGGAACTAGAAGGCCGTAAGATCCTCTCACTTTAAAATGCTAGATTTCACATTATGTTGAATTTTTAAAAAAATGTCAATACCAATTCAGACAAAATTGCACACTAAATAAAATTAATAAAAGCTTGAAGAAGTGCAAATGAAAAAATAAAAAGAAACTTAACCTTATAAATCTATCACTGTATTAACTGTATAAATCCCTATGCTCAGTATATTCTGTAGCTTCTAGAATTCTGTAGATTCTAGAAAGGTTTATATTACCTTTGTGAACTCTGTCAATGGTATAATAGAAATAATAACCTGAAACACCTTATGAATTAAAAATAGACTTATTTGAACAGTAGAATTTGTTAGCTACTGTGTAAAAATAAACCATAGAAAAGGGAGGGGAAAAAAAAGAAAAGTCTGGTTCCTAGAAAAAAGAATAAGATTTACAAATACAGGACTAGCCTTAGACTTGAAGGACGAGGGGCAATGATCACAGGGCAGGGTAAGACCTGCTTGTGTCAGCATATCCTTCTTAGAAGTGTTTGTGATAGTTTCATTTGATACCCAGAATGTTGCTGCCTTCACATCAACAGTTTTCTATAAATTATCATAGCCCTTAGGGACTAAGTGACTAGTAGGTTTTGTAAGCTGACTGAGGAAGTCCAGTGTTATCAATTAAAACTATAGTAGCTGTTAAAAAAAAATCAATAGGTGTTGGGCACCTGTTTTTTTTCCCCTAAAGCTTCCTAGCAGCCCTTTATCAGTAAAAATAGTTCATTAAAAAAAAAGAAGAGTATGTGTATGTGTGTGTGTGTGAGTGTGTATTAGAAGGGTGTGTAGGAGTACCAGTATCCATGAAAATTGCCCTGATATTGAAGTTTTTAAAAGTAAGTTACAAGTAAGCTACAAGTGTGGAGGCAGTAAAATATTGCATAAATACCCTGTAACAGTAACTGGCTATAAGGATTAGTGCAAGAATCCCCAAATACACTGGTTCAGCAGAAAGGTGGTGGAAACTGAAGCAACAAAAGTGGAAATTAGAGTAGCATGTGGAGGCAGTGGGTAGGGAACGTAGGAAAAGTTTCATAACTGGATTTTCAGGTCCTGACTTTGTCACATCTGACTCATCTAAGTTTTTTTAATTGGCATGACAGCCACTTCCAAGTTTATTTCATGAATTTTTTTTATTTTTTAGTTTATTTTCAAAGTTTCTTTGTCAGCTGCTGGTCACAATGTGTAGCTGCTGCTTTGAATACGTAGCCTTTTTAGATGAGGATAGTAAATGTCTAATATTGAAAATGAAATTTCCTCATCTCAGCATGAAAATTCAATGTGTATACTATAATAGACAAAGTAATTCAAAGTAGTTCAGAATCTACAGTAATGTAGAACATAGAATCAGAGAATACACTGAGTTGGAAAGGACCCATGAGGATCATCAAATCCAACTCCTGGCCCTGCACAGGACACCCTAGTTATCACGCCATGGGCCTGAGAGGGTTGTCAAAATGCTTCTTGAACTCAGACCGGCTTAATGCTGTGACCACTTCCTTGCAGAGCCTGTTCCAGTACTGAAAACCGCAAGGATCTGGGATTTCTTTGGATCCAGCAATATTAGTAAATTGAGCATACCCAAACCCTCCTTTGGCATTGAATTCAGCTGGCATGGAATAGCTTTTGTTCATATGTTTAAACTCTTTCAGTTTCTGAAAGAGGATGGACACATCCAAATCTGTCTTTAGGTAAGTCCTGGTCCCTGCCCAGGAAGTATTAGACATAGCGCTAGCAAGCCTGGGTCAAAACCCTGCCAGAAAACATGCTAGCAGTATCACAGAATAGACAAATTCAATAGCCTTGAAATGCTCCTTGGCACAACTTAATTTGCTGTTACAGACATGGCCTGAAAGGGCAGCAGTGCCAGCCAGCCATGGGTAAGGCTGACCTGTTTGTTGTTCGATAAGCAATTCAATGTGTTCACAAATGTTGTTCTGTCATAAGGCCCTAAAGGAACCATTCCTGAGAAAAGATAGGTAATGAAGAATGTAGTTGTGACAGACACAACGCAATCTCTTTCTGGACTTTTCCTGTTAGCTGAAATAAGGTGAGATTCTGGGAAGCTTTCGTTTAATTTTAAGCTGCCCATCAAGAGATGAATGTTACCCCAGCAGTAGTTGGATATGGTTTGCCTAAATTATTTCTTGTCTTCTCCTTTGCTTATTTGTACACAATACAAATCTTTAAAGAGCCTGAAACTTTTGAGATAGGACCCTATTTTCATACTGCCGTATTATTTCATGTGGTGCTTCTTATATATTCATTGCGAGCAGTTCCATTTATGTGCAAGTCATATTGGGCATACTTTATTTCTCAGAAATACTGGCATTCATTAATCATTATTTTTCAGAAATATTGGCATTAATTAATCATTATTTTTCCATAATTTTTTTTCCTATTTTTCATAACATCCGGAGTTTTCAACAACAGATACTGAAGAGTTGTACAGGAAAAGGACAGCCTATTATAATACAGACAGTACTATTTTGTTCAGATCTCAGTCAGAGAACTGCCCTGAGTTTTAAACCTCTGTAAGCTTGAGAGGGGTCTTAGTTACTTCCAGAAGTTGTATATTTCCTGAATTTAGGGATTCGTAGTGCTCTCTTTACCTTACCCTGTTTATCCTGTTCTTGGTTTTCTATTTATATTAAAGTTATATGCATGGATCCAATTCAGCTCAGATTTCCATTGTTTTAGGGAAGTAGCCAAGAAAAAAAAATGGTTGAATGATTCATTCTCAGCTATTAAAGTGGAAATGAACAGCTAGGAAAGGGAGACACTGCTTACCTAAAAAGCAGAAAAGACTGCTTCTCTTCTCTCTAAACTTTAGTAGATGCTAGTAATTTATATAACATTTATAATCTATATAATGTATAAAAATGTAAAGAATTTATATAGCTTAGATGTTAAAAGCATCAGAGCATAGGGAAATATAAGTAGAGACTGGAAGACAATATGTGCACTGCTATTTGAAGTTTGACTGCAGTTGCTCATACAATGAGGCATGATGTGAGACAAAGCACTGAAGAGTGTGAGTGAAAATGGGACTAAGAATTTATGAGACAGGGCACCATAAATGGTGTAAAAATCAGGAAGAAACATGAAATAGTGTAAAAATACAGGAAAAAACAAAACTGCACTCATTAAAAGTTTTTTGCAAGAAATGCTGCCTTGGCATCTACTCAATGGGTAAAATATAGATGCATCCATTATAAACAATACATGTCTTGTAAAACTAGTTCTATTTCTTGTGTAGAACCAGGGCTCGGTCTGCAGTGTGAAAGAAGATTTTGTAAATGTAAAAGTCATGTTCATCTCAGACAGACTTCACAGCAAAGAGTGCATGCTGTACACTTTGTGAAACAGGCCATGCTGGCCAGTGATGGCACTTTTAAAATTGATATGCTTTTATTTGAAGTCTAGCACTGGTTGTTCAAATATTGATGAGATATGATTTTATTGCTATAAAAAGCACCTGTCTTGAGGGTTTCACAACTGACTCTAAATCCAACCCAGAAAAAAGGACAGTGCCTATTAATTCACCACCCTGTCAAGAGAGCCCTGTGTCCTAATCCTGTGTGCTTGCTCTAAAGTACACATCAAAGTGGTTGCTAAGTCCTGGCTTTATATAATATGGAGAGGAAATGAGAGGTAAATGTGAGTTCTCTAACTGCAACCAGCATTAAATTCCCCTATTTTCCCTGATATTCCAATGTTTTTTTGAAAGCCTTCTATAATTTTTGGTCAAAGCTTTCACTCTTTTTTGAAGTTCTGTGCTTTACACAACCCTCCATTGCATATTTATACAGTTTTGCTGCATAGCTGTGCTTGCAGCATAGAAATCTGGTCCCTGTGACCAGCTTAGCACTATATATATATCATTGCTGGACTTTAAAATATTCTCTGACAAGGACTCCTGTTATTAGTAAAATGATACGTCTGTATTCAAAGGCAAAAATTAATTGTAAAGAAAACGTGGCATTTAGGATAATTTAGACTCTATATAAGGCTTATCTCACTGTTCAAGTGGAAACTTACATGGGAATTCTTTAAGAGAAACTGAGCAAGTGCAAGGTGCTCTCTATAACACTTTTCTATACTGTGTCTTAGGCAGTTTTCTTCATTGGACTCCTGGGAAATGCATATTGCCATAGTTTAGGCCAAAAAATTATCAGACTGCCAGACCTCAAATAATAGCAGCTCCCCCTAACCTTTGACCAGGCAGTCTGGCATAACATTTTTTCAGCTGTCTTTGCTTTCCACATTGGTTTTCCTCATTGTTCCACAATGATCCACATTGCCTTCCACATTCCACTTTGGCAAGTCAGCAGCTTTTCCCATGCCAGAAAGCATATGTAGTGAGCCAGCACTTACATGTGTGCAAACATCATATGAATGCTACATAGGCTTCCTAAAAACTGGTGATGAGAAATGGAAAGATAAGATAGAGTGTTTCATACGTGTGTACCTGAAGAGCAAGATCTTTGATTTCGCTTGATGGGATTTTCCTTCTCATCCTTCCCACTCAGAATGGGAAGGAAATAAGCAACAGAATGAGTTTGCTGTGACAAGGGTCTGAATCAAGAACAATAACATTGTACTGAATATAAAAAACAGTTAAGCTATTTTAACTGTTCAGGCTCTATAAAATCCAGAGAAATCTGACTGTATACTTTAAACTGTCAGTGTAGCTTATACTTACTAAGCTATCATTTTAAGAAGCAAAACTAAGCCAGTTTCTAAAATTAAATTACTGTTGACAGCATTCCTTAAAGTACAGTCAACGGTGCTGCCAGTTCCCCTGAATGTTAGTTAGTATATCTATACAGCTTCAGTGAATTGACTAAGAAAAAAAAAAAGTCCATACAGGCCCTTTGCTGAATTTTAATAGGATTCATGTTGTAGATTAGAGTAAAATGTTGCACTCTTGCTGTGCATTTGCAGCTTTGAAGTCACAGGACCAGAGCCTTGGCCTGGAGCCATAATGTAAATACCATGAAAATAGGAGTGTAGAAATAGTATTTAAAACTCACTTTTACCTTCTCCTGCTGCTCAGTGCAAGCTATGTTTGAACAGCTTGAAGTCAATCTGAAA
Source organism: Pyrocephalus nanus (assembly GCA_038380795.1). Lineage (NCBI taxonomy): Eukaryota > Metazoa > Chordata > Aves > Passeriformes > Tyrannidae > Pyrocephalus > Pyrocephalus nanus. The sequence goes on along the minus strand of CM076263.1, from coordinate 26,252,918 downwards.
TTATGCTAGGTTGAAAGGGGCATGAGTGACTGAGGGAGGATGGTGGGGATTGCATGAAAGCAACTCATTTTTATTTAATGCTACTCAATTTGCATTATGTTCTGGAAGTAAGCTTAAGTGCATTTTTTAAGAACCCAGAGCCATAAGGGGCTCTGTTACATCAGGGTGTTTGTAGTAGCTTACATATTATGGACAGTGCACACTGATTTTACACATAGAATTATGATATTAAACAAAACAGCATCCCTGGAGAGCTTAGCTCTGTATTGACATTGCTATGTCTTGGTTCAGCTAAGAGAAATCAGTTAGGATATTAGTTGTGTTTTTTTTTTTCTAGTAGAGAAGTTGCTCTTTCTACTTTACTTTCCTTCCAGTGTCGTTGACAGCTAATCTCCTTCAATTTTTTTCTGAATAAATATATTGTTCTTTTGTAATCATCTAGGTATTTTCTGGTTGAATCCAGACTGTTTTATTATTCACTGCTTATAAAAAAAATTCTTTCCACAGTATTTACCTGTTATGAGTGTATTTATTCAATAGTTGCAATTTGAGAAATATAGAGAATTTTACCTCACTGAATTCAGTCAATAACACAAATGGAACTTGTAAGTGGTGTAATTTGCTGACTTGTTTACTCTTAAATTAGGATGGTACCTATATAGACAGTTCTTACTTTTCTGCCCATTAGGTTATTATTTATGTGTATTTATAAAAAGAGAAAGGAATTTCCTGTCTCAGGAAATCAGTTGTTCTGTTCTGACAGCAAGAATGATACTTGGTGGACATTTTTTGCCCTATATAGGTTAGATAGTATTGGCTTTGGTTTATTTTATTTGAAAATAAAGCCAACTCTGCAGAAAGGAATATGAAGTAACTCTCACAGGGCTTTCTGGTTTTCCTTTCTAGATGGTTTGTTTTGCCACACTGACTAGCCTGTATTCAGATTAATGAATGATTCTAGTATGAGCTGAGCTAAAAAAAAAAAAAACAAACCTGGATGTATAATATTTCATAATTCTATATTCACCTGTGATTAGGATGTACTTTCTGCAGTGTCTTGAAATATTCTGGGACTGCTTATTTCTGACCTCTTCTCCAAAACATATTCAAATTCTAGTCACCTTACAAGACTTCCTAACAGCCATTAGAGCAATTTACTTCAACTGTAACTGCCTTGGAGAAATCTGTGATTAGAGTTTCTAGACTTTAGTGGATATAATCACACATGAGATAGCATCACCTAAGCTAACAGTGAACTAAAAATATAAGAGTAAAATGTGGAAGCATCCCAGTTGGCTGGAATTTTTTAACTGTGGGAACAAAAGGAATCAGGTTAATTTCCTGGAGAAGACTGAGTTTAGTAATGTAAAGAAGGGTGGGTAAGGACCTAAGGACAAGCTGCTTTAAAAGTGAGAGGACATCAGAATTAGAATGCATTGTGAAAAGGGTTTAGGACTCAAATAATGAACCTAATAAATGGTAGGTATATGCTAATAAAAGTTGTTAATGTTGAGAAATCGGGAAGTGTTACCAGTATAGAAGAGGATCAGTATATCATACATAAAAAAAAGACTAACTTTCAAGTGTCAGGTAATAGGAATGGAATTTAACTGAATGGTATCAAATCAGGTTCTTTGGGAACAACAATAAGAAACTACTTTTTAAATTAGAGGTTATTTAGTTAGCAACAACTGAATAAAGGCACATCTGGGTATATGAGAAAATAAAAGGATTCTTACTAACCATCCAAGGAAAAACAGTTGATATGGCTCTTGCATCTGCAAATAGGACTTTTAATTGCATTACCTACTTCACTGGAGTTATTTCATATGGAGAAAGGAACTTCAACTGAAGGCAGATGCAGAAAAACCATATTGTATTGCATAGAGGAACTAAAGGAAATGGAAGGAAACAAATAACGTGAGTTTTTTACTCTAAAAAACAAAGGCTTTGCTTTTTGATAAAGTTCTTTTTCCCCAATAAACACTCTTAATTTTGTCCAAAATGCACAATCCTCCTTTGAGAAGCAGTTTGGATGAGAAAAAAAATATGTAGACAGGCTTGTAATTTACCTGACGTCAGTGTGCTGAAGAAACCTGTAACAAGTGAAGAGGATGGTCTCTTTAACAGACAAAGGCATTCATTGATTGGCTTAGAAAGCATGTTTGGAGTTGAGCTGACAAGTGGCGCTTGAACCTTTCTAAATGCTCCCCATAGTATGTTTGTGCAGTATTTTGAATATAGTGGTGGTATTACATACAGTACCAAAAGAATTCAGGTATTTGTCTTGATTCTTGTCCATGGGTCACTAACTTCTTATTTAAAACCAATTTGCTTTCAGAATGTCTGTCCTTTCAGTTACTAGTAATGGGTTTTTTTCACAGCACTTCTTCCTTTAGGAATTTTGATGAACTGAGAGAGTCTGAAGAGTGTCTGTGCCTGGCTGCATCCCATAAGATAGAGCTGGTGGCATGTAGAAGAGTCATGACAGAAGTATGACTCAAGGATGATCAAAAGGAAATCAATTAGGTTGCTGGACACGGTGGTCTGGTAGACAAAGAAGCTCCCTAGACAGCAACTGAATGTGAATGTTTCTGTCTACTGTGTTGCAGGGAGGATGTATCTATCAAGGCAGGAAGACATTAAAAAGATCATATAACGGCAAAGGGCTTATAGTGCCTTTGGCTGGGAAATGGAAAGGCTGAGAAAGCCAGTATCGTGCTAATTAGAGGGGAAGAGAGGAAACAAAGAGTCCTGTGAAAATTAATGTCAACCTGAAGCAAGATAGTAATTATCAGTCTGAAGGATAAAAAGACCTCACAGATAAGTCAGATAGTTCAGGAGAAATGCCTCTATGCTGAAGATAATGAATGCCATTATGATTGTGCAGTAACAGGAATCTTAAAAGCTAAATGGAAGAAGCAATGATAGAAGATGGAATTTCTATATAACACTCTTAATTGTACATCTGTCTGGAGATTAGACTCACATATATTTAGAGCTAAAATGAAGAGCATTTCTTGCTTTATTTGAAAGGCTAAGCCTCCCTAAATAAATTTCCTGCTGTAAACCAGCCATCATAAGGGCTGGTCTGTATGAGAAGAACGTGCCTGCGATTTTAAATGGATAGAAAAAAGAAAACTTGGAATTTTTCATACATTCTGTCAGTCTCATACATGTAGATAAGCAATGGAAGTTCTTGATAAAAGTTTACATGAATTAAGAGAAGTCTGGGCAAACTCACTGAGATACTCAAGAGATATTCACCAAGCATATTTATTAGACAGAGAAACTACTTCTAGCTCAGGAAACCATATAACTGCATATGGTTGGAAGTTGGGGGATGTTTAAAAGAACGATCATATGTGTCCACCTTATTGCAATTTTCTCTAAATATTTAATCAACATTGTTGCAGAGGATATCGACTAGCTGTATTGTTTTTGATCTGACCCAGCAAGACTGTCCATACATATACGTTTATTTACCTGTAAAACAGATCAGTTCTTTGCCTTCTTCCAGGAAGGGCTTCCCTGCTTTTCATGAAGCTATGTTTCCTAGCTAGAAAAGTGCAAGAAGAGTCAGTCACAGCCCTTTTAGTACTCAGACTCTGTCATGTACAAATGAGTCTTAATACTTTGAAAATAACAGGATCCAGGCAAGTAGGAATTTTACCTGCCTGTCCCTTACAAAAGTTTTTTTGAGAGCTATGTGGTAGGAGTAAAGAAGTAATCACAGAAGAGGCTGAAGGTGAGGCAGGGCAGAACTGTAGTCTCCTTGTTCCACTGTGGTGAAGGATGCAGAGATGGGAATTGGGTGGATTCCAGGAAATCTTATGGTAATACTTATGCTTTGATTGCCATTTTTAAATATTGCTAAGAGGATAAATTTTGCATACATATCTTGTAATTCCCTATAAATTACATAATAGCTTTTTTTTGCTAAATTATAAAATTTCTTTACTTTTTTTGAGGTCTCAAATATCCAAGTCTACTTCTATCTGAACTTCTTTAGAAACCCTAGGCCCCAGTGCACTGGTTCTTAAGCATTTGTATTTGGAGAAAGCCATACATGGTCTGTGAAATGACTGCAGATATAAAATACATTCTCACACATGTAAGCATGGAAACAAAATGATGGAAAATTAGTACTTTACATTATTAGCCCAACTAATACACAGATAGATAATACACTAGCCAATTGTATTTGTCTAGAAATAAAACCTCTTGTGGGTCATCTCAGAAAAATAATTTGAGCAAGCTTGACTTAGAAAGCCCTGTTTTCCCTCTGCAAACATAGGAGCACTACTGTCTCTTACCTACTTGCAGTGGCCATTCTCTCTTGAGCTCTTAGTTTCTTTTTTTCTTCTTCCATTGTATAAACTATGGGGTTCACTCGAATCACAGAACAGCCCTTGGGACTTAGTTTTTTAATATTTTCTGGTTTGTGTTGCCAGTTAGGAAGTGAAATGACATTGCATGACTTTCCTTTTTTACATGTAAAATAAGTAAATAGGTACACCTTCTTTAAGAGTGGGAGATAGTCATGGAAGACTGGCTTAAGTATGGATTAGGAGATTGTTGTATTTTTAGTGTATTCTGGCAGGGTGCTGGGAGCTGTCTCTGTTGGCAGTGATGAAGACACGTTCATCTGATACATCTTTTGTCTCAGTGCAATTGCTGTGCAAAGCAATGTTTCCAGCACACGTGCTACTACAAGAAGGGTCTCAAACGTGAAGCAATGAAATGGGAGCACAGCATGACAGTCCTCCCATAATAGAAACTGAAGGTGTTTTTCTAAACTTGTTTAAGTTTGGGGACTTTTTTCTTTTACTTTTTGCTTTTTTTACCTGATTTACTTAAATGTAGCACAGTGAGAACATAAAGAGTACCCTGTGGTTTTCCATAATTTACTGCCCAACTCAGATAAATTGCAAATGCAAAAGTAAATTTTGAAGTTTTTGCCCTGTGTACTGGAGTTCTTAGAAAACAGGCACGTTCTCCACCCTGGGAGAATTCACTCCCTGCAGATGTTTCTTTCTGATCTTGCAGAAAGGGGTCTGTGTTAGTAATATGCCCAAGTATAACCTTCAACAGACCAAAATAAATGTATGCCTCTTGTGAGTTTTCAAAAGTAGAACTCACCTCTTACCATGGCATTTCTTTTGGAAGCATATAGTTAAATCCACAGGTACAATCCAGTAACACAGGAATATCTTCTTTACTGTAGTTGTAGACATAGCCTACATAGGATGGAAATACTGAAAGTTTCTTTTATTTTACAAATTGTTTAAAAAATGGTTAGGGTCACTCACATAATATGCCCATTAGTATATTTTCCATTGTTTTGTGTCATTAAATATAACTACAAACCCATGTAATACAATATCATAGGTTTACTTGTTCTAAAAAACCAAGCAGGGGATTTTTCTTTCCCCTGCATTGCTGTAAAAGAAAGATGTTGAACAGGGGAGGGTAGTTTGCCTTGGGTGATTGGCCCGCACAAAAGAAGTAGACAGCAGATCCACATTCCAAGCTGATGGCCCTTTGAAGACTGTGGGAAGGGGTGAGGAGGTTTTTTTCTTCTCTACTTGGAAACTGGAGGCACTTCACTTTTGCCATGAACTCAGGGAAGGTATGTGTTGTAGGGGTCCAAGGTTCACTTTGGTTTTGGTCTGGTCACCTAGCTATTTCTGGCCCTGGTTTGCCTCTGCTTTTCTGTGCCCTATTCTGCCCCCAGCCCAGACTTGCTTGGACTTCATCAGAGAGGCTCCACCTGCAGAGGAACCTTTTGGGGAGCAGGTTGTCCTTTCCCTCCTCCACTCCCGTGTTTGCAGTGGCTTATGTCCATCGATAAAAGGGGAAAATCCCAGCCACAGCCAGCTGCAGACAGCATGAACTTGTGGGAAGAGCCCCTTTGTTTCCTCTTTGCCCCTTTTCAGTATAGGGGAGTAGATCTCCATTTTCGGCTTCTCCCGCACACTAGGGCCTCACACAGCGACAGCCAGAGCCCAACAGCTCCCCTGCTGGCCAAACAGAGCAACTGCAGGCTCTGCTCCCCCAGTGATCCAACATTGCCCCCTGCTGACTGTGGTTAGAGTTGCGCCAAAAGGCAGAAAGTACTGAACTGTTTCCTTTTTAAAGGGGAGTTTTGGGTACAGGATTATTGTTTAGTTGTTTTTGTGTTCTTTTCTTGTTCTGCTAGTACACATATGTCCTTTAATAAAGGGCTGGGTGATTTTTCTTTCTCCCATACTTCCTCAGTCAGAGCCTCTTAATTTCAGGTTTACAATTGCTTAGAGGAGGGAGTTTGGTCTTCTTCATAACTCATCCTCCTCAGCAAAACACTTCAGTCACATTAAACTGAGACATACAGGATTTTTTTTTCTGACTGTCTATGGATTTTGTCAGTGGTGTATGAACAAGGGTTTTAAACGTTATTGACAGGTTTTTTCATAGTTTTTTATCATATATGTCTTTTAATAATAGAACAAATCTTCCTCTGTGGCAAGTCACTTCCATGTCTGAAAGAACCAATGTTGTTGGATTTCTTGGTAACCCAAACTGTATCTCAAGGGCTGCCAGATTTCTAGCATAATAGGCTCTAGTTTCTGTTTCTGAAAGGGAGTTTGACTTTGAGTAAGTTAGGGAGGAAAGAAACAAATTTAACAGCTTTTAATGCCCTTGAAAGTCTCAGTTTAAGTGATTGACTGTACTTCATCCAGAACTCAATGACCTGTAAATCTGGCTTAGCTGTTACCTTATACTTTACATATCTTGTACATCCAAACTCCTTAAAATGAAGTAAGAATTTAGGAAATATTTTAGCCTAGTTACAGCAAGTAAACAGGTGAATTTGACAGCTTTTTATTATGTTCAAAATATAACAGTTTTATCAAGTGCTGTGGCAATTGTGATTAAGTCAACAGCTACATTATATCCAAGATGACCTGTGACTGTTGTATCAGAAGGATTTTCACTTACACAACTAAGTTGAATGATATTTTCTGGACCAATCCCAAAGAGATTTCCACCCAGATTTCTCAATCTGGTAACCTCATGGACAGAACTTCCAAACCTGATTGTATGCACTTCTGAGTAATTCAAACAAAAAAGCCTTCAGAGACATATACAGTAGCATCTTCTCATTTTATCTGTTTTAGAATTGTAGACGTAGCTGTTACACTTAGGGACAAGTTGTCAGTTGGTATAAATCACTGTTCCTCCAAAATGAAGAGAGCCAAATTAGCAAGCTTCATAAATAGGAGATATAAGTTTAAGATCAGAACATGAGGGAGAGGGAGGTAACATAGAAGTGGAACAGAAACTTAAGGTCTTAGTAAGCTAAGATTTAGGTATCTGCCTGAAGTTAGTAATCTACCATGGCTCTATAAATGGTCATTAGAAATACCTGTCTTCTGAAGTTGCTTTATTCTATACTAAAATACAGCTCTAAAACAAAACTTCAGTGTAAAAATTTCCTATCTGGAAATTAAACAGAGAAAGAAGTAGGAATAAATATAGTGAAATAGATGCTTATATTTTTGATGATTGAATCCCATCCTTATCAGCTGGAAAAAAAAAATGGGAAGACCTTTGAAAACAGGAATAGCCAATGGGTGAGAGATTAATTTCATTTTTGTCATGGTTTTTCTTAATTTTTGCAAAAATCTGTATGCCATAAATTGACCACCAGAGCACTTTGGGCAGGTTATGAGTAGCACAGATGATATTAACGAGACACACATGAACCAAGAAATCAGTGCTATGCATACAAAAGTCTCCTTTAGCTGGATGCTATTGCTGATATAATGGCAATATTAAGGCATTTTTTTTTTGTGTATTAGAACCACTTACCTTTGTTCACATTCTGAATTTCAATGTCTGTTAAAGAAAAGGATTTGCCAGAAGGAGTATTAAGATGGATGCTACTAATTATTAGTCAGGAAAGTTTAAAGCTTAAAGACATAAATATGCCATCTTTCTTACATTTTTGAGAAATTTTGAATGGGAAAAAGAGTAACCATTGAGGTGGAAATTTTAAGCAAAATAATGAATCTTTCTATTCACACTGTGTATGTATAGACTCTTGCATCCATTTTTGGGGAATAAAAGGTAAGTTCATTATTAGATCTGATGTCTCTGGAGACTAAATGAATGTCTGAATTTTATTGTAATCATGGGTGTATCTTGAAAAACCTTTGTAGCAGAAACCAGAATACTCTAGAAAGTGTATACTTTTTTAGGTCCAAAAAATGGTGTGGATGCTATCTTTTTACAAGAAGGTGGAGAACTGAGAATAGATGTTCCACAGCTTATTTTGGTGTAAGGTTATATTTTCCAGTCCTTTGAAGATAAGTCATAATACTTGTTTCAGACTGATAGGTTTAAGATCCTCTGTACACCACTAACAGTTTTCAGAGGTGTTTATAAGATCATAGAATGGTTTGGGTTGGAAAAGACCATAAAGATCATCTAGTTTCAACACCCATAGGTAGGGACACTTTCTACAAGACTGGGTTGCTCAAAGCACCATCCAGCCTGTCCTTGAACACTTCCAGGGATGGGGCATCTACAACTTCTCTGGGCAGCCTGATTCAGTGCCTCACCATTCTCTTTCCAAAGTAAAGAATTTCTTACTAAACCTATGCTCCTTCAGTTTAAAGCCATTCTCCCTTGTTCTATTACTACATAGCCTTTTAAAAAGTCCCTGTGTTCCCCTTTAGGTATTGGAAAGTGCTGTAAGGTCATCCCAAAGTCTTTCCCTCTTCAGGCTGAACAACCCTAAATGTCTCAGCCTTTTCTTATAGGAGAACTGCTTGAGACCCCTGATTGTTTTCCTTCATCTGGACTTGCTTCAACAGGTCTATGTCCTTATTATGTTGGGGAACCCAAGTGGGGCCTGCTGGATACACTTTTGATACAGCTCAGGATAGGGTTGTATTTCTGGGCTGTGAGCCCACTTTGCTGGGTCATGTCCAGCTTTTCATCGACCAGCACCTGCAAGTCTTTCTCCTCAGGATTGTTCTCAATCAATTCACTACGCAGCCTGCATTTGTGTTTAGGATTGCCCTGACCCAGGCAGAGCACTTTGTACTTGGCCTTGCTGAACTTGAAGTAATCCCCATAGGCCCACCTCTCAAGCCTGTCCGGGTCCCTCTGGATGGCATCCATCCTCCAGGTGCATCAACCACACCATGCAGCTTAGTGTCATTGGCAAACTTGCTGAGGGTGCACTTGATCCCAGCATCCATGCCATCATGTGTTGTTTGTGATGAATGCTTCCCATGGAGAAAGAGGTTAAACTGCCTTAAATTTTATATTTTATAAACATTTCTGGGCACGATTTTTTCATCAGCAGAAGCTACCTTTATTATGGTTGGTGACACAGTGCCTTATAAAGAACTTGCAAAGGAGGTTGCATGATATCTTCAGTTTCTTAGAATTTTCAATTGGTCATTTTTTAAACTGCTTTTAATAGCTGTCTTCTCTTACCAAAATCTTCTACAATTGTGTATGTTTTTATGTTTGGAAAAGGATCACATACCTTTTGCCAATGGTGGTAAATTAGATCAAGAAAGAACTTTAGAACAACCTGGCAAAAATTGTTTTGTTTTCACCTGTTATCTGTAGGAGTAAGCAGGAATCTGTGCTTCATAACCATAGCTTAGAAAGAAGATACGTAATTAATTTTCCCAGTGGTGAGTTCTGCTTACCAATTCATTTTCTGATTTGTTTATATTTGTCAGAGAACACTGTGTAATGCTTGCTGGCATTCCTCTTACTGTTCATTATCTGGACTGTAATTTAATTTTTTTTTGTAGTGTTCTGTATTAGAAATATTTAATAGGGTTTTTTTCCTAAAAGCCAGACATTTCTCTTGAACAGAAGCCAAGATTTTGCAGCATATGATTTAATGAGTTGCATGTGATACTAATAATTTTTGGTTTGTCTTTTTCAGTCTCTAATAGGCTTTGACACAAATCTGTACTTTTCCATGTCTTTTCAAAATTATTTCTGGGGCTCTTCAAAGTCATAAATCACTTGGCCTCCATGCCAGTATGCTGCTAATGTGCATGAAAATAACATGCTTGCCTCTATCGTCCACAAGTGCTGTTCAGAAGTATGTTCTTTGTCTTTGCACTACCTCCTGCTGTCTGGAGCTTCCAGAACCAAAATCACTTACAAGTGAAAATTTTAATTATCAGTTTAAGGTCTCAGTTCTGCATCCTCTATGACAGTGATTCCTGCTTTCACAAATTGGACTATTGCAAATAAAGAGTTAACTCGGGAGAATAAAGGCTGAAAGACAGGTCCATATTACTTAGCCCTTAGAGGTCTGCAAATGTTATCATCAGTTTATCATTCAATTCATGACTAAATGTATTTCTGTCTAGTAACAACTAATTTCTGGTGGCAGCTACTGTTCTCAAATCACATTTTGCACCCATGTGCCTGTAACACATGCAGTTAATTATGACAGAGGACCTAGAAATCTTTTTAGAGTCCAGCCACTTAGTGACCCTCACTAATTTCATGCAGGGCTACCTGTGATTGGTTATATTGGCCATTGAGTATGATCTGTATAGTACTGAGTCTGCATAGAGAAAAATCAAGAGAACTAAGATGGAGAAAGGAACTGTCCACTTTTTACTCTGTGAAGGAGAAGAATGCCTAAGGATCTTAAAAAGTAGGAAGAAAATCATATTTATGTTCCTGGAGCATCTAATTTGGGATGGAATATCTGAAATACTGATGTTAGATGAATGCATGTGTTCCTTTCTCTCTGTTATAAAGAGTTACTGTGTCATAAAAAATTACTATGTTTTGTGAGGAATAATAGTGATCTTTGGGCTCCCTACTAAGTTTTTGAGAAAGGAAGAAGGGGGTATAACATTAGGTGAGAGATGGACTTACATAGAGAAGAAGCCTCCTGCTTTCCACAGCAGAATGCCATATCTTCAGGACTTCTTAGTCCTTAGAATAGGGCTAGGGTGAGACCTTCTTTTTGCAGAAAAAAGGTAAAGAAAGACAGAATAGCAGCTAGGTAGGATGAAATATGAGAGAAGAAAACATATTTAGGGATAGAATTATACTATGGAATTTTCCCCCCCTCTTATAATATTCTCAAATTTTGAACTGTCTCCTCTTTCATTACCATTTCTTTCTCTCAGTGTAACCTCATGTCACACTGGATAAAGGAGACTTAGTTGCTGAGAATGGGCTTTTGGCAATAAGGTAGATAATGGTCTCTTCCCCACAACGTTGTCGAACAACTGAGGCCCAGAAGATTGTCAACAACTTGCTCAGGATTACAGATCAAAGCTATAATCTTTTGCTTTTTTAGACTGTTCCCAACATTACCATTAACCTCTCAGAACATCTGTGAAGAAATCAGCATATGGCCTTCCTATGTGATTGCTAATGAGCTTTTTAAAAGCTACAGCAAAAAATTACAGTTGCAGGTGATTTTTGCCTTACTTTACACTGGGCTTTTAATTACTATATTTCATAACTTACTCACTTTGCTGTGTTATTCCCTAATGTTATTTGAAAATAGAGAATTAAGTGTGCAGGGTGTACTTTGCTTGACAAAGAAATATGATAACTTTTATTAAAGTACCATTTCTCCCCAGATCTTTGCTATACAGAAATTCTAGACAACAATCCTAAGAGTAAAACAATGGATTCTGCAGAAGTTAGGTGCACCAAAACAGTGTATAGATCTTATGTTAGTTCTTTGTATAAATAAATACCATTCTTAATCTTAAAATGACATCTTGATATCAGAGCATATTCAGGGACTATTTAAATAGTGAAGAATTTCTAGCAAAATTCCCAAGGATTTCCCATAGACTAGCAAAAGTCGCTGAACTATTTTTATACTAAAATAAAAACCGCATACCCACCAATATCTGAGATATCCGAATGGTAGATTACAGGTTTGTTGCCACATTGTGTGTCCCATATGGGCAGTACAGCATCCAGGGATTCAGTCTACTTAGTTATAGGTTGTCCTGAGAAAGCCTCTGCTGTGTGCTGCAGTACTGAAGAGCTTGATTTTACTAACAGCTCTTATCTCACTCCTTTTCCCTACAAGATGAAAGGAAGACCAAAGAAGGACTTGCAGTGTTTGAAAGGGTTGGAATAACAACCTCTGAGAGGGGAAGACGTGGCAGTCTGCCAGCAGATAGAAGATTTTGAAGCAGCTTGTGATAGGAAAACAGATAAAGCAGAAGAGTGGAAAGAGTTGTGGGAGCCAAATTTTATTGCCCAAATTGGCAAGATTCATAGGTATGTTCCTGTATGACGTATATTATACAGAGGCACTCAACACCTTGTAGCAACCAACTCTATCTTATTTATTAGAAAATTTAGCTCCTGCCTCTGATTACCGTGTTACTCATGCTGAGCCATCTGGATTTTATTATGTTGGTAAAATCTACCTAATGTAAGCAATGTCGGAATGAAATGGTAGAAAGACTGTTGGCTTAGACACAAGGATCTGTCATATATGGCTCAAGAGATGACAGTTCATAAAGACTGGTTCTGTTTCCAGCTTTGTCACTTCTTTTGGAGAAGCAGCTGCCTGTTTGTTTGTCCCGTGTGTAAGGACACTTTCTTTAGCAATGATCTTCCAACTCTCTGATGCAGTGGGGAGGTCTTTTAACCAAACCTTTTGAATTGACTTCTCCTTATGGAGTAGAGAAGACCTCTTTCCAGAGGGACATATTTTGTTGTTGTATTTTGCTCAATCATATTTGGATTTGGGGCTTAATATTTCCTGGGAGAACCTTAGGTGGAGGAGAGCAACAATTCATTCTGTATTCAAAGTGAAATATGAATGATATTTTATACTTCTGTTGAAACTCTGAAGTAAGAAAAAAATCAGCTGGGTGACATATTGGTCCATTTCATAAAAATTTGAAGGAGAAGTGATTTTATTTTCACCTGGTTTCTGTCTATAGGTTCCTTTCTGAATTTAACATTTCTGTAATGTGAGATGGAAAGCTTTCCAACATATTTGGCATATACCTGCATATTTAATCATGCGCTGTATATAGCATTTATATTGCACATAGTGCAGGCAATGGCAGTTCCACAGAATTTATGGCAGCACTGTCCTCTGCATGTCTCCCCAGAAATTGTGGCGATTCTGCTTTTTTCATCACCTGACATAAGCATGGGAATTGGAATAATTTTTCTCTTCTCATCTTGTTCATTTAAGTTGAGAAACTATATATATGTTTCACACCTCTCAGAAACATTTTTTTAAGCTGCTTGTAACAATCATGAATTTTATTTTAAAACCTAATCCCTGTTTACAGTATGCATGTTTGCTATGTGTTTAAAAAAGGGGGGCCTGATGAGAGGAACAGAAGAATATCCAAATACTTCATAAATCAGGTATTCAGTGAAAGTATTGTAAATGTGGAGGCAATAGCAGAGAAAGATTAAACCATATGTCCTGCTTGGTGAAGGCTTCATTTTCTGCTAAGATTCCATTTACTTTTATTTTTCCACTCCTTATTTAACGGGAATTATCTATGGACTTATTTTAGTTGAGGGTATTTTTAAAGGCATTCATGTTATCTGCTCTAGTGGCTTGTGATGAAAATATCATTATTTAATCTTTACAACTAAAAATATCCTTTCATATAAAATATTTTTCAAGTCACTCCCAATGTACTAGAAAACTATTCAGAGGCAGTATGTGTAGAGCAAGCAGCAAGCAGTGCAGTCAGTCAAATTTATATTCTAAATCTCTGATTGCATCATTGTCCCAGAAGTAAAGAGCATTTTAATTATTGAAAAAAAATTAATAATAATTCATATTAAAAGGCCTGCTTTTTCTTGACACTGCCTGGATAATTTTCAGTTGATTTGAAAGTGATTAAAAATAGACTTTTTTTCCCCCACTGTACAAGGGATTCTTTGAATAAAAAATATTCAGCTTCCTTATTATTTTTTTACTTTAGGTATTTTTCTATGTTATCATTATATCAATGGAGAAATAGTATCTTTTCCTTTTATGATACTTTTAAAGTGTTTCCCTTTGCTAGTAAATGGAAAAAGGGCTTTTCCTCAAGGCAACATTGTTCGTGCTGGTTCATCTACTAGTCAGTTTTGAGTCAGAGGCAGTTACTGATAATAATGCTGCAAAAAGAGGTTATTTGGGGACAGATGATGAATCTCCAGGACTATTCCCACCTTAATGTTCCTAAAATCACTAACAATACAGATCAGTGATATCTTTTAAAAGGTATACTTTTTATACATTTTTTGATCCAGAAATACATTCTGCACAAACCCTGTTCTTAAGTAAATGAAATACATTCTGGATACTTAGTGAAATTGATGTTCTTAATTCACTGTAACAGAAAGATGATGTAGGCTACATTAAATCTCATTCCCTGACTGATGATATCTGCTTTTCAAACAGCTCAGATGTATTCTCAGTCAAGTCCACTCTCTGTTTGGCAGACATCATTCTATGAGGCATCATGGCTGAAAAAAAACAACTCAAAAATTTATTAGAATTCTTTAATAACTGTAATGTAGTTCTGGCCCCTCTCATAGCATCACAGAATCACAGAATCATTTAGACTGGAAAAGACACTTAAGATCATTGAGTTCAGCCACTAACCCAGCACTGCCAAGTACACCACTAAACCATATCCCCCAGGGTCACATCTACATGTCTTTTAAATGCCTCCTGGGATGTTGATTCAACCAGTTCCCTGAGCAGCCTGTTCCATGATTGACAACCCTTTCCATGAAGAAACTTTTCCTAATATCCAATGTAAACCTCCCCAGTGGAACTTGATGCCATCTACTTTCATCCTGTCACTTGGGAGAAGACACCAATCACTACCTGGCTGCAAACTCCTTTCAGACAATTGTAGGAAATTATAGTCTCCCCTGAGCCTCCTTTTCTTCAGGGTAAACACTCTCAGCTCCCTCAGCTGCTCCTCATAAGACTTATGCTCCTGTTGCCCTTCTCTGGATTCACTCCAGCACCTCAATGTCCTTGCAGTGAGGGGCCAAGAACTGAACACAGGATTAAAGGTGCAGCCTCACCAGTGCTGAGTACAGGGGACAATTATTTTCCTGATCCTGCTGGCCACACTATTTTTGATACAGGCCCAGATGCCATTAGCTTTCTTGCCCACCTGGGCAAACTGCTGGTTCATGTTCAGCAGCTGTTGACCATCATTCCCAGGTCCTTTTCCACTGGGCAGCTTTCCAGTCATTCTTCCCCTAGCCTGTAGCACTACCTGAGGTTGTTGTGACCCAAGGGCAGAATCTGGCACTTGACCTTGTTGAATCTCATACCTTTGGCCTCAGCCTTTTGATCCTGCCAGTCCAGAACAGTGCTTGAAATCAGTAATCTTGTGCATCTTCATTCCCTGAGCCTGTCCTTCGTTTGCTTAGTTTTGGAGTTTGGTTTCTTTAGTGGCTTTTTTGTTTGTTTGGTTTGGTTTGGTTTTTTTTTGGGGGGGGGTGGTGGTGGTGGTGGTTTGGTGTGGTGTTTTGATTTTTGTTTGTTTGTTTGTTTTTGTTTGTTTGTTTGTGGGTTTGTTTTGTTTTGTGTTTTTTTCAGAGGTACTTTCTTCTTTCCCCAAGTGGTCATTTTGTAATGAGGACGTGAGTGAAGACACAAAGATAGCTGAGCACGCAGTATTGTATTTCACATATAAGCAATTTTTCCTCACACATGTTCCTGTGATACTGTGTTTTCATAGCAGTGACATTTCTTCCCCCAAAAAAATGTAGTTCAAGGACATTTGTGGAAGAGGCAGTAAAAGGAGAACAGAAGCAATTGCATAAAGATTCAATTTAACTTGTTTATGACTAACTATTTTCTCTATTGTTCTGGATCTGCTTCTCAGTAATTAAAACTGAGGAAGGCCCTAATCTTTTAATTAATATATGAATATATTACAGAGTTGAATACTAGCTCTGCGTGTGCAGATGGCCATCTGCACTGTGAACTGTTACACTTTAGTTTAAATGGAAAAATGCAAGAAAACTCTGCTAGAATATAAATGCCTCTGTGGACAATGAGCTTACAAAAAATAGTTGTCTGTTCTGGCAGAAAGGAAGGTAAAACTGATTATTTGTGTCCTTTGAGTGGCTGAGATGAACGGGAAGCAGAAGGCCCTGAAAATTCTTCTGATGATGGAGACTGAAAGTCTCAGAGTTCAATTGATTTTTCTGTTAGCCTTAGTTTGGAAACCCGCAAAAAGGATATGATGTTCTGTTTAAAAAGCATCCTTGTTTTATTACACTTATTCTCAGAAGAATAATTCTGCAACACTTTGTGGAACATGAAAGCTGTGTGCCACTTAAAGACTCTCTCCATCAGGCTTTAACTCAACTGCCAGCCTTTCAGATAGCTTCAGTTGGCATCCTTAGCAGCTGACAGTCTAGCAAATCCCTTCCGGCTGAGGATGGGCTTATACACCTGACTTTGTCTTCCTCCTAATGATAAGTAAATAGCTGTTATTTCACATTGTTATTCAGACAGTTTCTGGATTATATTCTTTTCAGCTTTTATTTTATTGCACCTGTGTTTGGCTCTGTACTGATCTATATCTCAGCTTCCGCACTGTGTTCTCCCAACCAGCTTAGTTCTTACCTTCATCCTTGCTCCTAATCTTGTTTTCTATTACACTGGTGGTGATACATCTTCCTAACTGACTTTCTTAGCCTTTATTCTGTCATGCCTGCTTCAAGCTGAGGACCCTGTGTTATTCTGTAGTTGGCATTCCTCTCATTTTACCTGCCTTCAAACTGTATCTGCCCTTGCCACATGTATTCACTTCTGCTTGTGCACCTTAGCCAGAGCTTTCATGATTCTTTCTCTTGACCATTTAGCTTTTCCTTTTAATTTGGCCACACTTTTACTCCTGTTTCTTCTCTCTAGGGCTTCTGTTCAAGTTGGAGAACACTAACACTAAAGATTTCCCAGCCCAAGTGCTAGCTTACTTTGTTGTTAGTTAGCCTTCAAGTTCGAACTCCAGCTGTAACTGAGGATGAAAATCAGAGGATGCCAGTGTTTAAAAGATAAGGCAAGAAGTTCAGCAAATTTATGTGTAGAGTACTGTTTATGTGCATATATCTATGAACTGACTAGATATTATCAGATCTTCTTCTGGCCTTTATATTTTCCTAACAGCAAGTTTTCTCAATATTTCTTTTACAGCTTTATTTTTCAGGCCCCTCGGGCTCTGTACAAGAGTCTTTTAATGTGGATGAGCTCTCACTTATTTTCTTTCCACTTCAGAGCTTATTTTCTGTCTCCTTCAAAGCTTATTTTAGACCAACTTTAAGTGGAACATCCAATTCTGGTGAATTGGGAAAATGCTTCAGGCATTGTAGATTTCTGAGAAAACAATGCTGTGTGTAAAGTGCTGAGTATTGAATTACAGTCACTACCACAACACTGCTTATAGAAAGCACTGATTTTGTGTAAACCTTTGTGGTATCAAATTGGTTTGATAAATGTTTGAGATCCTTTTGTATGAGACAGTTTTATGTCATATTTACCCAATTTACTTCAACTTTAGATTAAATCAATAGTGTGTCTCATTCTGCGAATTATATACAATCATGATATCAAATTGATCTCTATAAAAGTTCATTCTGGATAATTCAGTTGTGTTGAGGTGCCTGTTCAGGGTCTGAATAAATTTTATACTTCCGTGTGTTCTCCTATACTTGTGGAAGCATAAATGTCATTAGCAAATAACACCAAAGTTCCTAAAAATGTAGCTGAAAAAGACAAAATTTCTAGCAGACTACAGTTCCTCTGATAACTGCATGTGTTTTCCCCAAGTTTTGGTAAAACAAACTTTATTTAAAGATCAAGCTGTAATGCACCAAAAGACTACCTTTGTAGTATTTAAGATCACCAAGGAGAGCAGTGGAAATGCATTTTGTTACTATCCTTGGGACACAGACAGATGCAGAGAAGATGGATATTTGCGATACTGAAGTATAATTGCAAATATAAGCAAATTGTTTATCACCTTCAGGGGTTTTGTCTACAACAAAAACAAACTAGAAAGACACCAAAAAAACCCCAAACAAACAAAGCAAAACAAAAAGGCTCCAAATGTGTATTATCACTTTAATATTCCTTAAACATAGGTGTCATTCATAAAAGGAAAAATGGAATTTCAATATTTTAGTAGTCATAGCAGATTGAATTAATATAGCATGCGTTTCTATATATATATATTTGTTAGGTATCCAATGAAATACCCAATACACATCTCTGAGAATAAATATAAGTAATATAATAATGGGAGTTATCCCTTTTTTTCTGCAATTAGGCATTGTGTTTTAAATGTTTTCTTTATTAGAGGAAAGATATATAATGATAGCATACAGCAGATTTTACTGCTTTAGGAGCAAATGAACTCTATACTAAGGATTTAGTGACTCTTCTCAGCAAGAGAGAGAGTTGGAAGGGAAAAGCTGGCACAGTTATAAGAGGTCTTGGATTTAATATTCTATACCACTATACATGGATAATTCACTCAATCTATTCTATGTTTCAGACACTCCACCTGCGAGATATTCAGCTTGCTTATACTTGCTCTTGTATTATAGAGATAAACACTTTATACATGCACAAAGGAGCTCTAAAAGTCAGAAAGAAGACAGAGAGGAAAACATATAATGTTTAAAATGCAAAGTATAGCTGTTGTATTGAGCCTTGAGAAAGAAAAAAGTGCGCCCTACCCAGGTTTTTCTTGCTTTAGTCTTCAGCATTCTGATATACTAATTACTGAATTAAAATATAAACAAAGAAACAAACCCCAACCAATTCTGCACATTCTAACTTAAGTGAGGTTTCAATAAGCCACTGCAATGTAGTGTGTAATGACCTTAGTTCATCTGTCAAAACCCATGTTCATTTATTGTCCCTGGTGCCTCATGATGGCAGACCCTTGCCCATGCCTCATTCTGCATTTGAGTCAGTTCAAATTTCACTAGCCCTGATTATTCTGCATGGATCCTGGGGTGATGGTCAGCAGAGAAGATATATATTTGTTTGGACCTCACAGGTCGGAAGTATATCACCTACCTTAGACACTGTATTTGTCCTCTGTCCCCCTTTCTTTGGTGAGATTTAACCTATATTATTGTATATAAAATGAAACTGACAACTTTATGTTTAAACCTGTATATTTCTTTTTTTTTTTTTTTTTGAAGGAGGGCTTATATATAATATATAATTATATATAATAGATCTGCTGCTAAGCACTTTTCTACTTACTATATCAATTGGAATTGATATAATGGGCTATTTTCAGCATTGGTTCCAAAGACTTGTTAATTCACAGTATTTTCTGGTAAAATACAGGATGACTCTGACATTCCAATTATATTTTAGATAAGCATATGGTAACTCTCTTTAAAGATTCAAGAGCAGAGAATAATTTTTGTGGTTGGTAATTTTGATTCAAGTTCAGTTAAATTGAGCTGTGAGATTAAGATCATTCTGGGCCATATTGACTAAATGGAGTGTATTTTACTTAAATTTGTGAATATAAGAATATTAATTAGTTAGTAATTAAATCTACTATTTCCAATTTAAAGTACATGTCATACTTTATTTTGAAACATCCATACTGGAACTACTTGAACCTTTGCTATATTCTGTCTTTTGATGAGTCAATGGTTTGTTTAATCCTTCTGTAAACACTCGAGTTGTTTTTGCTCTTGCTGTTTGTGCTTTGGAAAAGGTCTGACCTGAAATAGCCTCTTTAAAACAAACAAACAAAAACCCCAACCACCACATAATTTGGACTTGGAAGTTAATATAATTAAAACATAGAACTACATAAATGGAACACTACATTATACATTATATATTATATAATTATATATTATATAATTATATATTATATAAAAGGATAAATGTTATGGTGAGTCCATCATCAGTGGGAATAAATTACTCAAAATTCTTTCATTTTGGAGATCTTCACTTTGATTTGCATCAGCCTAGGTTTCATTGCACTCTATATGTTTGTTTAATTATTTTGTGTAATTAAGAACAGAATTGTGCCTCCTTCCTTTTAATTTTCAAATCCTATTAATCACTGATAATTCTTTAGTTTCAGTCTTCTTGAACACTTAATGATGACTTATGGAGCTGTCCTCATTCACAGTTGTGAAGACTGGTTACCTGAAGTACTCAAATCCCCCTGTACATAAGAGAAGTTTGATTTTTATAAGTTTGGAGAACATGTAACTTCCTGCAGCACCCAGTGACTTTGAAGATACTTGGCATCAAAGCAAATGTACTACAAAAGAAAAGATTGAAGTACATTCATCTTAGCCAAAATTATGTGTTGTACAGATCACATTTTCATCATACTGAAGATGGAAAGGGAAAAATGGGAGAAAAATCATTTCCCCACATTTATTTGTTGCCTCTCCTCATTGGTAAAAGTGACTGAAATCCAAAGCACATTTCAGTTCTTCTAGAACTGAATATAATTTTCAGGTTTAAGAACTGAGTTCTGTCATGTTCTAGGATTGCTGTTTGTGATGCAGGTGTTTGGAAAGGGCTAATTCTTCTCCCTCCCCAGTTGCTAGCAGCAGTTAGACTTAGCAAAATTAACAACTTGTATTTGAGCTGTGTGCTGCTGGCTGAAACACAAACCCCTGGGAGCCTATATGGAGCTGACTAATAAACAGCCCTGGCAAATTATCCTCAAAGCAGCAGTCTTTGATCGTGCTTACATGTGAAATTAGCAGAATTAAGATTTTGTAGTTTTTCCCCTCACAGTATATTAGAAACTATATATTAAAAAAAAAACCCAAAATCTCCTTTCTGGGGTCAGTTCTCACTTTGATGTTTATTCAGGTCTTCATTTCTGCTGTCCATCTGCCTTGTCACTCACAGTGGCATTTTGTCAGCTGATGGAGGATAATTCAGTTACGTCTGCACAGTGAAAGAACATGTCCCACAGTTTAATCAAATCCGGGTAGAAATAATCTTCAGTTTTTATCTAGGATCAAAGAATACATGGTTAAATGTCAAATAATGCAATTTCCAGTTAATGTGCTGGTCAGTGTTATAGTCAGTGAACAGATTACTGGGCTTTCTATTAAAGCTGCAGCTGCCAAATGCAGAGTTTACATGAAGGAAAAATACGTCTGCCCAAAAAGATGCCTTTTGCAGTAAAAGAAGCCTGGGAAGATGTTGTTAGAAGAACTTGAATTATGTTAACTCTGCTATGTACTTGATAGCTGCTCACTCAAGGGATTTCTTAATGTGGCTTTAGAAATTAATTTTGTCTAATTTGTATTTGAAAAAGATTAATTTGATTTGCTATCATTTATATTTAACTTTATGTTTGATTTTCTTTGGTAAATAATATATGAATCCAAAAAATTTGCAATGCCTTAGTATGCTTGCATATCCAATTCAAAATCCTGAGTATAGCTCTTTGGTAAGGTAACTCTCCTCTTTGTTTATAGTTAATGAAATGTGAATGTATAGAGGAACAATTATGCATAGGTATATTTTGTTCTCCTCATGCTTTGATAAGGTCAGTGAGAATTCTGGGACTGTAGACACAAAATTGCCCTGTGAAAAATTTGCTTTGTTCTTCCCTGACATAAAGACATAATACTTAGGTCGAGATTACAAAAAAAAAATCTTTACATCACAATAGAATAGTGTAATATATATATATATATCTTTTGTTTATGTTGCACACACATCATATTATATACATATATACTTACAAATTTCTGTATATACACAGAAAAATGCACCTTTCGGACTATATTGTTGACAAGTTAAGGAACCCTGCTACTACTGTAAAACCACTATTATGTGACAACTAGAGGACTGGGAAGGAATGGGATAGAGATGCAGTGGAATATGGTGGCTTCCAGGAAGTATGTCTTAGTTTTACTGATTTTTTTAAATTACAGAAGAAATACTACAGTGTACAAGTAAAAGCAGAATTGCTGTGATCAAACATCCACTACTTCAATGTAGTCAGTGCTGCACCATAGGTAGTGAATCCCTTTGAAAGTTATTTTACACTCAATTTGCTTTTAGACTGTTCTTTGACTGTATATAAGCCCAGTGTCTGGTTTTGTAGTAGCTGGTGCTTTAATGTAGCTCTGATTATAATTGTACTTGCTACAAATTTCACAGCTGGTCATTTTTGTGCTTCCATTAGATGGTAATTTCCTATTCCTTTAAGACAGAATAACTCTGATTTCTGGAAGAACACCTGTAGTTCAAGAATCACAGCTGAAAAATAGCACTAATCATCTCATGTGATCTAAATCCTACCTCTAGAAATTATTTATGCCAGGACATTTTATTTTATTGAAATATTTGCATTCAAAACTTTAAATAAACTATGGCAATCATTCTGCCTGGTAATAAAAATAAGAATTATGTAATTTTATTGGAAGGAATTGTGCATTTCAGTCAGGCCTTCTTGCCTAACAAGTCTAAATCTCTTCATTGCATTTTGCATTGGTATTTGATTTCATCTCTTGTGATGACATTGCTATTTCAGGACTGATAGAATTGTACTGCTTTAATCAGCATAAATGCTTTTGGATCTTCTTAAAAGTTTAATGTCATAGTTTTGCTCTGGGTCAATTTGCTCTTACACCTCACACAATTACTATAAGTTGAGAGAAGGTTTATGCAGACAAAAGAGACTTGATTTGGGAAAAAATAATATTAACATTTATTACTAATAAGACAAAAACTAAAGAACTATATCTACAATAATTTTACTCAAGTAAAAGTACTATGTATTTACAGAAATACTTCTCCCTCCTTTATATCAGTCCAAGGAGGAGAAGCAGTTTCTTTCTCCATTCTCAGAGCTCTAGGTCTTTTCAATAACTCTGCAGCACTCTAAAGCTCTTCTGTTATCTCAGGACGACAACTCCTTTTTGTCGTAGCTGGAACTCTTTCTCTCTTGCTCTGTGTTGGCTTCCAGGGTTGGGCCTGCTCCCCTCCTGGGCTAAAACTGGAGGCTGCGGGGTTACTCAGGCCCTGAAGGTCTTTTCTTCCATGGACTTGCAAGGCGACACTTGCTTACTATGGATCTTCACCATAGGGCTACAGGGGATAATGGTTTATGAGTCCACCCCTCTTTTCTGTGGAGGTCCCTTGATAGACCTCTCCGATGTGGGTCCAGCACGGATCCCTCACTTGGATCCCAAACTTACCCAAGCCGTTCTCACTCCGGCGTAGGTTTCATGCCTCTCAGGGTCATAAATCTTCAGCAGCAGCATGGATCCCACACATGAATCTCAACATGTCACCCAGGCCGTCCTCGCTCTGGCGTAATTTTCATCTCTCTCAGGGTCACAAATTTCTAGTACCAGCAGCGTGGATCTCTCACTGAGATCCCTAGCTTACCCAAGCCTTCTCACTCTGGCATAAGCCTCATCCCTCTCAGGGTCATAAATCTTCAACAGGACTCTGCCTCATTTCAGTCTTTCTCATGAAGTCTCGGCTTCCCTGTACATCCACAAGCTCCTTTGTGAGCCGCAAGGGCGTCTCTTCACCCCAACAAACTTCTACAGGTGGCAGGGATTTATTTTTCAGTCTTTTCCCCACTGAAGAGAGAGAGTGAAAGGGGGGAGAAACAGCCCCCCCTTCGAACTTTTCTTCTCTCTCCTCTGGCTGCCAGCTTCGACCTTGGACACTTTGTTATCTCTCTGCTGGAATTTCTTCTGCAGCGGTTTTTTGTCCAAGCAGTCAGTTCTCTCAAGTTTTTTCTTCTCTACTCCATTATAGGAGAGAAGGTGGGCTTCAGTGCCACACCTGCCCCTGGCCCAGGGCCGGGGGAGGAGGGGGCCCTGGCCCTCCTTAGGGCCTGCTGCTGCTCCTACATGGCTGCCAATTTCAACTGCGCCACAACCTTCTCTTCCGTTTTCTTAAATATGTAACTAGCAAAGGCGTTACTGAACTTTATGATTGGCTTTTTTGTTCGGAAATCCACCTGGACAAAACCATCCTCAGCCCCATGGGCTGGCGGCTAGGCAAAACCACAACAGTTAATTAATTTAGTAATATCATGGTCTAAGTTTTCTGAATATATATTTCCTTACTAAAAATAAAATTAGGGGATATAATGTCCCTGTTACACCTACAGAAGCAAGAAGAGTTTTTTCTCCAAATGTATTGTGTTTGAAAATTTCATGATAATTGATCCCATAAGTCACTATTTCACTTGCTTAAAATGTAAGGCAAAGGGAGGTAATATCAGCATTGTGAAATTGGAATTTTTGTGAGTTCCTCAGAAAACTAAGAAACCTATCTGCTTGGATTCAAAAAGGATCATTTGTTTTTGGGTGATGTATTAAAAGTGAGTTGTCAAAATAATTGCATAAATTCTCAGGTGTAAAGTGATAGTGCGCCTTTTGAGCCTTTGTGGATGTTGTTCTTTATAAGCCTGTAAATGTGAACTGGAAAACAGAGAGAGATAGTTATGTCTGCCATATCCAATAGTGAATGTTTTTCTGATTCTGCTACTCCATGGATCTCTACAACCTATGACCTATTTCTGGAGGGAGTTTTTTTTGTGGTTTTGGCCAATAATTCCTTGATGCACTGGATTTGATCCAATTACCTGCTATAATCAAATTTTTCACACAAACATAAACTTAGCAAAAGTTAATTTGAGTAGTCCAGCATTTTCCAGTGAAATAATCTTGCATCAAAATCCAAAGGTCCAGTATTATTTCTCCAGTCAATCTATGACTAAAATAATGAGGATTTTTAGTCAATGAAAATTTTGATTTTTTTTTTTCTTTCCATACGCTCTTAGTATTTACTGTCTATGAGTCACAGCAAACTGGTCATCACTTCTATGTACTGACAATTTCACATTCTTTTTCTGAATTTCTAAATACTAAGTTTTATAAATAATTTTAACCCTCCTCCCTGTTTCTTTTCTTATATCTAAAAACCCAGATTTTTGTAAAAGTCCAAAAAGGGCTGTTTATTCATCGAAGATTTGATCCCAGAATATGATTACTATTTTAGTCATCATCTAGCAAAGCACCTGAAATCTTGAATTCCTTACAGAAGTTACTTCTTTTCATTGAGAGTTCTGGATATGTCTCTTTCTCAAAGTGCATCAGCCTACCTATGTATTTATAAAGTTTGTCATACACTTTTGTTAAGAACTGATTCTAGATTCTCTTGCCAAGTTCCAGAGGCACTTATAAAGTTTCAAATCTTATTCCTTGAACTGTAGAAATTTTGCTGCTTTGTTTACCTGATGCTTTTTGAGGTATAAGGACAATTTCCAAATTAATAACTTCATCCTTTAATACCTGTTCTTTGCTTCACTTACCACTCTATTTGTTGAAGAAATAAATTTCTTTTTCTGAACTTTTGTTTAAACAACTGTAGTTCATCCCTCTTTGCAGAAAAAAAAAATCAGATTTTCTAGCAAGATTTTGATAATAACTGGTGCTACATAGTAGTTTTGAGCTTTCTTGAATATTTTTAAGATCATAAGAATAACTATATTGTGTCAGACTAAAAGTCCAGTTAGTCCAGTACTACTTCTATGGTGTTTGCCAGTAATGGATGCTTAAGAAAAATGACTGAAGAACAGGTAAGTGTATTTCTACATAAATAGACTTTAAAACTACCTGTCTTTTAATAGTCCAGAGATGTGAATTTGCATACTCACACCTACCTATGTGCTTATGTTTTTCTCACAAAGGTTATAGTTTGCACAGGAAAGTGTTGAAACCTAATAGGCAGGTGACAAATGTACTGAAGTTGTGTTGGCTTCAAGAGGCTGGAAAGTAAGTGGCCAAATATTTAGGCCCAAGTATGCAAATTATTTAGACATTTAAAGGCATAGCACATCCAGTAAATCCCACTAAAAAATATTTCATATCTTTATATGATTGTTCTTTGATAAAATCTGGATCCAACTTTAATGACCAGTTTTTTTGAGGAATATTGCCAGTGGTGGTTGCAGCTGGAGTCAAATCCTTATGAAATGAAATTAAATGAAGGCTTATATAGCATTTTTAATACCAATGTGATTTTACAATGCTTTTAAAAACAAAAAATAAATCTCTGAAGTAATAAAATTAATTTGCAGTGATCAAGAAAGTAACACCACCGCAGTTCCTTTACTTACTGCTAGATCATGAACTGTCTTTGTGTTAGTGGGGGTGTTTAATGCTATGCACAAGGATACAGGGAACTTATTTGTTAAATAAAATTTGCTAATTTTTTCAAGATTTCTTTGGATAAAAACCTAAAGGAAAAAAATGCGACTGTTTCTGAGAGTAATTGAATGAGATAATAAATTTTTTATTCTGCTTTATATATAAGCATATATGCCTGTAATAGTGGTACCAATACCACCTACTGTACTACAGTCTGTTGCACAGTGACCAGGGCTCTAAAGTAGCTTCCATATTTAAAAACATTTAATTTGAGCTATGAAAATAAGTCTTTCCTCATGACGAGGAAATATGACTGATAGTATCAAAATAAAGCAAGAAATGTAAATGCTTTATTTTACTGTATTTAGATTTTATTAAAGTTTATACATTAATGATATTTATTAATAAATATATCATTTTTTTAAAGGAAATTTAGGCATTTGAATACATCAACAGGAGAGCAAACTGTAAAAGAGCTAGAAGGCATTCCCTGTGAGGCGCTGCTGAGGGTTTGTCTAGTTTGGGGAGAAGGAGTCTGAGGGGGAAACCTGATTGCTCTCTGCAGCTTCCTGAGGAGGGGAAGTGGAGAGAGAGCTGCTGGCCTTCTCTCCCTGGTGTCCAGTGATATGACACATAGGAATTGTTCAGAGATGAGCCAGGGAAGGTTTAGACTGTATTTTAGGAAGCATTTCTTTACTGAGATGGTGGTCAAACACTGGAACAGGCTTCCTAGAAAGGTGGTTGATGCCCCCAGCCTGTCAGTGTTTAGGAGGTGTTTCAACAATGCCCTTAACAATGCTGAAGCTTTTGGTCACCGCTGAAGCAGTCAGGCAGTTGGACAGGCCTTTCCCTTCCCCTTCCTCTTTCCCTTCCCCTTCCTCTTTCCCTTCCCCTTCTTCTTTCCCCTTCCCTTTCCCCTTTTTCCTTTCCCCTTTTCCCTTTTTTCCTTTCCCCTTTTTCCTTTCCCCTTTTCCCTTTTATTCCTTTTCCCTTTCCTTTCCCTTTCCATCTATTCACAGTTCTGTCAGTTTTGCTTTCTGATGAGACTGTTTTTCTCCAAAAGTCATTAGAATCACTAAATGCTTATCCATATGCTAGGCACACAGTTCTCAAATAGTCTGACCCAGAAGAAAAAGAGACCAGTGGGCAAATAAAACAGCGGTTTAAATGAAATCTAGTTTAATGATGCCACTTTATGGCAGAACTCCCCACAAACAGAATGCAAAGGTAAGGGCACTGTACTTGAAATAATGCAAGATTCATAGATTAGTCACATATTTAACTTCTTCTTACAACTCTCTCTTCAATAATTTACAGTTTTGAACTAAAACAACATAAAGGACAATTGGTGTGCATTAAGCATTATCAGCTGCTGACACATTTTCAGAGTAAATGAATACTTTCTTGTTGGAATAACCTGTGCTGTCTTCAATTATATGTTTCTTTTTAAATACCAGCACTTTAGAGAAGTGTTTTAAGCATAACCTTTTGAAATGTAGCCATAGGGCAGAGGTATTTACTGACAAGCAAGAGAACACAGTGGTCTTTAGTTTAAGTAATAGATTTTTCACATAAAAACTCATCCTCATATCATGTAGTAGATTAAACAGTTGTTTCTCATTGGCATCTTTAACCATTCTTTCCTTAGTGAAGAGATTTTAGGAGTGCTTATGGTATATGCAAGAAATCCATCTTGCTTTGAGGAGGCTTTTTTCCTTGGTGACCTCAATCCAATTTAAAGTTTCCACAAATTAATAGCTAAATCCTTCCTAGGTGTAGGTAATTCTAGCAGCACACTGATAACAAGGATATCTTTATGTTATAAGGTATATGTCCTCTTGATTCTTACACAAGAAAACTAAAATATTTCAGAGCAAGAAAAATATGGTTTTTCACCATCTTGTGATAGTAGTTAATTAAAAATTAGCTTTGAAAAAACTAGAGAAGTCATTCAAAGTCTAAAAGCTGTAGAACCAGATTCTTGGTCTTTCGTGAATCACCTTTGTGTCACAGACTGTCTGAATGCCATGGTGGACTCTCATGCTGTAGAAAAAAACTTTCAGCATCTCAGGCTGTCACCAGCTATCCTGTACCACGCATCCTTTCTCTGTCTCTCCCTTTAACATAGAAACGTTCTGGACAGGTGCACTGCATATGCTGAACACACTATACCACTCATCATTGCAAACCTAAATTATGAATCACTGCAATCAGACCCAAGAAAAAGAAAAAAACTATGGTGATGGAGAATTGAAATATCCACTGTCAGGTATTAAGGGAGTGTTTGGTGATGACAGACTGTTGTAAAGCAAAGGAGTTGGAAGTGGAAAAAAAGAGAGTTTTATGGAGACTGTCCTGCAAACACACCTCTGTAGTGTCAGTGGAAGGAAAAGCTCCCTGAAATGCCTGAAGGAACTGCGTTGCAAGTGGAGACACGATGGTGGCATTCTGTGCCTTCAATACATAACTGGTGAAGTTCTCCAGAAAATAGCAGGTGCTTTTTCATCTAAGCCTTTGAATCTAAAACTACCTGCCTAAGGTATGACATATAAAGAGCTTCCATAATTTCTTAGATACCTTTGATGCCTGCCCCATAAGACAATGGCTACCACAGTCATAGAAGGAGTATGTAGAAGTTACCTATAGATCTTCCTACAAGGAATCCTCTAGACAGCTCTAAAGAAGCATTATGTTGCCAAGGCAGGAGGAAACTTTTTCATCACAGACCACACTGTAGCATAGTACTTTTATTCAGCAGGTATTCTAAAGCACTAAGCTGTGCCTTTTACCATGGCACATCTAAGTTCTGGATTGGATTGGACTTCAGCCATAGCTGAACTCTTCCAGAAATATTGCACTTATAGTTTCTAGCTTAAAACAGGAAAAATTTGTCTGGTTCTGTGTTGCAGATTGTCTCCTTCCATTTTTATAGGTAATTGAGATTAAAAAAAAAATCTATGTGAAAAGCATAAGTTGATAGTAATTCTAGTGAGCCTTTAAACATGTTTTTTATACTTAATATTCTGCCCAGAACTGCATTCTTTTACTCCTCAGAAGGTTTGGAAGGAATTTAATATTTAATAGGAAGGTTTCTGTAATTTGTTCTAAATGAAGCTTCACTGCATATTTAAACACAGAGGTTTATCACAAGGAATAGCAGAGATGGGGAGAGAGTTTTCTGGTAAGAGTTCTTGGTTTATGGTTTTAAAAATGTCCCTTTTACTAGTAACTCTTTTTTCTCTTAGAGTTGGAGAGTTACAAAACTGTGCTTCTAAAAAAGGCCCAGAATAAATTGTGCCTAGCTTGCCATTGTTATGAGGAAGGAGTTGTTTTCATAGCTCTCAATAGCTAAGAGGTACTGTCAACTACTCATTGTCCAGCTAATCAGTGGACAAGGATTTGCATAATATTGTAATATAATGACACAATTATGCAGATTTTTTTCAGTGTAGTGAGCCACTAACATAGACCTATTATCAAAATGGCTGGGCAAACTTTTCTCTATCCGTGAATCCCAACTCATCCTGAATAATAAGGATAAATTAATTAAATATGAGTAATGAATATTAATAGAGAAGGCTCTGTAAGAGATGTAGAACAGGACAGAATAACAAGAGCGAGAGAAAAATGAAAGGTTATAATAAGTTCTAGAGAGAAGCAGTTAAGAAGATTTATAAGTACATAATCAAAGTACAGAAATGTGAAGAAGAATATACTCTGGCACTCCAATATAACTCCACATTTTTCTCTGTTTATATGATAGTAGTCAGCTTGACTTTAAGCCTTGTTTTGTAGCTTAATTTTATTTTTTTCTGCTCTCTGCTAAATGAAAGGCATCTATGCCTATCTATGTTCCAACTGTGTATGAAAAAGCTCTACCTCTTCTTTTCTTAAGTGTCACAGCATTAGGACTGACCTTTCCAGTCTATTCTATATCACTGTAAGTATGACAACCACTCTAAATTACTGAGTATGACCCTGGAGCTCAAGGAGACTTTTTGTCAAGTCTGAAGATTGTCTATAGTATATCTGAGTATCAGGTTTCTAACACTACCATTCCTTGTAATGTTATTATGGATCTTTACTTTCTTCCTTCTCCTTTCTTTCAAAAGCAGGTTGCTGTAATGCTCTCAAGATTTGCCAAAATTCAGTTCCTTCGGTTTTAGTAAAAGTTTTAATACAGTAATTTCAGTTCTTATTAAAAGCCTTTTAGTTTTTTCATTATACACTAGGACACATTTTTGGTGTCTGACTACAAAGATTAAAAATACAAAAAAAAATGTTGCTGTTCTGTACCATCTCAGGTCTCTGGGAGTAGAAGCTTTAAAAAATAAAATATGACATAACTAAGAAAAGCACATGTTTTCCCACTTCTGCATCCCATATAGTAATAACTTCCTGTAGAACAAAAATACTTAACAAAGCTTTGCTGGTTTTGTTTGTATATAACTATTTTTTCAGAACAACTTTCTGTTGCTTCATTATTTTTCTGAAAAATGTGGGGAATTTTTTACAATCTGATTTACAACTATTTTAAAATAATACAAATGGAAAGTTATTTAAATAATTTTTTTTTCTGTAACTGTAGTGATAAGCTGGGCTCCAATATTCATTTAACTTTTCATTTTACTTCTAAAATGTACTTGCATTATTACATGAAGTGCAAATTGGATTTTTTTAATTCGTTATTTCCACTATACATTTTTGGTTGCAGTACTTAATCTTTGTTTCTGTAACACACTTCATAAAATGAAATTAAAAAAGGAACCTGAAAGCAAAACTTGAGCCTTTCAAGAAATTCTTCTCAATCTTGGTTAAAATATAAAGTGGTGCTTTAATGTGTTTAACTTTTGAAGATAATGTCAAGTTTAACTGATCTAAAATATATCCAAATCTGGGAAAGAAGGACAAGAGAAATTGATCCTCACACCCAATAAAGTAGGACAGGCCACAGGACCAGGAGAAAGCTGTAGCTTGTAGTGGGAAAAGAGGGAGGCATGAACTGAAATGGCACTAGGACTCAAAATTGAGTCTAGAACCAATGGCACCTGAAGTCAAGTTACAGTGTTCTAGAAAGGAGATAGTGATACTCTGGCTTTCCTGAGT
Source organism: Pyrocephalus nanus (assembly GCA_038380795.1). Classification (NCBI taxonomy): domain Eukaryota; kingdom Metazoa; phylum Chordata; class Aves; order Passeriformes; family Tyrannidae; genus Pyrocephalus; species Pyrocephalus nanus. The sequence goes on along the minus strand of CM076263.1, from coordinate 26,221,604 downwards.
TGCTTCTAGCATAACCCCTTAGCTGCTTCCTAGGTGATTAGCAGCAGGCTTCAGGTAGTTTCACTTCTGTTTTCCTTCTACCTCAAGAAGATTTTGGAGAAGTTGTCTCTTGTCCCTCCTAGAATAGCTCTCTTACTAATTTATGGGGTTTTGTATGTTTGGTTGGTTGTTTGGTTTTTTGTTTTGTTTTGTTTTGTGTTTTTATTTGTTTGCTTGGTTGTTTTTCTTTTTGTGTGTTTGTGTGTGTGTGTGGTTTTTTGTTGTTGTTGTTTTGTTTTTGTTTATTAGTTCCAGCAGGGTGGGCAGGGCAACTGGGTTTTGAGTTTTGGTTGGTTGGTTGGTTGGTTGGTTGGTTGGTTGGGATTTTTTGGTGGTTTGTCATACTGGTATCTTTATCCTTTTTTCCTGAGATCCCAGAGATCAGAGGCATCTTTTGTGAAATTAGACAAAGTTGCTTTGATGGAACATACAAATAAGCTATGTGTAGCAACAACAGCAAAAAAAAATGAAGCTCATTAAGGAGCTGAAGTTCTTGATTGCTGGGCCAGTTTTGTTTACCTTAACAGAAAAATTTGGTCCGCAAAGTGAGGATTCACCCAACTCATATTTCTCATTTTATCTTTCTATTTGCCTTGTCTTCAAATATTTTGGATATGAAGCAGAGATATAAACACCATCCAAGAAATCCTCTAGTCTTGTCAGGTTTTTGGCACCTAGTGCAAGCTCTATCATGATATGAGTTAAGCTTGCAGTGAGGAAGTGTATCTAAAAAGATATGTATATTTAGCATATGGAACAGAAAAGCAGAGACAAAGTCACTCAAGCATGCTAGAAAACAAGTTTGTGTTTTGCAGAGTGAATTCCCTCATGACAGCTCATTAAAAGTTCTTTTTGCCAAATGCTGTTTGCTTTCATTTTCAGAACTGTGTCAATAATGAGCAACTCCATTTGCAAGTTATTTACATAAAGTATTATTCCGGTCAGCGGTGTAGTGCTACACAAGGGTGAGAGGGGAGGCTCACACTTAGCAAATGAATTAAAGGGCCTAATTTAACCTATAGCTCAAAAATTTTGGTGTAGTCTAAGCTGGTATGGCACATTCTGGATGAAGTCTAGCTTAGCAGGACTTATCAGTAAGGGAGATTTATTTCTGCTGACTGTACTTGGCTAAGTGTACTTGGCAAAGCTAAATAGTTAATATTTTAGGATTACTATCAGAACCTTGGTTTCTTTCTTTTGTATTTTGATAATTCCCAGTCCCATAAACTCTTCACTTCATGTAAAACACAGATTCTTCTTGAGTAAGCAAGCTTGCTGTCCTTAAGTGTTTCTACTTGCACAGGTGGCTATTACATGATATCTCCTAATTCCTCCGGGACCACTGTTGTCAGCAGCTAGTGCATTCCCCATACACCAAGGACTCCAATGATATGGCAGTTCCACAGTAACAATAGGAATCTGTAGGAAATTTCCTATAGTATTATTAGAGGATTGATTCAAGGGAGGAGAACAGGACAAACCTTGGTTCACGTAGTTACTGTAAAAATAACAAATCTTTGGGTTTTTTATCGTACTATAAGATTTCACAGTTTTAAGTTTAACTCAAATGAACAGCCAAGGTAATCTAGAATTAATGTGCTTCCATACAATTTGATACATAAATGATAAAGGAGAGTTGGCCAAATACATACCAGTTTACTGTGTTCATCACGAGCCAGAATCAGATATTTTGCACACAGTGTATACCTCTACCATTGCTCTTTCCCTGCCTATAGATGTAGATGCTTATTCGAGGTGTTTACTGATGGAAAAGCTTTTGTGTTCCTTTTAGCTATTGAATCTCTGGAAAAAAACCCAAAACAATAAATTTTTCTATTATGAAATTATACATAGTAGAATCTGGAACATGAAAATCTTTTAAAATAACTAATTTCAATTATAGATGAAAAACATCAATTAACAAAAAAAGCCCAACAAAACATACTAGAGACATCAGAGCACACAATGGAAAATTTTGCAAGTCTTCCAAATAGTTGACTATTGTAGGCAATTAGCCAGTGTGCAATGTTTAGAAACTGGGTAATTTCTAAAGTACTATGACCACTAAAACCTTATAATTCTGTGATTTAATGTTTAAAATCTAACTCCTACTAAAAAAGATTCAAAACATAGGATCACCTAACCAGAAGCTAATGGAATAATGTAACTTTATTATAACCAGAATTTATGGAAGTGATTATAAGATTTGAAAATATTTCTTGCAGCTCCTGAGACCATTTCTTTTTGTTGCTTTGGCTAAGATTTTTAAAATACCTCTTTTTGTCTTCTGTCTGTGCTACTTTTCATAAAGCATTCCCTCACTCTTATTCATTCCCCTCTGTTTTTCCACTCTACTTGTTTAATCAGCACTCATCTGTTCTTACCAGACAATAACTACATGAATGAAAAGGCCCCCAAATGACCTATGTGTCTTGTTTTCTGCCTGTCAAAGATGGAAATTACTTGCTTTGATTAAAATGCCAGTCAGTAATAGGTAAAATTTTATTCTTCCTCAGGCTTATATTACTTAGTTTGCTTAGAAATAAACATCAGCCAGTGCAAATACATATGTTATATTTCAGAATTTAAATCTTAGAAGACAGTCATCATATGAATTCTGTTGTCTTGCAAAATGGGCTATGATAACATAACAGCAAAGAATAATTATACCTGAACTGGAAAAGGTTTTCTTGAAGTATAAGTATATAACAATACCTGAGAATACATAGTGATTTACAGCAATAGTGATTTACAACTATAAATATTAAAAAATATGGAAATAATTTCTTTTCTTCTTAGTTCTTCTATAAGAATAAAAGCTAATAAACAGAAAGACCATGTGCGTTGTTGCAATACCTATTTCAAATAAATAAAATAATTGTAATAAAATACAATATTTAATATTTTAATTATGTGATTTTTCTATTGTGCTCTCTCTCCTGTCAAAAGGTGTTTTAGTTCCTTAACAGTCATACAGAAGGATCTATCTTTAGGGCACTTACGCATATATACTGGTCTGAGTACAAAGGAGATGCTTATGAATGTGTGGAACAGAAAAGTTTTGACCCATTGTTACTAATATTTGGGTTTATTTCTTACATGATCATAAACTGTGCATAAATTAGGCCTATTAAAATGTTCATTACTTCCTTATACCAAGTGAATATAAAATAATGGCAACAGGAATGTGCTTATCTATGTTTGAAAATAATAAACTCTACTTTATTCATAGTTATGAATAGTATAGCATGAATATAGCATCTGTTATATACTGAAATATCACTTTAGAAAATCTTTTTTTTAAGCATCCTATTAACATAGCATTGTCTATGAATTTAGAATTATGAATTAGAATCTGAGAACAATCCCAAATATGTGGTTCCTTCTCAGACTGACACGAATCGAATGCCTAGCTCCAGAAGAGCATCTCCTGTCCCAAAGTCAGTCAGATCTTTATCTGCAGCTTCCTTACACTTTGTGTAAAATCATTTAAGAACTTTTCATCTTGATTTGTCTTACTGTACACTCATTTTTTATCTTCTGTAATCAAGAGTTCCTAAGCCCACCCTACCTAGCTTTAATACTGTGCAGAAAATAGTGTCTCAGAAATGAAACATTACTGACTTATGTCTTTATTGCTATGGCTGTTCACTCTTATATGCAGGAAGGCTTCAGTAGAAATCATATGTGGCAAAGTAAGATTTGTACATATTAATCAAACATGCCTCAGACTGAAAAACAAGCTGATAGATGCTGATAAAACTTGTTTGAAAATCATCTCTCTTCTGTACAGAAAGGCTGAATGTGTGCTATAAGCCATATTTCCCTTTTTCCTCCCAGACATTTTCTCTAATAATGAACCAAATAAATGAAGCTGGGGAAAAAAAAAAAAAAAGTGAGAGTAAACCTCTTTCATAAATGAAATACAAAGAAGTTCTTTTAAATAATAGCAGATGATGTTCTAATTTCTGTTAATGATCACTTAACTCAACATTTCAACAATACTTTCGTCTCGTTGACAAACTGACTTACTGAGAAAGAATAGACCTCTGAGTATTAGAATATGGATAGGCTTAGTGCAAGTTTTAATACCTTAATATTCAGTAACACAGGAAAATCTAGGTGCAGCTATCCAACCTCCAGACAACAGTAGGTACAGTCTCAGCCAGCTCAGAGCATAAGTAGAAAAGTTCAGGTTTGTCTGGCCTTCTCACAAAGACATGGCCTAACTTCCTGTAAGACCTGTTTTCTACTTTAGCTTTTCATCTTGAATCACTGAAACCACATCAAAGTAGCAGCTGTTGTAATCCAGGATGAACAACAATTATCTATTTCACCTTTTCTGGATTCACTAAACACCTTGGATATTTTTTGTTTAATTTAAAAATTTTCTATTGTGTGTAAATTTTCCTTTTCTTATTTTATCAGTTTATAAGATGAATGATATATGTGTAAAGAAGGAGGCCTGCTTAATCTATTTTTCTGTTTTTCACAAGAGACTGCTACTAGCCTAGGACCTATTTCAAAAAACACACCAAATATGTTTGCCGTTTTTTAGTCTTTTTTCTCTGTAGGAAAGTAAATTCAATAAATTTACTTGTTTTGTTAAGTAAACTATTTCCTATCTACTAAAAAAATCAGAAATGATATTACTTTTCAGTTTGTTAAAATTAAATATGCACAGGTATAAATATGTGAGTTACAGGATTGCACCGAAATATTACATATGTCTCATCTAAAGTTTTTAATGTTAATGGCTTAAAAATACTAAATAGGTATGCTGGAAATAGTTATGTGTTTCCTGTATTTCAGATATTGCTTTTTCTCAATTTTTGTGCAGACATGGGTGATGGTATCACAGAATCACAGAATTGTTAGGGTTGGAGTGGACCTCTGGAGTTCATCTGGCCCAATCCCCCTGCCAAGGCGGGGTTACCTAGAGCAGGTGACACAGAAACATATCCATCTGGGTTTTGAATGTCTCTAGAGACGGAGATTCCACAACCTCTCCAGGTAGCCTGTTCCAGTGCTCTGCCATCCTCAATAGAAAGAAGTTCTTCCTTATGTTGAGATGAAACTTCTTTTGTTTTAGTCTATGGCCATTGCTCCGCATCCTGTTGTTAGGCACCACCAAAAAGAGTCTGGCACCATCCTCTTGACAGTCACCTTTGAGATATTTATATACATTAATGAGATTCCATCTCAGTCTTCTCTTTTGTAGACTAAAAGTTATGCTAGGCATTCCATATAAATGTATTAGCAGGCAGTCCCTACCCTGAAAAACTTTTAATGGTAGTAAGTAAAGCACAGAGTAGGAGAAGGAGAACTTTTATTTCTTTAAAGGGAATTGATTGAGTTTCAAAGACTGAGGAAGAAAAATGGTTTGAGGTAAGGGACTGATAGCATACTCCTTTTTTTTGGTCAGATATCATCCTCATTTTAAAAACACTGCCATACAGGGTTTGGTATTTTTGTGGGTGTTTTTTTGTGGGGGAGGGGGGCGGGGGTTTGGGTTTTTTGTTTTGTGGGGGGTTTTTGTTGCAGTTTTGTTTTTGTTTGGGTTTTTTGTTTGGGTTTTTTTTGTGTGTGTGTTCTGTGTGTGTGTGAGTGTGTGGTTCTTTGGTTTTTTTGTTTGTTTGTTTTTTTTTGTTTGTTTTTGTTGTTTTTTTTGTTTTGTTTTTTTTTGTTTGGAGGTTTTTGTTTGGTTTTTTGTTTGTTTGTTTTTTAGATTTTGGGGTTTTTTTAAGTAAGCAAAAAGCTGTATTGGTGCTAAAGTTGACATGAGCACCAGTGGCTTAAAATCACAAGAACAGGACAATCAGACATTGCCTTTTTGGTCAGGATGTTTCCTGATTTCAGGAACCGTCCTGGTCTTATAATGAAGATCTTAAGGATGCTGTTTTGTTCCAGCATTTTATCCAGCACATGAGATTTTACTGCTGACAGACTGGGCAGGTACAGGGCAGGAGCAGGAGAGAAGGTTCTTACCTGACTTTCAGATTGAATAACATGACTCAGTGACTCAGGATATATGGCCTGATAGGGAGCCATGCCCTTCTGCTTCTCTCCACTCTCACCTCATGACATAATCAGTGTGTCCCTCCTATTATGATCCAGTGTAGAATTTTTTTTGTTGTTTTTCCTTGAATTGCAGAGTTGTACAATAACTGTTCTCAGAGTTTTATTTCTATTAAAGAAAAACATAAGTTTTCAATTTACTTGCAATGTGTAAAAATTTTGTTTGTTACTGTTTCAGGACACAGCAGGACAGGAGAGATACAGAACAATTACCACAGCTTACTACCGGGGTGCAATGGGCTTCATTTTAATGTATGACATCACAAATGAAGACTCTTTCAATGCTGTGCAGGATTGGTAAGTAAAACTTGGAATTCATAGTAGATATCAGAGAGAATATGTTCTATCACTTTTCTGCTGTGACAGTGTAAATTATTTTGGAAAACTTATTTCCGAATACAGTGCTTGAGCATTCCTATGTCCCTGTTTGGGACATAGGACATTTGTGGGTTTTTTTAATTCAGGAAAGACAATGAATACTTTAAAGTGTGTTACATATAATTAATTGTAATAATTATGTTTGCTCTGATTTCAGTTTAATTTATGTTATTTATACCACTGAAACCAGCAACATGGTAGTGTGGAGGATAACTTCTAAGATACCAGAAAGTGTTTCTATATTTCATGGGAAAATTGAGATACTATGTGTGAGGGTCATCTTTTAATTTTTCATCATGTTGCTTTTAACCATATCTAGATATACATTATACTGTCCGTTTTGTGTCCAAGTGTTAAAATGAGCAAATTTTATCACAGTAGCAGAACTTGGAATGGCTGAAACTTACATTACCTTGCATTATGTGAATGTCCAGATGTCTCCATAAAAGTGTGTTTTTTTAATCCCACAGGGGTCAGTCAGCATCCAAACAGTCTAAGGCTTTTTTAAGTAAAGCTAACCTAAAAGGAAAGCCAGAGTTTACCTCAGTGATTTATTCCTTAACAAGTCATTTAAATATCTGAGAGCCTTCCAGAAGTGCTCAGAGTAATATGAATAACGTTTGCCATGTGTGGTCCACATGTCTCTTACATGCAATTCCCATGAGAGAACTGTGTTTGCCAGAGGATTTTGTTCAGAGTTTGTATGATTTGTTTACTATGTTTCTTAGGCTTCCTTAAAATTTATTTTAAGATATGCTCTTCTGTCAGGACAGTCAAGGTCAGAAATATGTTGCGCACATGATGCTGTGATGCCTGTTTTTAGCGGGAATTGTTGCCCAGCCTCAGATTGTCCAAGAAAACAACTTTTTGTCTCTCACACTCTTCTGCTTACCATTGTTGTAGAAAGTGTCATGGAGCCTACTAAACACCTTCCCTGTCAACATCTGGAGTTTATTGGTCTATATAAGCTGAGAATGGCCATTTATCACTCTGAAAGTAGTAACTCAGAACCTTAGGTTGATTCTGTTCTAAATGGGATCTTGAGTTGCCTAAGGTTTCCTTTGTAAGCACTAAGGATGTAGTCATTCACAGTCCTCCAGGGAAAAGAGGCAACTCCAGATGGTGTCCCACCTTCTCTACATCGTTACCTGTACAATTCTACACCGAATTTCTCTTATTTATGAGAGAATTTTAATCTTTCCATTTATGAGAGAATCAATAAGCTTACCTGACTAGTACAGACTGGACAACTGTCTTTTGGACAATTGAGAGTATCTGAGTGGAGTCTCTGCTTGATACTAAAAGAAGATGGCATGTTTGTTCCATGTTACTTGTTATGCCAAAGGGATGTTCTGCTCGTGTTGAACAAAAGCTGGAAGCACCATGCTGAGTACTTGCTGTAACACATTTGTGAGAACTGTTCCGTTCAACAGCATGAATCAGAATCTCCTACTTAAGAGAAGATAGCTTGAAGTGTTATTCATAGATGCTTCTATGAAAGTTTAGCAAAAACAGGGAATCAAGCAGTACACCAAAATCCTAGCTGAACCTGCAGATGTGACTACCAGCACCACTGCTTCCTGCCCCTGCCAGCTGAACAGTCTTGCTCTGCCTCTGCTTTTCATTGTTAATGGGCTGATTCTGTTTAAACACAGGGTTAACTGGGTGATAATGGCTGTCTAGGACGAGCTGTGATCTGCAAATCTCATTGTCCCATCTCTAGGCAAACCAGATGGCATGCCATATATTATCTAGCTTCCTCTAACACAAAGATTTCTTTTATAGCAAATGTAAGTAGGAATACTTCTTATTAATTTTCCCACCTGTTTGTTTTCCAGTCTCCTAGATCTGGTGTGTTTGGCACTCTTTATCTCCTGGCGAAGGAACAGGGCTTCATACTAATTAAAAAGTCATTGTAAAATGAAGCAAAAAAATATTTAAAAGTTATGGAGTTCTTCAGTAGGTTTGTTGCCCGTAATGAGAACACAAACTAACAGAGTGTCAGTTTATGCGGTGCTTTATTCAGGGCCCGGGGTCCCTGTGGACTCCTGTCCCAAGACAGGTACCCAAAGACTCACATTTTGAACGCATCTTTTATACTATTTTCCAAGCAAGGTTACATGATTGGTTTTACATTTCACAGGAGACATAGCAGTTAAACATAAACTTACATATCATTCAAATATTAATCCATTTACCTAACTGTAAACACCGTGTAATTAAATCCCACCACCAGATTACATCCTATCTCTAGTTGCAAATTTTTCTTGTTTGGTTCTGCCTGACTTATTGTTTCTTTTTGGTCAGCACAGCTTTAATGTCTAACCAGTCCCAACTTAGCTTCGGACAAGCCCTGACTTGTCTCTGGCAGGGGCCTTTTCAGGCTTATGCTCCAGACAAGCCTTGACCAAACTGCAACAGGTTTATAAAATATGAGTTTTGCATCATTTTCATCTAGAACCTTTATGAAATGTTGGCAGACATTATAGAAATTTGGTGGAAAGATGTGGTTGCAGTATTATGTGTCGAGATCTACAATCATCTGCAAGATGAAAGGAATGACAGATATGTTCCTCACTTGTCAGAATGAGACATAGATTTGCCTGTTATAGATTTTTAATATCATAAGCCCAGTTGATGCTCTGCTGTTCTTCCTCTGTTTTGTTCCTCCCATCTCAGAGCTGATAATTGATTTTGATTATCCTTGGCATCAATTCTAATAGCAATTACAAAACCAAAGCTTGCTTCTGAATGTGAGAAAAGTTAAGAAAAACTCACAAATACCAATGCTGCAGAAGAGCAGGCATGGGTATGTGCAGGTATCTGTGTCTTTCTGAAAGATATGGGGGAGAGAGTGGGAGCTTTTAAGCTTCTGTGGGGCTTAAAATGCTTTTCTCTGGGATAAATATGCCTCTCCAAGCAGTAGTGCCACTTCATATACATGCACAATGGGCCAAATCTAAGCTCAAATCATATCAGCTTCAACACTTGATTTAGAAACTGCCCTGCAGGTACCTTTAGAATTAGATAAAGGACTTCGGTTTAAAGTGTGTGCTGGGATGATTCTTTATATTAAAACCCATTTTTTTGAGTGTGAAATCTGACTGACATTTCTCCTTTATAGTTACAGATCCTATAGTTGTATCTCTAGATGCTAATGCTGCAAGGTGTGTACCTTAAAGTAGTTTGATGGACATTTATCGTGCCCCCTAAAAAGATATGGTCAGTATATTTATTTCCTGTAAAGAGGAACCTATTGTAGTGTATCATTTTCTGCTTGCCTGAGTTCTAAATTAGAAAGAGGGTATAATCAAGTAACCAAATATTCCCATTTAGTTGAATTGTTTAGACTGTGTTGACATGTTTTAAGTAATTGGCCTAGTGGGATCTATTTTCTTTAGAAATTCCTTCTTATTAAAACTGATGGGGAAATAGAAAAAGGAAGTGGCACCGTGCCACTTCAATGCTTACTTTTTAAGTTCAGTTGTAATGTTCAGTGCTTGCATTAATTCCTGTTTTATGCTACCACCTGTAGCATCTACATTTGTTAGCCTTTTCCATCTCTACATTTCACTAGGAGCTGTTACATCCCTTTTCCTCTTAGTGGTTCAGTCCATATAAGGTGTGACCTTTTTGGCAGTGGTACCTATTGGTAGGAAGGAGAGGGTAAAAGCTTTATACTATCTTTGCAAATCAGCTTTGCTATCAACTCAATATGCTGAGTTCTACAGAAGTTCCAGGGAAATAAATGCCTCTGAGTTGAAGTTAAACCTGATTTTACAAATACGACTTTTCTAGACTTCTAATGACTGAATTAGAAGGAACTGAAATATCCTTATACCCCAGTTATTTCTAATGCAATATCTCCACCTAGGTCAGAAACAGCAGGCATGTAAACCATGATCTAAAAGCCTGAGGGGTTTTTTCCAGGTTGAAAGCCTAGACTTGAAACTTCTCTAGGTCTGAAGGCTAGACAGGGATAGAGGACATAGTATATATTTGTTTACACAAGTTGCTCCTCTGCACCTGAAAACATTATCCCAGCTACAAGTGTTTGTGTGGCAGAATCTTTTTAACTGTCTGGTGACTGCTAAAGGCACTGTTGTGGAGGGCTTCCCGCTATAGGAATTCAAAATTTGAGAATTTCACATTGCTGAAATCTCAGGTTCAGGAATGCTTCCTCACGAAACACATAAGGCTGAAGGAGCCTAAGAGGCTTTGAATTATTGAAGTTTTTACATTCTCTGTGTTTTGTAAGCCTGTCAAGGTCTACAAAGAATCAGTTCTTCCTTCATTTTTGGCTGAGGCTTATGAGAGCAGGGAAGTATTCTAGGAAACACTTTGATTACCCTCACCCTTTAAAAAATAAAGTTTTTACCAAAAATTTTATGATAGTTTTTTTTTAATGCTCTGGTGGAAAGATTATGGTTACACATCTTCTTAAGATATTAAGAGAATCCTCCATGCAAGATACTTCTGTTTCCTCTTTTTCTCTAAATATTGAACTTAGTTCTATCATTTAAGAAAAATCCATTATTTGCTGTATGTCAGGGAACAAATCTGGAAAGTGCTTCTAGACAAATTTAGCCTCCACCTGTCATTGCCAAAACACATGATGTGCCATGCAGCACAGTCCACGTGGTTCTGCTGCACAGAGCACAGACACATGCCATGTATATCATTTCCCATGCATATTCTTGGGATCCCTGTCCTGAGGGACTCTGTCTGGACACAAGCTCCACGATCTACACACAAAGTGAGTGTCTGAGGAAAGCTGTGATGTAGTTGCCATCACAGAAACGTGGTGGGATGACTCGCATGACTGGAGTGCTGCCATGGATGGCTACAAGCTCTTCAGAAGGGACAGGCAAGGCAGGAGAGGTGGAGGGATGGCTCTGTATGTTAGAGACTCTCTTGACTCTGCAGAACTTGAAGTCAGTAACAATAAGGTTGAGTGCCTGTGGATCAGAATCAGGGGGAAGGCCAACAAGGGTGATATTCTTGTGGAAGTCTGTTACAGATCACCCAACCAGGATGATGAAGGTGATGAATTATTCTGCAAGCAGCTGGCAGATGTCTTAAAATATCCAGCCCTTGTTCTTGTGAGTGACTTTAACCTGCCAAATGTCCGATGGGAACTCCATACAGTGGAGAAGAGGCAGTTTAGGAGATTGTGAGAGTGTATACAGGATAATTTCCTGCTCCATCTGGTAAATGAACCTACCAGGGGTGGGGCCCTGCTAGACCTGCTGTTCACAAAGAGAGAGGGCCTGGTGGGAGGTGTGGTGGTCAGAGACTGTCTGGGGCACAGTTTCCATGAAATTCATTTTCAATACCCAGGGATGCAAAGAAGGCCCTCAATAAAACTTCTACCCTGGACTTCCAGAGGGCAGAATTCAGCCTACAGAGAGGTACTTTGGGAAACAGCCCTTGAAAACAAAAGGGTCCAGGAGGGATGGACATGCTTCAAGAAGCAAGTCTTGAACACACAAGAGCAGGCTGTCCCAGTGTGCCAAAAGGCACGTCAGCAGGGAAGATGTCCAGCCTGGATGAACAGGGAGATTTTGAAGGAAATGATGGGAAAAAAAGAGAGCTTACCAACTATGGAAAAAAAGGACTGGCTACTCCTGAAGAGTTTAGGAATATAGTTAGGTCATATAGAAAGAAAATTAGAGAGACAAAGGCACAGTTTGAACTCAATCTAGCCACTTCTGTGAGGGCTAACAAGAAGTGCTTCTAAAAATATAGTAGCAAAATTTTTCTAAAAATCAGTAGCAAAAGGAGGGGCGAGGAAAACGTCCGTTCTTTGTTGGACATGGCAGGGAACATAGTCACTGAAGATGAGGAAAAGGCTTAAGTACTTAACACCTTGTTTGCCTGAGTTTTCAACAGTAAGACAGGTTGTCCTCAGGACAACTGACCTCTGGAGCTGATAGACAGAGACAGAAAGCCAAATAGCCCCCTGTAATCCAGGAGGGAACAGTTAGAGACCTGCTGAGCCACTTGGATGCTCACAAGTCTATGGGACCAGAGGGGATCCACCCAAGGGTGATGAGGGAGCTGGTAGAAGAGCTCTCCAAGCCTCTCTCCATCATTCACCAACAGTCCTGGCTCACTGGGGACATCCCAGATGATTGGAAGTTGGTGAATGCCACGCCGATCCACAGAAAGGATCATCCTGCAAGGAGGAGCTGGGAAACTCCAGTGCCTGGCAAGGTTATGGAGCAGATCATCCTTAGTGCAATCACACAGCACCTACAGGATGGACAAGGAATCAGACCCAGCCAGCACAGGTTTAGGAAGGGCAGGTCCTGTCTGGCCAACCTGATCTCCTTTTATGATCAGGTGACCTGCCTGGTGGATGAGGGGAAGGCTGTGGATGTGTCTGTCTGGACTTCAGCAAAGCCTTTGACAGCATCTCCCACAGCATACTCCTGGAAAAGCTGGGCATGGCTTGGACAGGGCACTCTGTGCTGGGTTAGGAACTGGCTGGAGGGCCGGGCCCAGAGAGTGCTGGTGAACGGAGCTGCATCCAGTTGGCAGCCGGTCACCAGTGGTGTTCCCCAGGGATCAGTACTGGGCCCAGTTCTGTTTAATATCTTTATGGATGATCTGGATGAGGAGATTGAGTCCACCATTAGCAAATTTGCAGATGACACCAAGTTGGAAGGGAGTGTCGATCAGCTGGAAGGCAGGAGGGCTCTGCAGAGGGACCTGGATAGGCTGGAGAGTTGGGCTGATTCCAACAGGATGAGGTTCAACAAGGCCAAGTGCCTGGTCCTGCACTTTGGCCACAACAACCCCTGCAGCGCTACAGGCTGGGCACAGAGTGGCTGGAGAGCAGCCAGGCAAAGGGACCTGGGAGTTTGGGTTGACAGGAAGCTGAACATGAGCCAGCAGTGTGCCCAGGTGGCCAAGAAGGCCAATGGCATCCTGGCCTGGATCAGGAACAGTGTGGCCAGCAGGACCAGGGAAGTGATTGTTCCCCTGTACTCAGTGCTGGTGAGGCCATATCTGTAATACTGTGACCAGTTCTGGGGCCCTCAGTTCAGGATGGATATTGAGGTGCTGGAGCAGGTCCAGAGAAGAGCAATCAGGCTGGTGAAGGGACTTGAACACAGGTCCTATGAGGAGAGGATGAGGAAGCTAGAGTTGTTTAGCCTGGTGAAGGGGTGGTTCAGGGGAGACCTCATCATTCTCTACACCTTCCTGAAAGGAGGTTGTAGCCAGGTGGGGGTTGGTCTCTTCTCCCAGGCAACCAGCAGAAGGACAAGAGGGCAGGATTTTAAGCTCTGCCCGGAGAAGTTGAGATGGGATATTGTAACAGGGGGATTGCTGAAGTGAAACCAGTGCACTATTGGAAGTTCAACAAAACAACATTTATTACAAGGAAGTAGCAAACAAAATGAGAAACCAAGAGACCAGAAAAAGAAGGGAAACAAGCCCCCAAGACAACCCCCCACTCACTCAGACATTACTTACGAAGTTGTCATACATAACCACCCCAGAATGCATAGAATTCCCCATAGCAAAAGCTGCATCCTCAGAGCGTCAGCAGGCTCACATGATAGCAGGCGTCCATGCAGCGGTAATATTGTCCTCCAATGAAGCTCCAATGAAGCTTGCATCCACTCCCAGCAGGAGCTATCTACTCTTTATACAGTTAACCTATGATGTCTGGGCAAGTGGGTTGGCAAGTGTGGCCAGCAACACCCAGCCAGAGGCCTTCGGTCCCTCCCCCTGTTATGTAAGTGGTACTCCTTCTGCGCATGCATGTGTACATTAGAAATTCCCCTGCACCTGCGTGCTGCACATTAGGGGTCTTTTCTAAATGAGTCTGGGGGCTTACTTCATCATCTTCCTCTTCACTTTCTCCTTCAGATGTCCTTGGAGGGCCATCAGCCAATAGTGAGGCCCCAGTTAATTTCAGTTTATCTAGGATGCTTCCTTCAAGGACAAACTTCTTGTTTAGCAGTGCTTGTTTTCCCATAACTTGGCAGGAAAAGAGCAGAATCTCACAGGTGGCTGGGCCAAAGAAAACCAAAAATTAACAGAGTCTATTTAAGCACGAATACAGATATTAAGAAGAAATTTTTTACGGAGAGAGTAATCAGTCATTGGAATGGGCTATCTAGGGAAGTGGTGGATTCACCATCCCTGGAAGTTCTGAAGATGAGACTGGATGTGGCACTTAGTACCATTGTCTGGTAACCATGGGTGTTGGATAAAGGGTTGGACTTGATGATCTCAGAGGCCTTTTCCAACTCAGTTGATTCTATGATTCTATACATAATAACTTATGTTTGATATCAATCCAAGTGAATTCCCTGGGATTGTTTTTGACATATTTGTACTTTGCAGCCAAGTGGGAACAAGAAGTTTCATTCTGGTGGATAGTTTCATTCTCCTATTTAAGACAAAATAATGAAACACTAGAATTTCACAGATTATTCGCTGTGGGAAAAAAAAAGTGAAATTTAAGGATGAATACTTCAAAAGAATCACAGTTTGATGTATTTTTTTATTTTTTTCCTAGTCTTTTTCCTATACAATAGGTAAGGGGAAAGGGAAATGGGGTTAATTATGGACTTAAATATAGGGAGCAAAAATGTATTTTACAATTTGAAATATTATTGGTTGTAATAATTGGTTGCAATAACAAAATTTACAATTTTTCCTTTTAGTGCTGACTGTTGGAAATGTACTTGAGTTATGCACAAAATGACTCTAAAATTATTTTCACTTTTTTTTTTTTTTCTCTTTAGCACTGTAAGAAGGACTAAGGCTAGGGGCAAAATAGATAAGTTTTCTAAAAAAGAAATTTTCTTATTTAAAAGTACTACAAAGACAATTGTTGAAAAGTGGAACCCATTTGTAATAAAATATTTAAACTAAATATTTAAGTAAAGGTCTGTATTCTAGGCCAGTTTACTTAGCTATTTTTCACACACTGTTTGCTATGGAATTCCTGTTGTAGTAGATTGCATATGTGAAACTTAGTTCTCTGATGACATCTTTTCCCTCAAAGGTCTGTCATCAAACTTTGTCTCACAAATGCTAAATTGGTGCTAGCTGAAACAACCTACATGCTTTCCAGTTTTACAGACCCACTCCAATGTCTTCCATGATGTTTCTCCCACCATATCCAAAAAGACTATCCCCGTATTTCAAACTCAAGAGCAGGGCATATCTCTGGATATTTCAGGAGCAGCATATACTTCAAATGAGTCTTCCTAAAAAAAAAAAAAGAAACAAGTATTTATGATGGAAAGGAAGGAAAATTATGCAAATAGATTAATTTATGTTTTTTACGGTTCTGTAATTTTCAGCAGATCACTCATGACAGACCAGCAAAAAATATTCAGTGTCATCCGGAGTATTTCAAATCATAGAGTCATAGAATCATAGAAACAGATAGGTTGGAAAAGACCTCTGAGATCATCAAGTCTAACCCTTGCTTCACTACCACCACAGTTACTAGACTAAGGCACTCAGTGCCACATCCAGTCTCATCTTAAAAACCTCCAGGGACGGAGAATCCACCACCTCCCTTGGCAGCCCATTCCAATACCTGATTACCTTCTCTGTAAAGAATTTCTTCCTAATATCCAACCTAAACCTTCCCTGGCAGAGCTTAAGACCATGCCCTCTTGTCCTATTGATAGCTGCCTGGAAAAGAGACCAACCCCCACCTGGCTACAACCTCCTTTCAGGGAGTTGTAGAGAGTGATGAGGTCACCCCTGAGCCTCCTCTTCTCCAGACTAAACAACCCCGGCTCCCTCAGCCTCTCCTCATAGGACTTGTGCTCAAGTCCCTTCACCAGCCTCTTTGTTCTTCTCTGGACCTTCTCCA
Source organism: Pyrocephalus nanus (assembly GCA_038380795.1). Taxonomy (NCBI): domain Eukaryota; kingdom Metazoa; phylum Chordata; class Aves; order Passeriformes; family Tyrannidae; genus Pyrocephalus; species Pyrocephalus nanus. Next base: position 26,205,256 of record CM076263.1, on the reverse strand, counting down.
GCCCCTCAATGTCCTTCCTGAACTGAGAGGCCAAAACTGGACACAGGACTCCAGGTGTGGCCTCACCAGCACTGAATACAGGGGAACAATCACTTCCTTGGTCCTGCTGTCCACACTGTTCCTGATGCAGGCCAGGATGCCATTTGCCTTCTTGGCCACCTGGGCACACTGCTGGCTCATGTTCAGCTTATCTATATCATCATAGAATCACAGAATATGTTGTATTGGAAGGCATACTCAAGGATCATCAAGTCCAGCTCCCAGCCCTGCCAAGGACCATCTCCAGGAGTAACACCATGTGCCTGAGAATATTGTCCAAACACTTCCTTAACTCTGTCAGGCTTGGAGCTGTGACCACTGCACTGGGGATCCTGTTCCAACCACCCTCTGGGTGAAAAACTTCTTCCTGATATCCAACCTAAACCTCCCCCAGTTTAGTTTCATGCTATTCTCTTCAGTCCTGTCACTGGTCACAAGACTGAAGAGATCAGTACTTGCCCCTCCACTTCCCTTCAAGAGAGTGCTGAAGACTGCAATGAGGCATCCCCTCAGTCTCCTCTGCTCCAGACTGAACAGACCGAGTGATTCCTCTGAAGCTTCCCTTCAAGATCTTCTAGCATCCTCATGGCCCTTCTTTGGATGCTTTCTAGTAGCTTAATGTCTTTTTTATATTTTTTACATTGACCAAAACTTTTCATAATATGGAGGCCGCACCAACACAGGACAATCAGGCTGCAAAGCAGAGCAAATCAGTCACCTCCCTCAACCACATGGTGATGCTTTGTCTGATGCCTGATGCCCCCCAGGACACGGTTGGCCCTCCTGGCTGCCAGGATATACTGCTCAAGAGGTTTGGATGTGCCAGAAGGTAATGTATTAGTCTCTTATCACTGTCATTGCCAATACATGGCTTTAGGAAAACCATCATTAGAAAAAAACCAACCATATGGCTGCTTTTCTAAAGGCTTTTCCTGATAACATTTGATGTTAGGATTAAGCAGCACAGTAGCCTGAACAACATTGCTTTCATGAAGATACTTTCTTAGTTTTTTTTTCTACTAAACCCTGAATTTAAATATGCATATTACCCATGGGAATTTATGCAAATCCTTATAGAAGTGGGGGTTTTATTTTGAAAATAGTAAATCTTTGACTTAAAAGTTCAAACCTCATCAGAAAGTATTTTCAGTAGGTTTAATGTCCAAAAAATAATTCATGCGCTGTAGCAGTTAATCAGGAGAGACAGCTGGTAATTTTTCATGGCATTTTTCATTCTTTTTTATCTTTATGTCCTTAAACCACAGAAAGAAATAGTCTTATGAAACAGAAATTTTCCTTATGTGGTTCTTGGCTCTTACACTTCTCCTTTCATTCATTTTTGGGGGGAACTTGGGGCTTCTGCTGAAGGTCATACACCTCTCCCTTGAACCTCCTTCACTGTAGATATGACACTTTCTTAGATTCTAAGCAGCTAGCCAGTATCAGGGTATCCATTCAACTGCCTTCAGCTACATCAAACCATATTAATGCTGCCATTATAAATACCATCTCGACAAAATCCTCTCAGGGTGCTCCATGCCTTTTTTTATCCCTCAAATATGAGAGCAGTACAGTCATTAAGTTGCTGAGAGTAATCACACACCCAGGTTCTGCTCACTAACTGGTTGGTGAGTGCAGCTCCCCGGTGGATCTAACCTCAATAATATGTTTCAGGAATTCAACAGCAAGATTAAGTCACTTTTGACTTCAACTAGACCTAGTTGGCCTAGTGAGTGGCTTAAATTAATTATCTTTTTTTATTCTTTATTTCAGCTGACATGGTAGTTGGTTAGGACAGCTGTTGGCCATGACTAGACGTAAGTTATTAGCATCACACATTGCAGCTTCCCTGTGAGTACCAGCTGCAGACAGGCAACTATATCATGAGTGTGCTGCACCTCCTCTATAGCTCCTATCCCTGCAGCTAAGGACTGAAGTTCTGGGGTTCAATTTCTTCTCTTCCTGTTAGCGCTGGTCAATAAGAAGGAAGGCTGCATCATTCCTTTCCTAGGACCTTTTTCCTCAGTAATAAAAATGTGGTAGTTTGTCTGATGTGAAGCAACTACAATCTTTTATCTGGGAAAACATGAAGAACTAGCAAATCAGGCTTGGCTGCCACCTACATCTGGCAAGAACTATTCCCATAAACTCTCATTGTTGGACTGAAAATTTCACAGTGGAGTTTCACTGCACATAAGTACTCAGCCATTCAGAGAACTGTTGTTTATGGGCGCTTGACACGGATTGGGGTGTCAAGGAAGGGAGCAGTCCAGCTCTGGAGTTCGTTGCTCTTCAGTGAGATGTTAATGCGAAGAAGCAACCAGCTAGCCCTAGCTCACACACTCTTTCTCACTCACACAGCTCTGAAAAGAGAGGCAAGGAGACAGATAGGTGCAGAACAAAGGACAGCGCAAGGCTGAACCGAACTTTATTAAAATGGAGGATTATTATAGGGTTTAGCAGGGCAGGCTCTAGAAACTGGGCGGAGGGAAGGAGGAGCATGCAAATCCTCTCACACAGATTGGGTAAAGGGATATGAATAAACATAAGGGAGACGAACGGGGTGGCAACAGGGGAGTGGCTAGAGGCAAAAGCCTGCCGAACAAACTAATTGGTTGGTGCCTCCTAGTGTCACAACCAATGGGGTAAATGCTGCTGCGTGAGAAGGCAGAAAAGTCCATAAAGAAGGGAACACAAAATGGAGGATAAATCTACATATAGATTTCTCCTCTGAACATAAACTTGTAATGCACAGTCTCAAGTGGTGGATTCCTTTCCTTTCAGGTTCTTTTCTCTGAGTTCCTCGATGTACCTAGCTCTCCGCTCCTGGTATGATGTTTCACCACCGCTTGCTGTAAATCCTTTAATTGCTGTATTAACCCCAACAGGCGCTGAGAGGAATGGTGCTGCACACCACAAAGAGTTCAATTTTGGGATTTGTCCACCAATCCTTTTCGGTGTTCCCTTTTTTATTCATATTCTCTCGTAAAGAGCACTTGATGTTTTTCTATAGTTAACTGCAATTCCCAGTGTTGTCCTAAACCAGTGCCTTGAGCCCACACATTCACCTTGCATCATGTAGTGGCTTTGTTCAGCCACGAGAGAAAAACACACGCTGTCATGCAGACAGTGGTTTTCCACTTAGAGAAACGCAACATTTTCTCATTCTCATTTTCTCAAAGCACTTAGCCAAGGTTGGTCCTTCCTTTTGATTTCAATTAACTAAATGCAGGTGCAGACTGTCTCAGCTTGTTCCCACATTGTTTAAAAAAGGAGGTATCTTCCAATCTCTACCACATCTTGCTCTTCAGGTATGGTCACTGTGGGTTACACTGAGGTACATAAAAGCAAACCAGGTGATCAGATTAACATCTAAGTGCTGCTGTGCTGAACTGCTATCCATTAATTATACTGTACTAATACTATACTCTTAATGAGATTTTCAGTTTTGTCTGTTTTTTCCTATGATAACACTTTTATTTTTCAAAAGGTTAATTTGAAAATGCCTCTGACAGGCTAGTGGTGTGCTGTTTGAGTTAATTAGAAAGATAAACTTTGGGATGGTAATATATAACTGTGTGTTAAAGTAGGTATAAGAAAGACTGAGTCCAATATTTAGCTAGTCTGTCTATTTTATAGATAGCACAGTCAGTAGTATAAGAGACTAAACCTAGCATGTTATAATCAACAGACAGTGTTTATTTTTGTAGTAATAAGTGTCATAAAATCTTGTGACAATAATAGTTTTTCCTGGCTGAACGGTAATATACTCCTTTTTATCTCCTGTTACACTCTTGCTCAGTATTCCCAAATGAAAGCTGTCAGCCAACAACAAAAGTCCAATCAGTGACTTAGAAATGTCCCTAAACAGTTTCCACTCTCAGTTCAAGCTGCAGATTATTTACTCTTCTCAGTACTCTAAAACTCTGAATCTGTTATTCTTAACTTCAGGGCAATATCATGGTCCCTGTACCAAAGCTGAACCTTGCTGATGGAGCTGTTCCTTTGAGGATTTCACTTTTGCAGATATCTTCTGTGAGTTGGGATGTATCTCAGTAGCACTAAGAGCTGCAGTTTCAGTCATGCAGTCTGGATGATTTTTGTTTAAAAGTTCAACAAAACTAAGACTGTATGAGTCAGCAGCAAAGCAGTGTACAATCTCTGACAGTGGGCAGTATGAAGTGTAATAAGACCCTCTCCCTCATGAACTTTCTCACCTCTGTTCCCCTCTCACCACCTTTCTTCTACACATGATTTCAAGATGCCATGGTTTGAGCGTGCAGCATAAGCAGTTTTGCAAGTGTATTAGCCATGTGAGATACAAGCTGTATGTGGGTAAGTACAAAAAGTTTTATTCAAATTCATTCATCTGATCAAGCAGGAAAAGTGCCATCAATGTTCTTATATTGAAACACAAACTGCAAAGTGACAAGACTGTGTAACCCAGTGGTAGTGATTATTTTCAAAGCATAATTTAATGATATTTAGCTCTGACTTGCAAGTGAAGCAACCTTTAGGTTTTCTTTCATCAGAATATTGCAAGGTTTTCACCATTAAGGTAGGACATTTGTAGCGAATGCTTAATAATGAATGTTTTCAATTTTTTTCTATTTTTTCAAAGTCCATTTTTTTCCAATTCCATTTTTTGTTTTGTGCAATACTAATTGTAAAATTCTGATAAGAAAATAAAGTTTTAATTGTAATCACAATTCTGTTAAGAATCCCTAGAAGAACTTGTTCCCTTAGTGTCAAGTGACAGTGTGTTAAAAACAAATAAAAATTTCTGGTTTTATAAGTTTGTAAATACAGAGTTATTATAAAATAGGTAACAAGGGAAAATATATTTTTAATCCAAATTAGAGATTTTTAACTTCTACTCAGTGTTCACTCATGTTTCCCACAATACAAGCAGCATTAGAGCCTTTCTCTTTTTGGAGAATAAGTAGGAGATACCCTTGCAAAACTGACAATGAAAGCAGTGCACCTTGGAGGCCACCAGCTGCTGATAAAACTTCCCAGAGGAACCAGAGGAAGGACTGTCTTTCTACTTTAGTCCTTCTCTGTGCTGACCACAAAGCAACAGGGCATTGTGGTGGCTGAATATTTTGCTCTTGCCTTTGGTGTATAATGCAGTGCTGCACAGAAAGATGCAAGCTAACTGAGATGGCCCAATGAGAGTCTGGCATAACACTGTTTCCAATATGTAAGTTAAATTGCGTTGCCCAAACTTGGATATCACTGTGCAGTGCTCAGTTCTGTAATACAGACTTTGAATACAAATTATTGCTGCAAAGTTATTGCAGTTCTCCCTGAGATTAAAACCAGCATAAGTTGCTTCAGCAGTTTGGGAGTGACCATCATAAGGGGTCAGACAGTGACAGCTCAATAGTTATGTGCGACAAGTATTTAATTGCTATGTCATTGCTTCAGAGGAGATTGTGAAATATGGTTTTATTGGAGTTGGGGAGAGGGAAGTAGAAGGCAGTGGTCTGTGCATAACTCCTGGAAACAGCAAGGAAAGTAGATGCTGTTATATAACAGGTCAGTTCTAACTCCACCAAGGGCACTAGGGACCTCAGTCTATCCTTTCCTCTTTCTTGATACCATTGGAATTTTAAGAAGTGCAGCTAAAAATTGATTCTCGCATGAAATTGAGAGAAGAGTTGTAGGTGTCCAATGTTTACACCAGGGAATGCTTTCATAAGCTCTCCACTTCCCTCCACATGTAGCAAATATGCTCTGCCATAAGTTCACATCCTGAGGAACTCTAAGGGGAAGAATAAATCAATGTTTTTTATCTTAAATTTCCTCATGTATAAATCTCTATTTACACTGCTTTGTTCTCACAGGCTAAAAGAAAGTGTTATTATATCAATTGAAAAACAATTCACAGGGAATGGCTCCCTTGGAAAACCATAATACTGACAAAACTGGTCTCCAGCCTACTTTGACAGACAAATCTGCATGAAATTTCCAGTTTTTCCATATCTGCATGAAATGCCTAGGTTGTTTGTTTGTTTGTTTTGGTTTTTTTTTAATGTGCCTTTCAGACATACACTAAACAAGAAAACTAGCATCTGTCATATGAGGTGTTTGTTTTTCCTGTTATTCCTGGAGGGAAAAACTCTGTAGCAAATCCATATTAATTGAACACATGAAATTCACACTTAGATACGTGTTTGTTCAAAAGTTCTCCCATTAGCAGAGGCAAAGTGTACTAAAGGAAAGAAAAACAAAGAAAAAAACCCAAAAGTAAATTTTGTTTCAAAACAATTCTGAAGAAAGAATAAGACTTTAGCAGTTTCTTTTGCTGGTCAGTGAGAGGAGCCTGTGTATTGCAGCTCACTTGCTACAAGCAAGGCGGTAACAAAGCTGAGTGTTACAGCTTCAAAATATGAACCAGCCAGAATGGATGGTAATGCAAACCTTCCTTTGATGTAATATTTAGTATCAGTCCTTTCACTATAACAGAGCTGAATGTTACAGCCTCTGGGAGAAAGGAAGAGAACAAAATACAAACCAGCCAGAACGGATGGGAATGCAAACCTTCCTTTGATGTAATATTTAGTATCAGTCCTTTCAGTTTTGGTTGCTGGGAGAGAATCAGCAAACACACCATTAAGACCCAATGACAAGTCACCCACAAGAAACCTGCACCTGCAATTAAAAGAAAATGGAAACACATGGATTAAAATTATATATATAAGCTGTCAAAAAGTTGAAAGAAATAATAAGCATAATTTCTATATTGTATTTTTAGATTCCCAAATTGAAATTAGCCATTTTAACTTCTCTCCTTATTTAGTACAGCCTTTTTAATCTGCATATTTTCTGAGCTTTTAAAGCACAAATGCTTAACACTTTGCATGGCAGTTATATTTCTAAGCAGATCAAGGAAAATCAGTATTGGTAGTTCATATTAAATACAAACACTTATTAATTTTTTTATAATCTTCACAGAATTTTGTTATCTATGTATTTGAGTGAGTAAATTACAAAAAAAAATAGTAACTAAGAATTAATGTTGCCTTAAGCTGAAAACTCATACAATAGCTGTTCAGAGAGATTTATATTCTGAAAGTCATGGATGTTTAAAATTACTTTTCAGTCTCCATGGAAACTCTTCACTGGCTTAGTTACTGCAATCACAATTTATATATAAACAAAAGCACGGGTACTATGGCTAGAGAGGAAGTCTGGGTGTATGTGAGGTTTTTAAAGGGCTTTTCTTACTGGCTGCTGTAGTAAACCAGTTTTCCAGATCCAATGTGCTACTAAGAAAACAAAAACTAATATTTTCCTCACATTTAAGTTAAGGTTTTAAATATTTGCCTTCCCAAAGGAGAGAACTCCCAAGGCTCATGTTTTCAGGAAGTTTGGGATATGTTACAAGCTCTTTTATGAGACTATCTAAACTACAAGCTTTAAGCTAAAGCTTAATTTGTTTTAATTCCAGTTCTATTCTTAAATAAATATCTCTTTCCCAATAAAGTCACACAACAAAAATCCAGTCAGATCTTACAAGTGCTATTCTGTAAGTTTTATGTGAAATGTCCCAGGAGGCAGAGGGGAGCTGTGGGAGGGGGTGACAAAATTGTCATTCTCTTTAAGATACTGAAAAGTGCTGCTGATCCACTTAGCAAACAGGGAGTGCAGGCAAAGAGAATGGATGGTCTGAGGAACTGTCTGTTTTAGAGAACATGGCAAAATCCCAACTGAATAGAAAGGACATTTTTAAAGGAGGCATCTGAGAAAGGTAATAGGTTCTCCAAGTCAGCCAAGGAGAAGCAAAGATGTTTGTCAAGAGTGGCAGTTCTGTTGAAGAGTAGTGAAGGACTGGAATGTGATCAGACAGTGAAGGCTGTGGATCTGGTCTACCTGGACTTCAACAAAACCTTTGACACTGTCTCCCCTAATATACTCCTGGAAAAGCTGGCAGCCCATGGCTGGCTAGAGGGCCAGGCCCAGAGAGTGGTGGTGAACGGGGCTGCATCCAGCTGGTGGCCAGTCACCAGTGGTGTTCCCCAGGGGTCAGTGCTGGGCCCAGTCCTGTTTAACATCTTTATCAATGATTTAGATGAGGGGATTGAGTCCATCGTTAGCAAATTTGCAGATGACACCAAGTTGGAAGGGAGTGTTGATCAGCTGGAGGACTCTGCAGAGGGACCTGGATTGGCTGGAGAGTTGGGCTGATTCCAACGGGATGAGGTTCAATGAGGCCACGTGTTGGGTCCTGCATTTGGCCACAACAACCCCCTGCAGTGCTACAGGCTGGGCACAGAGTGGCTGGAGAGCAGCCAGGCAAAGGGACCTGGGAGTTTGGATTGACAGGAGGCTGAACATGAGCCAGCAGTGTGCCCAGGTGGCCAAGAAGGCCAATGGCATCCTGGGCTGCATCAGGAACAGTGTGGCCAGCAGGACCAGGGAAGCGATTCTTCCCCTGTACTCAGCATTGGTGAGGCCACCCCTGGAGTGCTGTGTCCAGTTCTGGGCCCCTCAGTTCAGGAAGGACATTGAGGGGCTGGAGCGGGTCCAGAGAAGAGCAAAGAGGCTGGTGAAGGGACTTGAGCACAAGTCCTATGAGGAGAGGCTGAGGGAGCTGGGGTTGTTTAGTCTGGAGAAGAGAAGGCTCAGGGGTGACCTCATCACTCTCTACAACTCCCTGAGAGGAAGTTGTAGCCAGGTGGGGGTCAGTCTCTTCTCCCAAGCAGTAGGACAAGAGGGCAGGATTTTAAGCTCTGCCAGGGGAGGTTTAGGTTGGATATTAGAAAGAAGTCCTTTCCAGAGAGAGTGATCAGGCATTGGAATGGCCTGCCCAGAGAGGTGGTGGATTCACTGTCCCTGGAGCTTTTTAAGACAAGGCTGGATGTGGCACTGAATGCCACGATCTAGTAATCACAGTGGGGTTGGAACAAGGGTTGGACTTGATGATCTCGGAGGTCTCTTCCAACCCAGTTAATTCTATGATTCTGTGACATCCTTCAGAGCTTTCCTCAAGCCAGCTTCTGCAGTAGGTGAAGAGTAGAAGCTCTTGCTGAGGAACACTGCAGTCACAGTGGAATGGGGATCACAGGACAGTGGGAGATACCGCTGGGACCTGCAGGGACCAGAAAATGCCATTAATCAGAAGGAGCTGAGTGAGAGCTGTGGAATAAGGCAGCTTGGATCACGCCCCACATCTTGAGCACCTGTCTTTTAGACTGTGACAGGGTTGAAACAGGTGGGCTCACACACCAAAATCACTGGGGAAAGGCTGCTGGAAACTTGTTTTTATTGGGTATTTTTATTATTTATCTTTATTTAATTCATAAATCCCCTCATGCTGATTTTCCTCCTTAGTCTCTACTGCATCAACTTAAAAATAATTTCTCACTACTTTCTGGCTGTCTTCCATATCCTCTGTTTCTCTTGGTGTTCTTAGTTTTTCTCCTGAATCAAGAACATCGTCACCTTCTCAAGAATTCGCTTCCAAAAATGGGGTTTATATCCTCTTCACTTAACTGGTGAAAGACTTCATGAGAAGGTACAGAGGAGGAAAGGAAAAGGCTTTTGCTAGCAAGAAGAGCAACACCGCAGACTGAGAACAGTTTATAAAGTAGAAAGAAGTTTGTAAAATGTATTTTAAAAAGTCTTGAAATTGTCCTGTTTTCACTTCGGGTCTGACAGAGCCCACTCATGAACATGTGTATTGCTGCTACAGATTTTTGGCATTTCAGTCTGATTTTTTATAATAAATTTTTGAAGCTGACTTTTCTGACTGCAAATGTTATCTTGAAAACAATGCAGCAAAAGACCAAACAAGGGTGTTTCAATATTGATCTGGTATATTCTTACCACAAAGCTGAAACTGTTGATGACAGTCTTTTCTCCACAAAATCATTTCCTGAGCATTAGTGGCTAGCATGCATTTTCAAAGCACACTCAGCTCCAAACAGCAGATGACTGTGTTAGCCTAGAAGTGCAAGGATGGCTTGGACTTTTATGGGCAGCTCCCTTCTATAAGAACATTGTCAGCTCTTCTCCCTGAGCATGAATGGTAACTCACACTGCTTTCTGAAGGAATAGTTCAAGTACTAGAATTCATCTCATGAGGTGATGAAAGCAAAGGCTTATGTTAAATAGCAGGTGGGTTAATGCAGTTTGTCGTGCTTGCAGCAAGCGTGGGTAGAGCCCTTCTCAAATCTTCGTTCACGAAGCCTAGCCACGATGATGATAATGCAGTTTGTAGTTCCATGAGATGTGCAAAGTGAGGACAGCTGGATACTTTCTCTCTGGGTCCTCTGGTCCTCTTTCTCCCTGGTCCTCTGACCCATTATCCTATACAGAGGAAATGTTTAAGTTTGCTTTTATGACTTCTAAACTAAAGCTTCCTCATATGCAGCCAACTTATTCCCAGCCACAGACTGACTTTGCTAGCTTCTGGTGCCCAGCCAGCCAGGCAAAACTGTAGTAGTGTTCTGAAGTGTAAAGCTGCACTGTATGCATATTAAAATGTTTGTTTTAGATTAAAATGCAGATTAAATGTTGTTGTAGTATCCCACAGACTGCATGTATCCCTCTCACAGCTTTACTTCCTGGAGGTGGTTTTTGCCTTTGTAAAGACAAAGGTCTTCTGATGTGCAGCAGTCTCACCAAAATGCAACATATTGAAACCAATTTCTAGATTTCATTTTCTTTAATAAAGATATTGCAGGAAATTAATAAAAATTAAGCTTTACAAGCCGCAAGACCTGTCAAGGTAAATTAAAATGTAGGCTCCTTCTTAGTAGAATACTTGAATACTTGTCTTATTTCCAAGATGTATGTATATATATTTCTATATTTCCTAGACTTATTCACCCTGCTAATAGTCCAGTGCAGTCAACACTGGTCTCTCCTAGACTTGGATGGAGTTGGACTAAAGGTCTTGACTTTGATTTTGTGAAAAAGAATTTTTTGTCCTAGCAGTAAAAGCCATAAAGAGGTGAATGACATGCTAGAGTAACTATTTTTGATATTTGAATATATTTGAGGGTTTTTTTATTAGGGATTACTGATATTACTGTTAATTAAAAGCTCTCAGAAAAGATGCAGTCCTTTCTTCCGTGGTAAGATTCGAACAGAAAAACAGACTCAATACATTCTGCATGAGAATCCTAGGACGAGAAGTGCTCAGAAACACAAGTGTTTGGATTCACTTTTCAGTATTATTAAGTCAATCAGTCAATATAGATTTCATTACCTTCATTTTTATTGTATTGCTTTTTGGAGCTTTTTGTTTATGCTGAAGGCACTATCACAATTTCCTAGGTAGTCTCCAATGAGAATTATTGATTCATTGCCTTGGATGCTCTCTTTTTTGATTTTTTCCTTTTTACAGCCATGGCCAGTACCATACACATAAGAACCTACTGTTCTTAGAGAATTTCTATAAAGAGTGTATACGTGCCTTATCATGGAGTACATAATTTGCTTCTGAGTCTTAGGAATAAAGTCTGCTGGGAATGTCTTCCCATTCTGATTAGGATTTAAACTGTGGGGAAGTGAGGGTGGGATGAGGGCAAGCAAAAAGCATTAAGAAAATGAGATGGAATCTTTGCTGTTTTATCAGGTGACTAGTAATTTTGTTGTGGTTTTCTTCTTGATCTCTGCTCACATAAAGATGTAAATCAGGTTATTTGGTGGATGTGGATTGTTTATTTGGGCTTTGGCTTTTGGGAAGATAACTATATAATAAAGAAGAAAAAAGTATGAATGCAAAATAAGAGGGCCTAATGAAATGGTGAAAAGAACAGGGCAGGGGTAGTGTGAGAGATATGCTAAGAATGTGAGTAGGGAGAACTGTCCTTAAGAAGGATAGGAAAAATTATAAGAATCACTTTTTTGAAGAAAGAGAATTGAGAAATAATGTGTTTCTGATGCGTTTTCATCAAGTCAGCAGCACTGTCTTTCCTATTCCAGCCATTTTCTATTCCAGCCATATCTCTACTGAAGGCTGACAAACAGTGCATATTTTGTGCTAGCTCACCATGATGGGAAAGGGCAGTGTTGCTCAGCCTGCTGGTCAGGGACAATTTAAAGCCAGAGAAGGTTATATTTAGAAGCCACAAGATTTTTTCTGCTCAGCCAAGGCATATGCCAAAGCTGGCCAAGCTTCCTGGATTTACCAGCATCTTTGATGCCATCTTTAGAGCTTTAGACCTCCATAGAGTGGGTTTCAAGGATATAAGCCTATCAACTTTCAGACAAATTCCAGACAAATTATAAGGCAGAATGGAATGCTCACAGAAAAAAAAAAATGTCGAAATGTGTGCCTCCTGACATATGTAAAACTATGGAGATGAAAAAGGGAAACAAAATACAATGGAGCTGAGCTTGTTTCTTCTTCTAGACATTTATCACTTGGTAGCAGCAATGAATATCCATATATTTAACCACAGTCACATATTTGTAACTTTCTGAACAGGTGGCAAATGTATTATAAACTGGAAGCATAACAAACGCCAGAAAGTCTCTTGAGCAAAAGAAATCCAACATTTGGTGTCTTACACACATTAAAGAAGACAGAGACACTGGGCTTTAAAGCATCTAAAAAACCTTCAGCCAGCATGTTGATTCTCATGGTGATCAAAAGGACATGTCCACTGCATTCCCTTAAGCCTTGTAGATCAGCATCAATATTGTGGAATATTTTGGCTATGCCTCACTGTTGTGAATGGGTGTTTTAGATCACTCGAATGCATCTAGAGTGCTTTATGGTTATTTTCAAATATGTGTGACTGTTAAAGAAGTACTTGGAAGATTACCAGTAAAACCCCATATTTCAATATCTGAAATTGAAGAACTGGGTTTCATCTCTTCAGCTTAAGCAACTCTGCTGTTTGATGTGCAGCCTGTCCAGTATCACTTTTCTTTCATACATTTCAACCTGTTACTTGGGATGCTGATCTATAGTGAGCTATGAGATTAAAAAAAAAAAAAAAGGAAAAAAAATCTAGAGAAGAACGTGCTTAGAAACATGAAAGTATTAACTTGAAAAAGATTTGTTTTACATGAAGTGCAATCTGTGATGATACATCATTGACAGATGTCCTAGACAGATTTAATCAGAATAATGGAAGGATATGAGAATGAGTGCTGTAAAATATAGTGCTTATACTTGTATGTTAATATATAACAGGAAAAGCAGACAATTGAACTTTGGGAACATTATGAACTGCAAAGAAATTATAGCCTAATTGTTGACACTTCGTCCATATGAATGATTTTTATGATGGATTTTTAAACTCTGTTGTAAGAGTGTCAATAATTATCTGGTCCGAACCCAGTATACACTGAAGAAGGACCTACAAATAAATGCTCTGATAATAATTTTAAGATACACTGTGCCAGAAGCGTGCCCAGTGTTTTAAAGACAGGTAGGTCCCTGTATCCATGTAGTGAGCATATCCTATGGGACCAGCAGCTGGATACATCACTGGGCTGGGCAAGTCCTGATTCTGTGACCAGACTGAAAAAAAAAAATAAAAATAGGCAGTCTGAGCATATTCTTTTCATCTCCAAAAGAATATTATTACCAAAGTATGATCTAAAGGTGGGACGGGGGATTGGAGGTGGGGTGAAATATCAGAGTGAAGTAAAGACTTTGTTCTCTCTTAAAACTGGAAACACTCTGTGTTGAAAGAACTGCGTGGCTTGCCAAGGGCTCAATTTTGTTTTGTTTCCATAGATTGAGGTTCTGAAGTACCTTTACACTTTTTTTTTTTAGTGTTTTAAATGTTTTCAGACCTTTAATCTACCACAAAAAGATCCATCTGTTCTCCCTGGAAATTATTAGAAAATGTATGGCTTCAGAAAATATGATATATGCAGTGACCTAAGAATGACTCTAAAGATCACATTATTGTCAGGTTGCTTGACTGGTGCATATACCAACTATCATCTGGTCTGAACTATTTTGGATGTGTTTATTCTCTTTTCCTTGGCCTCATGGAAAGCCCAAGCTTTCCAACCAAGGGAAGAAGCAGAAAGAAAGGAAAGCAAAAAACTCACCAACTGAAACTCAACTGAACCTGATTATGGAAGAAAATAATTGCAAACTATATAAAGTGATACTGTAAAAATATAATTGGACTGCCTTCCTAACATACAGTTACTTCACATCACCATAACTAACAATAATAGTGGAAGTTCTGCAGAGTTTCAGTGCAGAGTGCACAGTTCAAGGAGAGGCAGTGAAGTGGATTCAGAAATTGTAAAACATGTATTTCATGTTCAGTAAATTCCTACTTTAGGGAAGTTTTGTTGCTTACCAGCAAATATTTTTGGTGGTAATGACTCAGGTCACTGCTAGTTTTTTTTTGCTTTTGATCTCTACATTTCTAGTCCAAAGTTAATTTTTTCTCTCCTCATACCTAGCATCTTCAAATTCTTAAAGGCCTGTTTACCTTCTATATGTGTTGCATAATAGTAATGCAAATAATTCGTCTTTGACCCTTCATATCTGTGTAAATTTCAGTGATTAGCTTTATAGTATGCTGTTCATTATAATTGAATCAATCTCTCTTAACTTTACAATAGCTTTTATTCCAAGCTTGTCGCCAAGGCTGTATTTATAATCAAATAAGAGAAAGAAGAATCTAGGAGGGGAAATTCACTTTTGCATCTTTATACAGTAGAATGAACCACTGTCTGCCATGTCCCATGCCTTTGCTTTGACTATGGTAGGAATCACAGCATCTGGATTGGATGTCTAGGCTTTCAGAGGCTGAAGTTAAAAGTGTTGAATTCTAGCCTTGCTGTATTATGTTTGGGACTTAGGATTGCCCACTGTTCCGTGAAGAACCCATGTAAAAAAGTTGTGGACATTCAGGATGAAAATGTCCCATCTGAGGTTAATAATTTATTTTTCTTTCTATTTGGTGTGGGGATTTTTTAGAGTCTTAGAGTACTGTTATATTGCTTCTTCTACCAAGCATTCTAAATTAAAATTATAATACTTTATTATTTGTTCACAAGTTGCTAAACATGTGATCTATCTTGTTTCTGTCCTCTATAATCTCCTTATTTGTCTCAAAAGTGTAGTATGAAAATGTAGCAGAAGTCCTGCAAATGCTGGATAGAATGAATAATCTTTATTCTTGATAATACCTTGTAACTCTGCCAGGCATCATATTTGTTTTGTCACTGTGTAACCTGCATTCAGTTTTCAGTCGCTGCAGCCCCAGTCTCCTTTTCTTTAGAAACACCGTCTTGTCAGTTATCTCAAAGCTCATACTTACGCATTTGCTCTTTTCTTCCAGTAAGTACCATGTTGTACTCATCTGTATTAAATTCAATCTCACTGATTTCCAATTGCTCCATCAAATTCACCACTTAAAATTCTGATCCCATTCTCTGAAGCTCTTGCAAATGCTTCCGTCCATCTTGGTGTCCACAGAACTGATCAGTGTTTTCCTTATTCTGTCATCAAAGTCATTAATACAGCAGAAAATAGAATCTCATTGACAGCCCATGTTCAGCATGCCTTTCTAGTTTCAGTGAATCATTCAGAGCTAACTTGAAAGCAAATTGTAATTTTTTCAGTATATCCTCTGCATATTTCCTTTGCTGCTTTATAGAAAATTCCTCTTATATGTTAACCTTACTAAAATCAAGAGGATTCTCATTCATTTTCTTCCTGTAACTTCCAGGTTATTTAAACTATCAGTGAAAGCAAAAAAATGGGCTTGACAATCTTTGTTACTGATGTAGCAATGTCAGTAGCACATCTGTGGTGGCTGAGTCTCATGAACTTGTTACACCTAAGGAGCCAGGAAACTGTTCAGATGTTTTCAGGCATTAAGTGGATTTATTGGTCTGTAATTTCTCAGGTTCTGCTTTTAATTTTTTTTTTAATGTGTTCTGTGCTTTCCTGTGTTAAAGTTCTTGGGTGCCTTCTCCACAGATGCTCAAAGATAATCTCTAATAGTTTAGAGATTATTTCAACAGATTCCTTAATGCCTTAGAAAGAATCAGACTCTGCTGACTTTAATATGTCTGTAAATTTCCTGAACATTCATTAAGACCTTTGCTATTTTGACATGCATTTTTCTCCTATTATTAATCTTCCATTATGCATTAAAAGTAGTCTTTATTTATAAAGAGCAAATAAAATATGAAATATGGGCTATCAAACTGGACTTCATCAGGCCACCAGCCCAGATGAGTTCCAGCTTATTTTTAATGCGCATATAGAATTTTTATTTGAACTTCATTATTTTCATATTCTCCACAATTGTGGGAGATGAAACTCTATAAGGATCAGGTTCCTACTGAACCAGAAGCTCTTAGGTAGATACTCATGGCTTTGTTCCATGGAAGGCACCTTTCTGCTTATCTCCAAACACTTGAAGACATTTATGCAAATACATTTACTGTGTGGATATATTCTCCTACTTTTTGGCTACTCTGGAAAACAAACTGGAGAGCTAAGCACTTTCTTTAAGCTACACCAGAATCCCCATGATGCACTACCTAAATTAGGGACAAATTGTCTTCAAAGACACAAAATCCAGCTCTGCTCTGTATTTGTTTTGCCAACTAACAACTAACAACAACAGTTTTCCTGAGTGACTGAGAGTCACCTCATCTGCTATTTTGTGAAAAAAGTTTGCAATTTTTACTGTAAAAAAATCCTATCCACTAAGTCTTATCATAAAATCATAGAATGGTTTGGGTTGGAAGGAACCTTAAAGACCATCTAGTTCACACTCTCCTGCTGTGGACAGGGACACCTTTCACTAGACCAGGTTGCTCAGAGCTCCATTTAACGTGGCCTTAAACATTTCCAGGGATAGAGCATCCACAGCTTCTCCTGGCAACCTGTTCCAGTGCCTCGCCACCGTCACAGTAAAGAATTTTTCCCTAACACCTAATCTAAACCTACTTTCTTTTAATTTGAAGTCGTTTCCCCTTGTCCTGTCACTACACTACTTTTGTAAAAAAGTCTCTCTTCATCTTCCTTTTAGGCTCCCTTCAGGCACTGGATGCCACAATTAGGACATCCTGCAGGTTTCTCTTTTTCAGGCTGAACAAACCCAACTCTCTTAGCCTTTCCTCGCAGTAGAGGTACTCCATCCCTCTAATCACCTTGGTGGCCCTCCTATGGAATCACTCCAACAGGTCCATGTCCTTCCTGTGCTGAGGACTCCAGAGCTGGATGCAGTGCTCCAGGTGGTATCTCACCAGCGTGGAGTAGAGGCATAAAATCACCTCCCTTGACCTCCTGGCCACACTGCTTTGGATGCAGCCCAGGATCCACTTAGCTTTCTGGGCTGTGAGTGCACATTCCCGGGTCGTGTCCAGCCTTTCATCCACCAGCACTCCCAAGTCCTTCTCATCGGGGCTGCTCTCCATCAGTTCATCCACCAGCCTGTATTAATACCAGAGGTTTCCCCAACCTAGGTGCAGCACCTAGCCCTTGGTCTTATTAAACCTCATGATATTACTATTTGCCCACTTCTTGAGCTTGTCCCAGGTCCCTCTGGATGGCATCCCATCCTTCAGGTGTGTCAGCTGCACCACTCAGCTTTGGGTCATCTGCAAATTTGCTGAGGGTACACTCAATCCTTTCATCTATGTTAATATCTATGAAGATATTAAATAGCACTGGATCCCATATGGACCCCTGAGGGAAATCACTTTTCACTGGTGTCCACTGGGACTCTGAGCCATTGACCACCAACTGCTGGATGTGACCATCCAGCAAATTTCTTATCAATCTAACTCATGAGATCCATCCAGTTTAGAGAGACTTTATATTAGCAGAAAAATATGAATGGGCTAACTGAATTTGATAAAAATGAGTTTTGACTGAGATTAGACAAATGCTCATGCTTTGTACATAAATTCTCAGCACAGTGTTAAAACTTTGAGGTGATTGACTTCAAAGGCTCATGCCAAGGGATATCATAAAATAATGATGTGTGATGGCAGTAGGAAGAACAACAATCTTTGACTAGTGTGCGCTGCTCACTCCTCTGAGCAATACTCTGGAGGTCTGCCAAGAAGAGCTTAGGGGTTCTGGTGGATGAAAAGCTGGACATGAGCCAGCAACGTGCACTCACAGCCCAGAAAGCCAAATGTGTCCTGGGCTTCATCAAAAGGAGCATGGCCAGTGGGTTGAGGGAGGGGATTCTGCCCCTCTACTCTGCCCTCATGAGGATCACGAAGATGAGCAGGAGGCTGGAGCACCTCTGCTATGAGGAAAGGCTAAGAGCTACAGTTGTTCATCCTGGAGATCCTGGAGAAGAGAAGGCTCTGCCAAGACCTTTTAGCAGCCTTTCAGTACATAGAGGGGGCTTACTAATGAAGCCAAGCAAAGGCTTAAAGAGTTAATTTAGAATGCTTAGTTAGAGATAGATGCTAGGTCTTATGAATTTTAAAGGATGGTACCTTGCATCCCAGAGAACTACACACCCAGATAAGAACACGAACGAAGAGTTTCTTAAGAGATAAGGGGTGAAATAAGGGCATGAGTCCAAGATCTTGCAAAATTCACCACTAGGAAGTCAGCCAAACAGAGAAAGGTGAATAGTTCATGAGGAAGACTCCTAAAATACGACCTTCTTTGAGGCTGAAGAAACTGGAATGACCACCAGAACAGCACTTCAAAACAGGGCTCCACCCCAGACTCTGCTCAGACTCCACCTATTATGAGTATTATGATTAGATGTTGTATGAATATGCATGTATAGATTTTGTAGTCTCTCACCAAAACTGTATAAATTACCTGAGTTTTCACTGATAACTTTGGAGCTAGATTGTCCAGCGTGAGCTGGCTAGCTTTCCAACATTGCTCAAAATAAATACCTTTTGCTGCTAAAGACCCAAAACTGTTTCTGAGCAGTTTCACTGCGCCTTTTTAGGCATCACTAAAAAGCAGAACAACTTTTTACATGGACAGATAATGACAGGACAAGGAGAAATTATTCTAAAAAAATAGATGGAGATTTAGATTAGATATTAGGAGGAAATTCTTTACTCTGAGCTTGGTGAGACACTGAAACAGGTTGCCCAGGGATGTTGTGGATGTCCCATCTTTGGGACAGGTTTAAAGCCAGTTTGGATGAGGCTTTGAGCAACCTGATCTAGCAGAAGGTGTCCCTGCCCATGGCAGGGGAGTTGCAACTAGGGGATCATTAAGGTGACTTCCAACCCAACCCATTCTATGATTCTTTGCATAACTGGAAGAATCATTTGTAGTATCCAAACAGAAAAACACAGAGATCTGAGCAAATCCTTCATTATTATACACAAATCAACCCCCCAGATTTCCGGCATGCACAGGGAATGGTACAAGTGTTGTTGTAATTGATAGTCTAAAGGCTTTAGTATGTGCCATCAATATACAACTGTGTTAATTTTATTGAGTCAGAGTATTTAAAAATGAAGAAAAGGCTTTGGATTGCCTTGAATACTCTAAAGTCAAGCCACAGTAAAGCAGAATAAAAATAGATATGTTTAAAATGCACAGTATTGTTACAAATATTTATAAAGTGAAGGGTTGTCAAGCTGAAAAAAACCCAAACATACTTCGTCTGCTTACATGAAAATTAAATCAGAAGGACCTTCTCCCACTACATAATTTGTCTCTGGAAACCACCCTAAAAGTGCTCTGGCACTGGAAAAGTCCATGCAGGATGTATTTTGCTGTGTTTCTCTGACTCCATAGTTATCTATGTAAGACAGCTGAAGAAGGCGTTGACTAACTTCATGATGTATGTCCCTTTTATCCTGTAAAGTTATTCAAACTCTCTGTAATAGTTAATAAAAGCAAAGGTGGATAATTTGCTAATCAAATTAAATTTGTAATGTTAGTGGTTGGTTTGAATTGCATGTATCAAGCCACAATGTTGTGTCTGTAATATGAATTCGTCTGAGCAGACTTATAGTGAAGCAGAATAGAATGAAACAGCAAAGAACCAAAGGAAAGGACTTACCCCCTCTGGAAATTTCCAGAGGGCAGACACTAAGGACTATGGTCTAACCAAAACATTGTTTTAACCAAAACATTGGCTGAGCTCAGGTGGCGAGGTGGAGCCCGCGAAAGCAAGGACCAATATCGAGGGAGCCCGCGAAAGGAAGCCCAATAAAGAAATCGAAAGAGACTTAAGGCGTGGAGATAGAGGGAGGTATAAAAAGTGGAGTGTGGGCTTGCCTCGGTGCAGACCGTTGGTGGAACAGGAGTTTCCACTGGTCTCCCAGCGCGCTGATTTGCTTATTTGCTCTTAATAAATTTCTACTATATTTTAAAATACATCTGGTCATTTTTGACTGTAACAATTTGATGCTGTGACTCGGATTTGGATCCCTGTGCGGTGGGATTCTCTCTCTGAGAGGGCGCCCCCGTCCCTATTGGATGGCTCAGGGGGGACTCCCGCAGCACAGATTCCAAATATTCGACCGAAATTTTGAAGGCAAATAAGCAAATAAATTACTGCAGTTCCCTGTAATTTTCGTGCACGGATTCCGGACGAAGACTTGCTCGGGGAGTGAGCGAGTTATAAGGAACCCCCTCTGGCTTGGAGTCGGGGGGGGCCGTTCGACTTAAGTCGAGCGAAGACTTCCTCAGGGAAGTAAGTGGGTGCCGTCCGGTTGGGGAAGGTACCGTTCAGCCAGGGGCTGAGCGAAGACTTACCCAGGGAGTGGTAAGTGGAACCTAGTCCGGCTGGGGGTCGGCTGGGGCCGCTCGGCTTAGAGCTGAGCGAAGACTTGCCCAGGGAGTGGTAAGTATTTTGTGGAACCTAGTCCGGCTGGGGGTCGGCTGGGGCCGCTCGGCTTAGAGCTGAGCGAAGACTTACCCAGGGAGAGGTAGGTAATTTACAGATCCCCCTTTTGTTTGGGAGGGGGTCCCGGAGTGCGAATAACTGAGACGTCCATCGGACGAGGCGAGTGTGGACCTCCCGGTAGTGCGGTTCCCGTATCCCGCGAGGGACCGGGCCACGAAAGGAGGGAAGTGAGTAAAGTGTGTGTGTGTGTGAAGGCACTCCGGAAGATGGGACAAATGATGAGTAGAATCTTTGCTCCCATGGGTAATTCTGAGGTGGAATTGCCCGAAATACCCCGGGATAGTCCCTTGGGAATAATGAATCCTGTTTGGAAACTTTCCATACATCCCGTCTGTACCTGCTCCCGTAATGAACCCTCAGCCCACTGTTGTAACAGGATCGGTCCCGTTACCATCCTGTCCTCCTCCCTCTGCCGAGGCGAGGGAGTCTTTGTTTTGTCCCGTTCCTGCCGCCACGCGGGAGGCTTCTCCTTACCATCCCCCTCTTACTGAGGAGAAAGAATTGCCGTCTTGCTCCGCCCCTGCCGCCGCGCGGGCACTGTCACCCGAGCCTTCTGCCCCGGCGTTAGACTGCTCAGAAGGTATATGTACGAAGGGATGAGAAAAGTCAGAAGAAACAGGCAAGGATTTTTATGACAACAGTGAGGGAGAGACGGAAAGAGAATTATAAGCAGAGATGTGGGACCCCTCGTGGGTCTGACAAACGAGCAGTCTCAAATAACCAAAAACAGACAGGTCAGGCAGAAACAGAATGCTATTACTGTCACAAGAAAAGACATATATAAAAAAAAAAAAAAAACAAACAAAACATTGCAGGAAACGCATGCAGGATGGGCAAGTATTTCAAGAGGATTAGGGGTGTCAGGGGCTCTACTTGCTAGGGACCAGGACAAATACAGAGCCCGTGATAAAACTAAAATTAGGTCCCCAGCAACAAGAGATTGAGTTCTTAGTGGACTCTGGAGCAGAGAGATCAACTGTTCAGCAAGTACCTTGGGGCTGTGTAGCATTCTCAGATTCAATACAAGTTATAGGGGCAAAAGGAGAACCATTTAAGGTACCCCTTATTAAAAATGTAGAAATAGAAACTCCTAAGAAGTATGCTGTAGGGTCATTCTTGTTAGTCCCTGAAGCAGAATATAATTTATTGGGAAGCAAAAAGAATTCTAGAGAGATGCACAACTTGCCAAAAAGTGAACAAAAGGCAACTAAGAGAAAATTCAAGGAGGCCGAGAAATAGCTAAAAGACCCTTTAAAAAAAAAAAAAAAATGCAAGCAGACTTTACTGAATTACCTAAAGTAGAGAAGTATTGTTACTTATTAGTATTAGTAGACCATCTTACTCATTTTGTAGAAACTTTTCCTGTAGCACGATGTACGGCCAAAACAGTAATTAAAATTTTATTCAAGTAGGGGACCACATTATACCTCAAAAATAAAGAAACAATGGAACTTTTTAGAACTAAGTGGAAATATCATACACCTTGGCACCCGCAAAATTCTAGTAAAGTTAAAAGGATGAATAGAGAAATTAAAAAACACTTAACTAAATTGATGATGAAAACTAAAATGAATTGGGTAAAATGTTTACCATTAGCTATTGTATATTCAGACCCAACCACGTACTGATACAGGGCTCTCACCATTTGAAATGATATATGGGATGCCATATGATTTTGGTAGCCCTCTAGAACATCCAAAAATAGAAGATGCTTTTCTAAGGGAATACATAATTGAATTAATGCTAAGAAAAAGTAAAACCTTTTACACAAAATTGATTAAGTACAAAGTTTACTCCCAGTTCTCATGAAGTCATTAACAGAGTTCTAATTCCACAAAACATTAGTATTCCTCTCTCTGGACCTTAGCCGTGTGTGTTGTGGTGGCTGGTATTTTTGTCCAGTGAGAGAGCATTCCGTGCCTCCTCTGTATTCCTGGATGAGAAACTGCTCAGCTGTTGGAGCCTAATTCAGCACTGGAATTACGGAGCACAGCAGTTAGTAATTTTCATGCTGAATGTGGTTCTTATGTGTGTGTTCATGTTGTGCAGTGTGTGGTACTGGAAGCAATTTCAGGCTTTCTTAACTCAATGAATTTGTAAAAGTCGTGGATGCTTCATAAAAATAGGAGCCGTCCTATTAAGTGTATTTTTGGCAGAGTTTTAAAATCTTGTTTTATTGAATGGAAAAAAGGAGCTATATAATTTCTCACCGAAGTTTATGTTGCTGCCATTATATCACAAATACATAAAATATAAAGTAAGTGCGAGGAGCTGATGAGAAATAAGGAAGCTCAGTTTCTGTATATATATATATGTGGTACAGTTAAAACTCAGTTTTCTAGGACTTGCACTTTCCATGAGATTTTACCACATTTTGCAGCTGTTATGAGAGTTGTTCCAATATACTTGGTTTCTCTTGGATTTTGTGTATACTTTGTAGAAATCTTGACGCTGTCTGCTGTTTGTACTAAGGTATTATATTTCAAAGATACACATGGTTTTCTCCTCCTAACAATTTAAAACTTGGTTTGCCAAGCAGTAACGTAATAAAATCCATGTTTTTAAAGATTCTGAGTAATTTGGCACTTCTCAGAGTTGAATGTTACAAAGTTTCATGTCCATATTGTGGGTGCATGTTGCAGAGATTCCGGTCTCTGCACGTTGAGCTCCAAGTCTTGATGCAGGCACTTGGCATCGAGAATTCAACAAAACAATTGAGATACCTGATTTTACAAAAGGTGCTGTCATAAACAGCCCTCTTGCTAAGGCTGCAGGATTGAACCATTTAAAGCAACCTCTAGTCCAGCCCTCCCTAGGATCAGTGGAACTGGGCACAGGGAAGAGGATCATTCATGGGATAAAACATGGAAGACCCACGTATGGCTTACACTCACTGTCATACTTTGTCAGTGGGAGTGTTCGTGTAAGATTTGAGCTCTTACCTATGAATCTTTTGATGCAGGTTTTTCCATAATTTCAGTGATCTCTAGCTAAAGATGGGAGATGATTCTCCATTAACAATTCAGTGTAAGAATTTATCTGATTAGCACTGTGTGGTGCTCCTTGTTTATAACTAGTGATTCCCTCTGGCAAATTGAAAGTATAGCAGCTGAGGAATTAAAAAACCAAATCAAGTGGAATTCTGTTGAGGTATTCTGCCTTATAAAAACTGTTATGTACAAAATAGCTTTATGTTACCTTCTGTAAAGCAAACTGCAGCAGAACCCATTTGTGTTACCTTGGGATCGGGCTGAGCTCAAAACCTGAGGAGCTCAGTGGCCCTGTAGGGGCTGCAGAATCAGTTGCCCCAGAAATGGGAGAAACCCGCTGTCCTGTTGTGTTAAGGGCTGGATTTCTTGTAGGCACAAACTTAAAAGCAAGAGTTTAAAAAGTGATTGATACACCCAGCCCTTTTCCACCAGTAATTTAAGACCAAAGCTGTTCATAACTGTGTGCTTCATTTGTGTGTGTACATGTGTGTATATATAAACATACAAATATTTGATTCCCCAAAGTAGACTGTAACATCCGAACCAAGAAATCTTCAAATGAAAATCAAGAGACCAAAACTAGTAAATGAATCCTTATGAGGAAAAAGTAAGAACTAGTTTATACCAGTGGTTCCAAATATCTCCTGGGAACACTCTGTGAAGAGTAGATACAACACCCTGGAATAATGAACGGATACCCTATCAGACGAGAGGAGTTAGAATATATAAAGTAACAGGAACTCCTCAATTTCTCCCTCTGTATTGTACTGAAATACCCAAACTGTGAAAAAACTTTGGAGTATACCTTGCATAAAGCATCTCACCTCGGGGCATGTGGGGTGAGTGACTTATAAATACATACTGTGTGATAAGAAATGGTATTGTGCCTCAACCTTACATCATATTCATTGTTTGAATAGTAAAGATCATCACTTAGTTGTGAAAGAACAAAAAATTAGTGTGAAAATTTGTAAATTACTTTGTGGATAAGAATTATTAATACCTGAAACCTAGAAAATATATAAAACAGCATGCTGCCAAAAAAAATTGCTTAGAAGCGGACCCCACAATAAGTACCTGAAAAAAAAATTCTAAATGAATGTTTCCAAAACCATGGTGAAAAGGCTAAGTGAGCATAAAAGCAGAACTCCTGAAGAATATCACTGCTGTCGAGAAGAGCTAATACCTTGTTACTCCCTGCAAAGGAGTAGACGAAGGAGACAGAGTGGTACAATTGTGGAGATGACTAACTCTGCAAAAACAAACTCGCCAACAGCCTATACCACCATAATAAAATTGAAAACTAAATTACTGTTTACTGAGTGAATAAAATTCCAGGTATTAAAATTCTATATCTTCTGAAAAATTGCAATAAGATTTGATAAGCAAATTACTGATAAATAGAAGAAGGGAGGACTTGTAATAGTTAATAAAAGCAAAGGTGGATAATTTGCTAATCAAATTAAATTTGTAATGTTAGTGGTTGGTTTGAATTGCATGTATCAAGCCACAATGTTGTGTCTGTAATATGAATTCGTCTGAGCAGACTTATAGTGAAGCAGAATAGAATGAAACAGCAAAGAACCAAAGGAAAGGACTTACCCCCTCTGGAAATTTCCAGAGGGCAGACACTAAGGACTATGGTCTAACCAAAACATTGTTTTAACCAAAACATTGGCTGAGCTCAGGTGGCGAGGTGGAGCCCGCGAAAGCAAGGACCAATATCGAGGGAGCCCGCGAAAGGAAGCCCAATAAAGAAATCGAAAGAGACTTAAGGCGTGGAGATAGAGGGAGGTATAAAAAGTGGAGTGTGGGCTTGCCTCGGTGCAGACCGTTGGTGGAACAGGAGTTTCCACTGGTCTCCCAGCGCGCTGATTTGCTTATTTGCTCTTAATAAATTTCTACTATATTTTAAAATACATCTGGTCATTTTTGACTATAACACTCTCCTTCCTAACATCTTCAGAGAATATCATGTTTCTGACATGAATGGATTTGAAAACTGTTAAACAGCTTTTTCCATCAATCTACAATGATTTGCAAACTTGTCCCTTCAGTGTTTTGGGTTTTTTTCTGTAAGAGCTACTTGGCTGTGGGAGGGGTTTAAAAAAAATCCCTATTATCTATACTTGTCAGAAGACCTTGATTTACTTAACGCTGTACCCAAGAAGATTTCTACACTTTTTATATGACAATTTTTATCACATTTAATGGGAAAAAATACATATTGAACATGAGTAAAAGAATTCATTTTGTGTAAAAGGCTAAGATCTGGAAAAAATATTTTTAAATACTCTTTTTTTTTTTTTTAGGCATATAATTTTGTCTTGTATGTGTTTCTCAGATAAAATTATTATTGTTTGACTTCCCTCTGCTACATATTAAATGAA
Organism: Pyrocephalus nanus; assembly: GCA_038380795.1. Lineage (NCBI taxonomy): Eukaryota > Metazoa > Chordata > Aves > Passeriformes > Tyrannidae > Pyrocephalus > Pyrocephalus nanus. The sequence goes on along the minus strand of CM076263.1, from coordinate 26,179,027 downwards.
GATTCTTTTTTTGTTATTTCCATCCATCAGTTACAACAAACTGAGTGAAGACTTTTGGCTTGTATACATGCACCCTACGCTTGTCTTAACTCTGGCTTGCAGCTAAGACATCTGAAACCTCAGGACAGGCTTTCATCCAAGTACCAGGCAGTTGTATTCTACTCAGTTATTCAGTCCACTATAAGGCAACAGAATAATTGTTAGTACATTTTGAAAACTTGAAAAATAACTGAACAGTTATGTAGAATGAATATGACTTGCTTCTGTCAGTGAAACTAATAAATTCATTTGTCTGAACCAAAAATAAAGATGAATGTAGCAATCATTTGTTTTAGGTACATAGGACACTAACAGTTCACAGGACATAAAAATTCCAATTTCTGTGTCAAACGGTAATACAGTGTGCTTTTTCTCAAGTCTTGTTTATATCTCCAGGCTTGTTTTATTTATACATTTCTATGCCAGAGGAACTGGAACTGAGAATCTTGTTCCGAGCAAGCTTTTGCAAAAAATTTATGTATTGTAGTTATTAGGGTTTTAGACTGTATATGTCTCAGTTTGGGAAAGATGGAACTTATTCTAAGTATTTAAAGATAGAAGACAGAGAAACAGACAAAACAAACAAAATCCAAACATGAAGTGTGCTCCTCCAAGAAAATGCAACACGTTTTTTGTCTAGGGATTTCTTTTGGGAATAGGCTGTTTTAAGACATTTGGGAACTTTAAGAAAAATTAATTCCTGCTATTTAATTCCTTTTGTGATCTCAGCTTTGAACACATTTTCATCTATAAAGAAACTGCATCCAAGGTATGTGTGGTACTGTCCTACAAAAATGAAAAAGTAAATAGATCAACAGAAACCTCCAGAAGAACCTTGCCTACAAAACCATGAAATTAGCTAATGGCCTTGGGCAAGAGGAATTTTTTAGTATTCTTCTCAGTTGTGTTATGAATGCAGCCAACAATTTGCTTGGTTATTTAACTACTGCAGCACGTTGAGCACTGGTTTTCATTAAGCAGCTTGTGATGACACTTGAGGTTTTATCTAAGTGATTGTAATTCATTTATACTTCTTTAGAGAAGATGAGTAATGAAGATTTTCCCTTCTAATGAGCATGTTTTAAATTTATCAACACTAAATTTTAGGAACTGTGACTTTGTCCATTCATTTTGATTCCTTTACTCCTGCAGAATTTTTTTAGTTATCTTCCATCCTGACTACCTAACATGGATTTTCCATGTGTTCTCATATTACTTGGTTTTTCATAATGTTATTTTTACTGTTTCAAGTAAAATTGGAGGCCTTGCTGCTCTTTTTTTACCAAATTAAATGTTGGTTTTCTTTTCTTCACCAGCTCTTTTTCTATGATGACATTTTAAGGCTTGTACTTTACTGAACTACTTGTGTTTACTACACAAACAGCCTGAGACGCTACTTTGCTGCATCACCTCTCTTTAACTGCTCTTCCTTCATACTACTGCTGTGCGCAACTCAGCAGAACAAAACAGCAGCCTAGATCACAGCCTAGAGCCATAGTTCATCATCAGATAAGCCCACATATTACTTTGGGTGTAAATATCTGAGAGATACCACATTTAAGCTGTTAGACTAGATGAGGGGAAAAGTAGTGAGATGACTGGGATTTAATGTGTACAAATCCTCAAACTTCTTTTAACAGTTTCAAAATTTTAGCAGTCCAGCTGCTTGGATGATTTAGTGTTTGAGTCCGTTTAATGTATCTGTGAGAGGTTAAGCAGAGAATACTTCTAACCATTATGTGAGTATTCTAATTGACTCTAATTGACTATTGAAAATAGACTTGTAAATCCATATTGAGGCACGTGAACCAAGCTAGTTTAGTAAAACTGAACACCAAAATTCATAGCTTAGGACAGCATGACTCCAAATTCTAAATGTCCTTTCTTTGAAAATGTCATCAACTTTGAAGGGCCACAGCAAACAAACATTGCAAACAAATCAAATGAAACCAAAATTTGCCAGGATGCTACAGTTAGCATCAGTCAGTGATTTATATAGCAATACTTGAGCTTAAAAACACCCAAACGAACATCTCTTCCTCTTGTCCTAAGTCTGAGAATTAGAAGTTATGATGTGTTTGCTTTTCCTTTGACCTCTCTGATCAAAGGCATTAGACCTCCTGCTCTTCACAATGAGTCCTTGGGACCATCTCTGCCACCTTATTCCCTGCCATGGATTTGCAGTCGGCACTAAGTCTGTTACAATCAGGATTAGAGCCTAGGTGTCCTGCTGTTTGCAGATTTACACTTAGCAGGGCAAGCAACACTGACTGTTTTACCATGAATTCCTTAGCTAAAGATCTGCACACAAGGAATAAGAATGCTGCATGCCTGAGGTATAATTTGGGGGAAAAACTGTTTGCACCATCTTTCAGGGCTCAGGATAGATAGCATTGTTCTCAGTTTCCTTCTACAGTGATATAGTGGAGGATTTGTCTCTTTCCCAGCCTTTAACATTTTTACCCGCATTAAAGAAATATTATGTATTCCTTTTAAAACTCTGAACAGAGGTGAGGGATAGAGGCCTATAGAGATCAATTTTGCGGTGCCTGTTGTTTGTCTGCATGAGGGTTTTACAGGATAAGTCATTTATTTGATGACTAGGTATGCTTAAAGTGGTTGACTAGAAAGCTTTGAACTTCAGTGAAGTACAAAAAGCAACCTGTTCATTTAATCAGCACATTTAATTCCTCCTGCTTTGCATGCTGTGCCACACTGTCTTCTCTCCATATAAGGATTCTGTAGTATCTTCCTGCAGCACCCCTGCCTCTCTTCTGCACACAGCCAAAGACGGCTTTGTGCATATTGCTTATATATGCTATAGGTCCAGCTCCTTTTTGGTGTGCAGTGTAGCAGCTACCTCCTTCTCATATATCTCATCTCTTCAGGTGAGGTTTTTTTTTTCTCAGGAAAAGTGAGTAGTTCAGTTGCATCCCAAACCTCCCACGTCTGTGCTTCAGGTTGGCCTTAGATTACATAAATTTTTTTTATATGGATTGTCTGTCTGGGAGGACAAACAGGTTCATCATTCGAACACAAGCCCTGATGAGACTGAACTCCCTGCTTGAAATTTCTTCTGGTTTTTGACTGGGGTTCTTTGTGTAAAAATAGTACCACTGATCTTTGCCCCTTGATGAGTCCTATTCGCAGTTCACCCAATCTGGAAATCCATGATCCTTGTGAGTCCCTTCCAACTTGGCATATTCTGATTCTGTAATTCATCATACAAATGCCAACTTATGGAGGGCACTTATGTCTGTGAGCAGAGTTATCAGTAAAGTCCTTGTTTTAGAGAGTAATCTGGATATGACCTTTTAGCTCTCTTGGGTAACTCTTGAAAAGACAGATTTACCCTCACACTGCAGTGAACTTTGGCAGAGGCAGAAACTAACTATTTAAATTCCATTCTGTCTGTGGTCTGCAGCCCCCATGCCTATAGGGTTAAATGAGCTCAAAGCAGCACACATTGCTAAGAAGACAGTGAGGGCTTGCTGAAGTTTCTGAGTTGTGAAGGTTTTATACCCAATGATTTCTTACTCTAATCCCATCAGATACTGACAAAAGTACGTATAAATGAAGCCAGGTTTGCTGTAACCCCCCATTGTCCTGTGAACAGCAGAGACCTCACTTTGTAATGTTGCTATGCAGAATTTAGCTTCAGTGAAATCCAGGAATTTTCCTAGATTAAATCAGCCAGAGCCTCCCTTTGTTGTGGGACCTGGTGGTTAATACCATCAGGCTTTTCAGACATCTTGCTTCCTCCCTTTCAGTCTTTCTTAGCTCTGCTGGTCAGTGTAGAAAACACATACCCACCAAATACACTTACTGTGACTGAGGCACTGTTTATTAACAAAGAGATCAGATGATGAAAGGAAGCTGGATGGCAGGAGGTGGTGCTGTCTTGCCTCAGACTGTAAACCTTCCACTGTTCTGCCATGCACACAGAGGTGTACTTAGCTGACATCGGAGTCTGCCACAAGCTAAGCCCTGTGTTTTTCCTTTTTGAGTTGTAGGTACTGAACATACCTTAGGGGATAAGCCTTGCCTGGAAATGTTTCATAACACTAAAGCATATACCAGTTCATTAGATAGACCATCTCCTGAATTATTTGCAGAAATCTTTCTCTGGTATGGGACAAATCATCTTGGACTTTTGCTAGTTTGTATCTGTGGAGGATATATGGGGAACTTCACCTGTTATTGTTGTTCTCTAGAAAAATCTTGTAGTCTCTTTGTGAGCTCTAACCCTGAAGACCTTGACAACATCCCAAGTGAGACCCCTTGGAAAAAATTTATCTGATACATTGCAGACATCCATATCCAAATTAAATGCATGAGGATCCCTTCTAGTCAATGGCTAGAAACAGTCACTTTTTGTTCATTATTGATCTCATTCTAAATTACTTGTCTAGAATGACCGGATGAATTGCACCAAAAAAGACTTGTGCCAATCCATCTGCGTTGGAGCTGTGAAGAGTTTTGACTCTTAACCTGTCTAGATCTGCCAAGAGAAATCTAATAGAGCTATGGTTATACGGGCAAAAGTTTTACTGTTTTATTTTGATTTGCTATAGGATCATAGTTGGCACTGCATGATAGCTTATTACGTTCCAGGACAATACACAATTTTGTTGATTTAGTTACATATTTCCACATTGGAAACACCTTCTGGCAGAACACATAAATTTCCTTTACTCCATACCTAATAAAGACCTGATCACCAACTAATTTACTCACAATTACTTGTTTGCAATTGTAGGTTTTCATTTCTGGACAGTGTGGAGGAAATGTTTTGTTCTTCTGATTTTTCAGTACATTACTTCACTCTACTCCACAATACACAGCAATTCTACTGAAGAACTTTTGATTTTCTGATGCTTGTCCTTATAACCATTCCATACAAAGATTACTGTCTGCCTAAGCATCTGTTTAATGAACATGGTTATGTCCTCTGAGAGGGGTCTCTATCCACTGAAGTCAGTGACAAAGTCTCAATAAGACAACATTAAACACTTTTATTATCAGAGAGAAGCTGTAACCTTAAAAATTTGTTACTTACCATGGTTTAAATAGCATGCTTTAAAGATATCACAGAGAGAGTGAGATAAAATTTAATTTTTGGTAGTTCAACACAACCCTAGGAGACATTAGGCTGTAATTTATTTAAATGCCACTGTGTTCAGTTTTCAAAAGTGTTAGAAAGTTTTACATCTAATCTCCAAATTTCTTATTAAAAAGTTGTATTTGTGCCTGCATGTGTTGCTCACAACTTCTGCAATACTTAGGATTTCCTTTTAAATCTGGGTTATCGGGGCAAGTACTATACTTTTGTTTACAGAACTGTGATGGAGAACAAAATTCAAATATATACTAGCTGGGCCTTGAGAGACAAATAGATACATTATATATATATATGTATATACACATATATCTATAAACAGAGTTTTTTTGATTTGTGAATCAAGTAGCATCACTACTAACATTCTGAATAAATACACAAGTCTTTTTTTTTCCTCTTTATTTTTAAGCCTAGAAATAATATTTGAAGTTTAATGCACCCCTCAATCCTCTGTTAGTCAGCAGGAATAAACCTGCAGTTTACTTGCTTGCAGGGTGAGTTACCAAGACAATCCTGCCACCCTGTGCCAGGCAGGACGTAGACAGAGAAATGGTTTTTACTGTTGTCTTGGGCTACTGGCAGCCCTTACAAAATGAATTTTGATCAGCAGTATGCCAAAAGCAAAGTGTGATGAGATTAATGAAAAAATTACCCTCAGGGCCACAAAGGGAAAAAACCAACTGAAACAAACCCAGTGCAATTATATAACTCATACTCATCTGGTTAACCAGCATCAGTTAACAGTGGGATTAAGGTAGTTGCCATTTTGCCAATCCAGTTTCAGATATGTGTGGAAAAAGGCAGAAGCTCATGTGTTCAGATCAAAACTAGGACACATGTATTCCAACTCAGAATTTCGGACGTCAAATACCTTGTGCTTGCAAGCGTACTGCCACATAGGGAAATTATTTCCAAAAAAGTATGGGTGCAAGGATGCAGTAGTAGAATCAAAATTTAATGCCTAAGGCTGGAGTATAGTTCTGAATGTTTCATTTGCTCTGCTTCCAGAAGATAACAAGCTAAGGAAATTTAAAGACAAAATGCTGATAGGATTTATATCAATTCTGGTGTAAAACAGCATTAACAGAAGAAACATATCCTTGACGTTTTAGTAAAACAATGCTTTCTGTCTTATCAAGGAGTAAAATAATTCACTATTACCCTGACATTTTCAGCTTGCAAGCTGCAGGAATCCTTAACAAGGATAGTTCATGATAATTTATCACAGGTGGTTTCAATGACCTAGTAAGCTTTTTCAGTAATTAAAATTAGGTCTCATTTGTTTTAACCCTTTTACTAATACTTAATCACAGGTATTTCATAAAATAATTTATGTGCATATAAGACTGAGTTGATTATGAAAGAGTTTATACAAAATACCAAATGAGAAAAATAATTCAAAATTATCTAAAAAGACTGGATGTAAGAGAAGCAATAGCAGAATCCTTTTAAATTTGATAAAATGAAAACTAAAACATTAGAGGAAATAAAATCCAAACCAGTGAATTTAAGAACAGAGAGAAACTTCAAAGTCACTCCTGGTGAAATGGGAGAAAGGATTAATAGCCACAAATAGGCAAGGAATTTCATAATGAGAATAGACAGCAAAAAGTCAGAGTAAACCAGAGTTTTTAAAGCAGAAGTTCCTTAAAATAAGGGTGCCCTATTGCCATATAATTGCCATATATATTATAAATCTGAATCTGGATTTGCTATATAAAATAAATAAAGGAAAAATAACTCTGTGTGATCCAGCTCGATAGCTATAGAACTCTCAGTGTTGTTAAAAAAAAAAAGAACTTGACTGCCTTTAAGAATTTTGCTACTTCCAAAATGCCACAGCTGTGCAGGTGCTTTTTGGGGCTGGAGGTTACAGGCTTGTAAGTAATCCCAGAAGTGCAATATCCTCTTTGATAGACAGTGCAGTCAAGGGTTAAGGGACTGTTGCTGCTGCAGTGAAGAGGGAAGCATTAGATTAGTATCAGAAGCACTAGTATTAGAAGCATGTAGGACCAAAAAACTTGCTCAACATCAGTATTGCTTGCTTAACTATATATACATTTTTTTAAATTATGAAAAGCCCATCACTAAGAGAAACAGCAAATGAGGACAGATACTTGTGTCTGATTCCTTACATACATATTCTAATATATAGCAACAAAAATGGCAAGCAAAAGATACTGTTCAGTGACAGTGAATTGCTCATTTACTTGAAAGTGTAATATAGTCCAAAAAATGCTGCAGTTGCTTTAGTAAATTAATTCAGAACTCCCTGTTTTACAGTTTTGTTTTTCCAAATACCAGAGTTAGGACCAGGTGTATTGATTAGGGTCATTACTCAGACTTCCAGCAACTGTCTCTGCAATCAATGTAAATTGGTTATAAATAGGATCATTCATTTGGAAGCATCTAGAACATGAAAAAATGGGGATAATCAAAAGATGTGCAAGTGCAGACTGTATTTTGCCTTTTATTAATTGCATGAATATTATTTTCCTATAAATGCTTTTTTCCATCTCCTTTCAAACCCTAATCTTTTTTTGGACTGTGTTCACTGTGCATGTGTGATAGTAGCTTTGAAGGATGATAATTTACTGGTGGCTTTCACAGTGGGAAGAAAATTAAAATTTACAGCCTTTTGTCTGTGTGGTGAGTTGTTAAATCATTTGCCACAGTATGACACAGCCTGTGGCATTATACATGACGTAAAAATTCTTCATTAACATGTGTCCCACTGTGAAAAATGTGCTGTATTAGTTGGTCTGCCCATAAGTAAATCTTGTTGTAGGGGAGGATTTTGTACTCCTGTGAATAAGAATTAAATACCATATGTATTTTACACTTTTATCTTGACAAAAAAGTAGGAAATAGGTGGAAGATCTCTCTGCCCTCAGTGTCTAACACAGTATTGTCTATTCTTCAATGTTTGTGTAAATATCCGTTCAACTTTTCTAAACAAAACACTTGGAAAAACAGTATATACTACAAAGCAGAAAAGGAAAGAAATACAGTTGACTCTGACAGGCAATTTACTCTCTTTTATGAATTCTGCATACCTTCAGCCAAAGTCCACCTTGCCTAGGAGTAGATCAGGAACCCACCCACAAATTTTCTGTTATCTGTCTCCTTGATAAAACAGCAGGATAAAACAGCATGCCTCCAGCATGTGCCATGTCAGAGTGACATACTGTGTGTGGTGACCTGACTCTGCCTATGACTGTTCTTAGACCTGCTGCCAGCTGTGGTGTGCTTGCTGTGCAGGTACAGGAACGTACCACACCTGGTGGGCTATTCTTCTAGAGAGACGGCCATCCCAACTCAAACACAGGAGGTACTGGGGAGGAGGGATGCAGAGTATAATACTAACTTAGAGCACAGCCATTTTTATTTATATTTTTTATTTATATTTTTATATATTAAGTTCTTAATTGGGCTCCTGTTATAGTGGTATTGGAAAACAGTTTCAAGGTATATTTGACAGGTGAAAAGAAAGCAAGATGCAGAGATTGTGTCAAAGATGCAAAAGGACTTCTGCAATCTGATTAACACAAATTGAACACGCCCCTTAGGCTTCTGATCCTTCATTGTAACTCCAACTAAAAAGATATACATAAAAACTAGAGTTTGAGCACAAGTGTCTTTCATTTGATACCACAGACCATTATACAGTGGATTTGTATTTTAGTGTCAGAAAATAATCGTCAGACACTCGGTACTCTTATTTGAAACAGAACTCTACAGAAAAGGCACCAAAGCTAATACATGAACTATTGAAAAATAATTGTATATTACATTAAAGATTGAATGTAACTCAATAAAGTCCTCAGCAGAGAATTCTGGATGAGAAGGCACTTCTAAGTGCCAGTAAAAAACTGGCACTTCTAAGAAACAGTAAAAAATGGTTGATTAGCAAGACAATTCTGATTGATGAATCTCTGTGATGCCTACACCTCATCTTAATTACCATACAGAATTTTGTAGTTATTAATGTTATGTTAGTTCTTATTGCATTGTGTTAAAATGCAGACCCAGAGTGGATATCACTGAGCAAGAATATAATTCCTCATTATGATTATGGTAATGGAATATAACTAAGAATAAATACAAATAAATGTCATAAACACATAGAGAACATCAGCTCTTACATCTTCAACTGTTATCTCCCCTTTTTTACTTTCTTTTTTTTTGCTTTTGAGTAATTAAACTTTTTGCAAAATATGTCACAGTTGCTTGCATAATGTTATAAAAATGCACATATTAAAGAGTAGCTCAGTTTTCTCTCCAAAGAACTGGATTCATTGTGATTATCTTTATAGCCTGTCAAAACTGAAATGTAGCACGTGGTTTTCTAAAATAAAGTTATGACTTCAGAAGCTTGTAGTGGAAGGTTTTTTTCTCCTTAAGGCAGATGCAATTCCTACCAGAACAAGAAACATGTGTGAGGCTCTGGGTAATGTGCATTTTGACTAGCTCTCTGGCTGATAATGAACTAGAAACTTGTTAGTGTCACACCTGTCATGCAGCTTCCACATCGTTGATGTATCTTCCTCCAAGGAAAGGTTAAACATGTAGTCTTTCATTGCATGGTGTGCACTCTTTGGCTCTGCACAAGGAAGATAAAGCCTGTCAGAAGTGGTGAGTCATTGCTATTCTTGTAGTTTCTTCAGTATCAGAGTTTTTCTCACAAATAAGGCATTTTTCTATTAATTTGCCCTTCAATCCAGACAGAAAACACAGTAACTGACATATCAAATACAGTCAGTCTTGGCCAATATTCATATATCCCGCTCTGTTGTTAGCGTAGAAGGATTGATATATCTCTTATTTATTATTATACTTATTAAGGAAACTTTCCTGTCTGACCCCTGAGGAGCCACTTGAGCAGTAACATTCATGTTGCCTGAGCTGAGACCGAGGCCCCTTCACAGCAGGAGGCTCCTGCTTGACTCCCTGCACACCCCACACTCATGCAGTCAAGTAAGGTTTCATCACGTGCCTGACCCTAGGTTTCCCATAGCAGAGTCTCAGATATCTGAATCCTTAAAATAATTTAATCATGGTGCAATAACAAATTAACAGCTCGAGCTGGTGCCTGTGAGGAGGGACCCTGGGCTTTTATACCTTCACACTTTATACCTTCACCTAAGCATGTGGAAGTCTGGGACCACCAGCTCCAGCTGTGCCTCTGAGTGTCCAGTGACCTGGCTGACACCACAGATTCCCGTGTCCGTTGTTGTGCAAAGGGTCAGTGCAGGTTCACAGCCTCTTTCCTTGAACTCTTGCCTCCGAGAGCTCAATCTCCAGCTTGTACTACAGCTGCAAAACAAGCGCTAAGTGTATTTCTCAACACATTCACTTCTCCCTTGCTGTTTTATGATAGTGAGCATGGAATACATTTATTTTCTCTCTTTTTTTCTCCTTTTTTGCCCTTCTCCATCCATTTTCCATACTCCTATGTTGCTGGAACATTTTAGCCTATTCTCTAGCATATGTCAATAAGCGCTTGCAGTCAGTAGGTGCCCGTACCATCACTGAAACCAAAACTCCCAAAGTCAGTATACATCATGTATTCTGAATAGAAGTGGAGATGCTAGAATGTCCACTAGATTTAAATTCTTAATGAGAAGGATTGAAGTGCAATTTTCCCATTCCTGTCACTTGTTCATCTACATCAGGGTTGCATTTCGATGACTATTTCCTTTATCAATTGCTTTTCTTGGTTTTTGCTAATTACTTCAATAATTATAAAGGGGTTCATAAATGCAAGAGGTAAAGGAATTTGCATTAGCCTCAATCACTGAGCTTTTATGACCCTCAGATAAAGCACAGAATGATGAAATGAGTAGCAATAGTTCAAAAGTTGCAAATACCCATATCCTCCCAGTAAAGGAGGAAAGATCTGGAGCTGTATCTCAAAGATAGTTTTATTTCTTGGGGTTGTGTATGGCCCCAGCTATCAGCTTCAATTAAAATCTGGTAAATGTTAGCATCATTTTTTCTTATTACTGACATTATTACGAATTATTTCTAATATATTCCTACTGTGCCAGTAACCATGGCCACAAACAGTCTAGTATTCCAGTGCTCCAGGACCCTTCTGTCCTGTTGTTGATAAGACTGCTTCAAATTTTTAACCTCAGTACTGTCTTCAAAATTCCAGTCAGAAAGTGGAGTTGGTGTTTTGGGTTGGTAGGTTTCCCACTTTGAGTGGCTTGTCTCCCACTGACAGTACATTTTTTACTGGAGTACAGTTGAAAGGCCTGAGGCCACCTCTCTGCCTGCCCTTCCTGCAGCAAGGTCTAAGCACCAAGTGCAGAGGAGCTGGTACACAGTCAGATTCCAGATGACCATCACGATTGAGCATTGCAGTCATTTAATGTGCTGTACAGAATAATCCTACACATTCCCCATCTCCATCATATCCACAAGATGAGCATGAAAGAGAGGAAATGGGTAAACTCCAAGATGCTGGTGCGTTCCTAAGGCATATAACCTATCAGCATTGCTGGGAATGGTAAGGGTTAAGGAGACATAAAGGAGGGCATGGGGAAAAGAATGGAACCTATGATATACACTGAAGTATAGAAAACACTTGGTAGTATCAGGGAGACCTCAGACTCACCTTGTGGAAAATCTGGCTTGAATGAGGAACATGTCAGATCTCCTCACAGGCAAGGAGGGTGACATGATCCTATCCCCTGAAAAGATGGAAATGACAGAGCTTCCCCTTACGATCCCTGTCTGTGTAAGGGGTCAGAGAGGGCTGTGCTGTATCTTCACACATCACAGGATGGAGACTGGGGGAGAGGGAAAAGATATCCTTCATTGCTTCAGTTACAGAAGGAAAATGGTGTCTCCTGAAAATGCTGAGAATAAGCCTTCCTGCTCAGAGGGGGACAGGCACTTGCTACACTGATTTGCAAATAAAGGCAGAAAGTTCAGCAAAACTCCTCCAAACTCATAGCTTCTTCTCTGATACTTTCCCTCACCAAATACTTTAATAAACTGAGAAAATTTTAAAATAGATAACCTGGACTCCACCTGAGATCCCATCACTATGCTGTAGCCTCTAATACTTAAGCTAATGGGCTTTGGAGGGACTATGCTATAGACAAAGTGAACTCAACATAACAGTAACTTCAAAAAATAAAACAGATTTGGTAGAGGTTTTATTAATTTGGTTTGGGGCTGGTTGAGGGTTTTTTGCTTAGTTTTTTTTTTTTCTACCTGTTTCGTTTTGGTGTTTTGTTTGGTTGGCTTGATTTCTGGGTTTTTTTTCCTGGCAAGGTGATGCACCTTCGTTAATTGAGTACTCATTTTCAAAACCAGAACATCAGAAGTACAACATATTTCCTGAACTTGCTAGAATAAACATACATGGCCCCCTCTGAAGCATTTTCATCAGGGTGCTTCTCTGCTGTCAGTGTATGTGACTTCCTACTTAGTTAATCTAAAAGGTCTACAGAAACCAGCATCTCTAGTGTTGGCAAGTATCCTGGGAGGTCCAAAGAGTGGTGCCATGGATTGAGGCTGTCTCTAAAAGTTCATATTCCTGCTATATTTACTGTATGGATATATCTTTATTGAATATATTTGTTTGCTATCCTTGCAGTCTGTGAGTGAGAATATACTAGAGTCTATTCCAGGTTATATAAGTATTTTTCTGGACATGAGTTAGTAAAAAATGATCATCTGAAGAGATATTCAGAGTGAACCCAAGATATGCTGACAGGTGCAACCACAAACACAAAGCGTATAAGCATCCTCACCCTGTTCCTCTCCCCAGCAGAGCAGCATCGAGGTCCACTAGTGAGGATATATATGTGTGTAGACATGTACATTGTGGCTCCCTCCATCAGCTGAGCTCATACACTCAGTTTGACAAGTAACTGCCCCTGGATCCCAGTCTCCTCAGTTTCTGGAATATTGGCAAATTGCCAATATGTCTCCTCAGTTTCTGCCATATCTGGCAAATTTTTGCCTGCATTGGTGGGTTTCTCACGTGGACAGTAGGAGTGAGGCTCTCCTAGAACAACCCTGGACGGAACCTGGATATGGTTCCTTCTGAACCATTATTTGGGAACTTGCCTTAGTGCGCCCCTGCTCCTCAAGGCCATTAGACTTGGGCCTTGGACAGTCTGATGGCTCCTGCAATAGGCCTGGAAGCAGCCAGGGCCAGGATATTATTTGGACTCTCCCACCTGCCTTCATCTCTCTGTGCTCCTTGCAGATGTACAGATGAGCTTTTATCACATAATTTAATGTGAACAGTCTGGTTTCCACAGTGGTAACCTCTCAGTAACTCTCCTGTATTACTCTGTGCTGTCTACCTTGGCTTCCAGAATCTCAGCTGCCTCAGCCAACTGGGGCTGTATGTTCCTGAACCCCATTCTATCTCTGTGCAACACTCCTTGTAAGCTGCCCAAGAGCACGCACAGGCACCTGGCCATTGTTTCCTGGGCACTTATTTGAAGATTTCACTGCTTTAAGATGAAACAATACCATTGCTTTCATTTGCATTCAGCAAGTGCTCTTTTCTGACAAGGAATATGACAGAATTGCAATACAGGGAGAACAAGTCTTGTGTTGATCACAGAAAGTAAGGATCATTGAACTCTCCCATTAATCTGCCTCTCTGGAGACTATATATTATAAAAATTCAAGCATGATGCAGATTACCCGTTTAATATACAGCTAGAATGTGAAAGATTTAGAGGGTAAATTACTGCTGACATACACCAGGTCACTGAGAGTGAATAAGAACTGTTGTATTCAGCTTAATGCAAACATCAGCTTTGCCTTTTCATGTCTTCAGTCTTCCTGAGGCTAAAGTTCTTTGCAAGGACAAAAGTTTGTGTTGTGTGGATTAATCAGAAGCCTCAGTCATTTGAAAAATTGTGTATGCAAGGAACAGTGAAATCTCTTTTTTTAGACTATCTGTGTGTTGGCTTTGGTGGAGAATTGTGGGAATCAAAACCTACAGAAACCATTAGTGGAAATGTATGTCTAAAAGAAAACATAACAGTGATGAGCCTATTATATTCTTTGAATCAAGCTCCTACTGATGTGGGCCTGAGTGGGGATATATTTGATTTTCACAGTTGTATTTTTGCACTACAGAGTCTTTCGCAAAGCATAAGCTTTTGAATTTGTTATGAAGGACAAGATCTCTCATTACTTAAAAAAAAAAAAATATAACTAGAAGATGAGAATTAAGCAAGCAGGATAAAAAAGTCTCAGAATAAAATGAGTTGCTTTGGTAATGAGAAGCATTTGAATGCATAGGTTCATAGTTCGTAGAATGAAAATTCACATCTGGCTGTAGTTAAAATGAAGGGAGCTTACGTTCTTAATCAAGGAAACTCGTATAAGGCTCTGGAGCAAAAGTCTTTAAAACAAGGCTGAATTTGGTATTTCTCCAGGTTGTATTTCTTCATCAGTTTCTTCTATTTCACTTTTGCAGATTATGTAAGTAATTTCTTCTGTAAACTTACTATTATTACTGTATATTTTGCTTTTCAAATGTCTTCAATTTCCTGCTGACATAAAGGGTATAAATTGACCCCAACTAATAATTGTTCAACAGTAAACACTTTTAGAGCCATTAGTGGACTAACATCCTCTGACATTTTAGCTACTAGCATTTGCAAAATTGCTATGGTGACAAATGTAGTTCAGGTTAAAAAAAATAATAATTCTATTTTGCTTAACCACTCAGCATGGTTCCAAAAGAATATTTTTGCCAAAGTCAGTGCACAGTGCCCTTTTCTCTGAGTAAAGTTATCTTTAGTAAAACATAGTATACAGGGAAGTCTGACCTCTCTTTGATCACAGTACCTTACAAACACCTACTCAAATTACTATTAAAACAGATTTGAAGTATCATAGTGTCCACTTACTGAAGAAAAGATGAGGGCAGGCCCAAGGGAACAATCTGTAGCACAAAATGCCTGGGGCTTGCTTCATCTTCTTTTTTGTCATTGTGATGAAGTAAAGCATTCCTAAAGGCAGTGTGATGTCTCCCCTTAAATTCCTCTGCCCAGCAGTGCAAACCCATCAGACATGGCCTAGCTCTGCTTTGACTCATGCAGAGAACCTGTGGGCAATGGCACTGGACCTAAGGTCCCTAAGGTAGCTATAGCAGCTTTTGACTGTGTCCATCCCTCTGATTTTGTAATATGCAAAGCCAGATGGGAAGATTTGATCCATTTTTTTCTCTTTCACTAGAACCAGTTGACAGACTACATCATGATCTTTTTTTGTGCATGTAGCAGTTTACAGACAGGGATCTGAATATGTAGAGACAATGACTGTGTTATGAGAAGGTATTGCTAGTAAACGTAGCACCAATGCAGACCAGCTTCCAAAAGATTTAGGTCACAGATTTTTTTAAAGATATTTCATCTTTCTCAAAGAGACTTAAATCCCTGATATGACACAGGATCCCCTTCTGGGGCGTCCTCTCATAAATGTGTAGTTAGAGAGGTTAGTTTCTATTCTACTTTATTAAGCACCCTGTATTGTCCAAGGAGAGAGGATTGGGGGGGCGGGGGGAGGGAAAGAGGGAGAAAGGGAGAAATGGAGGAAATAGTGTGGGAAGGAGTGGGGGAGAGAGAGATGTTCTCCATTGTTTTTCTCTCTCTATTGCTCGTATGGAGACAGATGAGATATGTGAATATCCTACCAAACCCTTGACTTAGAGCCTAAAGCCAGACACAGGCACAAGTCCAAGTCAAAGGATAAGTGCTTAGACTAAGCTTGCTGCATCCTTCATAACCTTCCAGAGCAGGTATTGCTCTCAGATAGAAGGTGGTAATTAGCAACATAACCTTTGGCTGAACTTGGAGCGAACTGTGGAGGGTTCCTTCCTTCAGAGCAGGTCTGAATATCATAAGAATGGTGGCAGTCAGCAACTGAGAGGTACTGTTGAGTGTGCTCCTAAGTTGCCCATTTTCTGCATCACATTCAAATTGCAGAAGAGAGATTTTTAGGGTATGCTGTTTCACCACCAGCACTCAAGGTCCCATGGTGTTTCAAGGCCTCAGATACTCTCATTCAGATGCAGTCATGGTTAAGGCTTTTGTAATTTAAATGGAAGTTAAATCAGAGTTCAGACTCAGCTCCTGTCCATGACTTAGTGCACAATGTAAATGCTGCTGCACTTCTGCTAGGTCAGAGACCTGTAGAGGAATGTGATGGAGAGAAATAACAGAAGGAAGAGAGACTGACTCTAAAGTTTTGCTGCTAAATTTGCATCTGATTTTAGAAGTTGAAAAATAAATGAACAAGCTGGTGATCTTGTTTCAGAGGTCTGTTTTTGGATTACAAGGTTTGCATTAAATATAAAAATACTTTTTTAATTGTGTGGGAGAAAGTGTCATCTCTTCATAAAAATATAGGAAGAATGTTGATGGCAGGAAAAATTTTTTTTACAAGCAAAAATAAAGCTTATGTTGATATTATTCGTGTAATAATATTACCTAAAGATAATCCTCAGTTTATTTGAAATCCGTAATTAAACAGAGTCATGTTACCCCAGTTGTCAAAATGATTATTATCTGTCTTGTTGCAGTGGTGTTTGAAATTGGTTTGAGGGGACTTTGCTTAGCTTTGACTCTTCTCTCTCTTCTCTCTTTTTCTTTTAAGGTCAACTCAAATCAAAACATACTCTTGGGATAATGCCCAGGTTATTTTGGTTGGCAACAAATGTGACATGGAGGATGAACGGGTAATCTTCAGTGAGAGGGGTAAACATTTAGCAGAGCAACTTGGTAAGAAAAGACATGACAAAAGCTTTATGATTGCTTGTTAGAATGCGCAAGTTAATTTCATTAATTGCTACAGTACTTGAAATGTTCGTGACCCATTTACTGTAAAGGAATAGTCACACATTGCCTCCCTTTTCTTTCGGCATATCTGTCATGTGTCTGTATATATACAAAATGTTTAGGTAGTTATAGCTAAAGGCAAATATGTCCTAGAAAGGGGAAAAAAAATAAAATTTCAAACAATTCAAAAACAACAAAAAGAGAAAAGGAGAGATTGAAGAAACAGCTTACTCAGAATGTGAACTAGACCTTTGTTCAAGTTGAGAACACTTGGGTTATGATTACCACTACCAGTAGCCGAACCAGAAAGAGAGTCTGAGTAAGTGCACATGAAAATGAATAGTTGCGTCTGAAATCTGTAATACAGTTTCTCCATTTATTTCGGACATTCTACTGTACATGCAAATTAGGTATTTCGGGTTTTTTTAGTTCTTTGGTTTCTCAGGTGCTTCTGTACAAAATCCTGTTTGCTATCTGTGTGTTACAAATTATTTCAACAATCAGCAGTTTTTAATTGCAAATACTGTCAATACAAAGTATCTTGAAGTCCTGGCTCCCTATGGTTGCTGCAAAAGTACAATCCTGCCACAGGTCCAAATGATATCTATTATGCTGATGCTGCACCAGGTACTAGGGAAATACTGCCCCAAATGTCTGACCACCTTTTCTGTAAGATCTTGTTTGTCCTATCCCCCCTTTTTGTCTTAGATTGGCTAAGGCTCTGGGAAACTGAGTACTTTTGTCATAGAAGTTTTGGTTGGAAGGGAACTCCGGCGATCACCTAGTATGATGACCAACTAAAATATACCCCTGGCTGTATGTACCATCCATCAGTTTTCAGAGCAGTGCTCTTCCCTTCAGATTTTCTGTGCCTCCAGCATTTCTTATGCTCTGCCAGCCAGGATCACCCATGGCTGGGGTCATTCTGCATGTCTGAGTATGACCTGGGGCGCACTCGCCTGTTTTCTAAATATATCCTGGCATGCTGTCTCTCCTAGAGGCCAACAACTAATGTTAGAAAACAAAACGAATCAGGTCCTTTCTGGGTGAGCTCTCACATTCCATTCTGCAAGGTGTGGCAGAAGCCAGCCCTCATACTGTACTCAGGGCACCTGAACAGGGTTCTAAATATTATGTGTCCAAGGTGAGCAGTGCTTGTGATTTCAGTGCACCTCCACAGCTTGTCACTCAGAGAGTCATTTTACCCCTCAGATATAAGCCCATACCTTATCCATTATGGTGTGCTTTTCCTTTCTCTATCCCTTCTCTTTGCATCTCTCTTGGGCCATTTCTCCCCTAAAGTCTCTCTCTCTTTCTCTCTTTCTCTCTTTCTCTCTTTCTTTCTTTCTTTCTTTCTTTCTTTCTTTCTTTCTTTCTTTCTTTCTTTCTTTCTTTCTTTCTTTCTTTCTTTCTTTCTTTCTTTCTTTCTTTCTTTCTTTCTTTCTTTCTTTCTTTCTTTCTTTCTTTCTTTCTTTCTTTCTTTCTTTTTCTTCCTCCCTCCCTCCCTCCCTCCCTCCCTCTCTTCCTTCCTTCCTTCCTTCCTTCCTTCCTTCCTTCCTTCCTTCCTTCCTTCCTTCCTTCCTTCCTTCCTTCCTTCCTTCCTTCCTTCCTTCCTTCCTTCCTTCCCTCTTTCTCTCTTTCCTCTCTTCCTCTGTTTCTTTCTCTCTCTCTCTTTCTGTCCTTCTCATGATTTCCCATGCTTTGAAAATAAATTTCACCAAAAACAAGAAGCAAAATTCTCACTTTAAACCAAAATCGTCCTTCCCTGCCTATTTTATTTTCATTTTGTTCTTGGCTCAGATATTTATGTATGTAACAGTCATGCTGAGGAGACACCGCAGACCCAATTGAGCGGTGATTAGATTTCTTCAAATTATACTCATTTAGCATGCCAGTAAGCCTGAAAGTATAGCATTTGTTAGTGTTATGTGCTTATACAAGGAGCAATTCTATGTGATCTGACCCAGCCTGCAAGAGCAGACCACCTGCTGAGGTGGGGCAGGAACATGACAGATTTCTGAATCCTGCCAGGACTGGGGCAAAAGGCAGCAGCTCCCCAGCATCACGACTTGAGTGCACATTCACTTGCCTTGGAGTATGAGCCCTTGGGGAATAATGTGTACCTTAAGCATCTATAGGTACACTGGGGGTACTAGGCAGCTGTGAGTTTAGGCATTGAGCTGAAGGGGCATTTTTAGGGCTCTATATTTGGCATCTAAATCAGGAACCGAGTGGGGGTTGACACATCAGCACACAGCTTGCTAGAATAGCTAGTTCTCTTTTGACTCCATGGCTGACTGGAGGCTGTGGTGCACAAGGCAGGGTCACCCTCAGCATAGAGAGCATGGACATAAGGCTGCATCTAACTTTACATTGAAAATGAAAATAATTGGGTTATGCAGGAACCTGCCTATTCATACTTGCATCCTTCACTGTTTTTTAGCTCTTTTAAAAAGGCAAATGTTAATACCAGAGGAGAGAGACAGAATGACAGCACTGACAAACACCAGTCTCCTACTTAGTTACACCCAGGCTATTGGCAGAGCAATTAAAGACTTCTGTCCCCAAGATGTCTATTAACTGGGAGAAGTGCCATTCTTTTCACTTACTGGTAACTGCATTACAGCAAAGTTATTTAACCACACTGAGAAGCACGGGTTTGCTCAATGTCTTCTATAAACAACCAAAAAAATTCTTTGTCAGAAATCTAATTTATTGCCCAAATGCACTCATTTAAAGGGTATCTAGAAACTGCAACCAAAATCAGTACAACTGGAATTTAAATAAAATCTTCTATTCTGAAAAGACTGGGAAAAAAGGTGTTTGCTAGAGCATAACTAGTAACAGTCCCTTAGGTCTGTCTATTTTATCACAGCTGGCAGTCCCTGTTTAGCTTCAATTTTGTTAATAAATTTGGTCATCCAAATCCAAATACCTTAGCATTTCTGTTAGTAGTCTTTACACTAACTCTGTCTAGAATGTTGCTAAAACACTGCTCTTCACTGACTTAGTATGAGCTCCTGTTTTGGAGCTTAATGATGTTTTAGTACTTTTCTTAACATAGTCCAGCACTTGGGCTTGTATAGACAGCAGATGTCCTGCCCTGTCTGGTCTACAGAGCAACACGCAGCATAATCAGATCTGCTGCCATAGTTGCTGGTGTAGGAAATACTTTGAAGAACAGCAATGGTCACCATCTACTTTCAGTCCAGTTTCCTAGGAGCAATGACCTTTGCAGTCATGCCACATGTTTCAGTCTCTCTTTGTCTAAAAGGTATTGACACTTCTGAGGAAGTGGATATTGGAGTAGAGGAGGAAGGTCTTGCAGTTGCCTTGACTGGCAGCCTGCAATGTGAATGCAAACGTTATTAGATACTATTCATAGCAGGCAGGAAGGTAAGGGCCTGCCAGTGCCCCCCGCAGAACTGTTTGCAGGGTGCAAATCCAAGAAAATAAGGCCTTATTAGCTCCTTTCCTTTATACACTTTGACACTGTTAAATTATTCATTCCCATATACATATATATATACATATACATATTAAAATCTTTGCCTTTTATATACCACTGTTACAAAAGGAGCAGCTTCCTGCAGCCATTTTTTGCTCTGTTGTTGCAGTCTTCTACTACTCACAATACCGGTATTGAAATAGGCACTAGGATTAAAGAGCAGCACTAAGGATCACATTTAAAGCTTGTCTTCACGGAAGGATAGTTATTGCAGGAACACACCCTTGAGGACATCTGTAAAACATAATGTAACATTGAGAGTGGTAAATGAAATTGTCTTGGTTGTGAACAAACACACTGAAATCAAAATGTCTTTCTGATCAACTGGTGAACATTAACATATCTCTTATCTGTGTTGTCTGTGGAATTGCGCTTAAAACTTGCTATCTAGTATGTCCTCTTTATGTCACATTTTCTTAGGAAGATGAGAGGGTGCAGAATGTTCTAGCCTTTGCATATGACTGCTTTCTAGGCTTTTTTCTTCCTTATGTTTTAAAAGCAAACATAAACCAAGTGTTTATGAGCAGTCATGAAGGAGCCTCTGAAGAACCAGCACAAGTGTGAGACAGAGAGGGAACAAAGTCAGATATTCTGGGTGTTTGTATGCTTCAGGGAAGCTATCTAAACTGCTCTATGTGCATTATAAATCATCAGGTGAACAAAAGCATCATGCCAGTACCCTGTCAAGCCCTGTAGTGGGTTGACCCTGGCCAGATGCCAGGCACCCACTAATGCTGATCTATCACCCTCCCTCTGCAACTAGACAGAGGAGAGAGAAAAAAAAAAAAAAAAAAAGGTAAAGATTCATGAGTAAAGATAAGAGCTGGGAGAGATAACTTGCTGATTACCTTCACGGGCAAAATAGACTCAAAGTGGGGATAATACTTAAATGTATTACTAGCAGGATAAGAGCCAAAGAGTAAGAAATAAAAAAGTCTTAAAAACACCTTTCCCCCTCCCCTCCTTCCTTCCATGTTCTCCCTTCTTCCACATCTCCCCCCACCCAGTAGCGCAGGAGGACAGGGAATTGATTGGGGTTGAAGTCAGTTTCTGCTGCTACTAACATGAATCCACCCCTCAGGCAGCAGTTCTTCCCAATCTGCTGTCCTGTAGGTCACTCCTCCATGGGAGTGCACTCCTTCACTGATGAGCTGTACTGATGTGGGTCCCCAACAGGGCCACAAGTCCTACCTGGGAAAAACCTGCTTCAGCGTGGGCTTCCCTCTCCAAGGGCCACAGGTCTCCCGCAGGACCCCGCTCCATCTGGGGTCTCCCACAGGGTAACAGCCTCCTTCATGCATCCACCTCCTCCAGCATGGGCTTCTCCATGGGTTGCAGGGAGGTCTCTGCACGCCAATGTTTCTCCGTAGGCTGCAGGTGCCTCAGCTATGAGTCATTCCCCTGCTCCCATGGGGTGCCTGCTCCCCCTCCTTCTGCGCTGACCTTGGTATCTACATTGTTATCCCATGTTCTCACTCCACTCTTCCCTGGCTGGAATTTCTTCTGTGCAATGCTCCTCTATTCTTAAAGATGTTATCACAGTGGCGTTATTATTACTCCTAATTGGCTCGGCCTTAACCAGCAGCAGGAAGTCTGTCCTGTCATTGGCTCCATAGGACTGGGGAAGCTTCTAGCAGCTTCTAACAAAAGCTACCCCTCTAGCCCCTCCACTAGGAAAACCCAGCCACAGAAACCCATGCCAAGCCCTGCTGCTGTAATGCTCTGTAGGAGCTGGCAGCTTGCCAGCTTTCATTGAGTCAGTGGTAGGGAAGGAGGCAGGTAAGGGAAAGAATCAGCAAGGGAAAACTGAATTAAACACAAAAGATGCACTTAAATTAAAATTTCCTGGTGCATGTTCCACACACTTTGTACGAATGTTCGGACAACACTCTGATGTTTTGGATTTTCTTAGTTTCAGCTCTGTTCCGCTCTACCTACCTACTTGCCTCTTGGGCTTTGTCATGTCTTTGCAATAATCTGCTATACCCATTCTCATCCACATCAGCAGTACAGATCATCACAGTTGATGGGAACATGGTGTTCTTTGAGGTCGGCTTCTCTAAGCATCACCAGGTAGTTGCCTCACTTCACGGTTAAACTCACATGGAAAATCTCTCCATCAATAATGAGCAGTGGAAAAAAAACCTCATAGAACTGAGGCCTCACATACAGGAGTTTAGAATTTTAGGGTGTCTAAGCACTCTTAGTAAAATAATTGCAAGATGAGTCAGAAGGAAGGAGAGGTCATGAAGAAAAAGATCTTCAAAATATTCCATAACAAAATGAAAACATTCAGAGTTCAGGTGTTTATTACAGGCACACTCCACTAAGAAAAATGCTCTATGTCTCTAAGGAACTTTTCCACAGACAGCGTTTCAATATAACAAACAAAAAGAACCAATCTAATTTATAGGGAGGTTTTGTATAAGTTAATTTCCAAGGTTGTCCAAAATTCCCACCTGTACACTTCCTGGGAAGCGTTTGCTTTGTTGTGGAGGCAGCTGGGAGATGAGCCACTTTTTCACAGGTCAGTGAATGGTCTGTTGTATGCAGTTGAGTCTAGCTGGAAGTTCCAGGCAATTAATGTCTAAGGGGGTGGAATATCATCATAGCCTGATACCTACCTGCACTACTACTATGATTTCTTTCTTATATCAAAATTGTATCTAAAATTTCATGGAAATCACCATGCTGTAGTGTCTATTTTTATTTTATTTTAATAAATTAGTTTGTGCTTGGGACTCTGTAACCCTCTATTTGATTTGGAGAATGCCGTAGGTTTTTCATGATGTTCTTATGCAAAACATCCTCACCATGACAATGGGCCTATTTTCTTGGTCCTATCCATGTTAGATGTTTCACAAAATGGGTCTTCTCTCTTCTTTGTGACTCTTTTCACTTTCTGCTTTTCTCTGTCCAGATCTCTTACCTAGCTATGACATCTGCCATTTCGCGATCATCTCATGTGCCAGTTACTATCTTCTTAACTATAAAAACTGCTTCACTCATAAATATCCTTAAGATTTATTCTTCCTATCATCTTCTCCAAGGCTGGACCCAAACTGGACCTGAAGCCATCAAAATTCTCCATGAGAATGTGGGTGCCATTTCTCAGACATCCTCTCATTGTCACTCAAACCTTCTGCCCAAAGCATTCCTGTCTAACTTAAGCAAATATCAAATTGCAAAATTTTTTCTGTGTCTTGCTTGGTTTTTTACCTGTACTTTTCCAAACATAGTTTTCTATTTTGGCACCAGCTATTTCCAGCTGAATAATGCTCCGAGGAACATAATAGTTAGAGATGGAGCAGCAGATAATTCCTTCCCAATGGCTGCATATATAGGGTGTTTCTAAAATAATACCTCAAAACAGTATGAATTTTTAGATTAGACTGTTTTAGAGTTTATCCAAGGGAATATATTTGGAGCAGTCCTGACATTATCTGGCTTTATATAAAGCAAATAGCACTAGTGTATTTAATCTGATTGTGTTAAAATTTTCATTGCTCTTCTTTTATGTGTGCTTTCACATGTTTCCGTACTGAATGTCTCTCAACTCTTCCTTGGCCAAGAGAAGTTAGTATATTTGTTGGAGAAACTGAAATATGCATAGAACATAAACGTGTTGTTTATTTTCTTAGGATTTGAATTTTTTGAAACAAGTGCCAAGGAAAACATTAATGTCAAGCAGACATTTGAGCGACTTGTGGATATCATCTGTGACAAAATGTCAGAAAGTCTGGAGATGAATACCACCACTGCTGCCAGCAACCAGAATACACGGCTAAAGGACACTCCTCCTCCACAGCAGCCCAACTGCAGCTGTTAATGCAGCTATCAGCAAAGGCTCCAGTGTGTTCTGTTGCCAGGAGTTTTTCAGAATGTTTATGAATGGTCTATATGCCTTTTTTAATACTGTCTTATTAATTTATTTGGGAAAACAGTCTTATTTTATGTCAGCAGTAGTTTGAGTATGCGTATGAAGATGGAACAATTATTAGTCTGAAAGGATGATCCATATTTTAGCATCTGGCTTTTGCATGCAGGCTAGCTATTAATTTCTCTTTTCCTTTTACTGTTTTACATCACAATTACTTCAGCTGGTGCCATGTCATCAGACCATATTTGACTAGAATTGTCTCTCACTCATCACTTTCAAGTTATATAATCAAATCTATAGGGTAGTGGCCAGGCTGTTTTAGAATAAGCCTCCTGATGCCACTTATACATCCTCCTGACTGAAAATGAATTTAGAAGTATCCTTGTAATGAGACAATCCCTCATTCTGTCCATGTCATCTGTATAAGGGACACTTCCTGGAGCACATTACCTTGGCAAATCTACATTCGTTATAATGTTACACATCTGGGCTGATTGGAAACTGCAGAAGTTAGAAAGAAGTTAGTTCCTGGACCCAAAGCCACCAGAATTCTCTGTGAGTTTCCAATTGGGTGGTATTCATCTAGACCCTCAGAGATAACAGATACTTCATCCTGTCTGGATAGCTAGTGTGTTTACTTTTCCATGGGAGCTGCATGTCTATCTAATAACTTTCTGAAACTGGACTTAATTTCTCATTCCATCATTATGGAGATTCCAGTCTTACCTACCCCTGTAGTGGAGGGCTGATTAACTCTTTCCATTTCTACCTGTGTGAGATATTAACCACAATGTTCTATATTATCACTGACAAAGCCAAATCCATTGTGCCTAATTGTTCATAGCCAAGAATTTCCTTATCATGTTGCTGTCAAACCTCCATGCTTTGATTTTCAGGAATTTAATCTCCCATTCAGTCACTGAGACAGCCACCACTGGCTACAAACACCTATACTTTACTCAGACTTGTTGCAGAAAAGCTGATGGTGTCAGTGAACTGAAGTTTGACCTCATTTTTTCCATCTATTTTGTCAAGAGAATTGGAATTTTTAAAACTTTAGGAGTAATAAAAAATTGTCAACAACATTTCTAGTCTTAGGCTGAATACATTAATAAGATGAGCAAAAGGCTGTGAAGATAGCAGAATAAAGTACACAAATTATTTTTAATAAAGTGTTAAAATAGTCATATTTCACAGTTTTAATAGTATATGCTTACATCTGTGCCCTGGAGTACTTTGTACAACTGCTTTACTTGCATTACAATGACATTTTTTAACTAAACAATGTAATTGAAGAAGCACTGACTATTTTGTTATTCCAGTTAGGCAGAATTTAGGACAAGGCTGATATTTCTTAAACTGTCCGCCGGAAAAGGAAGACATATTAAAAAAAATAGAAGTAGCATATGGTACTCCAAATGGCTCATAACTGCAAAGAAATCCCTCTACATACTTTATGTTATTTGAAGGTAATTTATATAACTCTTGATACACAATAAGAGAAAATGATCCCTTTTTAAATCTAATTAAATAATCTACCTACACTTTGACACAGTTAAAATTCCTTCCAAACAAGGTATATAGACATATGTAAAATGGGTATGCCATGAGGGTGCCTACACTGGCTGCACAACTTAAATGAGTTTGAACAAATTGTTCAGTCTGGGCTTTTAAACCACGTCTGTCCTGTTAGCTAGTTTACTTAAGCACTTTTTTCCTAGTAGACTTGGACACCATAAAGAGAAAGCACTGTCCTCTTTAGGGCCAATAAGCAGTCAAGTGGAAGAGGCATGTGCTATCCAAACCACAATCCTGTCTCTCTCTGGGGTGCTGCTTTTCCCTCCCTCTAAGGCAGTGTGTTGCTAACTGTCCTGAGAGACTTTCGTTAGTACCTCTTTACCCACTACCATTAGTACTCTTTTCTACCAGCTGATTTGAAAAAAAAAAGAAACAATACAAAGTTGAGGAAGCTTAGTTTGAAACAGTGGGCAGTTTTCCATGCTTTTATTGTTAATGTGCAGTTATTCCTGCTGGAGAAAAAGGATCAGGAGACCCTTGAGACAGAATTCAGCTTCAGCTGTCAAGTGATTTAGAAAAACATTATGTTGTATTATTAGTCTGAACCATCTTAGCAAGGTGAGGAGAGAGAAGGACATAATCTCATCATCCATGAGTTTGGGCATATCCTGCAGATGGCTAAAAGTGCAGGTATTCTTCCAGCTTTGCTCTAGGATGCTTGCTGCAAAATTGTCATCTCTTGTGCACAATGAAACAAAGAAAAAAAACCTTCAAGATGCCCCTTACTGTAGCCACAGTATGCTTGTATTCCATTGCAGTGAATTTAAGATCCTCCCTGCCTCAGTATAACCATGTAGACTCTAATGATCGAAACAGATTATTAGCATATATCTTTTTAAAAAATCTGAGTGGTAGGTAAAGAGCTCTTTACATAAATGCCATTAATTAATTACTTTTCATTTTGCATGGGCAGAAGAGGAACAGCAATGTCAGAGGGCGATACTTCTCTGCTTCATGTTTCTGAGACAACTAAACTCCCAGGCCTCCGCATGTTTGGCTGTCTGCATGGGGTGGGGAGGAAGGGGGAAGCAGCAGCCATAGTAATGTTGTTCCTTAGAGTACCAAATATGTCTTTAAAATTAAAAACTCATCTAAAGTACAGCAGCAGAACCAGTCAGTATTTGAAATCTAGGAATTTTGTGTTGACACTCAGGCATTTTTGTTGAGTTCAGAATTACAATAATTAAAAAAATTTTCTAATAAAATATTTGGAGTTTTTAAACCCTTTTTAAAACCCTAGGCAAACTGCTCAGACTTCTCAGTTGATACTGTTTTGAGAAGAAGGTTGGGAGGTGTGACCAGCTGAAGTTCCATCAAACCCAATTTATGTTACCATGACTTTCTCTGAAATTGAAAATGTGTGAAAGTTCAAGTAAACCTTTTCTTAACAATTTGTGTTACCTACTATTGGAAAAGTAGGCTTTGATTTTCCATCAGAGGTTGGCTTTTGCAGCCACATGCTTTACAGAAATACTGAGTTTTCTGCTATAAAACTTGGTCACATGTAGATTATGAGCATCAAGATCTCAGTACCACTCTCAGCTGGAACTTACCTCTTGTAGAGAAACACTAAAGACAGAAAAGCCTTTGAAAAGTCACTTACTATCCCTTCCCCAAGCATTCTAAGAATTCTGAGGGGACTAGCAATATTGGAATTTTTATTTTATTTAAAATGATGCCTTGGCTTGTAGTAGGATTGGGCATCCAAAACCAGTCTGTGTCAATCTAGCTTGGATCCTCTTGACTTTTGTGGTAGAACTGCAGTTTTTCTTAAATTTGGGTAGGTTGAACATTTTGAGAAAACCCATCACAACTTGATCAAGGGCCTAAATTTAAACAATCAATGTCTTGTTCTTCACACATATCTAATAGTCACAGATTATGAGTTGTTGGAAGAGACAAGCAGGTTTTGTTTGTATCCCTGATCTATCCTCTAGCGTGGCAGAATTCCATCTAGAGCAAGTACCAGGCTACAAAGCACCCTATTTTACTAATGGAAGAGGGGATGGATTATTAAACTGAAGCCTGGGATAACAGATCCCAAACTACTTTCAGCCTCATCACAAATCTTGGTGAAAAAGTACTTGCACACCTTGCACTAATTTGTTGTAACTCTCAGCACAGAAATAGAACTGAATAGCACAGTCTAGCCACAGATACCCCCTTCAGCTGAGATTTATTCATTTGATGAGATACAGCAGTTGACACACAGTGCATGTTAAATTTCTGAGATGTTAGAGTCCTGAGCTCCATAGTGCCAACTGAACTAATACTGCACAACCCGTTTTCCAAGTTAAGATCTAGATTAAGTTTATAACAGCAGGCTAATTCTGTGCATGGCACCAGCCTTATCATGCTTTGATAGAGTGTTGCTTGTTGTACCTTCAAACTAGTGCTCAGAAAATGCCTTGGGAGCATTTAGGAGCATGGGATTGACTGGTTCCTGCAGTGTCTCCTGGTAACAGCCTGCCAAACAGCTAGCAAGCCCTGCTGGGTGGAACCTTTAGATGCATGTTTCAGTTTCTTTTAAGAGTTCATGTTCACAAGGTGTAAGTGCAACTAACATAATGCTGTACCTTTTATTTTTATTGGTGGTGATTAGACAATTTATTTATACTTTATTTATACTTGTTCATTTGCTGGTTTAAGTGCATATGAACTAGCCTGATTTTCTGTCAAGAAATACTCTTTCTCTCTGAACAGCTGTGTGTCTGTTACCTGGAGGTGTTTGTTCCTTTGTGCTTATACTTAATGTAATGCCTAGACAAACTACCTGAGCAACTACATCTGTGTGGCCTTTTCCAGAGCACCAGTCTGAAAGATTAAGTTTTCTTCCCAGTCTGCTCAGCTCTGTATATTCATCTGTACCACCTTCTTTATTTTAGAAATGAAATGCTATTTCAGGATGCACAAAATTTGCTAGAGTTTTATCCTAACTTTGAGAACGCTTTGAATTTGCCATTTTTAGGAAAAAAATAGTCGCAAAAATTCTACATTTGATGTGGATGCATTTGTTTTGTGTGTAGCAGATGAATGATGCCATAAGTGCATTCAAAAAGAAGCCCTCTCCCAAACTTCATTCCTCTCCAACTACTCTTTTTTTATATTTGTTTGTGAGAGGTAAGTTTTATTATTTGCATTCTTATAGGCATCAGCTAAATTTCTGTTCTGCTGACAGACCGATTCCTTCTTGGCCTGTTTTATATAGACACACAGTGTATAAGCCTAATTCTTGTTTAGGATGACAGATACGTGAGATCATGAGTTTGAACCCTCATAGATAAGCCCTCAGGGTGTAAAGCATTATGGCAGGGGAGTAAGTTGTGTTAATTTACACCATTTAATCCATACATTCTGACTCCAGACTCTCCAGGGCTTTTCATTTGTCAAGTCCCATTTAAAGAGGCAACTAATTTCAATTATTTGAATGAATTCTACCAGTTTTATTTATTTAGGTGTAAATGTAGTTCACTTCCATAAATTAGGTTTTCTTTCTTTTTTGGTTTGGTTTGGTTTGGTTTGGTTTGGTTTGGTTTGGTTTGGTTTGGTTTGGTTTGGTTTGGTTTATCCATAGATGTCCAGTGAAGCAAAATTTATAACATACAGTATGCACATATACACAGCAGTACATCCTTGGTACTCATTCAATTCTCATTGTTACTTTTTCATGTACAGTACCACCTTCCCTAAATGTCACAGTGGAATTTATCCATAAATTGTCATTACCACTGGAAATCAAATGTGTTACATTTGAAGACCATAGTTTTATTATCCATGGTTCTAGCAGAGGTAGATGGCTTATCATTTGTAGAATAAGGTATTTGGTATTGATCTTGGGGGGGAAGCAAAAATGCTAATTTTCCAATAACTTCAGGATCACGCATAACATGCAGAAATGAAAGCTAGAGATTGCTTACCACTTCTTGTGATAAATTTCCTCACGTAATTCTGACATGTACCTGCAACTAGTGATAAAAGAAGTGTTTGTGCTGTTAGTCCTGTTCAGTATTTTATCAGTAATGTCAGATCTGTTGTGACTCAGTTGGACGGTCACAATGTGTAACCTATATACTAGTGTTCGTGGCTTTCAGATGTCTTAAATGTTGCATGAAATTATGTTACAAAAAATAGATATGTTTTCTGTTTTTGAATACCTCAAAACTGAGGGATCATGGGCCAATAAGTGCAATATTTAATTATTTACTCAGTGTATATAAACCTGTGTGAAAGGGAGATGCATCATGTATGTGTGATAAGCTGTTGATGATGCCTTTGTGGCTTAAGATTTCCAGTACATGTCTTTTAGAAAAATTCTATTGTAAACACTTTACCAGTGTAGTGTGAGGATATTCTTAAGTAACTTAAACTATTTTTCATATATGAGACAATGGTAAAAGATATTTGTATGTTTACTGCAAGTGCATGTCAATTTTACTTTTAGAGTTGTGAGTGTCCTTTTCTGAAAACTGTCATGTTACACCAAGACTAGCGGGACAGCACTTTCAGTCAGAAGATGCCTGTAACCATTGCTAGACTGTCCACCCATATTTTAAAGCATGTTCTCTAGAAGCATTAAAAGAACCTCTTTTAGCTCAGCAGTTACACTGAGTTAAAGAATCAGTTACATGCTCTGTTTGCCTGTATTGTATAATATCATGTGAGCATGTTTTCTTTAATCTGATACTGTTCACTCATAATACTTACCTGAAATACTAAATAGGGGTACCCAATATGCTTGCAGATGACTTGTCCAACTCAGGTGGTGATCTGGGTTAACATTTTTGAGAACAGCTTGAAGGTCACACTCAGCAGCACAGCACAGTGGATGGTGACCTTAATTAGTCACTTCTGACAATTAAGTTTCTTAACTTCTCTAGATTCTAAAGATGGAAGACACATCCTTAAATATATTGACCCTCATTCTTCACTCCACTGTTACATGTCACTCAAAGTTCAACAACTCCACTATTAGAAGTAAAGCTGAGGTACAAATGGAAACAAAATGCAGGTCAAAATCTAACCATAAAATTAACAGGAGACATCCAATAATTTATTTTTCCTTTCCTGCTATCCTTATATATTTCTAGTAGTACTCAAAGAACATGAGCAAGGCCATCACTACTCAGCAACACCCTTGGGTACATTTGGGACCTTTAAACCCTAAATCACTGATCCGCCATGGGTTCCCAGCCATGCCCACAGAGTCTGTTAATTCTTGCTACATCTTTGGTTTCAAAGGAATGTGTCTTCTGTCTTAGGAATTTGTCATATGCCATAGATATAAATATAGATATAGGCCACTGTGTCTGGGCCATGGGAGGAACTGGTTTTACTGAACAAATTTCATTAAAAAGTATATTCATTAGTACCATACTAAAGTACATAAGCAGATTTTTAATTTGGTCTGATGCATTTTTGTGACAATGTATAAGGTAGATTTAGGTTTTGGGTTTTAGTTGGTTTTTTTGTTTGGTTGGTGGGGTTTTTTTTTTGGTTTGGTTTGGTTTGGTTTGGTTTGGGGTTTGTTTTGTTTGTTTGTTTGTTTTGTTTTTGTTTTGTTTTGTGGGTGTTTTTTTTGTTTTGTTTTGTTTTGTTTTGTTGGTTTGGTGTTTTTTTTTTTTTTTTTATGATTTTTTTTAATTAGCTAGATCAGGAAAATAATGAAACTCTAAGGCCTGCTGGAAACCAGTATCAAGGTTTTCCTTTCCTGTATCATCAGGTAGTTTCTCTGAGAAAGCAAAATAGCCAGACTGCATTAAGTAGCACAGGACAGTACTTGCAATGACCTGAAAAGTCCTTTTAAAAATTCTCACTTTCTTTTTACCTTCTGCTATTAAAACATCTGCAAAATTATACAGACCAGAGTGAAATGAAAATGTATATGGAGAGAAAATGGGGATTATTAATCAAAAAAAGGAAATTCTCAGCATCATTGTAGCTGAGCAACAGACAAAGTAGCAATCATGAGATACCACTTAAATAGAAATATACAATATATAACCTGCTACAGGACTATGTAAACTTTTTATTGCTAAGTGACCTGACAGTTCAAGGGCTGGCAGATAATTTTACCTAGATTTTTTATTATTCCTCATAGGCATGCACAAAGATAAATGCTTACCTTGAAAATATTGTTCTGGTTCCCTCAGACTAGCTTGTTAGCTGAATTGTTCTTAAAGAAAAGTTGAAGTACTTGCTTAGGATACCTTCGTGAGGGGATGAGACTCAATCTGTGCCTTCTCCCCTGATTCTTACTGCAATATAGTTACTGTGGTTTTAAAAAATATGTTAGTTAAAATGCTGCTGAGTGTCAATTTTTGTGAATCTTCTGCATACGTCCATGGGAGCTCTTTCTGAATGTGCAGTACAAGTTTTATCTATGTGGAGAGTTTTAATTCTGTGAGGATGTAGAGACCATGTGTATTCTCAAAGGTATTCTCATTGGATATTCTGTTTGTATGTGACTTCTGTATACCAAGTGGTATTGTTTAATTTTTTCTGGATTTTTTTTTCCTTTTGCTATTACAATAAATATTCAAGAGACTATACTCATGAATATCTCAGCTGTGGTGAAATGGTCTTACTCCCCACGCCGTTTTTATTTTCTTTCACTTACTAAGACTGGGAGAGAATAACTTCATTTCTGAAAAAATGACAGACAAAATACCACATCTGCAATAATTAATTTCATTAATATCCTCTCAGTAGCACGGGGGATTGTAGTTCTGTATGAATTCCACAGAATTCACTGGAGACTTTGCCCTAGAAGTCTGAAGGAAAAAGGTATATAGATATTTCCTTAGAAAAATCGTGCTGCTGTCTCAGCCTATATGCTGACCATTTAAAGTAGGGCAAAGTTTTTTCTTTTGATGTTTCACTGTCCAGACTGTTAAATAGCATATGTACTTTTTGGATGCTGTTATTAGTTCGTTGGGTAATCTTTGTCGAAATGCACCATCTCAGTTGTGGGTGGTTATTTCACACAAATTGTGATACATTACTGTCCAGTTATTGTTTTTTCCTACATAAACACACACACACAAACACACACACCTTTATGTTAATTTGAATCCTGCTGTGACTCCTGAATTTATCTTTCCTCCACATAAGTCCTAATCTTCAATCAATCTGTTGAACAAGTTACACTGTCCACTGTGTCCTCCAGCTCCTGTGATCAGGCATTCATACACAAACTCTTTAGCACATGTACCCTCTTGTTGTTCTGCTGTGTTTAAGCCAAGTTCCCCTATTCTTCTGATATATTTACATCTCATCTTCAAAATAAATATTTCCTGATAATTGTGTAATTCCCTCTCAACACCAAGTGCTTCCTAGCTTTTTTGTTTGTGATCCTGTATCTCTAGACAGGTTTCTGCTGAAGGGCCTATTGCTGCAGCTCACTGCGCTCACTCCTAGAGCATCTATTTCTAGCAGAGACACTTGTCATCAAATCACTTCTGGTGATACTGGCAAAATAGTGTCTTTCCCATATACCTCCTTTGTGCCACTGCTCCATAAGATTCACCCTAATGTACTTGCTTCACATATTAGGGTGATTGGAAGACAAGAATGAGGTGTAAGAGGGGAAGGTTAACAGGGAAGAAATAGATGACTTCTGACAGATACCTTGGAATGAGATAGTTTTTGAATTGCTGTTATTTTGAACATGCTGAAACTTATACAGAATTAAACTGGAGAAAATCAAGGGTAGATGAGAATGGTGATCTACTAGGATAAATCCTCAATAAGATATTTCTTGCTCAAGGAAACCCGTTTTTATCCTATTTCCAGTCAGAAGGCTGAAGACAGAAAGTTGCTAACCACCAAAAAAACACACATCACAAACGATGGAGAGATGTAAAGTGACAGAGAAAAAATTCCCAGCTTAGATTAAGAAAGGGGAAACAAAATATCCCAGTGATGCAAAGGTGGATAACTTAGCACTGTGATCCACCAAAATCAAGAAAGACAAACTGTGTGCTTGCACCGAACTGAGGGGACTCAGCAAGGTAATAGAAAACTGAGGCGGTTAAGTGCAAGGAGGGTTAGTTGATTTCTGTAAAGACCTGAGCAACTTTTGAGCTGCAAAGTGAAAAACCTTCAAAAATCTTCTGAATTGCCTTTCTATATCTGTGTGTCTGTTGGCACTCATGCAAGATCCTGAAGAACTAAACTGTAAGACAGAAGATTTAGAAAAAAAAGATTGCTTTAAGCCATGGTGAACATAGGTTGTCAGTAGCAGGCACATGCAGTGGGAAGCTGGTCCTGTCCTCCATCATGTCCTAGCCACAAGGTTTGCCCTTGGGTCTGGTCCTAATGCTCCACTGAGACTTGAGAATCTGAAGGTGCTGAAGGAGTGGCAGGATGAAGAGACATGCCAGCCCTAGCTAAGCCAAAGAGTGAGCTCAGGCAGCTCTGTAACTGCAGTGCGATGGAAAATGAGACCAGAGGCAATGTAGAAAAATGGTGTGGAAGGGGCAACACCCACCCAAACTCCCAGCTGTTAGGAAGATTAAAACCATCTTCTTGAAGAGTTAGAAAACCTAATATTACACTCTTCACTTCCCAACAGCTGCCCCAGGGGAAGGTATCTGGGACCTCCACATGCAGCACCATGTTCTTCTGAGGAGATACAGCATTTTCCTCATGTGCAAACATACATGAAGAGTGACCTTGGACTCACAAATTATCACCCTTAATGAGGTAGTGCAGCTTACCCAGTACAGCTTGGCCAGCTACAGACATCAGCATGCTCACAGCAGAGCAGAGCAGCCTCACTCTGTGGCCCCTGGAAGGTTTTCTGAGGCCCCAGGAAGTGTGTCCTCACTTGTTTCAAATCAATGCCTGTGGTTAGAAAATAAGTCTATGAATAGCTGTAGAGCATCTGGAGATGCCGCACAGGAAATCTGTCTCTCACCAGACTCTTGAAGTTTTAAAGTTTAGATAAGGGTTTAGGAACATAAGATCAGGAAGCTATTTTTTTAAAAACTCTGCCCTGTTTTTCTTTCAAGAAGATGTACCCTAAGAGATACAGCATATCTTTGTTTCTATTGTTATCTCTAATACTTAGCAAAGCAAGGAGAATGCTTATCCCCTGACCCCAGCCCTACCAGCCCCTGTGCAGGCCAGCAGCATGGTGACACAGCCTGCTCTGCCAGCCATGCCCTGCAGCTTCAAGGCAGCTGTTGGCTCAGGCAACATCTGGTGAGTGTCTTGGGTGGAACGTGCCTCTGGGCCATCTCTTTTATCCCTGTTGGGGAACAACACTAAAATTGTGTAGAAAAGAAAGCCATTTCAAATTGCAGTTTCTCTCTTCAGTAATTAACAATAGGGAAATGAGTTTTCTGATGTATTCGCTGCAGGAGGGACATAACCATCCACATGCCACCTGGCAGAGCAGAAAAACACTAAGGTTTTAGTGTATAACTACAGTCAACAGGGAACAAATCTTACTTTGTGTCTATGCAGGATAAAAATACCTGCACTAGCATTACTTACAAGTTGATTAAATAGCCTCCTTTTACCTCACAGGGAATGGGGACCATTTACCAAGATGGAGGTACTTGTTGTCCATGTTAAGTCTACAGAAGGTCACGTAACCTAGGGCATACACAGGATTTCAGACACAGCCTTTCATTTCAAGAGTCCTGTGCCCTTGGTCAATAGGCTGGCTGATACCTGCTTTTATTATATGGGTGCTTTCTACACCATGTTATTAGGGGACATAAGTACCTGGCTCTGGGATAAACATTTCCATCGGGAAATGGCCTAATTCCCCTTTTACATGTGACTCCCATTTTTTTTCCACTAATTACTTTCCTGAAATATAGTAATAGAGATTCCAGAAGTATAAAAGCAGGGATTTTTTCCTATTTCCTTAGCATGTAAAATCTTCACTATTACATTTCAGAGGAAGCCAGAAAGACAACTTAATCTGCTAAACCTTCTCCCCTGTGTTATCAGTCTTGTCTAACAGTAATCTGACTGCACAGTCCCATAATGCAGAAATCACTAACTCAAAGTGGCAGGTGCTTGGCAACTGCTAACAATGAAAAATGGAGAAATGACAGGACTACATTTTGGAGATGTGCTGGCAACACATGCAAGACATCCCTCCTGCAGTGGGCTCATTACTGGTTTAACCTCTTCAGCTTGGGAAAGAGGCCTTAGTGTCTCAGTGCTAAGCAAACAGATGC
Source organism: Pyrocephalus nanus (assembly GCA_038380795.1). Classification (NCBI taxonomy): domain Eukaryota; kingdom Metazoa; phylum Chordata; class Aves; order Passeriformes; family Tyrannidae; genus Pyrocephalus; species Pyrocephalus nanus. Next base: position 26,142,879 of record CM076263.1, on the reverse strand, counting down.
TTTCTCCTCCATTCACCACTTATATTCCAAATGGAAGCTTTGACCTTTTAGTGCTGGGATTCTAGGAAATGAATAAGCAGAAGAATCATTCACTTTACCAGGAAAGATGTGAAAAAATGCTCCACTCAAATAATAAACCATGACATATGCACATGGTGATGATGACAGACAGCAGGGAAAAGAAGCTGGGCCTGGATGGTTTTGATGACTACAAGTACTGTTCAAGGCCACTTCCCCAACTATGAGCAATGGAAACTATGATCATGTGGGCAGCCACTTTCCTGATTGTCTGTTGGCCTTCAACCACCCTTCATAATCCAGCTATGAAGATTCTAAGCACTACATTTGCTCAGCCCAACAGTGGGGTATCACAGAGCTGAGATAATGGCCTCATTTCACAGTGCTAAAAGAAGGTATGGGGAAAGGGAAAAAGGAAAGTGCATCTATGGGAGTTGCACAAAATCTTGATGTAAAGGCAATACTCTTCAGGAATAGGAGTAAAGTTAGTAAATAAGGAATTACCTAGTCCTTTTGTCCATTTTAGAGGCCCCAGGGCTTTTGGTAAGTCAGAGCCCTGAGCACTTGGTAAAGCTTACTATGGGTCTTATACCCTATGGACACCTAAATAGAGAGGTCCCACAGGGTGGTCAGTACAACTTGCTGCTGTAGCCCCATGCTGCCAGTCCTCAAATTAGTTGTGTTATTTCAGCATAACACTGAACTGCCTGGTGATAATGAGCTTACTAAAAATCCTACTTTTTTCCTTCTTTTCCCTTTTTTTTTCATTGAAATGAAAATCAGGTGCTAAAAATGTGTTTTAGCTCATTTCTGTCATTAGCTGTCATTTCTGGCCTCACAGCAAGAACCTGCCAACAGCCCATAGAGATGATATGGGCTAAAATCTCCCCTGGCTCCTTCCCATTCCCTTTTTCTCCTGGCCCCTCAGGAAGGAGCAGTGAGTGTCTCTCTCTGTGCAGTTATGGTTGCATTAGAGAGTCCTCTAATGTGTGTGTGCTGCAACTGCACTGCACTGTGCAGTGCAGCTGCTCTCAGCTGCCTGGGAGGGACTTGTCCTGTCTGCTCTCACCTGCCAGATAGCAAGAGGAAGATACAAGAGGGGAAACATTAACCTTTTAGTAATAAATTGACAAGAAAAGAAGAATCTGTAAGAGAAGGGACTTTCCTGAACACATCTGCAGGGTAAGGGTCACAACAGCAACTTCAACCATCAAAGTTGGGGTTTTTAGAAACAGCACAGAGATCCATACTGGGAGAAATCGGGAAAGAGGGCAGAGGCTGAGGCATGCATGGAGCAAGATGGGCACCAGCATGTACCTTGGGCACAGTCAAGAGGGAGGATGAAAATGGTCAGCTTTGAAATATGCAGCTGGAGCTGGGTAGCATCAGGGGACATGTCACGGGCATGTAGAGGTGTGGGGAGAGCTGGTAGACATAAGGACAGAAAAATGTGGACCTCAGGAAATACCTGATAAAGAGGGAGCAATCCAAGGACCTAAGAAGAGCAGGAACAAGATAGAGGAGCTGGCAGAACAACCTGCTAATGGGAATTAAGAGTGATGTCTCCCTGCAGAGCTGCTCACATCTGTGCTGCTACCAATGGATCTGAAGCTGAATGTCATGTTGAGATGTTCACAGCGGCTGGAATGGCTTACCAAATTTGGTTCAGCAAATGTGTATAAAATACTTTAAATCATGACAATTTTTTGTTTGAATTAAAAATGAGGATAAAACAAATTAAAATACTGTAATCATTTACAAAGGCCAGGTCTGGGAAATAAACAGTCTGAACTTCTTTTGTTCAGTGAGGAAATCCCTTTCTTCTAAAAGCAAATTTTTTTTTAGTTTTTTTTTTTTTTTTAGAGCACTTTGCCTTGGGAGCATTTTTCAGCTTTCATGGGAAGAAGTTTCCATTTTTAACACACTCACTCAACACAAGGCTGTTGGTTCAGCTTGGTTGACAGACTGAGCTGCCCCATCACATGAAATCCACTTTTACTATTATTTTGATCTCTGTAGCTGAATGTTAAGCCTGCGAACTAAGCCAGACTGCATTATCTGTCTCTAGCATTGCCCTGTCTGTTCACTGTGAGACACAGGGCAAGCACAGTCTGTTGGCAGAGGAGGGGAGGTTCCCTAAGAGCTGCTCTACTAATGAGAGCAAGAGCTAAAGTGAGCAGTCAGTGAGCTTGCAATGCACATTGCTGCACCGTGTACAGTCACTTTAACCACCTTCCCAACCCTGGTCGACAGTGGCTAAACATGAGTCAGCAGTGTGCCCAGGGGGCCAAGAAGGCCAGTGGCCTCCTGGCTTAGAGAAACAGGGTGGTCAGCAGTGCTAGAGAAGTGATCGTCTCTCTACAATGGTGAGACCACACCTTGAATCCTGTGTTCAGTTCTGGGGCCTTCACTACAAGAAAGACATTGAGGTGCTAGAGCAAGACCAGAGAAGGGCAGCAAAGCTGATGAAGTGTCTGGAGCACAAGTCTTATGAGAAGTGGCTGAAGGACCTCCGAGTGTTCAACCTGGAGAAAACGAGGCTCAGACCTTATCACTCTACAACTACCTGAAAGGAGGGTGTAGCAAGGTGGGCATCGGCCTCTTCTCCAAAGTAACATGCAACAGGACAAGAGGAAAAAGCCTCAGGTTGAGCTAAGGGAGGTTTAGACTGGATATTAAGAAAGATTTTTTTCGCTGAAAGGATGGTCAGGCATTGGAACAGGCTGTTCAGGGAAGTGGTGGAAACTGTAAATCCCTGTAAGTCTTCAAAGAACATGTGGATGGGGCACCTGAGGACATAGTTTGGTGGTGGATTTTGCAGTGCTGGGTTAATGGTTGGCCTTGATGATCTTAGGAGTCTTTTCCAACCTAATGATTCTATGACTCTATTCTGCAATTCCTCCACCTTACCCCACAGCTGTGTGCTGGAGGGCAAACTGTACAGACAAGTATCACTATATTCACTTAACAGGGCAGCTCTAAAACCAAGCCTAAAACCATCACACCTGGTGAACTTGTATTTTGTTCAAACTCTTCCTGGGCAGTTACCATTCCGAGTGCAGCAGGACAGACAATAACTCCCACCGGGAGCAGAGGCGGCGGCAGAGGGAGCGCCAAAGCCGCGCAGTGCGGCTCAGCCACCACTTCTTCCCCCTTCCCCCCTTCCCCTATCTGCACTCAACTGGGGTTGCTGTGCCCCTTTCATACTTTGCCAGCATTTTTGTGGGTCACTCCCTGCAGCTTGCCTTTATGTGTGTGAACAAAGCTTTCCCCGTTCTCCTGCTCAGAAAGAGCGGGAGGAGGGCTGTTTTTTCCATGCCAGAAATGAGCGGCCTCCCTTGGCCACAATGTGGCAACAAGGCCTTTTTTTAGCTCTGTGCTTTCTGGTGGATTCCTGGCAGATGCCCTTATCTGCTACCTTTACCTGCATGGATCCAAGCCTGGGAAAGATTTCTGCTCTACTTCAGCCCTCTCATTTTTATTTCCACGTGTACCCCATCTTGCTCTGCCCACAGCACACATTTTGGCAGCAGCTGCTAACACTTTTCAACTCTGTCTTTAATTGAAGGCTTCAATAATGTCATTCTTCTAATTTCCCAAACCATGAGTCTGACTCCAGGAAAACTGTGAAAAAGGAGTCTAAAGCCATATAACGTATTGGCTTCATCCTTTATTGCCCGGTGCGTAGGGTTTCTTGTCCATACGCCAAGTGCATCTGCTTTGTGTGTTTAGTGTGTTAAGAGTTTCTGCTTAGGTGAAGGACAGAAAGAGCAAGAAGGAAAAATATTTCATGCTGTCAGCTCTGAAGAAAAAAAAAAAGCTCTGAAGAAAAATTACTAAAGATGGTCTCACACCGTTCCTTGTGGGCCTCTGCCGCCCCATTTAAGCTCAGCACTGCAGTGCTCCATCTGCTTGTGACACCTCCCACAACCAGCCTTTCTACAAGCACCAAAGGCCAGAAATTCCCTGGAGAACTAGTGTCAAGAGACTCTTTGATCATTTCCTACCAGCTCCAAGACAAGAAATTATAGTTCCACAGCCAGAAAAAACTCAGCATTTACAAGCTTGGAGGCTTACCCAAACTTCTGCATTTTTTTCAGGCAGCAAGGATATTAGTGCATTTGCAAACACTTCCAGGTGGGTTGACAGGGCCACCCAAACAGACTTGCCAGTTTAGGCCCTGCGATTCAGCCAGAAGCAAGAGGTGCTGCTGCACAGGACCCATTGCCTGCAGTGGCCTGGGCAGGAGGCTGGCAAACAGACAAAGCTTCCCACCCACAGCAGCTGCAGAGTGGGGAACACGCAGCTTTCATGTAGGCCCCATGATGCACAGTGTACTATTTGTGTAAGCAGAGGTTTCATGTCTCTTCTTTTCTCTGCCATTCATTGCCTCTGTCTTCTGACCCTGGGGATAGGGGTAGGACATGCTGGTTTCAGGGGCAAAATAGGAGACACCTTTCCCCATTCTTTGCAACCTAATGCATCCCATTTTCCAGTGGAAAAAGTAGTCGGACATGTCATGGGAAGAGGTTTTGCTGAGATAGCAAAGCAAGGAAATTTTGCTCAGTGTATAGGCAATGCCCTTTAGCACACTATGAATGATCCCCTGGTAACTTTCCTTTTCCATGTGGCTGGCATGTGATACATGAGGCTGCAGTCTGCAAAAATGGTGTATTCCACTCTAGGTCCCATGATATTATTGGAGTTCACACTCTTTCCAGGATTTATCTTAAAACCCTAGCTCTGATACTAACTCCTCAGAATGCTCAAAAAAATGCTAACATTTTTCAAAGCATTTATTATACAGATAAATTTTCAAACCACAATTTTCAAGGTTACCAGACAGACCCACTAGTAAAAGGGCAGGAACATGGAAAGTGTTTCTTATTAACTCATTGGCCAGTAGAAGTGGGCCCGCTGCTTACTTGTGCTCCTCCATCTGGGCAGTACACTGCATGGAACGTGGACAGATCAGTGATAGGCTGGTTCTACTCCGCACTGGGCAGGGACTGTGAGTATCTCAGACCTCCTCATCCTTCTGTCAACCCCAGATATGAGGACCACCAGGTCTGGAGGCCTTGGGTAGGCATTTACATTAACTGAAGGTTTATAGCTTTGAGAGAGAGCAGAACTGGCTGCAAATGCTCAACTAACCACATCCTAAAATATCCAGGGACCCTGCCTCATCCCTGTATGGGAGAAACAACTGCTTCTCTGCTCACATCTAAAATATCACAACCTACTAATCTGTCCCCAGCCAGCCACAAGGCAGGGCAAGAAGATACTCAGCTGGGACAGATGATGCACAATGCTCCTGCCCTCACCAGGGAGCCACATGGGTTTCCTGACCCCAGTCTCATGGTGTCAGCAGGGCAGGCAGCTGAGAATATAAAGGCTCCCTTCATGTGGCACCTCGTGCTGTGCCCTTTTAAACTCTGTTGCATACAATGCCAAAATATTTCTCATCAGGGCTACCCACGAGGCATGAATCCCAGTGCTGCTTTTCAGAGTTTGGAAAGGATGCCAGTCTGATTTCTGAAGGCTCTGGGGGGAGAAACATGCTCTTGCCCCTGGTGTGCCAAAATGGATAAGAAGGATAGCTGAGAGAAACTGCACTGGCAGTGTTGCCACACAAAAATGTGCTCATTGAGTGGGGAGGGAGGACAAGATTTATGTGCCACATAAAATCCACTAAAGCTATGGTTTTCCACCTCCCACCTCCCAGTCTTCCCCATCACTTCTCATTTAAACATGTGACTCTTTCTATAATCCCTTTTTTCTCCAGGGGAGGCATCCTGGCCCAGTCCACAGTTTCAAACAGCTATTCTGTGCTGGGGCTGTGTTCTCAGATCACAGTATTCTGTGTTTAATGTGTCTGCAGAAAGCAATTAAGAGAAATAGATCAGGTGTTATTAATATAGCAATGGCAGTGATCATTTTCCAGAAGAGCGTGAAGCATTAAAACCAGGAAAATAAGAACCCTGGTGGTAAGACCGAGCAACTCATTTGAGGCAGGAGTTCACTGTGCAGTGGCTTTTCATGGAGAGGGCTGCTGTGATTTGCCAAGGGAGTCATCATGCCCCTCTTATACCCCTGCTTTGTCTTGGCCATCAGTTGTTTGCTGCAGAGGCCAAGGCTTTGTCTCTGAATGGTGTCTCTAGGACATGGAGCCGTGTTGTAAAAATCATGCTTTCCTAGTGGGCCAAGAGGAACCTGGAAGAGCTCACTTCTACTCCCAGCACCATCCTGGTTCTTGCCTCTCCTGCAGTTTCCACCCTCTCTCAGTTTCTCTGCTGAAACTAAGATGATTGGTGAGGTCTCACAGCAGAGCTGAGAAAGTCTGTTATTATGATGACTATGTCCGTATCAAGTTCACAGTGTGTAACATTTTCGCCTCTCAGCAAAGCAAAAGGGCCTCCTCAGAGGGTCAGCCTCCTCTATGCTATTGCTTCTCTAGCTCATCAAACTTTTCACAGGATCATGGGGGAAACAGAAGTCTCCAGAAAAATGTAATTTTTAATGTAATCCAACTAAATGAAGACAAGCACTTCCCAAAGTTTTTATATTGCTACATGGCTTTTTTGTTCAGTTGTTTTTTGGGTTTTTTATAATAGTTTTGCATCAGCAGGACAACAAAGTCTGCTGTTATTATGTGCTAACAAAGGTGCCTTGCTCCTACAAAAAGGTGAGAATTTACACAAAAAGAAAGGAAAACCAGAAGCATGTATAAATAGAGGTGTTCAACACAAGACAACAGTAATCAACACAGCATAGAACACATGAGTGCATAGAAAATGTGTGAAATCTGATTCACCTTTTAAATAATGTTAAACATGAGTTTCTCAATAAAACTTCAAATTAGCTACTGCAACATTACCAGTTCAGAGTGTTTTATTTTCAAAAAGGGCATTTTAGTGCTGTTGGATGTAGAATGAAATACAGGGTGTAGGTGTGTTACTTGCTTTAGGATATGGTAGTGATATAATGCCTAACCACAAAATCCTTATTCATTTAAATGCTGTAGATTACTCTCACTCTATTATTTATATGCATTAAGATCTTTGGGTGTGCCTTGGGTGTATATTTGTTTAAGATTTAGGAAACCAGATTTTTCCTGCCAAAGTCTGTGCAAAACCAAAGAAGGACACACAGAAAGAGACCAATGCAGATGGACCTGATATAATCAGATTAATTTTAACTTGATTTTGAGGGGAAGGGAGACTTCAGTAATAGTCAGGAATCACTGCAAGATGTAATTTGTATACTTCATACTCCTGTACCTGTTCAGTCTTCAGTGACTCCAGCCTTCCCAAAGACATTGGTATCAGGTCTGCAGCTATCCAGACAGGTGTCCATGTACGATAATTTCATAAAAAGCTCAAGCTATTGGTGGTCTTGTGTTATCTCCCTGTTCAACCAGAAACAACCACATTGGTATTATCTTTCAAAGGCCTGCTTGGTGTATCAGCTCTCCTCTGTCATATAGCATAGGATCAGGAACCTGCACTATCCACTTCCTTCCCCAAAACCATTTGCACCAAAGCATTACCTGTATATGCTTTGCCATGTCCCTTTTTGCACTCCAATGAGGCTTTCTAGGAATTCAGATTGTCTCTGTACCACTACGCTCTGTAGGGTCCTCAAACATCCTTCTCTTTCCCCCACAAAGACGCTTTGTCAGATTTGGGCAGGGTGTTGACCATGCTCATATACTTTTTATACAAACAAATCCCGCTTTAATCACACACTGCTCAGCAGCAGTGGGACAGTTGCACTGACTGATTCCTCAGTCAGCATGGAAACCTGGACAATGTGTAATGTCGAGACTTGAGGTGGGACTTCCTAGTCCTCAGTAACATCCTTGTGCCCTTGCTCAGACACCAAGGGGCTGTCTTGCCAGCTCAGACAAGGCTTCAGCATATAAGCAAATTTCACTTTTGAAGATGATGATTAGTAAAAGAATGAATCATAGTGCAGCTGGGAAGCCTGTCAGTCCTGCTCTGACAAAAATTACTCTCTAGAGAAAGAAGTCTCTTCAGAAGAAGCAGTTTCTCCAAAAGAAAGATAAAGCACTTTGTAATAAGAGCTTAAAAATAAAGTATTCCAGCTACTTGAATATAATACTGGAAGATTTTCTTTTTTTAGTCAAATACTGCTTTGAGTAACTATGTATAAGTAAATGAGGGGGGAGATGAAGGTTTTGACTCTTCTTAATCACACCAACATCAAAGCTGCAAAGAATTCCTGCCTCCACTTTCACTGTCTGTAGTGTTTCCATTACCAGGATTAACAGTTTCTTCCACACCAGATCATGTAATTGTTTTTACCAGTGGATGCACATGTTGCCTGGTTTGTATAGGACATGCTAACTAGAGAGCATCTTTAAAATAGGCATTTATGAGTCACTTGTTGTTCAGCCATACTATCAAAAAAACACACTTTGAATACATAAGGGCATGAAAGAAACACTCTTAAAACCTTGAATCATTTTCCCTGAAACTCATTCTCAAGCACTCTGAAAATGCTGCATGTTCCTGGAGCAGTGCAGCCTGGTTTTATCTCAGCAAGCACATCTGAACATGGGTCAGGGTTTTTTATATTCCTCAGGATGACAACTTTGACCAGTACCTCTGGAAGCATGAATCAAATCTCAAGGCAACATGCCCACCTTCCCTGTGCTGCCTGCTGGGCTGTCTCATGTTTTCCTACTGCAGGAGCTGCTAAAAGCTGGAGATATCAGGTTAAAAATAAAATAAAATAAAATAAAATAAAATAAAATAAAGGATTGAAAAAACCTCATGTGCCTACAAATGTGTATACTTTGGCTTTCAGCTTCTTTGCACATGGTGATATATTAGAGTACAGGTTCTCAGTACTTAGAGAAAATAATTTCATAAATGAATTAACTGCTGTCAGCTTCCTGAAAGTAAGCTTTAATCACTTTTCCATGGCAGGCATTTAAAATTCTCCATATTTCTAAGCCTGCATAGCTTCAGATGGAAGGAAAAAGCATTCTTTAAGTATGTAACTGTTTCTGTGTGTGCCCCATGAGGTTTTACTTTCAAGATTTTTACTTTCAGTTGACTGAATAATGTTATGATCAGGTGACAGTGCTATTCCTTAATGCAACATATGATGCTGGTTGTGTTGGAGGTGATTCAATAGAGACAATGAGCTAAAATTATCACACACACACTCTGGTTCCTGTTTTTCTCATTAGGAGCTTGAATTTCCAAGATATATTTATGACTCTAGTTACAAGACAGCTAGATGAAATTTACACCTACTCAGGAGATCCAGGAAGACTGTTCCGCTTACTCTCACTTTTAAGCAGTGTTTTGAACAGTGTAGTGGTTTGTAGTGGTTCTTGGAAAGAATCACACCCATTTTTGCCACTGCACGCATGGTGGTTTACAGTGGTCCTGCCAGGTCACAGCAGAGATTCAGACCTAACCATGATCTCCTGGGGTAAAGATGTTATCCTCAGCTCTGTGTTCTGTTCCAAACAATCCAAATTGCTGGGATGACAGGGTGGGTGCTGGCCAAGCTAGACCTCAAGCTTCTGCAGGGTCTTGGGGAAAATGGACACATCAAGCCACAATATCTTCTTCCTTATGCCTGTTCACAACATCAAATCATGAAGGAAGCAGGGACTTATTGCTATGTGCTAGCCCTCCAAATGCTGTAAGAGTAATTTGTAAATAGAACATGCCTGGCACGATTGTTTGCTTTCATACCAGGGTATTCCGTGCAGCTGAATTAAAAGCCTGGGTCAAGATGCAATAGTGCTATGGGAAGTGAAGTCTGAGGCTGCTGTGGAAAAAGGATTTGGAAAGCTGAGTAATGGATATCAGTCCAGAGGGAGGTTGGCAAAAAGCTTTTCCCCAAAGCACAAAGCACTGGGTCTGGCCATCAGCAAGTGGCCCAGATATGAGCAACCCAAGGTAAAGCTCTGCCATGGTCAGACTGATGCTGCAGAAAAATGAGAAAAGGATGTGATGTAATTTTGCCTTGGACAGGTTGGCACAGCTCCCACTACTTTAATGGGCATTGAACGCACTCATATAAGAGCCCTTGCGCTTGAGACATGGTTCAGGCTAAAAAAGTTACCCATGTTTGCCTTGACCTGCCACTGCTGCTTCTATACAGATGCCTGTAATCATCAGATGTCACAATGAGAAAGCAGAAAATGGAAAAACTACCTTGTTTTTCCTATCCATAAAAACTCATCAGTTGATTATCCTTGCTTCATTCCCCTATTTCTTGGCAAGCTACACATACTTGTTCAGAAGATAGAGGTGAGAATAGAGAGTGAGAGGTATCAGTTGTCGCTTCAAATGGTTTTGCATTAGCATGTCATCAGTGTATCAGGGGATTCAACAAAGTCAGGAATAGTAGCTGACTCACAGGCAGTGTGTCTGTGCTTGTGTACATCCCTGGTTCAGGTAGCATATTTGCTCATTGGATTTTATGTGTCATGCAAGTGAGATGGGGGATTTGTCAAAGCTGAATGCACCTGGGTTTGGCTGTCAGAGAGTCTCCACATGCTGCAGCTCCCCAAAATGGTGGGTCCCTAAGGCATATATCAGAACTTGCAGTTCTGAACAGCCGCATCCATGACAAAGAAGGGCACAGTGTGCATCCCCCTAGGAGGAGCACCTGTTCCTGCACTGGCATGTCCTGTCCCCAGAAAGCAGTGGGAATGCACTGCCTGTCATACAGGGTAGGTGAAAGAGAGACACTGAAAGGGTAAGGGGAGGCACTGAGATTTCATCTCCATTCTCTCTGAATCCAGTGCACCAGAACATTTGACAGGAACATCAGAGAAGGTTGTTTCCAAAAGACTCAAAAACACGAGAAGAGTGTTTGTCCATTATGTACCTATTTACCAGTATCACTTACTGTAGGTATCCATTACAAACAACATAATATGGTAGAGATGAGTTTTCTCATCCTAGCAATAGCAGAACAACAACCTTCGCAGTGCCTAACCAAGGAAGTTGGAGGTGTGAGAGTATCGAGATGATGATATACAAAGAAAGAAATCTTTCAGGACCAGGGAAAGCAAGGGTGGTTGAATGCCTCAGCCTAAAAGGAAACAATCCATGCATGTAGCAAAATTTTGAGAGTTCAGAGAGTTACTGAAAGATGTGAGCAGTGATAATGAAATATGGTAAATATGCAGTTAACTGCAGTTAAAATACAGTTGAGAAGTGGTTTAGTTCTGCAGAGCTGTGAAAGAAGTAGGTTTGGAGGGAGGTCAGACTGAGGCTATAGCCCCTCCTCCAACTCTGCACCCTCTTCTAGCTCCTTCCCTCCTTCCAGAGGATGAGCACTGCTTTTGGGAAGGGGTTTTGTTGCAGGCTAACTACTGGAAGATGAGGAGATTTTTAATTCCTCTTCCACTGCCTGACAGAAAAAGAAGGTAACATATTTGGGAATGGGAGAGCAGAAGCTAGGAAGATGAATATACTGCTAACACAGCCACAGTGACAGCCTTTTGCTCTCTTCTCATAGTGTAAGTTTGACAGGACAAAAAGAGCGCTCTGTTATTAAAAGTGCCCGGGCTAATGTGCATTATATATATGCATGTATATATCTATGCTTTATCACACCAAACATAGATTATTTCATATGTCTTTCACTGATAGAAACATAATAACCTTTCCAAAGGTACTAGTTTCAAAAGCTTACTTAAGTAATAGTGATTTTTGTACTGTAAAAGCTTTTTGGAAAGCCTTGTTAAGGCTTGCCAACATGCAACCAACTCTGTGCTGAACTAAAGCTTGTTAACTGACGTTAAACACTAATACACCATCTTGACATGGAAAATAGCTCAAAGTAATCAGACAATAATTTCCCTCTGTATCACAGGGAGTTGTTACTTTACTCTTGGTGAGAAGATATGATAAACTAAGATGTAGAGGGACTAAAATAGGATCCTAATCTGCCATGACCATCATTAAACTGTTCACCCCTGCTGTTTTCCAGGGCTTGACTTACTCCTCACAAGCTATCCTTTAGATATTCCTTCAAGGATTTTTCCCCTCCACCTCCATGATGCAGGACCGTGAGAGCAAGAGGTCTCTCCCTCACCTTGTAAGTAAGCTGTGGCCTCTCTCTCTCAACATTTGCTGAATGTGAAGCTTGACTGCTACCCTAAAGATGCTCTCAGCATCCCTTTATTGACCATCCCACCCTGTGCTCAGATGTGCACTATGAAATAATTCCTCAGCCAGAATTATGCTCCCCTGTACTTCCCTGCATCAGCCCTCCCTGAGAGATACCCAGGTGAGAGTGTGGGGCCAGGCAAGCAGCAGAGCTTTGCAGAGTGGGTTCAAGAGGCTGAGAGGCACCAAAGGCTGGGCAGCCCCCTTATCTTGCTGCAACCTGCCTCATGAACAAAATCAGGCTTTTTTAGCTGTTAATTAAGAGATTCTCAGAGGCCTTGTGCTTCCCTCTCCTTTAAAGATTGTGCTGCTGTGTGAACTGTGCTGCAGGTGTCAAGGTTGTGTTTTCTGTTGTGTGCTTGTTTTCTCCTTCTGGTGAACGTTCACGTTCTGTAGTGCCTTCACCTTTTGTCACCTACCACTGTTAGATACAGAAGATTTTTGTTCACTTCTCTTACACACTCAGCTATCCTTTCCAGAGCCTTGATGTAAGAGATCTGCAGACATGCTCTCTCTCTGCTTTGGCTGTGACAGAAGACAATGAGGCTGAGCCCCGCTTCCCCACTGTATTAGTGAAGCTGAACCTAAGAGCAGTTCATCTGAAGTAGCATAAAGGAGAAAGGAGTGACTCGGTACCCACTCTTGCTAATGCTTTCAGCTTCACTGGATTTGCAGTGACCTACAATTAAATCTCCCCCTTTTTTTTTCTAGATCAAGTATAAAGCTCTACCCTGCTAGATGAAATTTCAGTTTCAGCAGACTGGTCTGTATATGACACCATCAGGTCACCTACAAAGCAGTCCAATAGAGGTACTGGAAATTCAAGATGGGGTCTGGGATATGAAACCTACTTCAAAGGGTTTTCTGACCTTTTTTTCCCAATAATATGTTCTGTACTGAACTGAATGTGTAGAGATTAGCATGGGCCCAAAGCAGTGTTTTCCTTCCACCATGAACAAAAAATCCCATCATGTCAGCCAGCGGCTGGCCCAGCTGCTCCTTTGCAGTGCCGTGCCAGCAGCACAGCAGCAGGTTGTGCAGCCCAGGGTTGCAGCACAAGTGGCAGCACCCCTGCATCTAAAGTCCCTGCAAGGGCATGTGCTATCCCCAGAAAGCAGTGGGAATGCACTGCCTGCTATAGAGGGTAGAGGAAAGAGAGACACTGAAAGGGTAAGGGGAGGCACTGGGATTTCATCTCCATGCTACCTGAATCCAGTGCACCAGAAGAAAGCATGAGGATACCTTTTGCTAAAAGGAGCCAAGTTCAATTCTAATGGTGCTTGTTCCCCAAGCCAAGGAGGGCTGCAATAACAAGGAGAGCTTCAGGATTCTGCGGAAAGCAGATACAGCAGAAAGTTGTTCAAATCTATCTTAAAAAAAACCCTCCAAGCTTTTAAGGTTGGCTGGGGGTAAACAACAGTACAGGTATCCCAAAACACGACTTGCCACGTCGCCTCCCACTCATCCCCACAAAACAGTACCATTAGACTTGGTTGTGATTTTCACCAGTCTCTAAGCAACAACATATTTTAAAAAGGAGTCACCACTAGTGTCTATGGACAGGCACAGACTAGTGAGAATCACCAGTGCGTATTAATATTTATGAAGGGAATTCTGGTGGGGAAAAATGGACAGTGGTATCAAATATTTCTAATAAAGCATGAACTTGAGAGTTATTTTGCTTACCCGCAGGGAAAAGAAACCAAACCATGACCAGTTCAGTTACAAGTCATGCCGCTGAAGGCTTTTTCAGTTTGGACAATTTAATGGATAAATTGAATACTAATAGTGTTCATTATTACTAATTACTGACTGTGAAGGAGGGGACTAGGAGGCAGCCTGGGTCTTTTGGCCCTTCTGGGCACATGGCCTGTGGCATCATATCTGCCCTGACCTTGCTGTGCAGTTGAGTGTTGCAGATCAGAGGCTGTAGTTCACTCCAGACACACCCATTTTGGGAAATAAGATTTAAAGATCTTTTAAATTTACAGACTGCTCCAGCCAGTGCTGGCTGGCTCCAAGCCAGGAGGAGGCAGCAGGGGCAGCAATGCTCCATGGCAACCTACAGGAACACAGCAGGTTTCTCTCCACCGTGGCTGCTGCTGGCAGCATCTGGGATACATTTGGTGCCCCAGAGAAGTGGTCACAGTACCAAGAGTGACAGAGTTCAAGAAGCACTTGGACAATACTCTTGGACATGTGGTGTGACCCTTGGAGATGGCCTTGTGCAGGGCCAAGAGTTGGACTCAATGATCCCTGTGGGTCCCTTTCAACATGGCGTGTTCTGTGATTCTGTGGTTGAGCCACTTGATGGATTTTTTTTCACTTTCCTCCCATTTCTCCTTCTCTGCCTTCAGCACACCAGCCCCTCCACTGCTTCTGTGCACAAAGGCCCAGGTGCCTACAGCACAGGGGGACTTCAGAGGATAGCTAGAGGTTGTATCTCTACTAAGAAATGTCAAAACCCTGAGCCAGATTACAGTAATCTCTTTTTCAAACTTTCTTCCCTTTTTTTCCCTCTATATTTGCTTGAAATATTTCACCTTTCTCTCTCCTCCCTTGTGTGTTTCTCTGAGGGTTTCATACTCCACTTCAAGGCAAACTCAGACAGACCACTTTTGATAGTTTCAAAAAAATCTTGTTGTGGTTTAACCCCAGCCATCAACCAAGGAGCATGCAGCCACTCACTTGCTCCCCCACCAGTGGGATCAGGGAGAGAATCAGAAGGGTAAAAGCTGGAAAACTCATGGGTTGAGGTACAGACAGTTTAATAGAGAAAGCAAAAGCTGCACAAGCAAGCAAAGAAAAACAAGGAATTCGCTGTTGTTGATGGGCCAGCAGGTGTTCAGCCATCTCTAGGAGAGCAGGACCACGTCAAGTATAATGGTGACTTGAGATGACAGATGCCACAAGTCCAAACAGCTCCCATATAATATGTTATATGACATGGAATATCACTTTGGTCAGTTTGGATCACCAACTTTCCTGCCAGTGAGTCAGTATTAAAAGCAGAAAAGGCCTTGGCTCTGTGTAAGCACTGCTCAGCAATAACAGAAATATCTCTATACTATCAACCCTGTGTTCAGCACAAATCCTAAACACAGCCCTACTGAGAAGAAAATTAAATCTACCCTAGCCAAAACCAGCACAGACCTCATTAGCTATTTGCACATGAGGGTAACTTATATGAGTAATCGTCAGCAAAACTGGAATTATTACAGAGATACCCTTTTCCTGAAAAACATGCTATCAAAAAATCTAAAGAAAATGCCACCTGATACCTGCTGTATCCTAAGCATGCTCCTTCTACATGCAGACACTAAATAGTTAAATGAAATGGAAGTGTATCACAGGGCAGCATGCACTGCCAGACACTGCATCTGTCCTCACTCCACGTGGCACCTTCCCTCTTCCTGAAGCTACCTGGGTCTGGGGGGGTGGGAGGTGGAGCACCTCAAGAGGACATCTGTCACTTGTTCCATATTTAGGATGCACCAGGAGCCATAGTGCTTCTTTGCCAGGGAAATGATGCCTCCAGCAAAGCAGCTTTTTCCTCAGGGGTCCAGCAAGCAGCTGCTAATTGTAAGCAGTAGTGTCCCTGTGCCCCTTCTCCATGGAACACAGCCCACACTCACCTGCCTGCAAGGGTGTCCTTTAACTTTTGAACTTCTGAGCCAAATTTTACCACAATTAATGATATATATTTTTAATAGTTTTCATGAAAATAAAAAGCCAGCTGGAGAGGAAAAACCCCACATGTGTATCTACCCATGCACACGAAGGTCCAGCCAGGAGCTTGCAGCTACAGAAGAAACACCAGAGCAGAAGAAAACCATACTCATAATTTCTGCAACTCACAGAAACAAGTGGTTATCTTATGGCAAGTGTTCATCTCCCACTGAGTAGTCCCTGAGAAGCTGTGACATGGATTATGATTTGAAAATTACTGTAATAGAAAAAGCCTCTTCAAAGAGCCATTCTCTCTCTTTCACCCCCCACCCCCTCCCTATCATCTTCAAAAAAGACTAGCCCATTCTTACGCAAAGTGAAACCAAAGTAAATTGTACACCACCAAGCACCCATAAGGATGGGACCGTGGCACTAAGAAGTGTGTGTAACTCCCAGCACACACAGTACATGGTTCACTGGTAACGGTGTTATTTTCCCAGATCCTAATTCCTAACAAGGTGGTTGAAGGCACAAAGAGTGCACAAAATCAGCTGATGCAGTAGCTCCTTCCTGCAGCCTGAATTTGTTACGTTAGCTGTGATGTGGCTGGCTTTGCTGGCTAGACAACAAAATGGACTGAGGGACTATCATTTTTCTGTCCCCACATGATCAAACCTTATCTTAACTGTCTCTTGGATAAATTAAATAGGTCATATTCCTGGAATCCCACTAGACTGCAAGATTCCAGGTTGTTTAATTATTTTTCTATTGCACTTTTCTGTCCTCTCAAACTTCAAGTATCACTACCAAACTTGAACACCACGCTTCCAATAACCACCTTAATAATACTAAAGGTGTTCAAATATTCTCCCATTTACTGCTTCTCAAGTCTTTTTTTAGACCTTTTACCAGCACAGCTTTGTAAGGAACATTTCCCTGCAGCTTCCATCAGCACAGCAGCATTGCACACAGGCTGTATGACTGATTCCCTGATAGTCTCTCATCTGATAAATGTGTCTGTGGGAGGAACATGATGAATGTGTGAGTAATTCATATTGTGTGTGGTACTTTTATAGACTTTTATAAACTTTCATATAGTTTTATAAGTACTGTAAGTTATAGATGCCAAGATGGCCGCGGGTGTCTTTGCTAGAATAAAAGAAACTCAGTGCCAAGAAGAAGGTGGAGTTCGATAAAGTAAACAATTGCCTTGTTACCTGTTAATAACCAATTATAAAGGTATTTGTAATGAATGTTTACATCTGGTCAGTGATCTGTAACCAATTATGTGCTTCTTGTCACGAGACCTTGTATACAGATGCTATAAAACCCCTGAACTATCCTAATAAATCGGACATATTTTAGATCTCATAGGTCGTGTATGTATGTCTCTCGAGAGCCTCCCCGCCAACAAGTGGCGCCCGAAAAACTGGGTCACTGAGACCGCTGCCCCCTGATGATTAGCCAGGAAGGGTCTTAAAAGTGAAATTCGCTGCCCCTCTGAAGTTTAGCCAGAGATGGTGTTAAAAGCAGCAGTCTAGAATCGTGACTTCAGGTTCGCTGTTCGGTCAGGACGTGAAAGCGAGCTGGAACGAAGGAGGGAGAAGCTGGCTGGAATTCCGGTGACGTTACCCCAGCATCTGGAATTGAAAAATCCGTGCGGTAAGCAGTTTGTGGGAATCTCGCCCTGATCAAGCGAGTGGCCAGAAAGGGGAAACAAGATGGGGACCGCCCTCTCAGAAGAGGAGGGAGCAGTAGAAAAGTTTCTCTAAACTATCCTTTGTAAAAAGCACCTTTATTATGAATGTGCTACCCTTAGAGGGTTGTTGGAATGGTCCAGGGCAAAGGACCTTATCCCCGGTGTTTCTGTTGCCTTTGAAGTGTCTACTTGGAACTCTCTAGGACAGAGACTGTGAGAAGAGACCTCAAGAGGGTCTAAAGTTATTAAAAAGTTTCCTACTCTGCGTCGTCTACTAGTAGACACGCTGCGGGAGGTGAGAGCCGAGAAGCGATTGTCTTTATCTGCACGCGCAGTTTTAGATGGTGAGAGCAGGGCGGAAGCAAAAGTTTCTGAGGGTAAAACTTCTGCGGAACAAATGGTGTACCAGCGGCGGCCAAGAAGCGGCTTGGCTTGGTTCCAGATGCGGCGGGGGGGCAGAAACCGTGGAAAGCAAAGGCGGCGCGGAGACGGCGGCTCCAGCGGTCACTGCGCCTGCGCAGCCCGTAGCTCCCCCCTACCCCGCAGTCCCTGCGTTGCCGATGGCAACAGCATCTGACAGCGCGCCTGCATCAGCGGCCGAGCCTGCGCAGTCAGTCATCGCAGCGGGACCTACTACGCCTGCGCTCTCAGCACCACCTGCGGTAATCGTCGCGCATGCGTCAGGCACGGAGCCAGCCGTTACATCATCAACAGCGGCAACTACGAATGAAGCGCCTGTGGCTAACTTCGCGCACGCACTTTCAGTCGCATCTTTTCCGAAATGTCATCTCTCTCAAACCCAGAAGAACGTGAATCAACTCATTTTCAGAACACCAGGACAGTCCCCAGGACTGAAGGTGCGGAGCATGGAGGCGCAGAGAGCGGCAGGAGCGGGCGGGCAGCCCACATCAGCCGTGCTCGCGGCAGTGACGCCAGCGGCGGCGGCGACAAGCTCCCTTAAGCTGTGGCACCGGGCGCCGCGCCAACCCCTCCCCAGATGGCGGCGGCGCCCGGGGGGGGTTATCTACCCCTCACCACAGTGGCCGTACATCGGCAGCAAAAGCGGCGTCAACAGTGCAAGCTGCGCCCCTACTCCTGTTTGCTCGAAACAACTACAGCAGCAACAACGCAAACTACGCAGTATTTTGACTCAAACATCTCAAGCACTGCAGCCCAGCCCCTTGGGGCGGCTGGAAAGGTGGTTGAACAGGAAAAAGCAGCTTTTATGTCTGCTCCGGTGGGGCAGCACTAAAAAAAAAAAAAAGGAGAGAAAAGTCATATGACAAAAAGAAGTTAAATTGTTAATTTAAGTGTAAAATCATTTTACTCACTGGAATGTAGGAAACAATAACATTGAAAAATGAATTTTTCTAAATGACTTAAACTGATAATTTAAGTTTTGCAGTTTACAAATTACTAATCCTGTTTTTTTTTTCTTCAGTGAAATTTAGGATTATTAGTGATTAGTACAAAGAAAATATTGTTTAAAAGATTTAAAATAATTTTTTCACAGGTTATATGACACAAACTGATTTACCCTGTAAACAGGTTAGTCTAGAACAGTACAAAAATATTCCTGTAATAGCTTTAATTTATTTATCAAAACCCAATTAGTCTTTATTAGAGAACGTATTTATTAATATGTATGAAACGTATAAATTCTTATGGCAGTCATTTGACTGCTGACCATCAGAAACAGAAAAATGGTGAAAACTTTTAAATACAAAATGCAGATAACTCAAGGTTTTCAGACTTAACATAAAGGTCAACGTTACCTTTTGCAGGGATGCCTGCTATTTTGTGAGCCTGCTGACCCTTCGAAGATGAAACCTCTGCTATAGGGAATTACATATAAATCATATTATAAACAAAAACAAAAGCTTCACTGTGTGAAAGCATGTATGATTGAAGTATGAATGAGGTGGCCACCTTATGAATGTTTGAAAGACGATTGTGTGCAAGAGAAAAATATTGTGTGGATTTATATATCCATATATATATATTTGTAGACGTGGTAATGCATTACATAAGAGTTTTTAACCAAAGAGTATTTCTACATTGTAAAAACCTTTAAGTAAAGAGTTAAGTACTCTCTCGTTAAAACATTCATCTTTGTCTTGCCAGGGAATTTTTGTAGTGCCAGGAGTAATAAATACTGATGCTACAGGAGTCATCAAAATCATGGTATATACTTTAACACCACCAGTTTTCATTCCTACTAACAGCAGAATAGCACAGCTGGTACCTTTCAAGGCAATGGTGCCCAAGGCAGAATCATGGACTCGAGGGGATAAAAGTTTTGGTTCCACAGGTCCTCCTGAGGTGATGTTAGCCATAAACATAAAGCAGGGAAAACCTGAGGAGAATGTAATTGTGCAGCATCCTAATGGTCAGTCCAGCACTATGACTATACTCGTTAATACTGAAACGGATGTTACCATCATCCCCAGACATAAATGACCTAACACCTGACCTATAGTAATGACACCTTCAGGAGTGAAAAGAGTAGGTGGTATACAGCAAACATAGATCAGTAGAAATATGGTAAACTTTCGTTTTTCTGACGGTGCATCAGTAAGTACAAGGCCCTATATATTATCTTTGCCAGTGAGTTTGTTAAGTCGAGATCTACTAAGTCAGATGGGAACAAGCCTGGTTACTTCTTTTTAGGAGCGGCCATTGAAAAGCAACCAACCTTGAAGCTAAAGTGGAGAACAAAAAAACCCATATGAGTCAATCAGTGGCCGCTGAAGGAATACAGGCTGCAAATAGTACAACGACTAGTTCAAGAGCAATTCGATACAGGTCACATTGTTCCATCTACAAGCCCATGGAATACTCCTATATTTGTCATTCCAAAAAAGTCAGGAAAATGGAGACTATTGCATGATCTACGAACTATTAATACAGTCATAGAAGATATGGAAACCTTACAACCAGGTTTACCCTCTCCTACAATGATTCCCCATGATTGGACTATACTAATAATAAATGTAAAAGATTATTTCTTTACTATCTTCTTACATCCAGATGATACTGCAAAATTTGTTTTTAAAGTACCCTCAATAATCAAAGCAGAGCTAGCAAAAAAAATTGAATAGATTACTCTTGCACAGGGAATAAAAAATTCACCTGTTATGTGTCAACTTTATGTTACTTGGGCTTTACAACCATTTCGAAATCAGCATCCTGAGCTATTGGTTTATCACTACGTGGATGATATTCTAGTAACAGGCCAAAATTTAAATACCCTGTGTTGTTATTACAGTTAGAACAGGAATTAAGTCAGCATAGTCTGAAAATCACTCCTGAAAAAATTCAGAGACAAGAGCCTTGGCAGCATCTAGGTTGGACCATTACATCTAATATTATGAAACCACAGAAGTTAACCATTAATACTAACATAAAAACTTTAACTGATGTACAGAAACTACTTGGTAACATACAGTGAATAAAACCTGTTTGTGGGATAACCAACGATAATCTAACTCCTCCAATGCCTTTACTAGAATCTGTTACTAATGAAAAGCTTCAGAGAGAGTTGTCAAACGTTCAAAAAGCAACATCTCAAATAAAATAACTACAAAGTATGCCTATAGAATACTAAGAATACAAGAAGTAACTAGGCATGTTCCCATCTGACTTAGTAGGTCTCGACTTAACAAACTCACTGGCAAAGATAATATATAGGGCTTTGTACTTACTGATGCACCGTCAGAAACTAACTATAGTTAACATCTCAAATAAAATAACTACAAAGTATGCCTATAGAATACTAAAAAATCAACCAGTCCAATATCTAATTGTCAACTCTGGAAAGAATAGACACCATCTATTAGGTGTCATCTGTCAAATAACAGTCAGCGTGAAAATTTTGGAATGGGTATTCTTGCCCTATCAACCCAAAAAGACAATCATAACAGGACCTGAATTATTTGCACAACTTGTCATAAAGGAGAGACGACGAATTTGTGATTTAACTGGAAGGGATCCATCTATGATATTTATGCCAGTGTCCCAGTTTAAGTGGGACAAGGGTCTTCTGCTGAGGATGGATTAGGAGGAAAAGACCCAAACTTCTTTTCTAAGCAATTATTAATCCAAAACCAAGAGGCTTTGATTGAAGGGAAAAAAAACCACAAATTATGGAAAAGGGAAAACAAAATAACAGCCCTTTATTAAAAGGTATGTTTGTATTAACAAGAACACAAAAAAAACCCAAGTAAACAACCAAGCAATACTACTATACCCACCAATAATCCCCTTCAAGAACAAAACCGATAGCCCGGCAAAAGGAAAATTTAAATAGTTCAATTTTTAGCACCCTTTGGTGCAGTTCCAACCACAGTCAGCAGGGGGCGCCGTCGGGTCACTGGAGATGTAAAACTTGTAATGTCCTGTACCATTCACCAGGTGGCGCTGTTGGGTCGTTGGAAGTGCAGAACCTGTAGTGTCCTATGGTAGTCACCAGGTGGCGCTGTTGGATCACTACAGGAGCAGAGCTTGTAATGTCCAGTGCCTGTCACCAGGCAGCGCTGTGGGATCCCTGGTCACTGCCACATGGGATGGGGAAAAAAAAAAAACAACAACACCCCCCAGGGTATATCGGAGAAAAACAACAAAAAAACTTGATTCCTCTTCCCTTCCCGAGGAAAAGGAGGAAGGGGGAGGGGGTGAAGGGGAAGGGGGAAGCGAAAAAAAGAACAACACCGATAACACAGAAAGTTCTCTCAATGGAAGAAGAAACTCACGAACTCCGGGGGGGCCTTGGCGAGCAGGAATAGCTGGGAAAGAACAGCAGCAGCCAAAAAAACTTCCCTCCGACAGGAAAAACAACAAAAAAAAAAAACCAAAAGAACCAGCGTGTCTGCCGCTCACAGCAGCCTCTCCTCCTCCGCGCCAGCCAGCCGACTCCCCCACCTCACCTCCTTCCAGCCACACACCCTAGCTCCCCCCCAACTCCTCCCCCTTCGTTGCTAGGAAACTAATGTTCGGCCATTAGCGCTCTGGCCAGTTCTTTTGTTTTCACCTGATGGGTCTGCTGAGTACACACACACACACACACACACACACACGGGGGGGGGGGAGGGGAAGAAAAATTCCTTGCTGAAGTCAGAACTATGACAGCCAGTCACTCAAAGCTATTTAGAGTGGTTGTTTGAGAAATCTGAACCATTCCAGATAACTATGGCAAATTTTGAAAAACTGATCACAAATCATTATCCATCGGACAAGTTGTTACCTTTCTTACAGCATCAAATTATTGAACAGCTTGTGTTGCACTCAGATGATCCTGTAGAAGAGATTACTGTTTTTACAAATACTGGAAGAAAATCTCAACGAGCAGCAGTGACCTGGCAGAAAGGAACAAACTCAAAACACAAATTACTTCCAGGTGTTAGAGGTGACACACTGCAAACCCTTGAACTGTGGAGTGTAGTGTGGACTTTCAACTTCTGGAAGGAAGAACCTCTCCATGTAGTTTCAAATTCTCTCTATGTAGTGGGAACAATTCAAAGGATAGAAAGAACAATGATCAAAACCCTGAAAAATAAAATCTTGGCAACACTCATAACACAATTATTACATTTATTAAATCAGAGAACACATCCCTACTTTATCACTCATATCAGGAGTCACCAGAAACTGCATGGTGATTTAACACTTGGAAATGACAGAGCAGACAAGTTAGTAGCACCTCCATGGGTCGGTCCTGCAGTGAACAAATTTCAACAAACAGTCTTGTCTCACGAATTTTTCCATCAGTCTGCAGATGTGTTAGCCAGACAATATAAATTAACTCAATCAGATACACGTGATATTGTACAAGCTTGTTCAGCCTATGACAAAAATAGGCTGAACATTAACTTAGAAATCACTCCTCATAGTTTACAAGCATTGCAACTTTGGCAGATGGATGTCACTCAATGAGTTTGGAAAGTTAAAATATGTGCATGTGTGCATTGACACTTTTTCTCATACTATATAAGCATCTACTCATACTGGAGAAAGTGCCAAATATGTCAGTCGTCATATGTATACATGCATGACAGCCCTAAAAGTCCCTACAGAAATTAAAACTGATAATGAGTCAGGTTATACCTCACAACGTTTTCACAAATTCTGTGTGAATTAGAGTATTTCTCATGTTATCAGAATGACTCATTTTCCTATGGGACAAACTATCATCGAACAAACTCATGGAGTCCTGGAATCACTTTTGCGAAAACAGAAAGGGGGAGAAGAGCTGGATAGCCCACGTAACCGACTTGCAAAAGTGTTACATGTTTTGAATTTTTTATGGTTGGCGAATGGAAGATCGGACCCTGCCATTGTAATTCATAATACTTCTATGCAGTCAGGTTTGATAAATCCACAGGTAACAGTGAAAGTTCAGTACAAGGACCCACAACCCGGGGTCTGGAAGGGGCCTGCAGAGGTAAAAATAACTGGTAGAGGGTATACTTGTGTCCTCACAGATACAGGAGTTTGGTGGCTGCCTGCATGTTGGATAAGACCTTGGAAAGGGAGTGATTCTGCAGAACAAGGTTGATACTGTGGTAGATAAGCTATTCAGAATTACAGAGTGGGGTTTTTTTTCAGTATTATTATAAAGTAGTTTATAGTGTAGTATCATATAATCATAGAAGTTAAGAGTTTAAGAGAGTGTTTTGTGTGAACTTGATATATTATCCATTAAATTTTAGTATGGGTTAAGTTTTAGCATTATAAGATAATGATAAACGATAAGTGTGTGAAGGTTTTATTTTTGATGGTAATGGATATATGTATTTGTGTGATATAACGTGTTAGAGGTAAGATAAGAATGTATTGTAGTGTAGTTTAAATTGCTCAGAAACAAAAAAGGGGATTTGTGGGAGGAACATGATGAATGTGTGAGCAATTTATATTGTGTGTGGTACTTTTATAGACTTTTATAAACTTTCATATAGTTTTATAAGTACTGTAAGTTATAGATGCCAAGATGGCCACGGGTGTCTTTGCTAGAACAAAAGAAACTCAGTGCCAAGAAGAAGGTGGAGTTTGATAAAGTAAACAATGGCCTTGTTACCTGTTAGTAACCAATTATAAAGGTATTTGTAATGAATGTTTACATCTGGTCAGTGATCTGTAACCAATTGTGTGCTTCTTGTCACAAGACCTTGTATACAGATGCTGTAAAAACCCTGAGCTATCCTAATAAATCAGACATATTTTAGATCTCATAGGTCGTGTATGTATGTCTCTCGAGAGCCTTCCTATCAACATGTGTCCCACACTCTTGATTCCCAGATGCACGTGGTTATTATGGACATACTACCCCTGCTTATTGGAGGGAATGAGAAAGAAAACAAAATGGCAAGCAAGATTCTTTCAAGCAGGGCTAGGGCTGCTTCTTTGTTGGCCACAAGCTTTGTCTTTGTGGTACGTGCAATAAATAAACAGAATTTTATAATTCCACAGAGCACTTCTGTTTTCTTTTCATGCCATGGCAAGAAGCCTAAATCCAAAAACTGCTTTATGTGGGACCCTGTAACAAACCCGAGTGCCAGAGGGGGTCCACAGGCAGGTCCACCGAGGTCTTTTCCAACCCAGTTGATTCTATGATTCTAGGTTAAAGGCTTATTTATCTGAGACAGTCATCTCACCTTTTTAGTCTTTAAAGCTGAGCTAAGCTTTGCATTGCATCAAACAATGTTTTTACTTTTTAAATGTACATCTTAACTACACATATAGTTCTTACCACCATCACAATAAGCCCAAGGACCTCAAAATATCTGCTTTGCAAGAAGGCAAAGAGTACAGCTTTGCACCCAGGGAACTGAGACAAAAAAATCAAACTCAAACTCAGTTTTCCTAATGTCCATATTCAAGCTACGAGATGTGTTTGACAGGATGCAATTATTTTAGTTGGAGGGTATTTCTCCCTGCCCAAGTTTTGCTCCCAATTTGTCTCCTTGATTTCTGTTTGGACTTCCTGTCCCCCTTTATTATTTTTGCAGATTTCTCAACCAGTTTGACAGAAAGAAGCTAGATATTGTGTTTATCTTGCAAGATAACTAAACTGAACTAGCTAAAGGGTTAGTTCATCTTTCAACTTTTGTGTTTGTTTTTTCCCCCCTGGAAAAACTAAGCAAAATTAATCACAGCTGGTAGAGAAATTAGACTAATCATTCCAGTAAGCACTATGTGTGCCAGTAGCTGTAACTTTAATTTTCCAAGCAGCAGAGAGATTAAGCAAACAAAGCTGCAGCTATTCAGACTGTTTGTCTCATTAGGAAAGAGAAGAGTAATTTGTTCAGAAATACACTGAACTTCTACAGCAGCCGCTATCTGCAGTGAAAGGGGATACATTTTGATTTTTCTTTGAAACTTGCCTATTCTGTTTCATAATTTCCATGCACAGAGAGTGACAAAGCGCTGACAGAGCATGCAGGAAGCAGTGGGCTAATGCTGCCAGCTTCAGGCTTACCACACGCATGGCTGCAGTACCTGACTGCTTACTGAAAAGGTTTTAGTAGTGCCAACAATAATCTAGGACTCCTTCTTCCTTATTGTAATAGCCATGATGTATGCATTTCTCATTAGGGCTGCTGGGAGCATATGAGGAGGAGCCTGACAGGAGTGACAGTTCTATCTGCTCATGGCTCAGTGCAGCATCCTTCATTTTCCCAACACAGCACTGGTTAGGCTTTTCTGCCACAAAAGTGTGACTGAAAAGGAGTCCTAAGGAATTGGTTCTCCTTGCAAACTAACCTCCAAACACGAATGATCTAGGAGACTTAAGGAAAAAATGAACATAGACTTTTTTTGTATCCAACCAGAAACTGTTTTCAGTTAAGCAAGCAACCTTACAGAACAACAGAGACTCACACTATCAAGGAAAGGTGCCTGAAAGCCAGTTCAAAAGATGAACCTGCATTAAGACTATATTTCTTCCTCAAGAAAAAAGCTGCAATTTATGAATTTTATTTTAAAGAGCAAATTCTTTTTATCATCCACTTGGGGCAGAGACTATGACAATATTTAACCGATAGCTTTTTTTTTTTCCCTTCTTTGTGGTATCCCAGCATACTGCTCCTCTAGACAATCTCTAGATTTGTAGGTTTTTCTAAAGACATTGAAGCCAGTGGTAAAATTTCTTGAAAACTAATTGTATGCCTTTCCAAATAACTGTATATCACATCTTTGTGGATTAGACTTCAGTATGAAATACCATATTTGACTGACTTTTATGATTTACTCATGTTTATTTTGTATTATCTATGAAAAACAATATTGTGACAAAAATATGGTAATGAAATTATTCTGGAAATATATTTTCTCTTAAGATGTCAAAACTATGGGATACATGTTAACAAAGTTAACTTGCAAAAAAAAAAATCAAATACAGTAACTAAGCAGAATCAACACATGCTTTTATTTGCATATAAAATTTCATATGAAGGTATTGATGTACAGTACTATCCCATAGGCTGTAAGAGAGGCTAAGAAACCAGTGAAAGAATAGCTATGTGCAGTGTTCACACAAATTGCCACTCTCAGGACATCCCCAAAGAAAATACTGAATTAAAACAGTAACAAGAAATTGTTCAGGATTTCTGTTGTTATAGTGTCCCTTTTATACCATAAAAAACAAAAGCATTTGATTTCCTTTGGGCCAGGGCTGCTAAAATCTACAGTTTGTGTCAAAAAGGAGATTCTGTTTTTCTGTGAAAAGGAATCTCTCCTTTCATGAAGAAGTCACAAGTTATGAGGGCTGGGCATCACTGGAATGGAGGAGAGATATCTACCTCACTCAGGCAAATTCAATGATACCAGCTCTAAATAGCCTGGAGCAATGTGACAAGTCAAACAGCAAGAGATGCTTAGTCCAACCTGCAAATCTAATAGTAGTGTTATTAAAACATCTAACTGTTTACCGCTCTTCTGCAGAGCCAGTGCATTATGCTATACACACCTGTACAAAGCCTTAGCTACACCTATATAAAATAAAACTTTGGCTATGAGTAACACTAATATTGGTGTTGGAAAGCATTTCCAAGACTGAAATTGTCTTTTGTCCTACTTTAAGGATTCTGCTTATACAGTGATAATTTGTGCTACTAAAGAAGAGACATTACAGACAATTGTAAAAGTGTATGAGTTATATCCTTTTAATTCTCATTCTTGCACTTCCCAATATGCATTGAAATCAAATGCTTATCAGAGATGCCTTCCAAAGCTGTTTCAGTGCAATTCAGTACTGAAATGCAGCATCATTTATTTTTTTAGGAACAAAAACCAGCTGCAATAATCCCCAATGACAGGCTGTAAAAAGATAATGAGACAATACAATTACATTACCAGAAGTCTGGAAAAGGTTGAGCTTCCAGCAGGGTCAAGAATGATCATTTATTGTAGTATCACATATATTAGCTCGTAAGAGTATCCCCCATCAGTTAGCAACTAAAAATATGGTAGAAATGCCCAGCCCTAGCCCCAAGGCTACCTTACTTTCAAATGCAGCAAAACAAGAAAATATTGTTTAAAGTTAAGGCACAGCCCTGGGACCAAAGACCTGCAGCTTTTTTAATTTATATATCTGTACGTATTTTATACTTTTCTTGAATCTTCCATAAACGAGCTCTATGGTGACACTGAATATATTACAGGAGAAAAAAAAGTACAAGGAATATGTATACACAATAATCATTCTCTCACCAAGAGTTTCCAAATACAGCAACACCATCCTGACAAGGATGATGTTATAATAGGAACTGATAATTTACAATTAACATTACAGTATGTACATTACAATAAATACATGGTTGTAAACAGAGACAAACAAGACTGTATTACAGGTAAGGTCATTTGGTGAGAAAAATGCATGGCACAGAAAATAAATAATGCATTTGAACTGTCAAAGCTTTCTATAAAATCTATCTCATTCAAGTTTTTTAAACTTCTGAATCCTATTTGTTCTGTCAATATTCTTTCATTATCATTTTTAATGACACAAAACAAATTAAGAATTTCAATACAGCATTACTGAGTACAGCAACTTGCAAGCTAAAGTGTAGTGTTATAAACAAGGTGGTTTTTCTTTTTTCCTCCCACTCATTACTCACCCACTGCATTTTCTTATGGCAAAATATTCACAACACATAAAGCCACTTGTAAATTGTATTGTTTTAAAGCAGTGTACAATGCTAAAACACACTTTGGCAAAAGAGGAAAAAAAAAAAAGATTGTACAGTGCATTATATCCCCAACTCTAAGAAATTATATCATTTTCTATGATTTGATTGTCCACGTGTGTAGGTGTATATCTCACAATATGGTCTTATATCTATTTACTTTCAATTAGTGCAGATACAAAACCTTCCAGGTCCTACTGGTTATTCTGGAATTTATATTGCTTTTCCATTACTGAGGTTCCAGGCACTCTAGGGAACTGAAAGGATTTTCAGATGGATCAGATTCAGGAAGAAATAATGAAGAAAGAAGATTACAAAAAAACCCCGAAGTATGAAAGAAGCCCCATGAATTATCTTCATTCTTTTTCCTCCTTCAGCATCTTCTGTGCTAAGGCCCTGTGAGGGCTAATGGCAGAGAAAACTATGACCTGGACATAGAAGAATGCAAAATGCATTTAACAGCTCAATTATTAATATTTTAAAAGAGGCTTTTATTCTAGATCGGTCACACTTTAAAACCCTTGTATTCATATCTGCAAATTTGCTACAGAATGAATCCCAAGGGAAAATAATGGCTGTTGCTATCATCTTTTGTTTTGAGATTATCTTGATATTGTAACTTTAACAGAATTTTAGTGTTGGAGTTTGCTAGCCTCAATATGCAACTATTCCCATCTACACTCAAAACTACAATTTTATTCAAGAGTAAAGCATAGGAAATAAAATTTTTTCTTCTTTCATGTGAGGAAGCAACAGGACTGGAAAATGACAAATAATAATTCCTACCTCCCTTTAACATTCCAATTTACAGAAATTTGGTACCAATCAAACTGGAAAGCAGGATCCCTTAGCACAAGCTGGATAAAGCTAAAAAATATTTAAGCTTGAAAAAATATGGTGTAAACTACAACTCTGATGATGCTCATTTACTTAAAAACATAAAAAGACAAGACCGGCATGGCTGTTTTTGCAACAAAGACATGAAAAAAATAATTATTATTTTTATATTGTACACATCTCAGATTAGCAAATATTCCATACATTGTAATAGCCTGTTCTGATTTAGCAGTTGTGTCTCCTAGCTAAAAATAGTCTGAAAACCCATGTTTCAGGGGAAAAAATTTAATAGTATAGCAAGAGAGCTGCTTTTGTACTTATGACAATTCATTACTCTTTTTACAGGCTCAGGTCCTGTAAATCTTAATGTTAGTAGTTGTAGTTCATATCAACAGGACCCCTTCTTGTAGTAAGATAAAACTGGCAGGATCACGCCACTATGAGGGCAAAAGCACTATGTAAGTCCACTAATTCGTTTGGTAAAATTATGATTAAAAACAAATAAACAAACAGCTATTATACTAAAAAATGTAACACAAAGGATATTCATGGAACTCACTAATATATAAAATAGACTTTTACAACTCAATAATATCATGAGATTCTAAGGTAAAAAAAACCCAACATAACCAAACCAACCAACCAACCAAACCCAAACTCAAACCAAAAAAAAAACCTAAAAAAACCACAAACAAACAAAAAACCCAAAACCAACAAAAAACCAAACAAACAGAAAATGAAACAAAACAAAACCCTCATTAAACCAAAACCAACCAACCAAAAAAACCCAAACAAAGAAACCCCTAGAAGTATTATCCAGTGTAGCACAGATTTGTACTGAAAACTTGCAAGTTCCTCTTTGGAAAAAAAATAACCAGTGGCAGGTGAAACTGTTTTTGGTTTTGTTTTTTAATATAATACCTCGGTACATTTAATAAAAGTAAGATCTACAAAAGATCTCTCTTTCATGTATTATACAAAATGGAGAGGTTAGTGCAACCCACTGGGTCACACTTTTTTCAGTCACGTCTCAGGAAGACTTGAAATTAGAAAATTATGCAATTTTCACAGCTCATCTTCCTGGTGGTAACAGAATCATGTGGTGTCCCATCATTTACATGAATTTGTTTTCCAATAGGAACCTCAATTTGTTTTCTGTCTGTTTCCTCTCAAGATGAACATTATCCAGTGCTTTGCTTGCAAAATACAATAAATTCCAAAACTATCAAAGCACACCAACAGGTTGTACTCCTCTGAAAATATATGCTTTATTTAATTGAATCTGCCAAATGGAGAACTTATTAAAATGTAGTTTATGGATGTTCTCCCCCTGCTTCCTGATGCCATTGAGGTGAAAATTCTGGTTACAATATTCCTGAGTGCCAAACCGAGTCATCAACATCAGTTTTGATCAACAATCGTCCTGGCAGATGACAGCAAGT
Source organism: Pyrocephalus nanus (assembly GCA_038380795.1). NCBI lineage: Eukaryota > Metazoa > Chordata > Aves > Passeriformes > Tyrannidae > Pyrocephalus > Pyrocephalus nanus. Next base: position 26,111,864 of record CM076263.1, on the reverse strand, counting down.
TGTGACCATGGTCGTAGTATATGACATACACTTTGGAAACCATTACCTAAATAATAATAATAAAAAAATATCCAAAACAAAACAAAAAAAAAACCCAGAGAGAAAGAGGAAAAGAAAGGGAGAGAGTAAGAGAGAAAGAGACTGCATCTTCATTGTTACGTGTCAGGAGAATGATCTTCTACCACACAGGGTTCTGCTTGGCTCTCCTCCTCTTCTACTTCTTCCCCCACTTGCTCATCAAGAGGAATTTCAGTGGATTCTGAATCCTGGGTGCAAAGAGTCTTGGAGTCACTGAAGCTAGTGTCTTCTTCTACTTGACTTCCACTGTCCTTTTCAGTGTCTGACTCACCATCTTCCTCCAGTGTTAGTTCAAACTGGAATTTTTCAGTTTGACCCTGCCTTCTGTCTTCCTGGTCATCAGGTGCAGGAGAGGGACTTCGAGGGATTGTGCTCTGGTACCATTCTCGATTGTCCTCCAGTGTATCTAGGATATCCTGGGCATCTGGGTGAACAAGATCTGCCCACGTCTCCCACAAAGGATGAACAATGTAGTCTATAAAACCCACCTGTTTCAAATAATAAAAAAATAAAATTATTCATAAATCCATAAATAATTATGCTTACAAGTATTGCAAAGTATGAGAAAGAGAATGCTATTAAGAGACACTATGTGCATCACCCTTAAAGCTGGCTGAAAGGAAACCATAACGGTTTATGTAGTAAATAAAGTCTTTTATATTTCAGATGTCTGATTCAGGATATTGGATAAGGGCTTGGAAAGGATTTGTTTTCAAGTGAACTGTTCATTCCAAACAACTGTACTGCATCTAGTGAGCCAAATAGCTGCTTTATATTTAATTCTCTTTTTGAAGGAAACCCTAATGAGCAGCTGTACAATAATCTCTTTTGATGTGTATGCTGCATTGCAAGTCATAACAGTGATGGAATCCCTTCAGCAAACACACTGACATGCACTATGTTTTCACAGTAAAAAATCTCAGTTCCCTGCACACTTACTAGACAGGAGCTGAATTAATTAACTCAGTGGAAAAAAAAAGGAAATAGTGCATTGAGAAATTATTCAAAATATGGCTATGTACTATCCTTTTCTGTCAAAATCTTTATGTGACTACTCAAATCAATTACCTGTGATTTTTCTACAGATGCATTGTGCTTATCACACATGGGACTTATCTCCATTCCCCTCTCTCTTTCCCGATCTCCCTGACGGAAAAATTCCTCCATTATTCTGTCTGTCCATTGGCGGTAGAGATGGAGTGGCTTGGTTGGATTGCTTAGATCTGCACAGTGCACCATATTCTGAAGAACCTGAAATAGATTGAACCTGTGGTGTCATTACACTTCAGAACTGCATCTCCTTTTCCATTTACACTTCTGGTGACTGTGAAACCATCTTGAAAATGCAGTAAAAGATTTTTTCTAAACAGCTAAACCATATGTGCTTGGGTGTTTTTCACACTTGCAGTAATAGCCATAAATTACCTTGCTTCTGCTGCTTCTGCCTGTATAAAGGCCAGGAAATCTTTCTGAGAAAGACAATCACATGGTGATAATTTGAAGGGAAGGCCAAAATCTCATTTAGACCAGAACCACTCTAGCACTTCTTTACTCTCTGAGAGAGTCACTTCGATGATGCGATAGTTAGGAAATGGAATTAGCAAGTCATGGTGTGAGAGCACACAACTTATTCAATTCATGCTGGAAAATGGGGAAGCCAATGTTATTAGGTATGTAATTAATACAAGTGACCAATTGCAGATGAATTTTCTTACCTGAATCCTGTCTGAATAGTTATCAAGAAGTAGGACACCAGAACTGGTCACTTTTTTAGTTTCAACCATAGTTTTTAAATCAGCCAACAGATTCATATGCTTAGACATATCTGTTGCAAGCACCTTGAAAGAAACAAACAAAAAATGAACACTATGTAAATTATTCTGTGGTTTTTGGGTTGGTTTGCTTTGGTTGGTTGGGGGTTTTTTTGGTGTTTTTTTTGTTTGTTTGTTTGTTTGGTTTTTTTTAAAAAAACCCTTTGAACATTTAAACAAACATTTTTTTCAGGAACCCATAATTTCTGTGTCTGAATACATCCTAAAAGTATGTAAGTAGTGTCCATAGTAGTAGGTTTCCCTTTTAGTTATTTTAAGAATATGATAAAATGATTGTTCATAATTATTCGAAATGATCTGGTCAGCCTAGATGCACCATCAGTTCAGTACCCAATTTCTTACTGTGAGGGGGGAATGACCCACATGTCAGTACAAAACCAGCTTGAAACAGAATATACCTTCTAAAAATGTTATTCAATGATTACTGAAACTTAAAGGAACCCACTATGCATGTTTGGATATGACATGATAAAACTTCAAACTTTTACTTCATTGTTTACATGTGTAATGACATCTAATTTATCATAATATGCTTCTGCACTTTATTATTCAATTTACTAGCTCTATGGAAAATGGAGTCTCAAGCAGAACTCACAATATCAATGACCATTTTCCTCAATGACTGCCTCTGTTTTTTGGTCAAATTCTGGAAAATGTCGCAATTTTCTTCTTGCAGCAGCTTGAAACCCACGGCTAGGTGATGATTCTCCAGTACTGATGAGTCATTGTACATCAAGGCGAGTTCAGAATCTGCAATAATGATTGCCGGGCAGAACGTTACCAAAGCCTGTGCTTCTACCAAATCCTTTAAGGTTTTTCTTTTCAAATTCATTCACATTCATAATAAGATTTACAGATAATCTTTTAGAAACAGTCTTCCTGTAGTTCACACAGTATCAAAAGTTGCAGAATTAATGACTGAACATCTTAACAGATCAAGGCAAAGCATGTTAAGGAAAACAAAGAAAATGCTTTGCAGTGATGCATGTACATGTGCCTCAAGTGGCAAGTTAGAAAAAAAACCAAGGTGATTTTCAGAATACATTTTCATATTTGCATGTAGTCACTTAGAAAATACTGCATGCATGACATATGCATAAACATACCTCAACTAAAGCACACTCTGATGTGTTCTCATGCCTCCCTCCAACATAACAACTAAAATTCTACTGTTAGTTAAGTTCCAGCTTTCCAGCATTCAGACCTGGGAATACACACCTGAGGCTTTGCTGCAGGTCTGCTGCAGCAAGCACAGATCTTAGTTTTCAAATAATTTATTTCTGCAGTTAGCTAAGACACTCAGATGCCTATCAAACTAGGGCTACAGTCATTAGTCCATTGCAACTGGGTGTGTTGAGAGGAGGTTTGTTAAGATGGTAACAGCTACGCCTCTGGTCTTGTAACATGATATGGCTTGAAAATCCACATGGTGGCCTTGCCTGCAGCCTCAGACTCGAGGCATGGTCAGTGCCTGATGCTGTTTGTATTGGTGCCTTTTCCTACAGAAGTATTCTTAACTCTCTCACCCCATATGGCTGTGAGAATAATGTACACCTTCACATATACCTGTGCTAAGGCATACCGATAAGGTCTACATTTGTCTGCTTAGACCTGCTGAACAGAAAGCTCTGACAAAAAAGCAGTTACTAAAACTTTCTGCACAGCTTTAACTTCTACTCAGGAATACCACGCAGTCAGCTTGCTATTCAGGAATACCACGCAGTCAGCTTGCTACTCAGGAATACCACGCAGTCAGCTTGCATATGCTTTAAGACAGCTTGTAAATAAATCTGTCATAAAAAACCTTAATACTTTTTATGCAATCATACTTTTCATGTGCAATATTAACTTCTATTTATTACAGCTGTTCTATCCTAAGTCTAACCATACATCAGTCTGTTCTACTTTTTTCCTCTTTGTTTCTTTTAAGGCAGCTATGTTTTAAAATGCCTCTGGCTCAATGGGAAGCCTCTAAAATATCTCATCTCCAGATTTCATTAATCTTATTATCTATTCTCCTGCTGTCTTTTTCTCCTGTCTTGAATAAATCGATCTGTTGAATCAGGAAACTCTTCCTCTGTCTTTTCTTATCCCAATGGCGGCAAAACTATAACAGCAGAAGTAGCAAAAAAGCAAGTTTGTAAGATGATCTCTCATTTTTCACAGAACACATACAAAGCTTGCCTACTTATTTTTGTTACAAAGGTGACTTTCCTTTTAAAAGCCTTCTGATGAACCACAACTGCAAAACACTCAACACTGTCAAAATACCTCAGAAGTGCCATAGCTATATAGAGAGCTCAAACGTACTCAGCTTTGAAATGGAAGTGAAAATGGAAGAAAGTTCCCCCTTGGTAACCTCTATAACACATTATAAGCTTCAAGAATATTTTTCCGGAAAGACAGAGTTACAGTGATCAAATAGGCATCTCTGCTGATGCTAATGTAATTCATATTTTTTTATTCTTTAATAGCATTCAAGAAGATCAGTTTCTTTGACAATTCTGTAATAGATTTTAAATAGGAAAGAATATTCAGAAAAATCATTATACTAATCATAAAGAGTAACCCGAAAATATGACAAATAAGTACATACTTTAAATAACTAAGTCTATTATGGTTTTTTTTTAATGTATTCTTATACTTAGTGAAATCTTAGTACATAATAAAGTTCACTAGAAAACAAAACTAGAGGTTAAAAAAATTTTGAATTTGAGAGACCTACATTAGATGGTCTTTTTCTGTCTCTGTCCCTACAATTTATTCCCTGTACACAGAACAATTTAAAAGGGACAAAATGTTTTTGTTTCTTCCATCTTGGCAACAGCTGTTCCAATTAGTGACTGACAGGTGATTGACACAGGATCCTCCTCTATCAAAAGCTGAATTGAAAAAAAACAAGGTATTTCTTCTAAGTACCAGCATCAGAATGACTGATATCTTAGCTGAGTTTAAACCGTCTGCCTGAAAGTGAAATCTTTATGTACCACTACTCTCCCTTCAACTAGTCAGTCATCCCATTTAAACCTGAACAACTCTGTTATTTTCTCATAGAACCTCAGAGACACTAATATATCCTGATACTCAATTTCAGATTAAGCAAGCAAAGAAAAACTTTACTTACATATGCCCACTCTTAAGAATTCAGGTATTATACACTGTTTTGTGCCCAAAGCTTGATTCTCTCTCTAGCACCTATGTTGCTGAACTGCACTGGTTACCAATAAAGCACAAAAAAAAAAAAAATCAAGAGTCAATCCCAATCCTCCTCCATGCAGATGAGTCATCAAATTCCATTTCATTATAGGGTGGCCCTCAGGCCATTAAGGCAAACAAAACTGGATGCAGACTAAACTGGAATCAATGTCTTATTTAAATATTCAGCAGTAATGAGCCAGAGAAGGAGCTCCCTTCTTAAAACTGTACTGCTGATTTGAGGTCATTCTGTTTTAGCACCAGTGCAATATATTTACCCATGTGCAAAAGTGACAATATCTGTAAATGTGCAACCAGATGGCTATGTTTCCATTTCTGTTGCTTTTTCTTCTTCTATGGTTGGACTGCTAGCATTATTTCAACTCTAAACTTCTGGGTCAGTTATCATAAAAGAAGTCAGACAGCAAAAGAAACAACAGTCTGATGGAACTTGTACTGGCCTACGAAGTGCTATAAAAGTGACATATAATAGTGATAATGTCATAATAGTGACATATGCCAATGAAATCAAAGCAGGTTATAGTGGGGCAACAAGCCATTCAGTAAATGTGTCACAATCGGGTTCAATGAAGTTAACAGTGTCTTTCTTTCAGTGGAAGACTAAAAAATGGAGAGAGGTTCAACAATGCTGCAGACAACAGCTTTGAGAAATGCAGAAGAAGTACACTGGGTTTCAAATTTGGAGATGACATTTGGGTCAAAAAAAAAGAAAAAAACAGATTTGCTAGAGTCTTCAGGAACAAGCCTGAGAAAATTCAGTCCACTAGGCATGAGAGATGAAAAGCCAAGTACAGCATCCAAGCAGAGAGAGAGATGGGCCTGACAGTTAGTTTGCAAAAAAGAAACTTGTTTTCTGAATTTCTATCGTTGGTCATATGATATGCTTCCAATAAAAACACATTGTCTTCCTTTTTAAATTTTTTTAAACTCCATTTTTCTCCTACAACTTTATTTATTTAATGTAAATGAACTATTTTCTGTGAGAGACCACATCCAATAAATTGAAACAATGTGAGGTTTACAGTTCTTAATAATTCTCACTAGAGGGTACTATGTAAATTATTTCTAAAGTTACAAGAAATGCAAAATAACATCTAGGTTAAAATACAATACCTCTCTATTTACTGAAAAAAGTTACAGACAGAAGCAAACAAGGAATGAAATTTGTATTTTTTAGGTGCTATGTGCAGATCTTGCAGCAAATTTTTGAGAAAACCACTGAACATCAGACTTACTTGTGTTGATAAGAAACTGGTTTGAAACCCCAGGATGATCTACATCATGTATTGCACTGGCAAAAATTGCTGCAAGAATCTCCAAATCAGTGAACACTGCCTAGAAATTCATGAAACAGAAATGACAATCACTGATCAGTGAAAAAGGGTTTTCAATAAAAGAAAAAGATGTGATATTTTCTGAACAATATTTACAGGTAAATAAACTTTGATCCTCACAAAATGTCTGTAAAAGAAAAGAACTCATGAAAGAAACGTTAAGATTTCTTTAAAAAATATTGCTGAAACTAAGATTTAGTTTAGAAGACTCTCAGTATGTCCTCTTCTCTCATGACTACCATTTTCCTCCTCAGTGTAGTTTACCTCTAATGCTGGGGTTGACAGTAGCACATGGGTTGACTGAACAACATCTGCAGCATGTATGTTATTGTGATATGCCACATCCGCATGGTAATGGTCTTCAAGGGTCATCAAGTAAGTTATTAAAGTATCTACTGGAATCTTAAAAGTTTTTAACAAGTCCCGTTCCTTTAAAAGCAAAAGAAAAACAATTAGATTACGAAGCACAGAAAAATCTCCAAGACAAGTGAAAAGCCTCATGGCTGCTCCTACTTGCCTGAAAAATAGTGTGCATGATGACAGTCAAAGGTCTGTTTCCAGATAATTCTGCTACTCTGAAAACCTGAAGGCCCCATTTGTTCACATCTTCTAGTTCCTAAAGCAGAATCAAGCAGTAAACAAGTTGAAACCTAGCACACAAATTCCAGCAATGTTTAACTGAAACAATTGCAAACAGTATTCATGAAGATTCAAACCTTGGCACTAAGAAAGTTACATGCTAAAGTTTGGAATGGCTAGACTCTGCTGCTGCTACTGATCTTGCAATATTGGAATTTGTATCTACCAACCTTTCAGATTTTAATTCAGGGAGTAGGAAAGAGTACATTTTCAGTGGATTGCTCCAGAGGGAAACATACTACAGTATCTTGAATGAGTTTAACTAACACACTTTGCTATCTCACTGCCTACTGCATACAAAGTTCAGTGAGGAGAAAACCTCCAGAGATGCTACATTTCTGCTGCTCTCTCCTCAGAAACACTCTTCCAATAAGATTCCTGAAAATGTAAGGATAGGCACATTTTACAATGCAAAACTCAATAAAAATTGCCTTCATTCCAATTTTCTATTATTACCAAGTAGATAGCTGCTTGTGCAAAAACATCATAGGAAATTTCACTAAAAACAACCCTGCTAAGGATGTACATAGAATGATACAACTAAAAATAGGAAGGATAACTCTAGTGCTATATACCAGATGTGTGTTCTTAAAAATTAGGGTTGATAATTATTTTCATTCCTGTGACAATATATGGTATATTAACTCTTCATGTTTCAGACACTATTTACAAATAAGCAGTTTTATTAATGCATATACAAATGCTAATTTACATTCCATCTCCAGATGAAATCCTGTTCATGCTGAAATTAACCCTTATGGCCTGATTCCAATTTTACTTGCTATTATTCCACTTCAACAAATTTGGATTATTTCTCGTGAGACTTATTTCAGTGCTTGGTGCTACAGCTTAAAATCAATGTTTATAAGCAGAGGATGGAATCATACTGACAAGTCCATGCTCTATTTTAATTCAATGATTTAGGTTCAAGAATTTATATATTCTCTACCTTGGCAAGGACATCTTCTTGGTCTGTTTTAACTCCAAATCTGGGAATACTGGAATTAGTTAGGCTAGAGCTGTGCATGAGTTTTTTGACTCCGCTGATCTGGGACATTGGTCTCTTCTTTTTCTCTTTCTCTTTCTGTGTTGGAGAAGGGATTTCAACTTCATGTTGTTTGTCTTCAAAAGAATTAATAAAAAGATAATAATTATGAAAAGAATTACAATTATTATAAAATTCACTATTGAGTTTAATTGTATGGATATTGTAATTCTTAATAAAACCTTTTTAATGTTAGGAGACTTTGCAACAGATACTTTATGTCAAGAGTGGTGAAAACATGAAAAGATAAACATAGACCTATACTTCATTACAAGCAGATGTCTATTACTCAAATTGCCTTATTATTTCTGGACTAGCTTTAAAAGCAACTTGTTTCTGTCTGATTACCACTTCTCCCACACCCCTAGTGCTGTAGAAAGGGTCAATAAGTTATAAAAGTGTTGTTACAACTCAACATGAATCCACTTGGCAAGAAAATTTATTTTTTTTTTTCTTTTCCAGGAAAAATACTCTCTGAAATTGTATTTCGAAAGCAATCCAAACACTGTCCTCATGTAAATCTTTAAAAACTTTTTCAGTACTCAAAGGATCTAATATCCTGTCTACTAAGGACCACAAGACTTAGAACTTGGAAAGTCTTTTGTCAGCCACATCTCCTGCACTTTGTAGAGGCAGTTCATGTCATCAACGCAATGTGTTTCTGTACCTCCAAACCAGAGTCAATAATACTGACAAAACGACTGCTTTGCTAAAACCTTGGGGGTTTTTTGTGGGCTTTTGCCTCTGTAGCAGTATCAGTAGCATCCCTTCATATAACTTTAGACAAGGATTAAACCAATAGTAAAGTATATTTAGGCAACTGTAAGATGATTGCTGTAGAAGCAGTATGGGGTTGTGGAGCACTGAAGACATCTGTGGTCCCCGAAGAAACCTAAGTTAGTTCAACAAAGGACTATCTTGCTAAAAATGGTAGGAACTTGCATTATTTTTTGTTCCTTTTATTCATACTGTATTTCAATGTAGACTTTTAATTATTCCCTTCAAATTATCTCTTCTTATCTAAAATATACCTCCACCTTTTCTAGTCCTCAAGGAACATACCAGTAAAACCACAAAAATCCAAAAATGATGTTATTAACACAGGAGGTGAGCCAAAACAAATTAAAAAAAACCTTAAACCAAAATAAATTTTAAAAACGAAAACAAGAAAATTTGGACTTTTTAAAGTATGTCTGTTTTTTTTCCTGCAATATTCATTTTCATTATAGAGTTTGAAACCAGATTAGGTCAGCAAGTCCTTTTCTAATTACCAGCTTGTTAAGTGTTTGCTTCTTCACTTTCTTTTCTTCCCTTTTTTTTTTTTTATTATCCTTTAGCAGCCACATTTAATGGACATCTAACAGATATGCCACCAAGTTTTAGCCTGCAGCACCAAGTTACCTGATTGCGCCGATTCTTCACTATTCTCCTGGTATGGAGAAAAGGGGAGGTGGAGCACTGTAGCCCTCATCTGGCACAAACTAACAGCAGATGAGGAGCAATGACTCGTGTTTGTGCTTTGATGTTTATGGTTTTGGTCATATGCACAAAGTTAAATCCATCAAAGAGAGGTCTGTAAGCTGAGCTGTCAGACTAACTCAAGTGGAAGGAATTGTCTGTCTGACTGACTTCAGATCTCCAGAGAAATTAGATGGAGCTTTTGCTTTTGTAACTTTGAGCACACGGGCTGTGCCCATCTGAACATTCAGGGAAGATAGCTTGCCATTTTGACCCTGTTTGTGCTATGCTCAATAACAGGTTCTCAAACATTTCCAATTCACAGAAAACAAGTTAATGATGCTGCAAAATAAAAACCTCAGATATTATTATAAGCAATGTAGGAGCCTTAATTCTTACACACAGAACATATCTGTTGTCGGTATAAACAGCTGTACACGTCATATAGCCTATGGAAAAACAGTCCTTTTTTTTAAGTATAAGAAGAACAGAAAACCTTGTTTTTTCATGGCATGTTCTAACCTACAAATGTGAGACATTCTGTAGATGTTAAGTAGATTGATTATATATTAAAAAAAATAAATCAGACATTATCTAATAACCAGAGATATTAGTCTCTATCTAATGAAACTAATAACTAGAATCATTATATTTTTCTATGGAGAGAACATCTTCCCTCTTTACATAGTTGCTCACAACCTATATATTTAGACTGCATATTTTTTAAATATTCTATTTAAGCAATACATCTGTAAATGAGGTGCTTCCACCACTGTATTGCTCTTATGCCTACAATTTTAAGTATCCAAGTTTTTCATGCAGACGCAAAACAGTACCCACACCTCAGTAAATTAGAAGTGACTGCCTTTCCAGCCTTCTTGCTGCTCAAGATCTCATGCAGAAGGCTGACAGATGCATTTCCTTACCCTGTCAAAGTAAGTCTTAAGTTTTCAAGTAAAAGCAAGCAGAAGCTGGCATCTCAGTCTTTTCAGCCTAAGTGGGTCATTCTCTCAGGCAACTGTACACTGCGACTTTCAGGGCTTCTGAAGCTGGGTAGTATTGCCTCTTCTCTATTACAGAGGCTCATCCCTTTCTCACTGTCTGTAATCCTGCTGTGCTGCAGCCCTCGGCACACTCCTGCAACCATGGGCCAACTGAACAGACACTAAGCGATTAATTCAGGACATGGAGAGAGGATAGAATGTACTTTTAAAAACTCTGCTTCTTTCAAAAAAAACCCATGAAAAGCATCAGCTATTGTATCTCACACAGAACAAGATGGATCTTAACATGTATGACTGGCACTTTGTAAAGGACTTGTTATCCTAGTTGAGATGTAATCAGCTGTGCCTCCTCTTATACGCACAGCCTTTATGAATAAATGGTGTTTTGTTCAAAGCATGTTTGAGATTGCTTTGGCATCTTTATCTTCATGTTCAAAATCAACACTATGGAATAAAGTTTTATTGATTTTCATGAATTTTAGGAAAGAAAAAAAACCATAGAGGAGGAACCACGCTCTGCAATATTGCGTTACACTTTTGTTAATGCTCACATCCCACCATGTCATGCTCTTCAGCTGCACAGATTTTCCTGGCAAAAGTCTGTTCAGATGCTGACTTAGTCATTCATCTACCCACGCATGTGCAGGCAGGCAATACCAAAGTATCTTAACTGTGTGCTATGAGGTTTTGTGAGATTACTCGTTCTTGCGTGCTTCTAACCCGCAGAAACCTCTGCTGCAATGCCTTTAAGGAAAATACAGGGGAAGAACTCTTTTTAACATGTAATTAATTCATTATATATTACTTTCTTAATATGGTAGCAATATAGTAGTTGTAATGTTACAGGAAAAAATATTTATGAATATTTATCTGTAATTACATACACAGGGAAATCACATACACACCCCAACTGAGCTGTGAGGAAATGGATCTAACCTGATCTCTCTGTAAAAACTCTGAACAATGAGATGCTAAATGCAGTTTCTGAAAGCAGAAATTAATATAGAAAACCACTTGCTTTTAAGCTCTAACACAGCCCAGAGAGATATAAAAACCATCCACAAGGCAAAAAAGTTAACTCTTCATAGTCTTACCTAAGAATGTGTTTGATATGTATTCTGAGACCTGATTGCCTGACCTGCTCATTTCAGATAGGTGGGTTAGCTCCCGGTTGAGCATTCTTTTAAACTGGAAAACAAAACCAAAAAAAGTGTAGTCAGTGATTAAGATGTAGTTTAGGATAAGAAAATGCAGTCAACTTATAACATGACGTTATGAATACATACTACAGTAAGGTAACTTTGAAAGCAGAAATCCACATAACGCCAATATACCTGCCAACTTATTCATGGGTTGGACAACATCACTCATCATTCTTAACCACCTAAAATACATCACAGGGATTCAATGTTTTACTAGTAGCTGAAAACTCTAAGACATACGTATATATACAAATAATGTTATTGTCTTTCCATTTTTTTGGAAACTAAATACAAAGGTATTTATGTAGGACCTGTTCTCTACTAGCTTTTTCATCATATTTGTAAATTAAGCTATTTGTGCATTTTTTGCAATTCATTTGTTAATATTTCAATTTTACCTTACCTCTCCTTATTAATCTACTCAAATGTCTTTGCCAGCATTGCTCAAAACAATGAAAATATCATAATGACTTCCTACAAGCCAATATGAACAGATGTACGTTATATTGTTTCTGACCTAAAATTATTATATTCAGTAAGCCAAATGATTTGACTTCAGGAAGCTATATTCATCTCTATGAAATACTGGGGTAGAAAATACCCACCTGTGGAAACACCTTCCATTTCCCTCTAAATTAGCAATTCATTCTAGGCACTCCAAAGGGTAGAAGTGGATACTAAAATTCCATGAAACGCATAACTGATTAGGTACTCATCACCGAGTCTCTCTTGATTCCTTCTAGACTCCAGGGTGAAATGATATACCGTGTCATTATGCTTGACAGGTTAATTGTGTAATACAGCTCTTGCTATCTTAGATGCATTTTCACTGACTATAGCTCTGCCATGATATTGTCAACAAACAGAACTGAGCAATACTATTACCAATTCAAACAATTCTTGCCAATGCAAACTAGCATGCATCTGTCACTACTAAATTTTGGCTCTTATTGTGCCACCCTTTCATTTTGTTGTTAGATTTCTCAGTCATCTCTTAACAAAGCCAAATGATTTGTGCCATTTTCAGAATCTTTCACCCTATTCACACAGTTATGAATATTTCTTATATATAGCAATAGCTATCCTTACTATATACCCATAAACATTCATCTATGTTGAAAACTGGTAATTTTTAATTTATTCTTCTTCAAAGAATAAACCACTGCCTTTCCATTCTGCCAGAATTATCAAAGAAGCCCTCTCTTCAAAGAGGCCTTGCATAGTGAAAGGCATTATTTTCTTCACAATATCTTTTTAAGTCACCAAAATTACTGTATTGCTCACACTGTATGAAATAAAAATTACCTTTACTATAACACTAACCATTAGCCAATACATTTCCCAGCCATCTTGACATGCCATCAGCTCAGGAAGTTCCAGAGCTACAAAGACTGAATCCTACTTTAGTCACAAGCCAAAGGCTCAGCTTTGATCTCAGATATAGCTGTGTGCTAGCAAGTGCTCAACACATGTCTGAAAATTAGGACCATACTGCAAATACAGCTATACACACTAAGCTACAGACCTGTACATTCTGGACAAAAACAATGTCAGCCTCTTTAGCAATGTTTAATGTTTGTCACCAATGTCAAATGTTGAAAAAAGAAGCCAAGTTTTCTAAGCAGTAAAATGACTCGTCCAAAAATCCCAAGACCATGTTTAAAAGTCTATCTTTAAACTTTTAACACACTTAAGTCATGCTTGCACACTTTTTCTTCTGTTCCCATGAAGGTGAGAAATGGAAACTGAAGAACTAATGAAATAGCTTGTCTCCAGATAGCATTCAGAAACTGCAGCTTCTGTATTTATTGTACAGATATGCACAACAAATGGAAGGTACGTAACAAATGGAAGGTACTTTTCTGATGCCACTAGTTTGACACAAACCCTCATTTTCCCACCTTCCATCACCCCACAAATCAGGAGAACATAAGAACTCAACCATCTGCATGAGAATTGCAGAACAGTCTGTGTTACTGCTGAACATGGGTATACAGTAAAATAAGTCCCTCAGCTTCTGCAAGGCCCTCCTGCTAAGAGCAAATTCAATTGGAGCAGCTTTGGCTTTGAAGAGCTGTAGATGCGTGATTTCCTCAGTCTTTCATGTATTGCTGACACCACAGCAACAAAACTTTAACTGACTTTTTTTTGCGATCCTCTGGACTAAGCAGAAGTTTAGAGAACTGTTTTGATTTTCTCATTATACGACAAAGCCTTATAATCCTCATCACCAGTGGATCAGATAAAGTTGAAGACTCTATGCAGACCACAGTTTCTGACGCAGAACAATAATCGTCTTTGAGAACATTACAAAACCAGAAAACCAAACCAAAACCATAAGAGAGAAACAGTGATCAAGATATTCAGGCATTTTGTTGGTTATACCCTGTTTCAGTATATCTGCATGTTACTTAATCCTCTGATTAATAACTTGCCTTTTGGAGGAAAAAAAAAATCCTTTTTCTCAGAAAAAAATCCCTCAAACCAAACCCCCCACACACACACACTTTTCCCTGATTTTACCTATCTCTCAAAGATTTCATTGGGCCCCAGTGCACCCATAGTTGCTCCTTCAAAGATCCACATATTTATACAACCCTGCACAATTACTTTATAATAAAATTCTGCCTCTCACATGGCTCCCACAAGATCCCACTGCCAATCAGAGAAGTTTGTTACATCCGTGAGCCACCACTTTTTCAGTCATCCAACAGACACCCCTAAGTGCTTGAAAACTGGCTAGACTTCATACTCATAATTTGTCCTCCTGGAAACAACACTTTACACGTTACTCAAAACAATTCAAACAGGAGCTGAAAACATCTTGCCCCTAATAGTAGTAAATCTTAAGGATACTATTTTAAATAAGAATTTTAAAAATCTGAATGCCATCCTAGTTGATGAAAATGAATCATAATAACCAAAGCTCTTGTTATTAATAAACACTTACACCATACACTTCAATTATGATATTGTCAGCTCAGCATGGGGAGGAAGCAGAGGTTTTTGACTGATCTATGCATATACTGTATTCCTCCTCAGACAGAAAGATTTTCCCATGTTAGGACTAGGTACTGTTAGGTTGGAAAAATTACACATATCCTTTTAGAATACTACAATCCTTGACTGTAGTCTTAGAAATTCCCCCTAGAAATGGAGAGGGTATAAAATGTACATTAATATATAGTTCTGCATTGCTGAATACTGATGTCCCAGCAACAAAGCCATAAAAAAAATTCTCTAAAAAAAACCTAAAAATATTCTCTTGAGCAGAATTTGTAAAAATTCATTTGTTTCTACTGATTTTAGTGAGTTTAATCTCAGCTGGGGTGTGTGGTGGCGGGAGAAGATAAGAAGTGCAGAACCCTCAGCACAAATACAGACAGAGCATTCAAGTAACTTTACAGGTCTCTCCAAAGTGACAAAAGTACATTTGTAATTGCTGGAGTGAAAACTAATACATGAGAATAAAAGTGCACACAATGATGATAATGATAATGAGAACAACATCCCAGTTAGTGTTAACCTCTTAGGAACAGGTCTGTAGTTTAGGTCCTTCTGGGCTGAAGCTCAGTGTGTGTGTATCTCTGCTTATATATATTACTGTTGTCAATGTAGGATAAACATACATTTTTTGAAAAAATAAGGTACACTTCTGATGGCAGGAAGACAGGCAGAAAAAGAAAAACAGCAAGTATTTGCAGTAACCATTTTCCCATACGGCAGCACAAGCACTGATACATTTTTGGGAAGACTTTGCACATATAGTATAAAGAAATTAACAATTCCAAGATCTAACTAGAGTCAATACATGGTCATGAAAGAGTTTGGGCTGCATGCTTAATATATATATGGGTTATTGTTTGCACTTAACAACATTTTACAAATTTTGAACAAAGTTCTTGACTCATTAACAAAAAGCTTAAGTCGAAGAAGCAGCCAGCAGCTAGCTGTATTGAGAAAAGAAGCACAAAGAACCACTCTCAGGGTAGACACCCTGTTTCTGGCAGGGTCTCTTCCACACACACTTCCTGTTCCTCAAAGGAAACCTGCAGCATCCGAAGGACTGTAAAGAGGCTGCCAGCACCAGAGCCTCTGGTACCAGTACTGAAGGGGAAGCTAGGGCTATTCGGCAGTCCGTGGACATAAAAGCTCCATCTTGTCCTTCAGTTTGAGCATTAATCAAGCTCCAACTCCAGTGGAGGCTGAAACAAAAACACTCCAGATCAACTGAAGACTTTCACTGCCCTGGTTCCCAAACCCACATGGCCACAGATCCCAGTTTCAACCTTTCTGGCTGCCTCTTTTCTAGGCAACATTTGTAAAAGCTTACATGAATAGAATACATCCATGGAATGTTCACTCAATACTTGGAACATTCAACTTACCTGACTGTATTTTGTTTCTGAAACAAAATTTTTTTAAAAGACGTTTAACTCAAAAAAGAATAAAATTTATCATTTTACTGGATTTGAAAAGTCTTGTATTCTACAATAAAACAAACAAGGGATTTAAAGTAGGTCAGCCTTACAAATTAATCTAAAGCTTCTGCCTATATTGCTTATCAATGCAAAATTATCTTGGATTTTAGCAGTATTCCTAATACATGAACAAAATTGTTAATAGCTTCAGTTTTTGGTTAAAGAACTGCATGTGTTTAACTAATATGAAGGTCAAATACTGGTTTTTATACATAAGCTATGAGAGGCCCACATCTCTAGGGATGGCATTGTGATAGTGGCGCTATCAAGAAAAAATACTCAACAAAGATGGAGGAAAAATACTCCACATGACAACCATTATCTGAAATAAAATTCACAGGAGATAAAGCACAGCCCAAAGCATACCAAAATATATACATAATATGGGATGTAAACGTGTACAATGATCTCTGAGAATAAAATGTTTCAATCTTTAGAATTTCATAAACACTTCAAATGATTGTTTTGAAAGTCATAAAACCAGATCACCTTTTCTTCTCAAATTTTTCCTCTCTTTGTAGTGTGAATTCAAAAAGCACTGTACTAAAATTGTACTCAAGCTCTATCTAGCTTCTTAACTAAAATCACTGTCTATAGACAGTATAGGATACTGTCTATACAAAGAACATTTTTTGTCACCTGTGTACTCAATTAAAGCTACCCTGCTCTCTGCTGAACTTCAATTAGCAAAAAAAGTCTTTCAATTTAAAGGCTAAACAGTAAGATGAACATTTAAATTGGTGACTGAATTTTTCCAGTTTAGCAAGGAGAAATGTGACAGCAGCTGCTTGGAAATGCAGGAAAGACTTTCTAGTAAATTACAATAAATACCTCACTTTTTGCTGAATGCAAAGTAATTTCATCTTATTGTTTTGGTAACCAAGAAAGAAATAAATACCATTATGCTAGGTAGGTGTATTTTTTTCACATATCAAAGGATCAAAATCATTGAGAATATATTGTAACAATTCAGCATTAGCTGACAATGCTCACAATCAGACATAATCACCTAAGGAGGGTTTTGCATTTCCACATTAAGAAATATATATCTACCATAAAATTAGCTATTGATACAAGAAAGCTTTAAGAGATTCAGTCATGTGTGAATACAATGCTTGTGTTATTTTTAGTAATTTAATTCAAAACTTGCATTATTTAGTTCAGGAGAAATCAGAATTTTCTTTAAAACCAGATGATTTGCTACAGTTATTTTATGTCAAGCACAGGATGATGTTTGGTTTTTTGTTTGTTTTGGGTTTTGTGGGGTTTTTGTTTGGTTGGTTTTTTTGTTTTTTGTTTTTTTTTTTTTTTTTTTACAACTTGATAATTATTATAACAATAGCATCATTTTTTTAAGCAGAAACATAATTTTTTAGGGCTAAAACAAAGCTCAAGTGTGGTTTTCTATTACGTGGATTTCAGTTCTGTGTGTTGACAGGCATATTGATTTGATTCCTCAGCGCAAAACTTTTCCATAAAAGGAGATAAAAGCTTATTTAATTTCATTTTCTAGTAATATTGCAGTTTCAAGCTAGTTCAAATCTGCCCTACGTAAAATGTAGATCAGTATTAGAAGATGGCAATTTCCAGTGTTTTAATCAATAAGATGTCACACCACATAGGCTACCACAAAGTGTTGTTGAAAGATACTGTTCATAATTTCATCTTTCTTCAGCTATTAAACCAGTATGAGTCATGCATCCACCCATTATCCTCAGTTTCTTCACTCATGCCCTCTCTCCCACTGCAATGGTATCACAGTTTTTTAATGTCTAGAAATACAGTTTTGTAGCAACCTTTTTCTTACAGAAAAAAACCTCTGAATTTCTTAGGCTTTAGATTCAGTCTGATCATTCACTGAAGGAATGTTATTTTAAAAGTCCCAGCACAGTTTCTAAGAGACTGTATACTGTGCAGTTCATTTTTCTTGCTGAACAAAGGTTTGTTCTCTCATTTTCTACTTTACGTTCACAGTACTCGTAATCATATCACCCACAAATTACCATGCTATCCAGTGATCACACAATCACAAACCACAAATAAAGGTTCATAAAAAGTAAAAGAAAATCCTACCTTTATGTAGCCCCAAGAAACTGAGAGTAAATAGTTTGCCTCAGGCATTTTTGATTTTTTTTCCTACACTACCAATCTAAGCTAATCAGTTCTTTTCTATCTGACACTGCAAAAGACTTCCAAGAATAAAGATTCCTTCTTTTCTAATTCTTCTTGCTAATCTTCAGGTTCTCAGCAACTGTGTGCACAGGAGGCATTCTGAAATGAAATCCAAACGTGTGGTTTTCTGATTGTAGAAATGCCATTTGTGAAACTCCAAGCATTCAGAGGCAACGTTGAAGACACATATTGTACAAGCTGAAGAAATTTCTGAAGAGCTAGGGATATGCATATTTCCTGAACACCAGGACTTAATGAATAATGTATGTCAAGATGCTCGGCTGCTCAAAGACTTGCTCTATCAACAGCTACCAAATAAGGATCTGAAGAGGAAGCCACAGACAGTGGCAGCAATCCCTCCCATAGAGCCTAACTAACAGCCAATAGTATATCACTCTAAAAGATATAAATCCGCAGGGCTGGTGTAATGATGCATGGTAATTTCCCATCAGCCAACACTGGGGACTCTCCTAGGCATAGGGGACTTTTTTTTTTTTTTTTTTTTTAACAACAGCAAATGCCCTTTATTAATGGCATGCCTGCCTGCAGCCATTCAAAAATAACTGGACTAAAGTCTCATAAGTTCAGCATTTAACATTTTCTTCAATGGACGCACCATCCAAGCAGTTAAAATGAGCACTGTGTACATTCATGTGGATTGCGCAGTGGTTTTAGTTTTTCATATGGAAGAAAATTATATTTTCAGGGTTTCTTAAGGGGGAAAAAAAGGCAGAACAAAATAAATAGAACTATCTGGTTTCTTGAGAAGTCTGTGATTAAATTTTTTTTGGCTTTTATGCCATCTAGATTAAAAACTGATCCACCTCAGACTACTGAGTCAGGCTTCTAGTTTCTACTGTTTTTTTATTTTGAGAGATAAAAGCAGTTATTAAGCTAAAGTAAGTCACATGTCCTGCAATTCCCAGTGAGTAATAAGCTTCCACAGAGACGTAAGAAGTGAGTTAATAGGAGACCTCAAGAAGTGAGTTAATAGGAGACCTCAAGAAGTGAGTTAATAGGAGACCTCAAGAAGTGAGTTAATAGGAGACCTCAAGAAGTGAGTTAATAGGAGACCTCAAGAAGTGAGTTAATAGGAGACCTCAAATTTTCACTGTATTTATTCAACTTTTGCTCTACCTCAGCAGATTACTATAATCAATTACAGCTATACATGATAAGGAAAAAAAAGGGATTAACTGAAAGTGGAGTGTGTCAGTGAGCTGACTCAGGCATTAAACAAAATATCCCACTGTCTGCCACTCAGAGACCAAAACTTGAGAGGAGTAATACATTCTGCCCACAGCTTGGGGGTTGGAACTTGATGTTTAAAGTCCCTTCCAACCCATGTCGTTCTATGATTCTATGATAAATCTTGCACCATTCTGTGCAACGCACATGCAAGACTGCAGCAAGTTTCTGAGTCTTTCTTGCATCAAAAGAAGGGAGAGTTTTCCTATGTGACAATGGGCAAAGCCTAAGGATAAACTGAATGAGATTTAGTGTTTAGCCTAATTCTACACTGCTAATTCACTGGAAGATGCTGAGAACAGTCATAAGACAGGTTTTGGCTGAAATAGTCACTGACGCTAAGTGCTTGAAAAAGAACTGAACTTGTAAAAATCAATAGGGCAAAATATGACAGCAACAAATTTCTTCCTTACAGGAGAGAAATCTATAACAACTGCATACAATCAACAGATCATCAGCACTTAATGTATTTTCATTTGGAAAACATGCTGTTTTCCTTAAAATAGATAACATAAAACATTTCTGACAAATTTTCTATTTAATGTGCACAGTTACACTTGTTCTGGATCTATGCAGCCAGATGTATATTAAGATGTAAATTAAGTTTTGAAAATAAACCTGGAGTTCCTAGAGACTCAGCATGACAGTAAAGAAGCCAAAAGGTACTTCTGGAAAATATTTATCCTGATTCTTCCAGCTCAGCTTTGTAACACTGCATATAAATCTTGTCCATGTCTGTGTTGCATTGTTTTCTGATCACCCAGAAGAGAGCACTGCTGCCACCTACCCAGCATCAACATTGAGAACTGAAAATATGCTGCCTTTCTTCAGAAGGAAATTTCAAGCATGACTTAGAAAATGGTAAAATAACAGCCACTACACTTTTGGCAGCTTTAGGAACAAAGCATGAACTATGAAAGTTTGGTTGCAATGGTTAGTATTAGCAAACATTAGAAACCCAAGTTTTAAATTATTTTCTCTTACTTTGCTACTTTCATGGCTATTTCCTCCCTAAATATTAACAATTGTTCCCCAAAGCACAGAACTGGAGTCACACAAGGAATATTTAATATGGCTGGCATGTAAATTACACTAGCTGTTTAGCACGTATTAAAAAATCTTAATTTTTTTAATCCTTCACCAATGTATGAAACAACGGTGCACCCATAAGAATCATGGGATTACGGGATTATTAAATTTATTGAAGAATGATGTTCGAGTTATTAGCTAGATCCTTTTTTTCATGAAAAAAATGAAAAAATTTCCTCCACTGTACTTATATATTACAACAATTTATTCTAGCTGCATATTAATTATACTACTAAT
This sequence comes from Pyrocephalus nanus, assembly GCA_038380795.1. Classification (NCBI taxonomy): domain Eukaryota; kingdom Metazoa; phylum Chordata; class Aves; order Passeriformes; family Tyrannidae; genus Pyrocephalus; species Pyrocephalus nanus. The sequence continues at coordinate 26,090,829 of CM076263.1, read as the reverse complement.
TATCGGTTACATCAGATATTGGCTGCTTACTACTAATTTGTATAATTTTTTCAAGAACCACAGTCCCAACATCATAAAACTATCAACTGCAGTAATATAATCTAATTTTATGACTTTGCTGTCTCAGAAAGCATGCGCTCTGACTTTGGCTACATGTAGAAGTAGGACCTTGGACATTTACAGTCGGGAAAGTCACATCAGCACCAATTTACAGGAATCCTTTCGGCTGATTTTCATGCTCCATTCCCAGAATGCAAAGAGTGAATAATTAGCTTTAGAGGAGGTTATGGTGAATAGCTGAGTGCACAGCAAATAGCTTCCACAAACTAAATACTGAGAGGAACTGAAGTTAAGAAAAACAAAAGTTGGAGATTCTTGTTTTTATACAGACATACATCCACGAAGATAACACATGGGGAAGAAGGGCATAATGACATTTTCTACAATGCTTCCAATCAAGCAAAGAATACTGAAATGAGAAACATATAGTTTGAAATACAGTAAGTGAGTAATAAAATAATTCAGAAAAAAAAAGGGGAAGATTTTAATGAGCACGGTTGTGTTTTGAAAGAATTAAGACCATGACCTTGAAATGCAAAAGGATTATGAAGCCCCTTAATACCTCCAGAAAATGTTAACTATTATTTAATCAATTATCCAAGATGACTTTCTCCAAAAGAGTCATAAAAAGAGGTGGCAGAGATCCCAGGAGCTGTGATGTTCAGCCATAGCACACTTTTAAAGACTGCAAAAATTTTAATTTCTGCCTTTTAAAAATTGCAAGCAGGATGGATTGGTAACTTCAGGCCACTTCACAAAACACCAGTCTTGAATATAATAACAGAAAAGCTGAAAATACACATATTCTAGGTATTTGCTTGAGAAAGAACCAAGACATAGGAGTGTAATTAATGCCTTCAATATCATGTATGTATCTGAACGTGTAATAGTCTTGAACTGTTGTAGGGTGTTTAAAAAATATTCTGCAACAACTCTCCCAGTGTCAAGAGAGGACACATTAAATAGGTTAAAATTTTGATTAGAGACCCATATCTAATGATCATAAACAGGCTGACTTCATTTAATGGGACTGCTTTAAATGAGGTTCTGCAAGACTTGAAACTATTTTATGATACTCAATTTCTTAACTCGTGTCTGCAATTAAGCCACTACCATGAAAATTTTCAGAGAACAGAAAAACTGGGGGGAGGGGTCATTGATGGGATGAACTAAAAATGTTCACACCATTCATGTAGACTTCAGTACAGAGAATTTAATTGCAAAGATACCAGCAATAAGGAGCATGGTCCATGAGTACAAAATGGTAAACTACACTGAAGAAAGCAGAAAACCTGAAGACTTCATAGAGTCTCAACAGGACATTTCATAGTGATACTGTCACCCCCAAACATCTGAATCTTCTATGATGCTAAATAAAAAAAACCTGATACTCAAAACCTCCCATGCTGGCAACCCTAGTGATGGAACAATGCACAGAGCTTTAGTGTCTCTGTTTTCCTAACTGCTGTCATGTACATTGTGTAGGAAGAAAATTTATAAATATTATTCAGGGACCAGAGAAAATTGTTTGTAATAAAAGAAAAACCTCAAGCTGCTTAATCTAAAATCCCACATCTACTGTGTAGAATTATGACAATGAGAAAACACAGCACAGCAGACCCTCTTTCACTAGCACCGAGGACGCAAAAAGAAGCAAGGGAAGACAGCTGAACTTGCCTCAGACTTACTGAGCTGAAACCAACTCATGAAACGCACAAGACTTAGGGAAACCCAATGATATCTTGGGGTGCATAAGAACGAGCACTGCCAGCAGGTCAAGGGAAATATCCTGCACCTCTACTCAGCCCTCCTGTGGCCTCACCTGGAGTGTTGTGTCCAGTTTTGGGCTATCCAGGACAAGAGAGAGAGTGAGCTCCTGTCCAGGAATGGGTTCAGCAGGGGGCAACAAAGATGATTAAGGGACTGAAGCACCTCTTTTACAAGGGAAGGCTGAGGGAGCTGGGCCTGATCAGCCTCAAGAAGAGAAAACTGAGAAGGGACTTCATCGGTGTATATCAATATCTGAAGGGAAAGTGCCCAGCGGATGGCATTGGGCTCTTCTCATTGGTGCCAAGCAATAGGAAGAGAGGCAATGGGTAGAAACTGATGCACAGGCAGTTCCATCTGATTATGAGGAAGAATTTCTTTACTATGGAGGTGACCATGCACTGGAAGAGATTGCCCAGAGAGGTGATAGAGTCTCCTTCACTGGAGATATTCAAGAACCACCTGGACACAATCCTGTGCAATGTGCTCTGGGATGACACTGCTTGAGCAGGGAGGTGAGACCAGTGACCCACTACTATCACTTCCAATCTGACCCATTCTGTGATTCAGTTGCAGTACCTTTCTGAAAGTCCCATGGGAAAATTACCATCTGGGTCTTTCCTTCTACAAGTCAGTGATGGGTAATACAGGAACTCCAGCAGAAACATACTTAGCTTTGAGAGGAGAACAGTGCTCTTCACTGCAACCCCCTAGACAGACTATGAAGTTGCACTAGGAACCTTCAGAGACATGTCTGAGCATTGGTCCTGAATACAAGTGTGCTGGATGTAGTGCATATTGTATAGTAAGCAGCAAAAATTAAAGCAAAAAGGAAGACAGCTAGGGGTATCACTAGTTTTAGTTTTCAAAATTGTATGCATTACAAACAAGAACAGATAGCCTGAAGAAATATCATAAAGCAAAGAGCCTGTCTAAAAATATTAAAAAAACAATGCTGTTCCAGGGTGTTAAAACTAGATAATCTTTAAGGTCCCTTCCAACACAAACCTTTCTATATTTCTACAATTTTTGGGCTGACCTCCAGATACCAGGGAACAGCAATAATTACCCATGTCAAATTTGACTCCTACATGTCACAAATACAGCACTGTTTTCACAGTATAAGCCAACTCCATCCGGGTTTATGCTGGCACAGCAGAAAGCCTCCCCACAAAATAGAGAGTCTACTCAGTGCTGGAAGACCAAAGCAGAAAAGAATGGTCCTTTCATCCAGCAAGCAAGGGCATGCAGATGGACTCAATTGGGCCAAAAAACAGAGCTGGTCTGGAGGAAGCAGCAGGAGAGCTAGGGACAAGAAAATTCCACTGAATCAGCTAGCCTCACCAAAGTTCCCTGCATCCACATAAGACTCCCTGACTAGAAGAAAAAATGTAGAATTTAAGTAAAAATCCCAAACAATCAGTCAGGAATTTTATGAATATGAGTAAATTGTTCCAGATGCAGCAATCAGATGTCACACACCAGGTGAGCAGCAGCAGTGGAGACGAAGCTGGGTCTTGTGCTGATATCAAGAAAACTTGAACTCCACTGGTGGCTGAGAACCGATACCTGTAACTGGAACAAATCCCCAATTCTTCTGAAGGAGTCTCAGTTTTAAGGATGCCAAAGCAAAGGCAGTCCAGTTATACTGCTTTAAAAAGGCTTTCTTGGCAGCCTCCTGCCTGTCAGAATTACATTTATTTAAAATTATGGAATACCCTATGCTGTATCATTTTTATTTTACAGATCTTTTTATTTGGGAATATATAATTTGTATGCATGAAATATGAGAATTTTATGTTGCTAAAAAGACTGGTATGACAATGTTCTTCTGAACTATTTTAGGGTAAATATGTAGTAAAACTCAGGAGCTAAGTTATTTAATCATGTTCCTTTATAATTTTAAATAAATTTAAAAAAAAAAATACTTTCTGGTAAATATATAATTCAGTGTTTGTATTTACTGCCCTCTAGCGATAACAAAAGCATTAGTATGAATATAAGATGATACTAAACTTTTTTCAGACCATAAATCTCTGGTTCACTAATTTTCAGCCACACCAGAGCAGTGTCTTTTAAGGGTATTCTCTACAGCTGCAGTATTTTCAATAGACACTCCTGAGCAATTGCACAACCAACAAATTACACCCTATTTCAAACCCTGTTTTAGGGACCACAGTCAATTCTTTAAAACACAATATATATCAATCATTTTCTTGAAAGTTTTCCACATAATGATGGAGTGCATATGTATATCATAGTCTCTAAAAACTACCCTGCAGTAAATGGAGTTTAATTTCAAAAAATATTTAGCTGAATACTGGCAACTGACAAAATCAAACGCATAACCACAATCACATTATTTTCTCCATGAAAGTACTACTGTGACCAATACCTGATGTAAATAGAAGGTTTTTCAAATTTTGCCCTAAAAACAATGTTAAAAAAAAGCTTTACATGGATATACATAGATATATAATCTCACATCACAAAACCTCATTATGTATCATGTTTTTAGACATGTGTCAATATATGGATACAAACACACAATATGTCTGCATCACAACCAAATAAGCTCTGAAACAACAGACCTTAGTTACTTATACTTCTGATTTGGAAATGCTTGGAAAAAATACCTTCAAACAAATAGCCTGGTTTGAGCAATATTTTGTAAAATTATGCTTAAATTATTGCAAAGTTAATATAAAAAAATCCTGGCACAGAAATCAAATCTGTGGTCAGCTTGCATTGGACATGAGGGACATGTCCAATTTCCATTTTCACGTCTAATTCATATGCAAAAATCAACTGTATTTATGCAAGCTATTTTAATGTCATACTTCTCTTGCTGTTACTATAGCCAACTTGTCAGGGATCCACCTAAGCCAAATCTTTCAACACAGCTCTGGAAGAAGCCATGAAACACTACCACTAGAGGGCCTGGACTCTTGTCATGATTAGTTCCCTTGCAATTTATACCCTGGCAGCATTTTGTTTGCTTTACAGTAATTCTTGTATTTTATAGAAAGTATAATTTGGATGGAAAAGCAGAAAATATAAATTATTTAGTTACCACTTTCCTTCCAGGACTCACCCTAACACACCTCTGAAATGAGCTACTCAGGCTTGACTGTGACCAGTTCTTAAAACCAAACAGTTTGATACTCTATCAGATGATTCTGGCCTTCCAACCTCCTTTTAAGAAGAGTCCTCTCTTGGAAGAACAGAAGAAGAATCTGTTATGTGTGGAAGGAAAAAAAAGTTTATTCTCCTCCCCTTAATGCTTTTATTATGTAAACTGTATGTATAGGTGACTTGTACAGGACCATTCCCAAGATGGAAAAAAAAGAAAAATAAATCAGGCATGAGGCATAAGAAATAAATAATACTTTCTTCTAAAAGCTACATCCACATGTATATCAATTGACAGCATGTCAACTCATTCTTAGTCACATTCTTTTAGGTATTTTTTCTTAGAGACCGCTGTTGGGGATGATCTTCCACTGTCATTTCTGATTTTTTTTCCCATTCTATTACTCCGTTTTTTTCTCCTCATTCTCTCTATTACACACATCCATTCCTGACTTAGGAGCAAGGACAACTAAACAGAAAAAGTAATGCTTCACTCCTTCCTCTTATCTGCAAGGAAAAAGGCATCCTACTTCTCCACCTTGTCCAGGCAAAGTGCAGCAAGGAAGCTGGATGGAAATCTCAGCCTCAAATATAGCTGCACAGTTTGGCTTATACCCTATTCTATGTTTCACTGAGTTGCCATTTCTTTGCCATACTCTGAGTATGGACATTTTCCAAACAATATATTGATACCCACTCCCTGCTTCCCAAAGCGTAGCCCTAGCCGAGGATGTTTTGCCAGGGCAACTAATATATAAAATTGTCAAGCTTTGCTCTAAGTGGAGGCTCAGGGCTACTCCTGTGTTCCTCAGCAGTAAGCTCCTTTGCTTAACATATGAACATGCTCTACAGAAAACAAATAAGTAAAAATCATCTAACTCAAAAGACCAGTGTGATCCTCCTATATGCACCTCCTCTGCATGGCTATGCCTAGTTGAGTGCAACTGTCCAGAGACTTTTACTCCTAAGTCATTTAAGAGAAGAAGAGTAAACTTAACAGAGGTAGTGCAATGACCTTACACTTCAATAATGCACCCAAAATTATGCTATACCAATGCTGAAGGAATACAGCTGTTAATAAATATATTGTGCCATAGAGATATTATACCATATATATATCATCCACAGAGAGATACAATAAATATATTGTGCCATAGAAATACACTCATAGCTGCAGCTAAACACCAATGTCCTGTGGCACAGAAATTTCAACAACTTGTACCTGCTACCTTATCTACTGAAGATGACTTTCTACAGCTTATTTGCATAAATAAGATTTATAAGCTACATCAGTGTTAATGCTATATAAGGATACTTTTATTTTGGGAGAAGAACACAGTGTAGCTTAAAACTTTTCTAAGACTTCCTGTACTAAATACATAAAGGTATCCACACTAGAGAAACGATAAAGGTGATTTATTCTAATATCAAAATTCTCCCCTAAAAAAAAAAAAAAAAAAAAAGCACTTGGTCATTTAAGCATTGTAAAAAGAAAATACTTTTTTTTTTCTAAAACTCATTTATAGGCAATCCTGACAGTTTCCCTTCTATCAAGTGGAAAAGATATGACTATAAACATGTCTGACAAAGACATAGATATGTAATAAAAGGAATATAAAATTCAGAATCATCTGAATAACTTACTTCTATTTTTATATGTATATGCACCCTGCAAGTAAATATGCATCCCATAAATATCTACCATAGCATGCTCACAAAAGAAGTTTATACACATATTATACATTTTCCAGACAGCTATATCTAGCAAACGTGCAAAGAGGTGTGTGATGCTTCATTCAGAGAGCTGAGATGGTACACTCATCCTAAGACTGATACAGCTGTGCCAGTAAAAACAGAGTATTACCTATTTCATACAGAAATCTGGCTTGCTAGTAAGGACAAAAGACAGTTTCACAGGTATTGGTAGATTAATCTTACTTCTCCTGTAACATGACATACTTATTTTAATGAGGCATTCCTAGTACAGACCTCACCAAAGTCAAGCTTAAACAGTTCCATCAGAAATAGTGCTGAATGGTTGTAATTTCATACTAAAAAATATGAATCTTTCAACAGTCTTTTTGCAGGTATGAAATGCAGCAATTATTCCGCAGACAAAAGCAGAGAATTGTGGACTGTGAAGAAAGTTCTAACATGGCAGAAACCTCAGCAGAGCTCTGATATAAACACATCTTAGGAAATGCCCATAAATCACACACTTTAGATACCAACATTTAGAATGCAGACGGCCATTTGTTTCATACAATTTTGTTGGTTAAGGCTACAGTTCTCATTAAACCATGATTGTTGTATTCTTACTAAAGTGCATGTGATAGTGAAATTTTTCTTTCAAGGAAGATCATTCACTAATACTCATGGCAATATGTCCTTCATACCTTTCATTTGATTTTTTATTTAGATGCTCTAAAGAGGCTCTGCATCTATGTAGATACACAAAATAATAAAGATTATTCATCTGGAAGAAGAGAAACAACTAATCTCACCCATTACATGCTTGTCTCATGCATAAAGGGAAACAAAGATTTTTTTTTTTTTTTTGTCTGAGCACTTCACCTGAATGCCTCTAGGTCAAATTAAGCAAACAAGCTCAAAACCCAAGTGGTTTTCAGCCCCACAGTCAGGTGTACTGTGAGGTTAGGTTTACATGTGCACACAAGAGAGATGGAGACAAGATAACATAATCAGGCCAAAGGCAGCTCTGTAGTTTCCTGAATAGCATACTTATTACTAGCATGATTTAAATCCCTCTTACAAGAAGTCTCAGTATTTGCATGAGGAAGCTCATGGTATATCCATGTTTCCTTACTCCTTTGTCTATGGATACCAGTAATTTGGCACTCATTCTACACACAGAATCTGAGCACCCATGCCTCACTGTTCCTTTGGGTTTGGCAACCCTGTTTAACCTTGTGCCGCTGCAGAGCAGTCAGTGCTCAGTCTCATCCGAGCAGCAACCAATAGTTGAGAGGTAGAAATGGACTAGCAGAACTCTCCAGTTTTAGCTACTAGTGTTTCCACATAGCTCACCACCTGTAATACAAACAGGAAGGGAGCATACTTGCTCAGGAGAGAACAACTGAAGGTCATGAGATGCAGCTGGATGCCTGGTTCTTCCATGAGTGCAGACTTGCAGCATCACTCTGTTCTGTGAGTGTTTTTCTCCTTCCTACAGCGTGGGCTATTATGAGACAGGCATTAACCTAGAACCACTCTTGTGCTACAAGGCTCACAGCTTGCCTGCTCAGACCCCATACAGAGCTACAGAGACAGTTTTGCACTAGGTTTTATTTCAGATAGCTACAAATCACACAACTTCTACATCTATTAGTCTCGAATACAGTCATCACAAAGTTGAAAGAACTTTGTAGGAGCCCTCTCCTGGGTGAATTTTGCTTATTTTTATAAAACAAAACTAAAATAAAAATAAAAATAAATAAAAATAAAAAAAAAAAAATAAAAATAAAGCAAGCACCAAGGTTATCTCAAATCACACATACATATGAGTATAAACTTATGCATTTCTCATTACTATTTTAGAAGTGGATTTCAGGTGAGAGGCACCCTTTCAGTCATTCTCCAGGTTTGCTGGGGTTTTTTTTCAACATTTTTGCATTATTCACAATGCAGTTTCACAACTGACTGTTCAAATGTTGAAAACACTTTTATGCTAAGTTTTCTAGAAGAATAAGTGTTGCTCCTGATCAACTACAGTTTGACAGAGCATCAATAAATTCATATCTACAAGTAAACAATTTTATTGCTAAATCAATATTTTCTTTGAAAACACTCAAACGTGGCCTGTATTTAGCAACTTCTAGTATGTACAGTAACCCTGTACAGTAATCCCCTTTTGCAAATACTGCTTTTAGCCATGGCTTATAACCAGTTAATATTTTGTGTTTAAGAATGGTTAGAACTAAAATCATAAATTAATATACTTCAGCATTGATAATTTAGTTTACTTACAAACTTACACAGCACATCAAAGCCTTAAAGAAAATTTCAATTGAAATATAAAACTTCTTTTAATCAATAATAATTCACTATCACTTTTCTGAACACTAAACTATAATAAATATGGCTATTCATACAAAACTTGAAACCAAAGGTAAATTAAAAAACATGAAAGTAGTATCATGTACTGCAAACTGATTAGGTTCCCCTAACAGAAGTACATCATTAGACTGAGGTATATTTTCTGATGAACTTGCAATATGGATACAAAATACATTATTTAAGTATAAGATTATCTATGAACATTTAATTATTAGTAGGTATTTTATCAAGGAACAAGAAATTTTTCATATTTCAGTCCTCTTTAATAAATACTTTTAAGTCTCTATAAAAATCATCCTTAGTTTGGAAAAGATATTAAAATCAAACAAAAGCAATAGGGTCTAAACATATATGGCATCATCATCTTTGGGTTACATTTTTACTAGTCAAAAAAAAAAAAAAAAAGAAAAGAAAAAAAGCTGGCAAAATTTGGCTGCTGGAAAAGCTCTGAGCAGCACACAAAATGCTGGTAAGACCCCAGCAGATGCAGAAAGACACCAGCCTATTCATTTACGTGGACACACATGCAGAAGCCCATTTTTGTCACGACAAGGACAACAGCTTTAGTCTGCAACTAGTTAAACTTCTTCCAGTCTTCCAAAGAAGCTCTTGCTTAACAGCTGATTCTGTCAACTCTTTATCAAAGCCACAACAATGACAAATAAAACCAGCCTTGGGCTCCACCTATAGCCTGATGAAATAAATTTGAAGATACTCACTAGCTCCAGCTTGCTGAATTCACATAAACTGCTCAAATGCCTCAGGCAACAGGAATAACGCTCTAGTACCACCTTCCAGGTCACCCCTTTCTATATCCACCCCTCAAGTCCAATGCCATACTTTTGTCCAAACTCCAAAACAAAGAATAAAACTGGAAGGGTGTAAAAAGTGCAGTTCAGCTGTATATGACTGTACAGTTAAATAGGGAGTTTACATCTTGTCTAAGGCAAATTCCATTCAAAATGTGATGTAACACTTGACTACAGTGAGTATTAATTTCATACTCATTTCATGAGACTGATATACCTATTCTGTTAATTACTGCTTCATTTACTGCCACAGGTCTAAAAAGCATAGTCCTAGCTTTTAAAAACCTAACATGTTTCTGATTTTTAGACTGTTTTCTCACCATGTGTTAGGTGGTAAGACTTCCCAGTATTTCCCAGTTCATTGTAAGCACAACAAATGACTACAACAAGCATTTGCCTTGTCTGTTATCCAGTGAATGACTATATTAATCACTTCATATCAAAATATCAGTATAAATCCAGTTCTCAGGTCTTGATTAGAAAATTTCCTGAGAGGAAAAGGAATTATGAAGGAAAGCAAAACTATTTGTCCAATTCTGCTAATATGCTCTTTGAAGTCTCCTGGTAGTCAAAAACTACAAGTCAAAATATCACTTCTAGAGCTGTGGCCTACGAGTCCATCAGCAAGCCTCTCAGCAGATGCAATAAAGGTCAGCATGACTTCTGCCATTCAAAAAAAATGTTGTGCATCAGCAAAGGCAACACATCACTGCCGGGCAGGATGCAGGGTGAAAAGACAGACTGAGGAACAGACAGATTTGTGTAAAGTGTGCTATTTCACAATAGCCAAGGCACTGTAGAAGGAAACAAAGAAAGAAAACAAAAAACAAACCCCATATAACTCCTCCCTCAAGAACAGTTAAGGCACTGTTTCATACTTAGGCACACTATTCAAATGACAGAGTGTAACAAAAGGTAAGACCCAACACCTGTCCTCTCATCCTGGCTCTGATCAGTCAGGCAGTTTTAGTTTTCTACAACCAGAACATTTTTCAAGCTCTGATAATGATTTTGAGAACAAACCTAAACTGCCTATGTACATCAGCATGCTACTATTTATACCATATCTATACAATCTAAAAGACCCATAAGAGCACAGTATCTACCTGGAAAGACAAAATGTATAGATGTGGTATAAACAGAAGCATGCAGTTCTACTTTATCGCAACAGTATAGTTTTATTTTGTGCCGTTATATCATTCCTCTAACCTATTTATCTTTCACAGCCCCGTGAAACAAAGATCAGAATACAAATGTATATTCCTGACCACCAAAAATAACAGAAAAATATTTATTTTAGCCCCCAAATGTCAAGATTTGTTTCTGCACAAGTTTCCAGAGCACTTTCTCATCCTGCATTTAAAATTTATCTGTTCCATTTTAAAAATCAAGGTATGTGCTGAAAGCTAAGCTAGAAATGCCAAGCTCTATGTATCAAACAACTGTATCATCTTCAGTGATAAGCTTGAAGGAGTTTTCCTATAATAAAGCCTCTGAAACCTTTTCAGCACCAAAACAAGCTTCACAAAATCCCTCCCAGTTAGAAAATACACATATTTGTTTTTACTGATGCTAAGAAACAGAGAAAAAACAACTACCAAATCATGAAATGCAATTTTACCTGGGTCAAATATTCAGACACACAAAACTTTGGCCATACTCCATAGTACAAGAAAAATACATTAATTTTACTGAGAAATCTAGGTGTTAGGCTTTAAGCAGCCAAAGAGATTGGTCAAATAATTCATCACATTAATATTTCACAGGAGTAAACATGCTTATTAATTTTCCAGCTAAAGTTTCTGTTGCAAGTGGAAAAATAATTCATTTAAAGACACCCTTACATACCTAATTTCAGATTTTGGTTTTTTTGTAAGTTATCTTCTTGAAAGTGGTGCATTTCAGAAAACCTTTGACACCCACATACAGAATAACTTCGTAAATCTAGCAAAGATACTTTCTGCATTTACTCCAAAACGGCACCCTTGTCTCTGCTTGTTGCCATGGCCAACCATACATGGGACTTGCACTTTTTTCCTCAGGACCTGTTTGTTTAAGACAGGCCTAGGCGTTTCCCATTAGGGTGCCTGGATCTGCAGGGCAGGCATTCCCAACAGCAGCAGTGGCGGGAGCTAGCACTGCGTGCTGAGGTGATCAGCATGTAGCAGAGGGCAGAGATGCTGAGGAATCCAAACATACTCCCTGTAACACCACACACAAGGGCTGCTTCCAGACACCTTACAAGCCATGCAAAAAAACGCATCCAGATTTGGCTGCAGCAGTACTTTTAACTCTAGTATTCTGTGACAGCAAAAGCTGAACATGGGTATACTAAGGCTAAGGAAGAAGAATTCCAGGGAGCTATAAGTTTAGAAAGCAAAATAAATACTTCATTTTTCAAGATCTCAAGTACCTGTCTGTCCACCTGTTTCTGAGGTGCTTCTATGGAGTCCAAAGAAGTGTGCATTTTAAAAAATCTGCTCATCATTAACTTTCAAATGTGATTCCAGTATTTTACAGTTTGTTTCATTCATGTCAGATACCAAACTGAAAACATTGTTGCATGTGTTCCTGCAGAGGAGATCTCTTCATGCAGGGGAAAAGATGGCCAAAACCAAAACTTCATCAACTCTCACACTACCCACACATCACACTTCTAATGTGTCAGGGCTTACTCATTTTACATTAGGTAACAAAGTCACCAATGCCACTATTATGGCCATAAAGCCAATGATAGCCAAGATTCACAATACTACTGACACACTCAAGAACAACAACCACCTGCAAACTCAGCAGCAGTAAAGCTTAAAGCCAAGCCATTATCCTTCAAAATCATTTGCAGAAATATAGAGCAACTTTAAAAAAAAGTAATTATAAAATCTTTATAAAAAATAAGAATTCAAATGTTCCTTCTATTTGTCATTATTTATCATAATGCCGATAAAGTTTGGCAACTATGCTAACTACTCAAAATATTATTACATACTTTAAAAGTCTGTTATCTAATCTGTTTTGGCAATTTCTTTTTTAAAACATACTCGAAGATGCTCAAGTCCTCAACATATACCTAGCAGCCTACTTTTCAGTTGTTTCTATTCCACAAACATTTTTACTTTATTAGTGAAAGAGCACTACCTTGCTATTTCTTTTTTTCTTCCTTACACTAACCTCTATTATGCCTTCTGATTACCATTCTTTTCTGCTGCAGTTGCAGTATTTTTTCAGTGTCCCAGGGATGAAGTTTATAGAAACACTGCTAAAGGGCACAGACAAAATGTCACCTAGGGTGTTTATCCTGTGTTCTGATCAGCTCTGAAAACTAACTGCTTCCTTGTATCAGTAAGTACACATGAATCATAGCCTCACTAAACTTCTCTTCATTTGGAACACACTTTGAATCGCCAAAATCGCAAAAATCATTGTTTCTACATAAAATAATCCTCCAGGATGAGGTACCCTTCATTTTGTATTTTAGAATGCTGAATATAAACTGATATTCTGAGAAAGAGTAGGAAAAAAAAATCTAGTATCTTTTTATCTAATCCCTGCAACTAAAATTACTTTTTCAGTACCAACCAGTGCAGTGGTGCCTTCCTGAATCTATTGACTTGTATCAGTATACTACAAGAGAATCATATTTCGTTATAAAATTCTATCTATCCTCTTTGGAGTCGTCTTCTTAGAAGCTGATTTATGGTAATTAAAGTATCATTACTGCTATTCATCTTGCTCTTTCCTGAACACTAGAAAAGACACCTCTGCTACAACTGTTAATTCTGAATCAGAAAAATCAAGTTTACAAAAATGTTAGTATCTCAGCTGGCAGTGTGAGGTTGTCTGTAGTTCTGGGTAAAATTATTGCATTAAGTCAACCTTGACCACGAGAAGATTATATCGTCTGGTTTAAATACATTAACACCTGCTTTTACAGGTTCCTTCAATCATGTAAACTAATTCAATTAAAAAGCACTCATCATTATATCCATCAAACAATACTCCTAGGGTAATGGTTAGGAAGCTGCAATTAACCACATACATTTCCTGTAAAGTCTGGCCGTTTATTCCAGAATAAAATGAACACTGACTTTGTTTCAAATGCTTTATATGACTTTGAAAAAACTGCCTGTAAATTTATTCAGGAAGACAAACCGGGTAATAAGAAAATGTCACTGGTTAGCCTACGGTGCTTATGAATACAAACAAGCAAAACCATTAACACATGTTAAACTAATGATGGCGAATTATGGAAGAGCTTGAAAACCAGTCTGAACTAATGTACATTAACACAATTGCTGTCTCGTTAACATTTTGCCAATATCAGTGTTGATGAGAGGGAACTGCATTATGATGTTCCTGAAACCTGCTACTGATCTTCCTATATGAAAAACCTAACTCTGATGTGAATGCAGCAGGGAGCATAGGGAGCCCTGCCACTGGGCTGTGCCGTGCAGACACTGACTGGACAGCACACCGGAACACGTGAAAGCAAGAGCACAATCCTCTGAGGTATCTGGACTCTGAAGCCTTGGACTGCCACAAACTCATCTTAACCACTCGGCCTCAGTTGTCCAATCTGCAGAACAGAAATACTTTTGTATAAACAGTGATGTGAATGTCATTGTGTGTCACTATGTGTGGCATAGTACAGGCTTTTTTTAAAAAACATAATTTCCTGTACAAATAGAGGAAAAACGGACCTAAAGATCCATGTTGTTTCACAGGTAAAAAGCTAGCTCCGATTTTGGTGTTTTATACTGTAGACTGCTTTATATAGATTCATAATCTGCTTCCATACTTTCTGTACAGATTAGAAACTATCCTTGGCCAGGAAAGATGAACTATTACTAAGCAAAACTACATACATGTATTATTTGCAAGCCTGATATTTCTTAGTATAATAAAAAAGCAAAATCAATCTAATTTATCTGAAAGATCTGCTTCCAGTTTAACTTTCCTTTGTCCTCTTGCTTTCCAACCCCAAATAAAACCAACAGCAAAAATGCATAAACCACCATCCTTTCATATAGCAATTATGGGCAGAGTTGACAGTATTAGCTTGCTGTGGGATCTTACAGGAGTATTCAGCTAGCTCTATTTCATTATCTGATCATATGTTAGTGGGCTACAACTTAATACAAGTAGCAAGCTGTTTAAATTTTATTTGCAGATAATCTTGTAAACAAGTCCTATACATTAGCTTGCTTCAGTGTTGCTCCACTGCTGGTGGTTTACAACTGATGGTACTATTGCCTATGCAGCTCCACTTCAACACCCAAGCAGGCAAGCAGAGATAACCACAGGCAGAACTTTCACTAGCACAGCAGTCTCCCTTGGCTGGAGATCCAGAAGAAGCAGTAGTCCCCATCACAGCACATCACTGCCACAAGGCACACAACAGGGCAGCCACAGAGAAGCTGCACCTCAACTTCTCAGAGGTGAACACAGCTCAAGAGGTAGATGCTCACCACCACCCTGCTCACATGGTTTCAAGGCAGGATGAACAT
The DNA here is from genome assembly GCA_038380795.1 of Pyrocephalus nanus. Classification (NCBI taxonomy): domain Eukaryota; kingdom Metazoa; phylum Chordata; class Aves; order Passeriformes; family Tyrannidae; genus Pyrocephalus; species Pyrocephalus nanus. The sequence continues at coordinate 26,075,480 of CM076263.1, read as the reverse complement.
GACTTTCATCATACCTTAGTTTGCCTAGATTCAGTTTTGCAGCTCCCTGCAGGACTGGCTGCAAGTTAACCAGAAATGGGATCAATTTCTATTGAGATATGCTCAAAGCAAAACAAAAAACCAACCAACCAAAAACACAGACCAAAAAATATCCATCCACAACACACCTTATTCTGTGGTAAGTCTCCTAAACACGGAAAGTTTTGGTAGATGATACCAAAACCCCCACTAATGTAACTCAAACAGGACAACAGTTTCTTAGTGCAGTGTCTTTATGAGACAGAATCTGGACTGATACTTCAGCAAATGCCATATTTGTTGTAACAAAACTTCATATAATAGCTGCCTCTTATTTGGAAACACAAAATTTATGATAAAAGAAAAATAAAAAAGCAAGAATGGCCACTGCTTTCCAAAATGCTTCATATCTTAGTCTAAACTTAAGCAAAGCAGCACACTAATGTGAATACAATGCAGGAGTCTTTGGCTCTAAATACTGTCACAAGAAGCCACAAGTATTTAGATACTTATCATACCTTTCAGTTGCCACAAATACCACCTTATTACTAAGCGAGAAGTTATTAAATACTCATTCCCATGAAGACCTTTCCAAGTAAGACCTTCAGGGAGGGAAAAAAATCAGCATTTTTTGTAAATGTCACAAAAAGGCACATTGATGAGACATTTTATCTTTAAGTAGGAAAAACTTCCTAATTTTAAAATCCTTTATTATGGCAGTTGAAAAATAACATTTTCCCACATCAATTCTAGTTATTTACTCCATAATATTTTGCTGTATTATTCTGTCTCATTATGCTAAAAGGAAAGACTTTTCACACTGTGGCATTTCCTGTAATTAAAGAGGCTACAAAATAGAGTTGTTTGTATGCTGGCATGGACCATTTGCTTATATTTATGAAAAAATTATCCCGTTACTAGGGACTGGAAAGCTCAGCAATCCTAGAAGCAGCTGAAAACCTGGGAAGTATTAAATGATAGCGACCCTCTGAGAGGCATAAGTCTTAGTGCACAGCTCTTGCATCCAAGACCTTTCAAAGTGCACTGAATAAGAGATGCAGAAATCTATTTTCTTCTAAAATTTACAATTCAGACTGAATCTGTGACATTAAGGGTCTCTCACTTGGTTTTGAGCCTTGAAATGCCAGTGTTTTTTCTATCAACTACTGTGGGACACCGCTAGGCTCCTTTCCACTGGCACAGAAAACAATATCCTGTGCTAGGTACTTGTATTTGAGAAGAGTCCTAAAAAATAGCAGAAGGGGCTCACCCCGTCACACAAATAAGATGTTTCAAAATCACAAATGCCTGCTCGTAATTGCCCAAGGAGGTCAATGTTTGCCATCACGCACCCAACACAAGGAGTAAGGGCTGCTCGCAAGTCAGTTACCTTGAGCTTAACCCACTGCATTTGCTTATTTCTTGCTAAGACCTACAGCTCTATCACTCTAGCAAGGCCCCACTTAAATATCCTAGCAGAAAAAAACCTATGCTTTATGACCTCTCTCATTTGGCAGCAACCCAACAGCCCCTATGGAAACAGCATGGATTTGCACAGAAGAGAGTCAGCCATAGCTGAACTGGTGCCAGTACTCCATCCAGTTGTTTCTGAGAAGATGGAAGTGTTCATAAATTATAAAGGCAGGTTTCAACATTTATTTTGCTGCAGCACAACCCTGTGCAATACAGATGGCAAAGTGCTAGCTCCTTTTCTATCTATCTATATACACACAGACATATCACTCATCACTGCAGTTACCCAAGGGCTCTCCAGAAGCAGGAGAGCTCTTAAATGATGACAAATAAGGTTGTGAACAGGGAACTGCACTACAGCCCAGAGGTCATAAAATCCTTCCAGGCTGGCTTTAGTACACAGAAAAGGAGGAGGGTTCCCAGAAAAGCAGTCCTTCCTTATCTATACAATACTCTTGTCCTGTTCTCTTGCTATAAAGTCCAACAAAATTAGGGAAGATACACAAATATGCATTAATTAAAATTCAGGCTTACTATCTTATCAGTATCTCTTTATCACTGTAAAACTGAAATCCTTAATGAATAAAAGATTTCCTGATGGTGCATTCAACAAGCATTTCCTTGCTAAGAGCTGCCCCTTAATCATAACCGTTATCACAAACAGCACTCTAAAGAGCAAACCAAATCCTCAGATTTCCTAGAAGGATCTGAGAATGTAAGACCCAGTTAAGCTATCATGTCAGCCAGTGAAGTACAATGGCACTGCCAGACATTATATAAGAGGACTGTCACATAAACCCCATATTCAGTCAAGACAACAACAAATTTCTTTTCTACTGTTACATTTACAGCACCTGTTTTTCATGTGCAATATCTGAAACCCAAGAGAATGACTGAAGTTTAAATCCACTTAAGTGGATGTAGCAAATTATCCTGTCCCTCAACTGGAAACAGGTTGCTCTAACCTGAGGCTGGGACAGAAGAGGTTACAACTTTACTCTGGCTGAGCTTCCACATTTGAAAAAATTATTGCAAAAAAATTATACTCTCGCATATGAGAGGTAATTTCTTAAGACAAACTCCTAATGGTGCCATGAACCTGCCTCAAAGCAAGAATCCAAAAAAAGACAGTGCTAAAAGCTAGCCTCTTAATAAACAACTGATCCATGTCTATTTGTTCGAGACACAGCCTATCTAGGATCATAAAACAGTACTGACCACCACAGTACTTAAGCTTTTGCATAGAATAAGACAATGTCATGGTTTTGCCCACCAGCCCATCCCTGGGGCTGAGGATGGTTTTGTCCAGGTAATTTCCGGACAAAAAGGCCAATCAAAAGTCCAGTGACGCCTTTGCTAATTACATCTTTAAGAAAACGGAAGAGAAGACTTGTTGTGCAGTTGAAATTAGGAGCAGTAGCCACACAGAGAAGCGGCAGGCCCGATGAGGGCCAAGGCCCTCTCCTCCCCCGGCTTGGGCCAGAGGGGGGAAGCAGGTGTAGCATTGAAGCCTCCCTTTATCTCTAGTAAAAGAGTGAAGAAAAAAAAGTTTAAAAGATGAACTGTTTGGACAGAAACTGCTGTGGAAAAATTCCAGCCGAGAGATAACGGAGCTTCCAAGGTCGAAGCTGGCAGCCGGAGGAGAGAGAAGAAATTCGAAGGGGGGAGAGCTGCTTCTTCCCTTTTTGCTCTCTCTCCTCAGCAGGGAAAAGACTGAAAAGTAATTCCTGCTACTTGTAAAAATTTGTTGGAGTAAGGAGACCCCCCATGCAGCTGACAGAAGAGCCTGTGGATGTACCAGAGAACCGAGACTTCATGAAAAGGACTGAGGTGAGGCAGAGTCCTGTTGAAGACTTTGACCTTTGAAAGAGATGATGCTTATGCCGGAGCGAAGACGGCTCGGATAAGCTTGGGATCCATGTGTGTGTGGATCCATACTGCTGCTGAAGATTTATAACTTTAAGAGAAAGGGAGAATCTCATGCTGGAGCGAAACGACCCATGTGAGATGTTGGGATCCGTGTGTGTGTGGATCCGTGCTAGACCCATGCCGAGAAGTCTATCAAGGACTGTTTCTCCCATGGGGAGGGACCTCCATAGGGAAACAGGGGTGAACTGTTAAGCCATTATCCCCTGTAACCCCATGGTGAAGATCCATAGTAAGCAAGTGTCCCCTTGCAAGCCTATGAAAGGAAGACCCTTCAGGACCTGGGTAACCCCCAGCCTTCGGTCTTAGCCCAGGAGGGGGGTAAGCCCAGCCCTGGAGGCCAACACAAAGCGAGAAAAAGAGAGAGAAGAAGTTCCAGCTGCAACAAGAATGCTACTGCTACTAAAGATTTGTTACTGGAGAGAGAGAGCTGGAACTCTGAAAATGAAGACTGAAACCACTTCTCCTTCTTGGACTGGTATAAGGGGGGGGGGAGGAGTATTTCTGTAAATATATAGCACTTTAACTTGAGTAGAAATTGTTGTAGATATAATTCTTTAGTTTTTAATTTATTAATAGTTTTTGTTTTACTAGTAATAAATATTCATACTATTTCCCCCAAATCATGTCCCTTTTGTATGCAAAAACCTTCTCTCAACTAGGAATAATTACATTTTCTAGACTCTTGATCATTACCAGTCATTAGCAAATCCTACAGAAATCATCATTTGCAGGAGACTTAAAACTGAAACAAAAATTACAAGCATTGAACCTTTTTCCATGTCTCAGTTCATATGCTCAGACACCCAGAAGCAATAAGGATTAGATGTTTGTAAAATCATGATTATAAAAGTGAAAATATGCTTTTGCATCCAAGTTTCATCATAGGTATTCCTCCACATTTGGCAAATCTGCAAATAATACCGTCTAACAGAAAGTGGTTGCTCCATCTTTATTACTGGAATTCTTAATTTGTTTACTATCTATCATAGCATAACTCTGAGATCCAGAATCAGGACCTTACATTAGGTACTGCCAAACTGTGTACTGGAACAAGATAGCTCTTCTCCTAGAGAACTTAAAATCTATTATATTTTGCTTTAGTATTGTTTGGCAGAGAAAAGGAACAGGGCATTACCCATTAAAAAAAAAAAAAAAAATCTCTGCTACCTGGATATTTTAAAAAACTGTTATTGGCTTGTAGATGTGTATCGAAGTGTAGCTGCAAATAAAGTTAGAAATCACAATCAACAAGCTGGTAGTCACCTAAAAACTACATTTTTCAAGAGATATTACAATTCAGTTTAGCAGAAACTGATATGGGTTAGCATCTTTGGAAATCAAAACAGTTATCCAGTGACATCTAATTATGCTTTAGGATCCTATCTTTATGACCCAGATTTGTAAACTATTTCCTAAAATTAATTTAGAACTGTTCAAGGAAGCATGATGCATGAAAACACAATACAACCACTCTCCACCGATGTTAGGCAATATTAAATAGTATAAAAAATCAGAACTAATTCTCCAAAAATGAAAGACATTCTAGTCAATTTTCTAAATTTAAGGTCTTATATGTTTTTTCACTTTGGAACCTTTAAAAACTTTAAAAGGCTTCTAGAGGAGTACAATGACAAACTTCTTACACTTTTAAAAACTGGTTTTGTCTTCTTAGTACCTAATTCCAGAAGCTAGAAATTTAAGAAAACACCAACTGTAAGATTCATAACATAATAACAATTGACAATACATCTAAATACTATGTCCTTTTGAAATCACATTTATTTACAAACTATGCCTATGGGTGCATCATGGACCTATCCATCAGTTAGTTCATGTGCAACACCTGCAGGCACTTGGAAATCTGCTTATCACAAGGATGGCTGGGAAATGAGACATCATCTGGATATTACAGTCATACTGGTGTAACTTAGGCAGCCAAGCATCATGGTTAGCTTTCTACAGAACAGGCCTATGGCACGTTTTCGAAGTTTTTTGGGTAACACTTAATTCCATATGATGAGAGGGCTCATCTGGAGATTGCACATAGCATTCTGTGACTACTGCTTCAAGCAATTTTAAGTGGGGAGAAGCAGCATCTCGTCATATATCTACATCATCACTTTCAGTCTTCCAAAGCTGTGAGATGGCATGTCATAGACTACTGCTAGCATGCGGGGCATCTAGACAAAATAAATAACACTGGATCGGGATGAGCTAATGCTAGTCCTATGCAACCATTATGATGGTAAAGGGATTCCAGACAGATGCAACCAACAGTTTGCATGAAAGGGACTAAAGCTAAGACTTACTCCGTGCCCTACACTTCAAGCATTCAGGACACAAATACTGGTTCCATCCTGGATTTTTTCCTTTTCACAATGTGCAAAAGCTCTTCCCTGGTGCAGGGCTCAATTCTTATGGACTCCTTATGTCTCACATGTGTTCCCATAAATAAGGAAAACTAACACTGTGAAAATGCTGTTATATGCAAAACAAAGGGAAAATAAAGGTTCTGCGCCAGGGGCGGGGGAGGGAACAAAAAACAATCAATCAATCTTTTGGGCTGGTTCGTAGAGAAACCCAGAGAAAAGAAAAGATATAAAAACAATGAGAAACCCTGTTCCGTACCAACAACCTTTCTTTTCCTGCTTTTCTCTTCTGATTTTACAGATGTAGGGTACTCTTGGATATTCATTGCTGTACTGAAGTCTGTCCTCAGCCTTGAGCAAAGTTTTTCTACTTCAGTTTCTCAGTAAGCTAAAATAGTATAATTTACTTGCATGCTTCATTGAGATGTCATAGTTTGCAGTTACTGTATTGCAAAGTACAGTATTGTATAAATGCTGGATATGTTTTAGTAATCAAAAGTAAAATGATTCTTTAGAACAACCTACTATACATCTGAAACTAAAATCCTCATGCACTATATTTCCTCAAACTATTATATGGGCTTGCTCTTTCATATTCAAAACTGTTCAGTTTATGGTTAGTGGCAAAGATTTACTTTTGTAAAAGTTTCCTAACAAACAAAACAGAATAAACTAACATTGGAAGGTGACAAATTTCTATACAAAGGAGCAGACTTCCCAAAAAAGAATGAAGAAGCTTACACAATACAGACTGAGTAACAAAATCTTTCAAATGGCAACAAAAACTGAAAATGAAGTTCTGAGAATAGCATGATGCCAGACAGAAGAATTTCTTTTAAAAAGAAATGTAATTCGTGCTAAGAATCTCTAAAACTAAGAAAAGCACGGGGAATATTATATTTTGGAACTAAAGTATGACATTATGGACCTAATACCTCACATCTGATGTGCAGCAGAGTTGAAGAGTTAATAACAAACAGCAGATACTTGGTAAGGGCAAAACAGCAGAATTTCAGGAAGGCATAAGCTGAGTCAAAACAACTATTTTCTGAATTAAAAAAAAATTACTAATTGCAACTAAAATGATAATGCTAAAATATCTTTCATCAGTTGCTTTTGAAGACATAAGAGATGGAAAACTCTTTTAATTAAAGCTTTTTTTTCCTATTTCTAATTGTATATCCAGCTGTCCAAATATTCAGATGTTGAGAAATATAAAAATAAATTCTGAAGAAAGACAGCAGGCTTATTAATTAGTTTTTAAAATTTAACTCCAGAAATCTAACTACATATTTTTTGCAAAGTAAAATCACGAAAGGAAGTGGATTTATGAATGAGGGACATAGAAACTCGATTTCAAATTGCAAAACAGATGTGCATACAGACCACAGCAGATCCCAGCACAGAGTTCCCAGATAATGTGCATCCTCAGCTTCCAGGATGGGAAGGAAGTGCTGTCTCAGAAACACACTAGGGTCCCTATTGTGATGGCACCTCGGTTCCGAGCATGTTCGTTCATAACAAATAGCGCTATGAATGAGCTGTCGGCATTACTGTTTACAAACAAAATCCAACATACCCCCCCCCCCCGGGTTCAAGAACTACTTTTATGACCTTTACATACTAGTTTATACACTATCTCCAGGAAAGTTCCCTAGTTCTCTACGGGATGTTGGGGGGGGGGGGGGGGGGGAAGAAGAGCAACTGAAGGGATTATCACTAGCAGCTCTAAACAATCTCTTTTTGCTTTTAAATTGAGACAGAGAAGCATTGTAGCTTTCCAAGACCTGCATCACTTTCGCAACTTGCCCTGAAATTTCAGGGAACGGCGTACAAAACCATAACAGAAGCCCTTCCCGCACCTAAACCCGAGGACGGAGACTGCTCGCCTACGGCAAGGTCCCCTGGCCGGGGCCACTCCAGCCCCCTGGACCCTCCGGCTGTCCTGGCCGCAGCGACCCTCGGCCCTACGGTCGCCCGCGCGAAGGGAGAGCGGCGCGGCGGTGCCGAGCCTGCCGCAGGCTCCTACCTTGTTCGAGGCCATTTCGCTGACGGAGTGCCTGGTCTGCAGGGTCTCCAGCTGGTCCAGGCACCAGTCCAGCTCCTCCATGGTCTCGGTAGCCAGTTTTTGATAGGCCTCCTCTGCGAAGAGACAGGGAAAGGCGCACTCAGTTCGCAAGCGTTTCACAAGGCTACCGGCGAGCTCCATCGCGCCCATCCTGCTGCGCTGCCCGGTGCCCAGACATGGGTGCTGCTCCCTCATAGTGCCAGCGCGGACAGCGACCGCCGCAGATCTGCCCGGCCGCAGGGCAGCGCTACTCTGCGGGCCACCGGGGCGGCGAGCGGCCAAAAACTTCAGTCCGTCCGGGCTAGCCGCTCGCCTCGGTTCTGCCGCCCGCCCCGGAGCCGCGGCCGTCCGCGGACCCGCCCCCTCGCGGGCGGTTTCGAGCTCGGCGGGCGCGGCGCGGCCCCGCGGCGGTGGAGATCGGACTCGCCGCTGCACTTCCACATACACAGCCCCGCCGCGGCAGGAACCCCACCGAAATTCCCCTCCCTGTCTGTTCTTACCTACCCACGGGCGTACCATCAGAAATTAACCGGTTGGTGTTTACAGAAGCGCGGGGAGGAGGTACGAGCACGTGTAAGCGCTCGGAACAATGATAAGCAGCCGAATCACCAGCTGTTTCAAGGACCGCTCAAATGACTGCAGTCGTGTTTGCTCTAACCCGAAGCCCCTGTAGGTGTATGTGTTTGCGTGCACAAAGCACCACATGTTGTCTGTAAACAAAGCAAGGATTGATAGTAAAGTCTTGGAACTGGACCCAGCAACACAGTACGGGAAATGGACCCTATAACAATATGAAATGCCATCACTGGAACTAACTGTCTTGAGTAGGTTTCAGTTACATAACAGGAAGATGTTCTCTTCTTCAGTAACCCCCCAACAACAGGAGATCCGTTGGTTTGCAAATAATTTCAGAAAAATAGCCCATTTTAAGTAGGGTAGAAGCCTCACCTACAAAGCCTGGCTATTTCAATGTAGATCTTAGGGGGAGAGTGCTTCTCCACACTGAAGTTGGAGCTGAGTGAGTTTTAGGCCAGGCATGGTGTCTTACAAGCTGTGTAGCTGCAACATCGAGTTTTGAAACTGCTGGCTCGCATGCGTCTAAATAAGCTACGTGCAAATATGATTCCAAGGTAGAGAAATGTTTCTTCGGTGGGCTTGTTATTGCCATCTATAACATCTCCCTTAAGTATTTTCACATCAAATTAACATTATTTTCATAATGTCAGACAAGGAAAAAAATCTAGATTTGTATCTTTTTACATTTCTGAGCACATGCTCAAAAATTTCAGGCTCCTTCACACTTGTTAAACTTCACGTACACGTGGCTATTGCAAAAACACTCCACAATTTCGAATTATGTCCATTTACCTCTGGAAAAGGCAATGCAAGAAGAAATTGTTTCAATTGAGATTAATTGGCAGAACCATTTAAAGAAGATTTTGCAGTGTAACCACTTCAGTAAACACATTAACCAATGCTCAACAAAAATCCCCATTAAATTGTAGACACTGTCTTTCAGATGCATATTACTGTAAATGCTATCTGATCTTAAGGACTCTCTGGCAAATAAAGTCAGGTTTTTACAGCCTGTTTATCTATCAAAGGAGAATTCATGATGTTCTGCAATACAACAGACATCACAGCTCACTACTTCTTGAACACAACTGTTTAACTGATCTCACAGTGTAGATTTCAGCAAGATCACTACTGAAAAGAGAAATACCTTTGTTTATAACATGTTTGTAACAGTACTGGATTAAATGCTTTTGAGGAAGCAGAGATATGGTTAACATATGCAGTTATCTGATGACCTCATACAATCGTTGCCTTGAGGATACAGTGGACAATGAAGTGAGGTAAAATGAATTTGTATGATGGTTTTGTGCTGCTAGCCTGCAGCCTGCCCATCAGCAGTTCCTGAAAATCAGATACTAGGAACCATGTTTTTCTTAACAAGATCATCCCCTCTAATGCTTCAGAGAGTATGCAGGTAAGGTTTTTCCAAGAAGTATGAGAACAACAAAATAAACTGAAGGGATAAAATATTTAGGTAAACGTAATAAAACATTCAGTTTGTTATGCAACAATATATATTACCAACAGCACCTTACATTCAGGATTCTTTATCTACTACTCACCTTCCCAATGTATCTCAAAGCACATTAGAAAGCAGAATCCATCACTCACAAGGAAGTCCCATCACCCTTAGGATCTTTCTTGTGACCTCTCATTTCAGACTGCCACACTTCAAGAGTTTGTGATTGCTGTTGGGTCCTGACTGACCACTCAAAATTCGGATGGGCAATGCTAGGTTAAAAACTTGCTGAACTCAGCACCTTCTGAGAGTTCTCAGATCTCAGAGCTGTCAAGCCAGTCCTGATATCTTAAATGGAAATAAAAGGTTTCCTAAATGATGGAAAAGTACCCTCCAAACAAGCATACCTGCAGTTCTGAAGAGCAGAACAACCATAGGAAATCTTTTTTCTGAATGGTATTAAAACTCTAAATTTGGCCCACACTATTATTGATATACAATGTGGTGGAAAATGTAGTGGTTAACAGCTTTCCAAGCATAGCACCCCAGTACCACTAAGCTAAGAATAAAAGAATAATTATCAGCTGTGCAGCTTTGAGAGCCTCAGAACACTGTTTCTGACTTCTGTGTTACCTCTGAGGTAGCACCCTGTAATTATTCCCATCCAGGACTGATCTGCTAATCAGATTTTTTGGAATAGAGACAAACAAGCTTCCCCACACAGACCATGAAGTCCTGAAACAGATTAACTTCTGTGGAGAGGCATCTTGAAATTTCAGACGTTCTTTTTATGTCTCATTAGGCTTTAATATGAGGAAAAGAAGTACAGTTAAACACCGCTTTAAGAATTTGCATGTTATTTTGTATATGCTTTTAGAAAAAAAGAAGTGACAGCAAGTGCTCTCTTTTCAGTTCACAGATTACAAGCAATTCCATTATGTATGGTACATTGAAAAACAAAACAAAACAAATAAACCCGGAAAAAACTTAATGAAAGGCTAACTGAAAGAAAAGGCTCAGCAATAATCATTTAGCACTGCACAGTTAATTTTTTTTCAGAGTGTACTACTGTACATTTTTATAAAGACTTCATTCTTAGCACAGCTCCTAACACACCACCAGAGACAGCTGCACTTGTATTCATGTCATTATTTGGGAACAATTTCTGTTCAAAATTTTCAAAGGGAAAAAATTACTATATGGCAATGCTTAAGTAGTGTCCACTTTACTTAATGGTTTTTAATAATTTTCATATAAGTTGTTCTACTATTCCTGAAGCACAAAAAGCAATACTAGACTTTCCTACTAGTGCTCAAGTGTATTCGTACTAAACTTTCTAGTAATTTAATGACTTTCAGAACAGCAGAAGGAAAAGATAAATACAGATACTTCATTGTCTGATTGGTTGAAATCAGCTGAGTGATGCAAAGAGGCTGGAAAGAAATTGACTCAGCAAGCACACATCCAAGGGCTTTGACCAGTGTGTTGCCTTAAGATGTGATTGTGTTCAAGGCAAGAAAAGGACACTGATGAGCAGTGGTGTGATCCAGATGGTCTTGGCATGTGTACTGTCTTTTGGAGCTGCAAGCAGCTGGAAGTTCTGAAAACCTCCAGGCTACACTAAATGAGGATGAGCTGAAGATCTAACCAGAAAAGAAAGGTCAAAGAAGATGTATACTCCACGGTAAACAATGCTGGTAAATTCCTGACAGCAGGAATTTGAGATGCTGTGCTATGGCACATTGAGTGATTCAAGACAACCAGCATGGTTTCAGCAAGCGAAGTCCTGTCTGACCAACCCAGTGGCCTTGTATGATGGAGCAACTACTGGACAAGGTCTATAAATGTCATTTATCTGGACTTCTGTAAAGCCTTTGACTGGTCCCCCACAACATCTTTCTCTCTAAATTGGATTTGATGGACTTGATGGACTTGATGGGTAGACTGTTAGACGGATAAGAAAGTTACATCCAGAGGATAGTGGTCAATGGTTCAGTGTCCCAGTGTACATCAGTGACAAGTGGTGTCCTTCAGCGGTCAATATTGGGACCACATGAAGGGATCAAGGGCACCCTCAGCAAATTTGCTGATGACCACAAGCTGAGTGGTGCAGTTAACACACCTGAAGGACCAAATTCCATCCAGGACCTACACAAGCAGGAAAGTACACCCATGTGACTCTCATGAGGTTTAATAAGACTAATTGCAAGGTACTGTACCTGGGTTGGGGCAACTGCTAGTATCAATACATGCTGGTGGATGAACAGATCAAGAGCAGCCCTGATGAAAAGGACTTGGTGGTGCTGATGGATGAGAGGCTGGATGTGACCCTGCAGTGTGTGTTCACAACCCAGAAAGCCACTTGTATCTTGGACTGCATCAAAAGGAGAGTGACCAGGAAGTCAAGGGAGGTGATTCTGCCCCTCTACTCTGCTCAGTGAGACCCACTTGGAGTGCTGCATCCAGCTCGGAGGTCCCCAGCACAGGAAGGACATGGACCTATTGGAGCAACTCCAGAGGAGGGCTGCTAAGATGATTAGAGAGATGGAGCACCTCTAATACGAGGAAAGGCTGAGAGAGTTGTGTTTTTTCAAACTGGAAAAGACAAGGCTTTTGAGTGAGCCTAATTGTAGCCTTCCAGTACTTGAAGGGAGCCTACAAGGAAGATGGAGAGAGACTTTTTACCAGAGCATGTAGTGACAGGACAAGGGGGAAATGCATTCAAACTAAAAGAAAGTAGGTTTAGATTACATATTAGGAGTAGGTTCTTTACTGTTAGGGTGGTGAGGCACTAGAACAGGTTGCCCAGAGATGTGGATACCCCACCCTGGAAGTGTTCAAGGCTAGGTTGGATCAGGGTCTGAGCAACCTGATCTAGTGAATGGTGTCCCTGACAATGTCAGAGCAGTAAGAAATAGATGATCTTCCAACCCAAATCATTTTGTGATTCTATGATGTACTTTGCAACTCAGACCCTGGAAATCTTCCATGAATTTTCTGACCGTCTTTTTGCTTTTAAACCTAGTATAAGCTCAGTTAGGAGCAAAAGAATTGCAGGGCCAAGCATTTCAGTTTCTCTTACAACCAAACTATAGCATTTTAAAAAAGTCCTCAGAGTTTTAAATTAAGAATTTTTCTGTAAATGAGGACTTTTGTACTTAGAGCCTGAACTGATAGCCTAAAATTGAAGTGACTGATATTTAGTCAATATTGAGACTTTCTATTAAATAAAGATGTTAACACTTATTCAGCATAGAAATAACATGTTTTCTTACCATTTAAAAATATTTTTTTATATTTTACTGAGAAAATCCTACACATTGTGACTTAAAAGGCTGTCTTTTAACATGAACACGTGTCTTCCCGTTGATAAAATGTAATTATAAAACATTTTTTTTTAACATATAAAAATTTATGGACATCTCTCCACAATCACAAGTAAAACAAAGTACTCTTGAATAGATTTTGGAATGAGCATCTGGGAAAACCACTCAATTGCAGCAGGCTTCTCAAAAAGTGTTTTTATGGTCCCATTCAGAACACTCATCTTCTTCCATGCCAGGAACCTCTCTAAGTTTCCACTGTAGTAGAAGAAAATTCTTTGTACCGGTTAGTAGTGTTATGCATAGACAGACTGTGTCCAAATAACCAGCACATACTGCTTTATACAAGTAGATCTAGCCTTAGGCTATGGAAACTGCCTTGTCTCCTTGAACGGAGTAAACTCCAGGAAATGATAGGAGCAAAATTATAAAGTCCAGTTATGCCCAACTTGTATAAATACTTGATTGCAGTTATATGATAAAAAAGGAGTGCATAAAGAAATGCATGAACAAAACATTCAGTAAGAATCTAGGAAAAAAGGTGTTGGGATTTTTTTCCCCGAAACATTTTTTATTTCTCCCATGTAACAATATCTCAATGCCCCACTCTGTATCAAGGGCAAAAGTATGAAGAATATGTGTTTATATTCTTACAAAACCAGGTAACAGGAACACTGCAGATATCTACGAAGAAATTATCAGGCTCTTGGAACAGGCCTATTACAGTTAGCTGAGAGTAAATAAACCACTTTTGATTCATATAAACATAGAAGAACTGTATCATTAGGCTCTTAATATGTATTTCAGTTTCCCTCTGTGGGAAGGGGGATGATAACTTGTCTTGGCTTCCTCTTTTTTTCTGTTAATCATTTTATCTACTTCTTGGAAAAAAAGCTTTAGAATGAAGTTACTCATACAGATATAATCCCAACATTTAGAAGAATTTCTGTATTAAGGATTTGCAAATTCATACTAACAGTCTTGAGATGTCAGAGTAGTAAATCAGACTACCTGAAAAGTATCTCCAATGGAAGCCAAGCAGGAAAACACACATTCAGTAGAGACAGCATATTTAAATATTTTACTGCTTTAATGACGGAGCACATTCAAATTTTGCAGTTTGAGTACTTAAATCCACTGTTTGCTGTTATCAAATATCCAGCAAGGTCAAAGGAATGTTCTGTTATCACACATCCCTACCCAGTGCTCTCTTCCCCTTTTACCAATTTGGCAAAGTACTAATACATTCTTTACTCCACTCCCTGTAAGAATCTGCTAGAAGGACCACTGTCATTCACTGGTAAAAAAAGTAAGCCTTTCCATCAAGCCTTGTTTAAAATAAAGAAAAAGATGCAAGCTCTTGATTTTCGAATAGCACAATGTCCTTTTTATGTGTTTTTACTGCTTTCTTTTCATGAACATACTGCATTTTGAGAAAAGGTCTGTTTCTTTTTTAAATCTCTTTTTCTCTCAAAAGTTGTAATTCTGTCAATTCTGTACTCTGAGACATGTGGAAAAGGAGTTTAATAATGCATTCATTGCTTAAGCTGCTTTCATATCCTATTTCATGTATTGTACAATAGTACTCTCTAGGTGAGAGTATGTACTGTTAAGATCAGTTCCCCTGTAGCTGTAAAACCATTTGTTTCTGAGGAGGATACTGCTGTTGATTCAACATAATGAGTCAAGTGAGAGATTTTCAAAGCAAAACAAAATTAAAGGCAGTGGGCGCAAACTAAACCACAGGGCATTCCCTCTGAATATTGGGAAACACTTTTTATTACAAAGGTGATTGAGCACTGGCACAGGTTGTTCTGTCAAGTCTCCATGCTCAGAAATCTTCAAAAGCCATCAGGACATGTTTCTGAACAACCTGCTCTAGACGGCAATGCCTGAACAGGGGGGATTGGACTATGTGGCCTTCAGAAGTCCCTTCCATCTTCATCCAATCTGTGAATCTGTGATTAAATCAGCAGTTGAAAAAATAAAAGACATTTTATCAAAAAGTAGGTGGCCCAAATAGTCATGATGTCATGTTTGCAGTTCTGTAATAGTCTTTGACCCTACTAGGAGGGATCAAAGGATATTACACTGCCCCCATCAGGATTTTGCTGAAGAGCTCAATCACATATATTATTCTGAACATAATGATGAAAACAAGAAATACAAGTCACTAAATGTATATATGTAAAACTTCACTGCTAAAAAAAGACCAACTAACAATTTTGTTTTCCTACTTTCTTAGAACATATGATCAGAACATAAAAGAATAGCTCCAGTTTTTGTCAAAAAATATCCATTAGAAACCATCAGCTTCACTTTTAAGCAGATTAACACTGTTTTTGTCTGAGATGACCATAGCTCCAAGACCCAGAAATTCTGTTCTGTCAAAAGTCTTTACCAACTGGAACTTGCTTAGATCAGGTGAAATGTGAAAAGTGAGAGTCCCTTCTGGGAAAGGATTTCATGATCCCTGTTTGTTTTTGAGAGTTCTTCAGAAACTTTAAAATGCATATTCAGAAATCAATGCAGAATGAAATAAGAATAAAGTTATCTTTAAGTATCAAAGTAAGCAAAGTGTGTTTCCTTAAGTTTTTGTGTCTTTGTGTGGTTGACTTGACTGCTGAACTTCAGGACATCCAGTGGTGCAGACTGAGCTCACAATATATTAAAAAATTATAAATGCCAAAGTTTAGAAAAAGCTTCAGCTATCTTTGCTAAAGAAACCTCAGTAGAATTCCTGGTGTCTGATAAAGTGAGAAAACCAAATAAAAGCTTTACAAGAGTTGAGGTGTTCGTATTGGCTGTTCTCCATATAAATCCTCTAGTATCTAATAAGAAGTTTGGTGGTTTTCTTTTAAAAAGACACTTTTAATAGGCTCCCCTGAAAAGTTATCCATTTCTGCACAGTTTATAATTAATAAGTTTAATAAATCACTACCTCACTATCAGATTTAGCTAACAGTGGTCATTGATTTCAAAAGCTAGTAAGTGGCTGTTGATAATACACATCTATTTCCAAAGGAAAGCATTCTAAAAATGTCTAAATGTTTTTGGTGGTAATTCTAATTTGAAGCATATTTGCATGATATTGATAAGATAAAATAAAATAACTGATGTCAAGAGCAAGCAGCTGGTGACAGTCTTTATCTCAGGGCCTCGGAAAGTGTAGTAGAAAGGAAACTTCTCAACCTTGCCCAAGCTGTGTAGCAGGAAGCCTGCTTTCTTTCCAACAAAGCAAAAGAAGAAATACAAGAACACAAAATTTCAATCATCTTGATTCCTGAAAGCCGCAGAAAGGGCAGTAGCATGAATGAAATTTCCTTCTTTTGTGAAACTATTCTTCCATTCACACACAATCAGCTGGGTTGTTTTTACATGGCACAGATGGGCTACACTTTTGCAATCTTCCCTAAGCTAAGAACAGAGACAACCAGTAAAAACATTTATTTTAGCTGCAATTTTTTTTTTTTTTAATGCTTTGTTCTCAGATCAAGTGATGTCTTAATCAGCCTTTGGGTTAGCAGCACACTCCTTATCTCTGGACATGCCCTACCAAAGATACTGGAAAAATATGAAGTTCTTGTCTCAATGCATACTGTTGATGGATTATTCCCAATGAGTATGCGCTGAATCAGACCCTCACTCTTCAAAATGTACAGATCATCTCCTTCGTCTCCGGTAAAATTCTGTACTTCTCTCTGGCATTGTTGAAGAAGTGAATAATCTTTTTGCCTACAAGTTATAAGACTAAGGAGGTGGATAAACTTTTTTTGGTTTTAGTAAGGTAATTCTAACAGAACTTTTACTATTATCAAAATATTTTTATAATCTCCTTTGTTTTAGTGTCATTGCTTATTAATATATTAAAAACATTATTGTAGTATGCTTAAGAGACCCATTTGGGGTTAGATCTGATTAAATAATAGAAATAATAGATGGTACAAATGCATCAAAACTGTGGGTCTTCTTCCCTAATTTTTTAATCACAATCACCTGTTTATTCTGGTTTTAAGACAATACTGTTACCACTGGTTTGATTTTTGACTTTTGCAGCAGAACGTTAAGATTCCTTGGAAGTCAGATACACCTCAGTATTATTGGATTTATGTCATACACAAGAAACAGTTTAAACTGAATGAACTGTGTTAGTCATACAATTTCTTCACACTGGACAATGACTCAGTCATTATTTATGCTATATTATGCTGCATTATTTCTGTGTCATATTGCCTGGAGAAGTACTAACACTTGAGCTGGTCTTCTGAGTATCACTCGCTGTTTCTGTGGCTGTGAAAAGGCCAGGATGTGAGACAGTTTGTTTTGGCTATCAGGTAGGCAATGGACAAACAACAGCCAGCATAACCACAAGACAGCTCAATGAGTTCCTCCAAGTGTCAAGTTGAAAACTCAACACCGTGTCAGTCTTTCCCTTACTGCAAATTTAATCTTTTTCACAGTATTCATTAATGGTTCATTTCCCTGAAACCCACTGAAGGATTTTTTTTACCCCTTTTTTCTTTTTTTAGAAGCCCCATGCCAAATGCTCAGCATTGATTTATGTGGTGCCACACTCATTCATATTAACTGATGACTTGGCCCTAATTTTTAAGTAGAGAAAATAAGGATCAAAAGTACTGTAAGAACAAAGAGGTCTAGGTGAGGTACATTATAGTAATGATTAATCTACCTCATTCTGCAGCTTTTTTTTTTTTTTGTGGATTGTTCTACATGTACTTTTAGATCCATATTAGAACAGATAGAAAACTTTTTTTCCATTCAAGGAGGTTTTTGAGATTTAAAAAGAAAAAAAATCAGAAGATAAACATTTCCTACTCTACAGAAAGGTAGCAACAAACTAATTCAAATTTTTTGGTGTTTTTTTTTTATTTTTATCTTGAAATGCAATAAAGGAAAATCTTATCCTAAAATAGCCTGATTATTATGCAGCTCTCCTGGAACAGAGAGGCTTCAAAATTTTGTACTAGTTTCCCGCATCCTGTGTGAGCATTCCGAATGCTGGTATTTGACCACTTTTGAGGTAGATCTCTTACTTTTTTTTTTTTTCCTACTCAAGTTCTTCCGATATGGATAAATAATAAAAGAAAGTTCCTCTCCTTCTAACCCTGCAAATGATCAGTATCTCTATGGTTCAACTCTTTAATTATTTATATAAAGTGCAGCAGCTCCAAGAGAAGACGCTGAGATGGGCACTACAACTGCATTGTGATATTTCTCCTCTTCTTTATTATCACGAGGATGGGGAAATATGTCATGCTATAAGGGAGCTCAGAATTTTTTCCCAGACTACACTTCAGCAATACTAGTACACTTTCACAAAAGCTTTTAGGATTTAAAATTGTTATTTTCTGTGAAAAATAAAAGTAAGATTTCTGAACCTCTGAAGATAATCACCTACATTTGGAGTCAGCCTGGCATCTGAGCAGAAGCACTTGCTATAGGTTTCATAGTGCTACCTGGGGCTTATTTTTACCAAACTTAGCCTAAGAATGAGGGAGCTTTCAGAAACTCACTAATGATTTCTCATCAGCACTGCAAAAGGAAACTTGGCACAGTAAGGAATCAAAAACTTGTTTCTCAAATGTTTGCTTTCCTAACTGCAGAAGAGCTATGGAAAAAAATCTGTACCTCACAACTAAATTCATCATTAAAAGCTCATTATCTTTAATCCTAGAGCACTCATCTATGCAAAGAAATTATTTCAACACATCTACAAGTTATCTTACTTCCCCTTCCCCCCTTCTGGAAGACGAGGTTTATTAATTATTTTGTAAGGTTATCTTTACCCAGTAAGCTAGGTGTCCCAATTTCAAAAAATAATTTCTCTATAACTTTCTCATCTCAAAGGAAACACATAAAGAAACCCAAATAACAGAATTTTCACTATGGATATCTTCTTTTCTATGTACACAAATGTGTAGCTGGACCCTATGGCTCTGTCCCAATATCACACACAAGAGCTGCACTGTCTCTTCTAGGATACAAAACCAAGCTGAAATCCACAGAACTAAGTGCAAAACCATTAAAGTACTGGAACTCAGAGTATGAGCATGAAGGTAGTAGGAAGATATAGAGATTGCACCAAGACAGTAAGCAGCTGTCCAGGCCTGGGAAATCTGGTGAAATTAATCTATGGGTTAATCAAAGAGGGTATAATCAAAGAAAATCTCCTACGTTAAATGTTGCCAGGAGAAAAGCAACAGCTTTTTCCTAATTCAGATTTAGTCGCTATTTTTTTATTCTGTCTCACTAAAATATTTTACTAATAATCTCTCTAAACAGAAGTATTTTGCCAATAATTACAAATACTTTCCCATTAGCAATTTAGATGGCATTTTCTGATTTTCTACATTTACATAACATTTATCCACATTTACTACTACAAGCGTGAATCAAGTAAAGGCTGCTTCTTGCTGAAAATAAAAGAAGAATCATTCAGAACACCTGCTCATTTCCTAGGCCATGACACTTGTACTGTTGCAGTTCCCAGAGGTCTTTGACAACAGTACTGTGCAGCTCTCTCAAATTTTAAAGCAACCCGAAAGGGGCATTATTATATTTTGAACAAACTGCATTTCTTTTAAAATAAATAATAGTTGTGTTGAATCTAATCATGCAGTATCTTCCTTCAGTGGTGTAAGAGAGGATTAACAAACTAATCTAAATTAAATCCCTTCACATTGCAATAATTTTGCTCAATGCTGACACACAAGACATAGCTTGAGTACAATTATTCTTGTTGCTCTATCTATTCAGCTGAAAAGTAGTTACTTCTTACAAGCTGACACAATGAACATTGGTAGCTTTACTACAAAGATGTTCCTGCAACCTTTTAAAATATTCCTTATTGCACAGATATTTATTCAGAAAGTAGTAAAAACATTTTCTCATTTTCATAGTTCATCTATATTAATAGAAAAACTCTTGGTTGCATCTGAGAATATTACAAAAAGAGTGAGCACCTTTTACCTTTTCACCAGAATTACCTTTAAAATTCACAACAGTTTTTTTTTGTTTGTTTCACAAACCATCCCTATGATTCAGAAAAAAAAAATATCTAAAAAAAGAGTATAAAACCCAGGAAATGAAACTTTCTCAAAACTCATCTATTCACCAAAACTTTGGCTGCATGCAAAGACAAATATTGTGTTACCATAAATGTGTAGAAGCAATTCACAAAATACTTTTGGATTTGGATGTCTGCCTACACTTAAATCTTTTGGTCAACTTCAACCAAAGCTAACAGCATAGAGATTTCAAACATACTAGATTCTGTCAAGTTTCTTGAAAATAAGTAACCAACTCAAGCGAATATCTTCATTAATGTCTTTGCTGAGTGAGGAGATGTAGTGTGTGCTCACTGTATCTGTAGAGAATACAGAAGCTACAGAGGGCTATGCACTGGGAGGGAAAACTTCCCCTGGAATTTGTATCTGTTAGAAGTAAAGGAATTCAATAGAAATAACTCCATAGCAAACCAAGCATTGCTAAGGCTGGTTCTTGCAGAACTATTTGTTTTCTTTTAAAAGTGTGAGTAAAATTGGGGGTTTTTATTCTTTCATTTAATGTGGTCATTGGAGTTTTTTCAATGTCATTATAAGAATTTTGGATAGTTTTTTATTTTTCCTGAATGAAATCAATAAGAGTGCTGAATAAACTTTTACTTTCTTCCTGTTATAAAATAGTTTCAGTATTTTACTTGGATAAGGTTCTGTGATAATACTGACCATGGTGGTGATACACACATAGAAGGTACCCAGCTTTACTCTGAGCTCTCACAGAGACTTTCCTCACAAGAGAAGAAAACCAGTTTGGAGGATAGGTAATCTTTTTATTTACAAGCTGTTAAAAGGCCAACATGAAAAAATATGGGACAAAGAAACAGCATTTCTATTTTCATGAGGAAAGTAATTCCAAAGTAGATAAGGTATTTTATCCAAGTACTAATGCATTTAGTGTTGGAGATGTGCAGTTATGACACAGCTCAATTCCTTCAAGTAACACATAAGAAAATGACGGACCTGGTTGTACTTTCTCTACAAAACTGACCACATCGCCCATTTTTGTGGTATTAGTGCTGAGAAGCCAAGAACCAGTGGTAAAGAACAGGAACTACAGCCTGTGTTTCAAAAAAAAAATTAAATACCTAATTCAAATCCATATTTAAGTATGAGTGGAGTTTTTAAAGCATGTTCTCATAGGACAAAGAAAGTAGAGTAACTTGACAAAAAGAACTTGTAATTTTCAAAACAGTTGTGAAAGGCAAAGAGGAAGCACCAGCCCTTCTGTGCCTTTCCAAGCAGTTACAGGAGCTGTACTGCCTGTGATGGTAACCAGAGAGTAATCTTTCCCTGCCCTTATCTTGACCCATGAGCCTTTTGTTATATTTTCTCTTCTCTGTCCAGTTGAGGAGGGGAGTGATAGAAGAGCTTTGGTGTGCACCTGTTGTCCAGCAGCATATACATCAAGCTAGAGGCAAGCCCCCACATGAGGACTTTAAAAATACCAAATATATTTTATGAAGAAGATTTTCTTTGATGGTTTTCAAAGTTGTTGTAGCTAATGAAATTCAATGAAAAATATAAGAGCTGATTGAAAAAGAATAAGATTAGCAATAAAACACAAAGAGATACTCAACTTGGTCAGACCCCAGAATGAGACAGTGAATTTTCCAAAAGGGAAGGAGTTACAAACTGGAAAATTGCCATTTGATTATAAAACCTTGCAACAAGAAAAGAGCAGCAGTTAAATCCCCAGCTCCAATGAATTCTTGTACAAAAGTACCACTGACTGTAAAAGACCAGAATTTCACTGAAGAGCCATTCCACAGAGTTGTCTGGAGTGATAGCAGGAGTGATGAAAAGGGGTCATAAAATGACAGTGGTGGTTGTGTTTTCTTTCTTCTTAGTATTTAAAAAATAAACAGCTACTAAATGATTATTTGTTTATACCTCAAATGACCTATTTTTAATAAAGAGTTTCCAAAAATTGTTATCCAACATGTAACTGATGTTAGCTCTAGTTGAATAGAACATTTTTTATCTTAAAAAATACTGAAAAATTACTGCTCCTTTTGGAAACATTCCCATAAGCACAATGTACAGTGCCTATTCATATGCAGAGCTGCTTTTTCTACCATTTGAAAAACTGCACATTATACCTCTTGGGGAGGTATATGACTTATGACATTCACAGAACCACAGAATAATTTAGGAAAAGACCTCTGGACCTAGTCCAATCTTTGACTAATCACCACCTTGTCAAACAGATCATAGATCAGTAAGTGCCAGGTCCAGTCATTCCTTGAATATCTGCAGAGTATTCATTATGACTCTACCACCTCCCTGGGTAGTCCATTCCACTGTTTAACAACCCTTTCAGTGAGGAAATTCTTCCTGATGTCCCATCTGAGCCTCCCCTGGTGCAGCTTGAGGCCATTTCCTCTTTTCCTGTCACTAACTGCCTAGGAGAAGAGGGCAACACCCACCTGGTTACAACCTCTTTTCATGAAGTTGCAGAGAGTGACCGGGTCTCCCCTGGGCCTTCCTTTTCTCCAGGCATCGTGGTTTTGCCCAGCCGGCCAGCCCCTGGGGCTGAGGATGGTTTTGTCCAGGTGGATTTCCGGACAAAAAGGCCAATCAAAACTCTTAGTGACGCCTTTGCTAATTACATATTTAAGAAAACAGAAGAAAAGGTGGTAGCGCAGTTGAAATTAGAGCAGTTGAAATAAGGAGCAGCAGCCATGTAAGAGAGGTGGCAGCCGGCCCCTAAGTGGGACAAGGCCCCCTCCTCCCCCGGCCCTGGGCCAGGGGCAGGTGTGGCACTGAAGCCCCCCTTCTCTCATATGAGAGTGAAGAAAAAAAACTTTAGAGAAGAACTGACTACTTGGACGAGAAACGCTGTAGAAAGAATTCTAGCAGAGAAATAAGAGACCTCCAAGGTCAAAGCTGGCAGCCATAGGAAAAAGAAGTGCGAAAGGGGGCCTGCTTCTCCCCCCTTTTTGCTCTCTCCCTTCAGCAGGGAAAAGACTGAAAAATAATCCCTGCCACCTGTAGAAATTTGTTGGAATGAGGAAACCTTCATGCGACTCACAGAGGAGCTTGTGGATGTACCAAGGAACCAAGACTTCATGAGAGGGACTGAAGTGAAGCAGAGTCCTGTTGAAGATTTATGACCCTGAGGCTTATACCAGAGCGAAGATGGCTTGGGTAAGCTTGGGATCCGAGTGATGGACCCATGTTGCTGCTGAAGATTTGTGACTCTTAGAGAGACAAGACTTACGCTGGAGCAAGGACGGCCTGGGTAAGATGTTGGGATCCAAGTAAAAGATCCATACTAGACCCATGTCGGAGAGCTCATTAAGGACTGTTCTCCCATGGGAAGGGACCTCCACAGGAAAACAGGGGTGGACTCATAAGCCATTATCCCCTGTAACCCTGTGGAAGAAGATCCATGGTAGGCAAGTGTCTCCTAGCAAGTCCATGGAAGAGAAGACCTTCAGGGCCTGGGTAACCCCCAGGCTCTGGTTTAAACCCAGAAGGGGGGTAGGCCCAGCCCTGGAGGCCGACACAGAGCAAGAGAGAAAGAGAAAGAGTTCCAGCTGTGATGAGAGTGCTGCAGAGTTATTGAAGAAACCTGGAGCTCCGAGAATGGAGAAAGAAACTGCTTCTCCTCCTTGGACTGATCTAAAGGGGGAAGAAGTATTTTATGTAAATATATAGTACTTTTACTTAAGTAGAATTGTTGTAGATACAGTTTTTTAGTTTTAACTTGTTAGTAATAAATGTTCATACTATTTTCACAAATCCAGTCTTTTTTGTCTGCATAAACCAACTGTCTCTCAACTAATAGTAATTGTGTGTGGGGGAGTGTAAGAGCAAATTGACCCAGAACAAAACCATGACACCAGGCTAAACAACTCCAGCTCCCTCAGCTACTCCTCATAGGACTTACACTCTAGACCCTTCACCAGATCTGTTGCTCTTCTCTGGACACACTCCAGCACCTCAATGTCTCACTTGTAGTGAAGGGCCCAGAATTGGACACAGGACTTGAGCTGCAGCTTCACTAGTGCTAGGTAAAAAGGAACAATAACTGCCTCAGTCCTTTCCACTCTTTCTGACATAAGCCAGGATGCCGTTGGCCTTCTGGGCCATCTTGGGCTGTTGACCAGCACTCCTAGATCTTTTTCCACTGGGCCGCTTTCCAGTCACTCTGCCCCAAGCCTGTAGCACTACAGGGCATTGTTGTGACTCAAGTGCAAGATCTGGCACTTCACCTTGTTGAAACTCATAAGATTGGCCTCAGGCCATTGATCCAGCCTATCCAAATCCCTCTGCAGAGCCTTCCCACTCTCCAGCAGATCAACACTCCCACCCAACTTAATAGCATCCACGAACTTACTCAGGGTACACTAGATTCCCTCATTCAGGTCATAAGTAAATATACTGAACAGGACTGAGCCAATACTGGGTCCTGGGGAGCACCACTAGTGACCACAATCGATTCAAAATTGATTATTTTAAAATAAACATTTACTCATTAGGAACAAACTCATGGCAAGCTAGTATGAGTAAAGTAGCTGAACCTTCTGCCGTAAGGATCACTAAATCAGGCTTTGACTATTAGGCAAACTCTCTTAACCTCTGTGGCATAACTAATGTTGTACTCTAAATTTCATCTTTATCTTAAGGGGTTTCATAACCTGTTTTAACCTTAAGTATGGGAGTGTGTTCTGCTTTAAATTCCATTCAAAGCATTCAAGTGTAAAGAAGGTCATTGTTTTTTTTACGGCAAGCAGAGTGTTGTCATCAGAGGCACAGTTTTAAAATCTTATTCTCTAAAACACAGTACATCTCTGCAATAGTAAGTATAGAAGAATAAAGAGCTATAGCTTAGCCAATAGGTAGACATCAGTGATTTTAATAGTGGCATACTGATTTACTGTAGCTGAGGATATGACCCATAGCTTACATTTGTTTACACAAATGAATTCAAACTCATGAGTAAGAAGATAAGTACATAAAATTAGTCAAGCAAACAGGACAAATTGTTTGTGAGATCAGACAAGTGGTCAAGGTAATGGAATGTGAAAGGCAAAAATCAGTGTTTCACATAACCTACAAAGTTATCTCATAATAGCACAAACCTTAAACCAGTTTATTATCAACATAGAATTGGTTTCACAAAGAGAAGTAACAGAATTTTGGTGGTTTTTTTAATGGGAATCATAATATACTTTTCAAATTGTATTATTTCCTTAAGAAATAATTTAATCTTAAAAAATTTAGTTCTACTTTCCTTTTTTTTTTTTTTTTTTTTTTTTTTTTTTTTTTAATTGATCAAGTAAACAAATCAGAGCAAGGGAATCAGATCACTCCATGGCTGAGTGCTAGAGGCACCAACTTATTCCAGCTTAAATAAGGCTGCAACTTTGAAATAAAAAAAAATAAAAAGGTAAATCTTATGTACATCAAGCTTTAACACTTTAGGTATTGTAAAGATTTTATCTTCTTGCCTTGTGAAAGGTCATACAGTGGATCATGCACTGATTTTTCTTGTGAGAAGAGTACATAGAATCATAGAATTAACTGGGTTGGAAGAGACCTCTGAGATCATCAAGTCCAACCTTTGATCCAGCCCTACTGAGATTACTAGATCATGGCACTCAGTGCCACATCCAGCCTCATCTTAAAAACCTCCAGGAACGGTGAATCCACCACCTCTCTGGGCAGGCCATTCCAATGCCTGATCACTCTCTCTGGAAAGAACTTCTTTCTAATATCCAACCTAAACCTCCCCTGACAGAGCTTAAGCCTGTGCCCTCTTGTCCTATTGCTGATTCCCTGGGAGAAGAGATCGACCCCCACCTGGCTACAACCTCCTTTCAGGGAGTTGTAGAGAGTGATGAGGTCACCCCTGAGCCTCCTCTTCTCCAGGCTAAACAACCCCAGCTCCCTCAGCCTCTCCCCACAGGACTTGTGCTCAAGTCCCTTCACCAGCCTGGTTGCTCTTCTCTGGACCTGCTCCAGCACCTCAATGTCCTTCCTGAACTGAGGGGCCCAGAACTGAACACAATACTCAAGGTGTAGCCTCACCAGTGCTGAGTACAGGGGAAGGATCACTTCCCCGCTCCTGCATGCTCCTGCATGCTGGGGCACACATAAAACACATCCTTGCATCTTATTTTTGGCATGTCCAGAAATGTAATTGGGAAGGACAGATGGGAATTCTGCTACCAGGTTGGCAGAATCCCTAACCTCAGTTCAGCATTCATGGCCCTGCTTGCCAGGTGCAGATGGGCAGTGAAATGCAGGTTGGGCTGCCCCAGTGCCTGTAACATCTACAGTCCAGGATGAGACTGTGGCGGTGTACTCTGTGCTGGAGAGCTCACAGTAGGAAGATGTGTGCCATGTACAAAATCTAATTTCCTCCTTGGGTCCTGTTCAGTGAAGTCAGACCACTTTCAGTCATCAGAATTGTGCATTTTTTACTTCCTGCCAGTGCTGTTTCATAGATTCATAGAAGTGGAATTCTGTGAAATAATTTGAGTTGGAAAGGACCTTTTAAAGGTCATCTAGTACAAGCCCCTTACTATGAACAGAGAGATCTTCAACTAGATCAGGTTGTTCAGAGCCCTGACCAACCTACATTTTTCCTACAGAAATTCTGTCCTGTAAAACTCTGGGCACAACTCTCAACTTTTTTTGCAATCACTCTGGCTTGACTGTGGATTGGTAAAAACCTAAGTGGTGTGAAGGCTTTGAGCTCTTTCTTGAGGACTAGGAGAACTACACTCTAAATCTCTTTCATGCCTCCAAGTTGAAGGAGGAAAATATCAGAGCACAGTCTAAAAGAATATGTATAGATCAAGATTTGAAGAAGCATATAAAAAGTGTTTGAAGACTAATAAAAAACACAGATTCAACTGACCAAAGGACTCTAATGTCTCTGCATGTTACAGAAGACAAATCTGAATTGGCACAAACCTGTTTTTGAGAACACTGCTAAAGTTTAATAAATAGCATGTATATCAGGATCTAACAAGTCTTTTAGCAATCCACACAGAGCACCACAACTACTCTTGCTATTAAAATCCATGTGCCAGCAAAGAAACGAGGCTTTTAGATGTAACAGAAAGTCACAAACATGATTGGTGGAATTTGAGAGTCATTAGAAAAAAAATGCATAGAAAAATGACTCATTATTTTCTATCTATTCCAAAGAAAGCCCTGCCTGTAGCTGGAAATGACAGTCCCTTTCTCAAGTGCTATATGTAGCTTTCTTTATAAACACATAAGGAAGCAGGCAGCCCAAAGGGAGCTCAGCTTGGCACTGCAGAGTAATGAAATGCTTTGAACTGCAGGCAATATGCACACTCAAATTACATACTGTAACACAGTATTTGAGCTGCTCCAAATGCAGAAGCCAGTTATTCTTGGCAACCATCCTTATTGTGCTTTCCAGCTCCCTATCATTAACATGTGGAGTAGTGCCACACAAAAAGAACCCAGACATAAATTCTATAATTCCTTACAGATGAAGATCAAGTGGAAAAAATACTCAACCTTTGGGAGTAAGATTTCAAATAGAGTAGCAAGCTCACAAGGGTTATCAGTATAGCTCTTAACAGGAAAGAAAAATAGCTAAAAATTCAATTTGGATAAACTTACGATACTTATCAGTCTAATGACTTTTTGTTACACTATAGAGCATTAAAGCAGGGCAATGGGAAATATGAATTACTTGAAATAATAAAATAAATATTCTTTTTTTATAGACTTGTATATTTCTGTAGAACTTCAGTCAATAGTTGGTATAATATGGAATATATAAAAATACTATAATAATTTTATAGAAATTAAAAACTGAAATTCAATCTGTAAAGGTACTTACTGCAGAATATTGCATTGAGATAGTCCATGACCCAAAGTATCTGTATTCCAACAGAGAGTCATAGGGGGTGAAAATTATTAGTCAAATACATACCTTATTTCTCCACAACTGTGACTAGAAGGCATATCTCTGAAATTCAGCCTAGGATTTCACCTAGGAATCACACTTACCAGTAAAAATGAAGGTACCCTGTTATTTTCAAAATCTTTCTTCTTCATAAAATAAGAATAATTTTTGGGCAAAATCTGACTTGCAATTCAAGTTAATAGAGCAGTGTCAGCAAGCTCTCAGAGAAAATAAAGGACATATCTAACTCAGGTCATAGAATCATAGAATCATAGAATTAACTGGGTTGGAAGAGACCTCCGAGATCATCAAGTCCAACCTTTGATCCAATCCCACTGTGATTACTAGATCATGGCACTCAGTGCCACATCCAGCCTCGTCTTAAAAACCTCCAGGAACGGTGAATCCACCACCTCTCTGGGCAGGCCATTCCAATGCCTGATCACTCTCTCTGGAAAGGACTTCTTTCTAATATCCAACCTAAACCTTCCCTGGCAGAGCTTAAGCCTGTGCCCTCTTGTCTTAGTGCTGATTCCCTGGGAGAAGAGACCGACCCCCACCTGGCTACAACCTCCTTTCAGGGAGTTGTAGAGAGTGATGAGGTCACCCCTGAGCCTCCTCTTCTCCAGGCTAAACAACCCCAGCTCCCTCAGCCTCTCCCCACAGGACTTGTGCTCAAGTCCCTTCACCAGCCTGGTTGCTCTTCTCTGGACCTGCTCCAGCACCTCAATATCCTTCCTGAACTGAGGGGCCCAGAACTGGACACAGCACTCCAGGGGTGGCCTCACCAGCACTGAGTACAGGGGAAGGATCACTTCCCTGGTCCTGCTGGCCACACTGTTCTTGATGCAGGCCAGGATGCCATTGGCCTTCTTGGCCACCTGGGCACACTGCTGGCTCATGTTCAACCTCCTGTCAATCAGCACCCCCAGATCCCTTTCCACCTGGCTGCTCTCCAGCCACTCTGTGCCCAGCCTGTAGCACTGCAGGGGGTTGTTGTGGCCAGGTGTTCCATAATGCTGCACTGCCAAGGGCTGTGATACAGTGTTCAGTGTACCCTAAACAGCAAAATGTCGTGAAGGGAGCAAGTGTTCCATTTGTATCTGATGCAGTAAATAAGAGAATAGGAACTTTCCATTTGAGTCTGCCAGGGAATTAAATTAAAAAAAAGGACCTGCTTGCTTATCATAAGAAAAATTTTACTGTTAGCAAAACAGTTAGATGGAAGAAAGTATTCGTAATGGAAGAGAATGTGAGAAGAAATGCAATCTCTATAGCATTCAGAAGGAATATGATATATTTTTGGGAGACTTTGTTCTAATAAAGGTAACAATTTGGTGATATAAATACAATTAGTGGCTTACAATACAGTCATAGCCAGCATTTCTGCATCAAGCCAGGAAAAAAAAAAAAAAGGGAAAGTTTGGACAAAAAAAAGAATCACATTGTTGCCACGATAATAATTTTAAAGGGGACTGTGCAATTACCTCTGTCAGAAAATGAAACTTACTACTAGGAGAGCAAGGACATCAAGATTATAACCTTTTAATCAATACCATCAACACAACAAAAGTCCTCAGATACTTGGGTTCTGCAACCATAATGCGACACAGAAGGAATATGCTGAAGGAAATGTGTTGCAAAAGGAAGCTTGTTCTCTGCTGCTTAATGGAGAAATTTGAAGCGCAAGAGAACAGATGGTTGATTTTCTCATTTCTGTAACGTTTTTCTCAAGTTCTCAATTATCATTTATTAAAAAATAGATTCAACTTATTTCAGCAAAATTACCAATGTGCTGATATTTTATATTTAAATATAAAATGATATTTTATAATATACCAATTAAGCAGATATGGACTTTTTGATAGAGTAAGAGCACACTGTACTCAACAGTGAAGGATGAGGCCAAAACAAAGGTGTTTCTTGGAACCTGGGACTTTATTTACACAATCCACCACAAATGAAGCTCATACCTACTGAAACTGCTCCTGAATTAAGTAATTGGAAAGTTTTATCATCCTACTACAAACTCTCAAATTCAAGGGAGTATTTGAATACAAATTCAGTCTAGAGCACACTAAGGCATAGCTAAAGCACATTTCATGGGATTAGTAACTCATATTTTAAATTTACAGACAATTTTCATTAGTAACTCAAATTTTAAATTTACAGACAACTGATACCCAAAAGGACAAGACCATCATAGGGAGCATAGTGCCATGTATTTGACATCCTTACTCCCACAGATGACCACAGCAATGGGGTATGTCCTTAGATCCCCCAGACTAGGTGATGTCCTGAAAAAAGACTAAGGTTAATCTTCCCAGACTTTAGAATTCGCGCATAGTTTCTCTCCTACTTTAATATAAATGAGAATAGTTTTGCTTTATTCATGATTCAAAATAATTCAGAATATTTGTTTACTATTTTAGACAAATTATTCAGCTAATATCTCTCACTGTTCTAAACTGCTCCCAAAATTCAGTAGTGAGTTTAGAATTTTCTTTCTTTATTTTCTTCCTGGTTTTTGCATAGACCATGCATTGGTTTATCCTTCCTACATATAAAGTACAAAAAGCTTTCACTGTGCTATTCTATTTGACAAATCCCCACTGAGAAGCACTGAACAGTCTGGCCAGATTAGCATTTTTGATTACTATAAATACACTGGTGTAAGGACACTCTATTGAAGTCTCTAATAATGCATAAATATTAAGAATCACTCACCCAAATTCATCATATCCACAACAAAACATGCATGAAACCAGTAAGTGGTAGGATATTAAGAAGAAACAAACCCTTGTCCCATGACGTCATTTAAAAATTTGAGATCAGAAAGTTATTTGTCACTGTGCATCTGTATGCGTTAATTCAGAGTCTGCCCATTCATGTCTTCCTAATTCAGTATATAAGCCTCCATTGTAAAAATACCTACTTACAAATGTCTATGAACATCCATGAGTAGTTTATAGCTGAGTTTAGCATTAATTTCTTCTTTGTTTCAATTATTAATATCTTTTGAAAAAGATTTTACCTTCTATTATTTAACCTTTCTTTTAATGAAAGACTGAAATATAAATTCTCACCAAAGAAGTACAAACTATTCTTCAAGTTCCTGCACTCCAGCCAGGCCATGCTCAATTATGGCATTCACATAAGGCTATTTTTGCTTTTTCATTTGCAGACTATAATTAAACAGAGACAATATATAGAACAAATATACTTCTCTGATTCCACATGGTACCTCCTTCCTTGCATGAAAGATTCCTAACAGAGCAGTGCATACTGCAGTATAATTAAAATTCAAAATCCCACAACAACTATTACAACACTAATGAAGTAAATAATAATGTCAGCCAACATCCTCTGACAAGAAGGCTGAAACAGTAAAGGATAATAGATGTCAATACCCTTCAAAGTCAGTGCCAAATTCAAATGTAAACAAATGTAAAGCACTAGTAATACAGTATAAATTAGTGGTTTGCAGTGATGTCATCTAGCAGTCTAATGTCAGGCCTGAAGAAAACAAGACAGCAGAATGAAGCACATTTTTCTGAAGTCCACAAGAAAGGACTGTATTTTCCCGATAAAAATGCCTATTACTTTTTTTTAAAAAAAGCTATTACTCTGTAAGTGGCAGAGTATCCAATTTGTTTTTGTTCTTTTTTTGTCTATTGGAACTCGCTGACACAAAAGAGACATTTTTGTTATGGTTAATATAGTTCCTTGCACATAGTGTGAATGAAACAAAGAGATGTTATTGATTTTATGATTTCTTTCCAGTTGCATTTTTGCAGATAGGGTATCCAGACAAAAAAAAAAAAGGATTATTCTTTTCTCATAAGTTAAACACAAGTGTGACATTTAATAAACTCTTTGTAACAACTGCAGTGGATGCCTAACTTTTTTTATTGTTGAACATTTTCTGAGCTCTTTCATTGTTTTACTGAAAATATTTACAAAACCTGTATACTATGTTTTTATTTCATACCCTGTTTTGCTATTATTTCCCTTACTAGAAATTCTGCAAAACTCAGAATGATTTACAAGAAATTCACAAATAAATATCAAACATCAAACAGTTTTATTCTCACAGTTCCTTGAATTCAAGGTAAGCACCATTTAATAACAGCACACAGCCCCATTCATTATTAGTCTTTAAAGAAAGTCACCAAAGAACCTTCAATTGTACAACTGGCTAATGATGAGGCATGGACTTTCTAATTTTTCTCAAGATATTGCCAAAACCCCCGTGGGATTTTATTGTTTATATTGATTAAGTGTAATTTACTTCATGCTTTAAAACCCATTGTTTTTGCTTCTCATGCTGTTAGCATTGATTTGCAGAACCTAATAGTTCAGACTTGTACAGACAAATCTAGAAAATAAATGGCTGCTGTAATAAGCTATTACTTGTGTTAACCTAATCAGGGAACATTTATGGCATATAACTTGCCTACTTTGCCTTCTATCAGTAGAAGAGATGTAGACATCAATGCAATTGCAATAAAAACAACAAAAGCATCATTAAAGTACAAAGAAACATGCCTATTAGGTGCTTCTTGGAAACAGTTTCAGAGTTTGAGAAAGAGCAGGTGCTTCATGGAAGCAGGATCTGGCAATTGTCATGACCCAAGCCATGACTTCCATCAAGACAATAGATAGCACAGTAGATATAAAATTCTGTGAAAACAGGAATAGCTCATTCACTCTCTGCATGTTCACATTATTCATGACACCTCTCTTCTGGCTACTTCTTTTCCAGTGTGTCAAAAATTTGCATTAGGGTTCAAGTACTTTACAAGCTTTCTCCTTCTGATCTCATTCCTGACTCACCCCTGAGATTATTTTCCCTCCCTCATCATCACTATACCTTTTAACTGAGACATTTGCAGTTCCCCTATGTTACTTTCAGCAGGATCTTGTCTGTATGTTAGCAAAGCTACCTCATTTTCATTGAAATTATGCTCCTTTATGATGCCTCTAAAACCCTGCTAAAAATGAAGACTGCTGCTGTGCTGGATCCATTGTTTCTTGTAGTCAATATTTTTTTTCCGTCTTAATCCATGACATCATTTATTTCTTCTGAACCTACCCACTTCTAACCTTCTGCCTTTTCACTAGAAATAAAAACCTCTTTGAGACACAGACTAGCAGCTACAGTTTATGAGAACAAACCTTAGCCTAGGCCTGAAGCTCCTTACTGGTAAAGTGGTACTGACACTGAAGTGTTGCCATTTTCCTTACATTTGGAAATTATTGGATATGTTCATCATCTTTAACCCAGAAAATGAGGCTTCTCTTTCTTATTATTAAATCAGTGATGACAACACTCAAAAACATCAGAGTGCAGACTCAAACATCATCAGAAATACTCAAAAATCCCATTTTAAAAAGTTGCTTAAGGTGAACTGATAAATTCTTCCAATACTAAAATATCTACTGTTTTTCAGACCTTAGTCAGCATGAGCTAGTCCTAACCCTGTGAATTATAATTAGTGACAAAAATATGTCAGCTTAACTTTAGTATTTTGGCATGTTCACACAGAAGGTCCACCTAACCTCATTGTCTCTGTTGCTGCCTTCCTACTTATTGCGTAACAGAGGATAAATATTCAACATTCAGATTTAAATCTAAATTTTCTAGCACACTTTACTGAGTGTTAACCATGTTCTAGAATTAAGAGTCTGCACAGGGCAGAACTGGTGGAGGGAACAATGTACAGAAATTATACATGTGCTTGTTATTTGCCAAAGTTGACTATATTAACAATATTTTTTCACAGGATACTGAAAAAAAAAAAAAGTAAAACTTTCATGATAAATGTTAATCTTTAAGAAAAACTAAGAGTGTTTTTCTAAGAGTCTGATTCTGAAAGTTCACAAAACATTGTGCTGTTGTCTTTCAAAACAACACTGATACTAGAGGTTTTGCATCACAAAAATATCCTGGATGCTTTTGAGGAGCACCAGTTTCAAGAAAGTTGCTGTGCAAACTTCCCTCAATGTGATTCTGCTGCAGGTGCTGCACAGAACAACAAATACTTCATGGGGCAGCTCATGCTTGAACCAATGGATTGCTAAAGGCCACAAGAAACGACCAATCTTTTGTAACAATGATCAGTGCTGGCTGACTAGACCTGGGAAACACAGTCAGATCTTTGCTTCTTTGACTCATGCCTTTATTATAGTATATATTTTCTGGTTAAATGGATAAGGCTGCACCATACATATTACTTGTGTAATAATAATGTATACTTAATCTGCAACTTTATCACTGAGGTAAATTTTATTACATGAAGTGATGTAAATACAACCACTTCCATTCCTGGTAGCTCTTGTACCTTTCTAATATTCATAAAAATAGTCCTGTATTATGATGTTTTGAGCAAATAGATAAGAAATATGAAAGATAAAAACTAATAATGAATATTGATAATGTTAACTAATAGATAACTACACTAACT
This sequence comes from Pyrocephalus nanus, assembly GCA_038380795.1. Lineage (NCBI taxonomy): Eukaryota > Metazoa > Chordata > Aves > Passeriformes > Tyrannidae > Pyrocephalus > Pyrocephalus nanus. Next base: position 26,040,816 of record CM076263.1, on the reverse strand, counting down.
AATGATAGCTTAGCTATCTAATTCAGTAATGCACAAACACCACATGGTAATGGTATAATTCAAGGCAAAGTCACAACTTATTTCAAGGACAGCTCAATTACAATAAAGCTACTGTATCAAATAAAGTACATTGAAATAGTTCTGGTATAGTCCAAGGATTTTACATGGTAAATGAAACCAGGTCATGCACCAAATAAAGTACTACATGTAATACCACTTGCCTTGTCCTTAGGCGAGTTACTTCATAGAGTAGAGTATCTATATGCAGGAAATTTATCACTAAAGGGATTTGGCAAATTCCTTCGGTGAAAAACAGAAAGTATAGCTGTATATTACCTCTTTTAGGTTTTTTTAGTATATAACTGTCTTACTTCTGATAGATTTTATGGACTACTGAGCAAATAGGTGTGATATTCATGCAGTATCAGATACACAGAATCATAGAATCAACTGGGTTGGAAAGGACCTCTGAGATCATCAAGTCCAGCCCTTGATCCACTACCACCACAGTTACTAGACTATTGCACTCAGTGCCACATCAGTCTCATCTTAAAAACCTCCAGGGACGGAAAATCCACCACTTCCCTGGGCAGCCCATTCCAATGCGTGATTACCCTCTCTGTAAAGAATTTCTTCCTAATATCTAACCTAAATCTCCCCTGGCAGAGCTTAAGACCTTGCCCTCTTGTCCTACTGCTGGTTGCCTGGGAGAAGAGACCGACCCCCACCTGGCTACAACCTCCTTTCAGGTAGTTGGAGAGAGTGATGAGGTCTCCCCTGAGCCTCCTCCAGACTAAACAACCCCAGCTCCCTCAGCCTAAGTATCAAGTATGAAGTATCAAGTTAGGCTGAAGAAAACTATAAAAGTAACTGGGAAAATTAAATAGGAGCTAAGTAAGCTCAGAATGTTTTACAATGGCTCATGTGTACTTGGCAAATAGGGGCATTCTAATTTCAGGGCAACCGCTGCTCTTTGAGAAATTAGTTTAAAAGTGTTTAATTTAAGTGAATTCACCTCCACATCCATAAGGCTATGGGAAACTTAGCCAATTTAAGTAGCATTCAGTTATAATCCAGTTATAGGTTGTCACAACTACACCAGGCACAGATTCTTTCTTTCAGATACATTTTCTAGACTATCTCATAGTGTCTACTTTTAAAACACAAGGATTTTCAGAGGTCACAGGGACATATCCAAAGTAAATGGAGGGAAAGGCAGCCAAAGTTTAAAAATCCTTTAAGCAGATTGTTGACTCCTAGGCATAGGAGGAAGGGTTTTTTTTTGATCACGTGTTAATGTTCTAGATAAGGGAAGTTTGCCTCTTTCCTGACACTATTGCTGTATAACACCCTAATTAATGGTGGACTTAAAGGACAGAATTCTTACTCATTACACACTCCCCAAGATCTTTAGAAATGTATAACACTCCTATATGCCTTAAGTGCAGTACATGACCACAGCCTAAAAGATAGAAGGTGTCATCCTACTGATGCTGTGTCATTTGAAACCTGTTTTTAAAAACGTATTGACTGATGGGGACACTACAATTACCCAACATCAAAAAAAAAGGGATAAAGCTACAAATAAGATTAAATGGAATGGCTACAAATTTGATGAGGTTAAATCAGAGATATTGAGAAATAATTGCAAATGGACAAGCACATCTGATTTTGATTTTACACTTTATACAGAAATCGCTGGTGACTCTGATGACTTTCTGGAGATACTGATAAGTTAGGGAAGATTTAATCATAAAAATTCAGGGAAATAAAAAATTACTTCTACCGTGTATGAAAGCACATACTACCACAGCCTATTTTTACAGTGACTCCAGTTAACAGACTTTTTTCCCCACCAGAAACATCTATTTACAGGAGTGTCTAATCCTTCAGAGATTCAAGTAAGGGATTGTTCAGCCTGGAGAAGAAAAGGCTCCAAGGTGATCTTATTGCAGCCTTTCAGTACATAAAGGCAGCTTACAAGAGAGATGGAGAGGGGCATTTTATATGGGCAAGGAAGGCTTTAAACAAAAAGGATAGAGGCTTAGATTAGATGTTAGGAAGAAGCTCTTTACTATGAGGGTTGTGAGGCCCTGGCACAGGTTGCCCAAAGAGAGTGCCCCACCCCCTGGAAGTGTTCAAGGCCAGGTTGCATGGGGCTCTAAGTAACCTGGTCTAGTGGAAGGTGTACCTGCTCAAGGCATGGGGGTGGGAACTAGATGGTCTTTCAAGTCCCTTCCAACCCAAACTATTCTACGGTTCCATGAAAAGCAGTCCACCGACACGACCACACAGATTTCAGACACTCCCCGCGCGGTCCCCGCCTGCAGCGTCCCCAGGCACCGCCCGCTGCAGGAGAGGCGGACGAGCAGGACGGCCGATCGGAGCACCCCCTTGGCCCCGGCCAGGCCCTCCGTTCCTGCTCACGGCAGTGGCCTCGCTTATCTCACCGCCGACCCCGGGGCCGCCCCAACCCGCGAAGCGGAGCCGACGGCGGAGGGGGCGACCGCGCCTCCCGCTGCCCTAGCCGGCAGGGGACTGCCCTCCTCCCGGCGTCCAGGCGTGTCCCAGCTTCCCGGCAGCGCCCGGCCTCAGGACAGTTTGCGTGTCCTTCACAGGTGCTCCCGGCCCGCCCCCGGAGCCTGTGCCGGCGGAGCAGGGACTTAGGAGCCTTTTGGCTGCCGCCCCACGGGTGCGCAGTCGTGAGCCAGGGAAAAGTGGTTTTCCTAAAAGCACTGAAGGTCTGAAAAAGGCGGCTTTCAGCCGAAGTGTCTAAAAATTAACCCCCGATGGGTCAAGTCCCTTCCCCTTCCATGACTGTTTCATGTCACGCCTAGCACCTGTTTTCAATGGTAATTACACCCATTCCTGGCACCGTATGGTTATTTTGGCACTATAGGTGATGGGGTTTGAGAAGTGGTTCCAGAAGTTCCTTCTGGAGCATTTTTGGATGCTGGAGCGTTCAACTTGATGCTGGGAAAACTGTGGAAACAACAGGCATTTAGAAGTGCCTATAGCAGCAGGGAGGTCAAGGCCGCTGACATGCGGGCAGGATATTGCATCAAACTGTAGACACTGCACTGTAGAAGACAAAAAAAAAGGACAAAGACCTTCAAAGATTTTATGAGAGAAAATACATTCCAAGCTTGAGCTGATGCAAAAGCTGTGGGAGACGACGACAGCGATTAGTTTGTCAGACTGATTTGATGATGTCAAGTCTAATGGATTTACACTGAAATCTGCAGCATCCATATAGTGTCTCAGTCTGGTTTGCAGCTTGCAATATGTGGCTCAGCTGATTAGCAGATGTTACTGTAAATGTCCCAAAATGTCTGTTTGTACAAGCCCTCCTCTCTTATATGAACATCTGTTATATATCGGTGCCTTTATATGTTGTCTATACATACACCCCCTGACCTATTCTATATATATGCATATGTACAAAATCCAACAAATTCAATTTTATAACTGTTTATGTCCTTATCTCTAAAGCAAAATTCCTCTCTGAATGAAATACATTAGCATTATTTAAGACCAAGGTTTTTTACATACCAACACCAAACTCAGGATTATTTCTTTCGTCTTGCAGTCAGATACATGGTAACACAGTGTTTGCAACCTATGCACTGTTACTATTCATGACATGAAGCATCAACACTCCCACCCACCCCAGAAGTGAGAGCTAAATCGCATTCAGTGCTAGAAAAAAACCCACTTGAAATTCAATTAATTTTCAGATAATGACAGCTGTTGGCCCTTTGTATGACTTTGGCCCACAAAGTGGGAAGTGGCAGCTTGAGGGTCTTGCAGAGGCAAAGCATGACAGCCTTGAGAGCTGCAGACGCATCTGCTGCTGCTGAGGTTTTAGCACTGTTTCATTGTAGTATTTGTACTGCACAAATATTGTTATTGCATTTCTCCAATGGATGGCTATGCACAGGTAGTGAAATTGAAAAATGATACATGCTCCTTTTCTGCTCAGTAAGCACATCACATTATTTTTGATAGCTGAATCCATTTCCAGACAGCTCCTAAAACTGTGGCTAAATTCCTTAATTTTTAGAAATGGCTTGTTGTCGTCACTCTTCCAGACACAGCAATAAAGCTGCAAATACAGACCAGACATCACATTTTTCAATGAAAACAACTGCTATGCACCAAGTGGCATGTTATGACAGGACTGCTTCGTTCATACCACCTATGTGGCAAGATAAAAATCCAGAGAAAGCAAGACTGAGAAATTAAGTCAAATCTGGGCCAGGCCTGAAAAAGTTATGCTCACTGAGGTTGTTTCAATTCCATAATGAACTGTCTAACCAAGAAGAGTAACTGAGATGTGAGTAAAATGAAACCCTGCTTTCCAGTCATTAAAACACACTTTTAAAAAAATGGCTAGGGTTTATGCATAATGGCCAGTGACAGAATTCTGGAAAACAATTTTGCCTGAATTCTATTTATGTTGAATGCAATAGTTTTGTGGAACTGACAGCTTTGAATGGGAGTTTTATGGCAGAAATCCATTGCTACAGCCTATGATGAACTCAGAGTCTCTGGTACTAGGATAATTTGCTCTTTGTTTGGGTATAGTTGTTGAATGAAATTCAGAAGTTATGGGGAGATTTCTGAGTCTAAGCTTACAAAACCGAATTTTGATTCTGTAACTCTTTTAAGTGGGAAAACAATTATATTTATTTATTTATTTATTTAATAATTCTATTTGTCTAGGTGTCCGTTTAAGAGTGAATCCATTTTATGATGATCAATACAACAACAAAGCCTGCCAGAAAATAGTTTCTACATCATATAAAGTCCTTTGTCTGTGCACCTGTAAGAGTAGATAAAATTATAAAATTGACCTGTCTTACCAGTGTATTTTAAAAAATAGACTTGTAATGATTTTCTTAGTCTAATACTAACACAGTAGATCATTGAACTGGCAGATAACTACACATACAAAAGTAACCATATACACCATGTCAGGATGGGATATTAATATATTAAAAAGTAAATTTCATTTTAAAATTAGAAGGCAAGTTATACTTCCCCCCTTCCCCCCAGGATTAGTAGCCAGAGGATATTTGTTTCCTCAAGTGTACTTTTTGGCTGACTATTTCTGATCCATGCAACTTATGTGCATTGGTAACCACTGATCCATGCTCTTTGCCTGAGGAGTAGCCTAGAAATTCCATTCCCATTTACAGCTGACATGGACTATAGTCTGTAGTGCTAACATTTCCTCTTCGTAGGAGAGCCTGACACTTATTCTTAGCTACACATCTCCAAAGTATTAGTAACACAGATAGACAAAGTGGCCATGTAAGTTGTTTTCATAGAGAAAGCCTTTACAGAAGAACACAGTAAGCAGAACCTCTTTCTTTCTTTCCTTTCCCACCTTTAAAGAACAATTTCTGTTTCCAGCCTCAGCTAACAGAACAGACTCTTCATGAAGAGAACAAATTTAAAAACACTGTCTTCTGCATTCTTTTTCTCTGCTAAACAATGTTACAAGTTAAATGAGTGATTAGGTTCAGGGACCTGTCTTTCTTTTCTATGAAACAGTTCATGCTTCAGTTTACTATGCCAATTACATAGACTAAAGCCTTTTTGAATGACTCTGACTGCCATGTGGTAACAGTCCATCCTCTAGCAACACACACATAGCCAGGTTTGAGAACTGCTAGAAGCAATCTTGTGTAACAGAAAAGTGGCTAATTTGGACTTTACACATGTGACAAGTTTTATTTAAAGCTATGTTGCTACTGCAGCCAGGGATGTGATCATAGCTAGCTTTAATCTGATAACCGTGAAGCTGTGAGACTGTGGGCTTTAGCCTGGGGATTTATTAACACTGGGCTCTTACTCTGGTGGATGAAAGTCAATCTTTACTACTTTGTTTTTGTTGGTACATGCTGATTAAATATAGTGAGCCGAGGTGTACTTATATGTCTTGCAATCCTTCTCATTTGCAATGCTGCCCTAAAATGCTTTGGGAAAGCTCTTTCCCTGCACTGAAATATTAACACTACCTTCCAAATAACCTTGTCTGAGCACTGCCAGATGATGAGCTAATAAATAACTCAGTAAAAAAACAAACTACTGAAATACCGGCCTTTGACAGGGGGAATGTTTGAGCTAGTATTAACAAATTCATTATTTTTCCCAGATAGAGGTATTCCTTGATAAACAGTTCTGAAGGAGTTAAAAAGTCTGGAGTGATAGATATTGATTTGAAAACCATTGCTACTTAATAGATTAAAAAGTATTGAAACATAACTGAATCCAGTATTAAAAATAAAGATGAAAGGATGTTCAAGTCCAATTCTGCTTTTATAAATGTTTATACTCGATCTGTTTTGTTGTAATTTTTCATGTAGTTCTAGAAATATTCTACTCTCTCAAAGCCTCTGCATCTGATATTTTTTCTTTATTTTGGTGGCTTTTGCTGTTTTTTTGTAAAGAGGATTTGAAGGAAAATAAACACAATAAAGATAATAGATCATAAAGATTTGAACACACTGCATTTAAAGAAAATCATGAAGGCATTTAAATAGTACAAAACATGCCAGATTTTAAATTAAGTCATAAGAGAGACAGAAGAAAAATCTGAATGAAATAAAGGTAAGTGTAAGGAAAAGAGAGTAAAATAGGAATTTTCTTCCTTTCAAGGAAATAAAATGAAGCCAAAAATATTTTGTAATTAAGAAAGATCAAACAGTCAACTTAGCAAGATTTGCTGCTCTAACAGAATCCTTTTCCCTCCTTTGCAACTTGCTGAACAAATGCTAAACAATTAAAATAAATCTGTAATATACCCACTGGACTATTTCAAGATATTTTCAGACTTCTTGCCTTCCTCACAATGTTTCTATTATTTTCTGATTAATCCCTATTCTAACTCCAATATGTGTGAGTCTATAAGAAAATCAAAGCTGTGCTACATTGCATTCTGAGGGAAAAGTAACCTGAAGAGCTAAGTGGAGATAATAAGTAGAGGTCAGCCCTATGATGCATTCTATTCTCTATGCACTTTGATAACCCCAAACATATCTACTGAAACAAACTGTGTAAAATTAAAAGTCATACATAAGGGCCGAGTGTTGTCTACACACTTGAAAACAACTGCTGTTATTTTCTAACTTTTGATTTGTGGGTGGTTAGCTTCAATTACATAGACATCTTTGCCAGGAATATTGTAAACTCTGACTGTACTTCTCTGTTTAACTTGTTATTTAAGCTTTCATATTTGTCTATCAGGTATCAGTGTGGAAGGGCAGTATTCAAATATCGAGCGTATACTATTTTGTACCTTGGTTTTATTCACTTCCTTGAATGTGAGATGATACATGAACAGCTTATGTGGTTCAAAAAAGTGTCAGTCTTCTTACTGCTATTCTGCCTCAAGTAAGGTTTAACAAACCCACTGAGCCTAAAGGAGCACTACATACAGATTTAATTTGAAGTCTTTCAGTTAGAATAGTTTTGTAACATTAATTAAAGCCCTATAAATCAAGATGGAGAGAGCATTCAGTAAGCCTTCACAGTTGTATCCTGCCAATTAACAACCTTTTCCCTAAACTGAAGGGGCTGAACTGGAGGCAAAAATACTGTTACCTTTGAAAAGGAAAAGCAGTTCAATAGTTATGTTTTTAAATGACCAATTTTAAGCAGATTTTTTTTCATTATAGCACATGACAATGCTACACCAACTGTGATAGAGCTATTTTATTTCTTAATGTAAGCAAATATGGCCTCTATTTACTGATATCTCACAAACTCTGCATGTGCAAGGGATAAAGCTGGTAGTTCATCCCCAAAGGTGGCAAAGTGACTGTGAAAGACTAGAGGGGAGCAGACTCCTATCTCTCCAATTCCTTACCTGTCAGCTGAGTACCTTGCTTACTATGGTCAGGAGATATACGAATGAATTTCAGTCTGAATGTAATTTGTGTCCTGTATCTCACAAAGCTATATGATTTTGTTTTTATTGTGGCTAACAAGGCTAGAAATGAGATAACTCTCTGTTTTGTTATCATGCTTTAGATAAGGGCTTTAACGATTAACTGAAAGGAATAGATGACGTAAATGCTGCTGTTTTCCAAATCTGTTTTATGTATGCAAAATATTATTCATTGCTTAAGAAAACAATACACAGGTCACTTAAAGTGTTTTGTACTGTAATTGTGGGGAATTGGTTCAACTCCACTAGAATGGTTCAACTCCACTAAAACTGATGATTGTCCATCCTGTATTCCAAATATTTGGAATACCCTAACCCTAACCCTAAGCCTAAACCTAAGCCTAAGCCTAAGCCTAAGCCTAAGCCTAAGCCTAAGCCTAACCCTAACCCTAAACCCTAAACCCTAACCCTAACCCTAACCTAATATTCCAAATATTTGTTAGAAAATTGTGAGCTTATTTTGCAAAAATGAAATGGCTGAAACTAGCTAAAACAAAGGACATCTGCATTCCTAATTGCTTACTGAACTGCATGGACCAACTGCAGGGATTCTAGTGGAAGCTAAATGGAATGCTCTGGACTGCAAAATTCTTTTTATATACTATTAGAATTCACAGAAACATTAAATGGTTTGAATTGGAAGAGACTTTAAAGACCACCTAGTTCATATAGATTCAACATTTTCCACTAGACCAGGTTGCTCAGACCTTCATTCAACCTGGCCTGGAACACTTCTAGGGATGGGGCTTCTACAGCTTGTATGGGCAACCTGTTCCAGTGCCTCACCACCCCCACAGCAAAGAATTTCTTCATAATACCTAATTTAAACCTTCTTCAGCTTAAAGCCACTGCCCCTTTTCCTATCAGTACACACCCTTGTAAATAGTCCCTTTCAGGGAATACTCTGTCTTCAGCTTTCATATAGGCCCCTCTAGGTACTGGAAGGCTGCAGTAATGTCACCCTGGAACCTCCTCTGGTTCTCCAAACAGAACAAACCCAACTCTCTCAGCCTTTCTTCACAGAAGAGGTGCTCCGACCCTCTCTGATCATCTTTCTGTCCTTCTTTGGACTGGCTTGAAAAGGTATGAGCTTCTTTATGCTGGGGGCCCCAGATCTGGATGTAGAACCCCAGGTGAGGTCCATGAAAACATGATCTGCTGGACATAATTTTTGATGAAGACCGGGGTGTGATTAGCTTTTTGAGACTGGTTCATATTCAGTTTTTCATCCAGGAAGGAATTGAGTTGGATAGAAATAATAAAATGATACATACTTATTTATCTGACTGACAGTGACAAGTAGCATTTAACCTGTACATGTGCTGTAAGTGTCTTCCAAAAAACCACATTTTCAGAACTTGGTTAACATGAACGTAGCTTTTTCTTTGTCAATTCCTCTCTCTTGTTCTATTACTCTTCACATATTAAAATCCACGTCAAACAACAGAATGTTATGTTTGGGTCCATTTGAGGAAACGGTTGTAATGAATATTGATGTCTTCATGCAGTTCACATAAAAAGGGAATTTAAAAAGCATTCAGAGAAGTTAAAAGGGCACATTTAACTGACTTATAGTGACAATTCTGGTCCTAAATGTGAGTATTGCACAAAGTCCCCTAGGAAGTAAACTAAAGTGTAGTGGCATGTATGTGCCAGTGATTTCTGTGCATATAAGCACTTGCAAATTTTGAATTCAACCACTGGTGATGTATGATATTAACTTGCTGTGAGTCTGCAGATACATATGTACTAACTTCTCAAATAACAGATGGCAGTTACCACTGCCTTAATTAGGTGAAAATGCTACAAATCACATTCATTCTTGAGAATGTGTCTGTGCTATCTATTGTGCTAATAAAAATAATTGACTGAAGTGAGTTAAATTCATTCAAAATATCCATAGGTGTATGGGTATAAGCAAAAGTACAAGCAACAGAACATTTACGTATTACGCAAAGTACTACACAGAGAACAAAGGCCAATTTATCAAAAGAAATCCCTCTTTCAGAATAGGCTGTCAGGTTTCTCAAGTGCTTCAGGAAAGCACCTTTCAATCAATAAACTTGAATGAGGATTTCAGAGCATTTTACATCACCTCTGCCAAAAAGGTTTGACATTGCAGTTTACCATAGGAATACTTTTATTGTTGCTGTTGTTGTTGCTGTTGGGTATTTTGTTTGGGTTTGGTTTTGTTTGGGGTTTTCTTGTTTGCTTATTTGTTGGTTTGGTATGGTTTTGATTTTTTTGTCCACTCCTGTTCTCATGTTTACTTTATTCCTATGGCAGAATCCTGAACATGGCTTTTTCAAATACATCCATAACCAAATGAAAACAAAGGCTACTTTGATACTACATGGAGTGGAGGGGGGAGGGGGGGGCAGGTAACAGACAATGCAGAGAAGACAGAGTTACTGAATGCCGCCTTTGCATCAGTCTTCACTGACAATACCAGCCCTCAGGCATCTCTGACCCAGGAGATCAGGGTAAAGGAATCCTCCCTTGGCCAAGGATTGTGTTGGAGAACACCTAGGCAAATTCGACATCCACAAGTCCATATGCTCTGTCAGGATGCGTCCATGAATGTCAAGAGAGCTGATGGAAACCATAGAATCTGCTCATGATCACCTTTGAAAGGTCAGGGCAATCAGGAAAGGTGCCTGAGGATGGGAAGAAAGCAAATATCATCCCAATCTGCAAAAAGGGTAAGGAGGACTAAGGGAACTACTGGCCAGTCAGCCTTACCTCAATCCCTGGAAAAGATAGAGCTACTCCTTCTGGAAGCCATCTCTAGCCACATGTATGACAAGAAGGTGATCAGGAATAGTCATTATGGATTCACTAAAGGTAAATCATTGATTTGATTTGATCAAATCTGATCAACCTGATTGCCTTCTACAATGAAACAACTACCTGGATGGACGAGGAGAGAGCAGTGAATATTTTCTAACTCAACTTCAGCAAGTCTTTCAAGACTGTCTCTCACAACATCCTCAAAGGCTCAGGAAGTGTGGACTGGATGAGTGGACAGAACTGTAATAGGAAACTTGCAAGCTCAATCCTTGAGTCACAGATAATTTCTTTTCTTTTTTTTGTTTTGAAAACAAAACATTTATATTTCACTGGTTGTCTTAAGAGAATTATGTCCACTTGAAGTGAAACAGAAGTGACCTCTCGGTCACTGCCTGGAAAATATGATTCATAGTGAGAGGAACCCCTCTACTGGTGGAAGTACAGAACACCAAACATGGAAGTACTGTATAGCAAAATAGAGTTATCCCAGGCTGGTTTCAGTCATGGGAGAGAGATGGCACTTTCAGGGAACAATTCATCTCCCTTTGAAGAAGACATCTAACAAAAATAAGTTTTCATGTCCTCTTATTCACACTGACTATAGATAAAATAGATGTTTACAGCCTGGAGTCTAAAGCAAGTATGAAAAGTACAATCTAAAAGGTCTATTGTTACACAAAAAGCTCACATTTCACCCCCTAACCTGTCTGCAAAAGGAGCACTTAGCATGGTATAGCATAGTTGGCTGATACTGAATTTCAAGTATGTCATTGATATTCATTAGTTTCTATCAAGAAAGTTACGAAAGGGATTCATGTGGATATATTGAATAGATTTTATTTTGATCATCAACTTCTACATATTTACATTGAAAAATCTTTTAAATTTTAAGGCCACCATGGTTGGTGTTGCTTCTAAGAATTTGAACATGTGATTCCCATGCTGCCTCACTTCTCAATTTGACAGTTTCTTCCTTTTTTTGCTAAGGTATTTTGTCACGCATTTGTGCCTCTGGGTGAATTCTTAAAATAGTAAATAGGAATTTTGCTCTTTTAGTCACTTAGCTTTACCAAATTCCTTTTCATCTTTCCCTTGTTTCCCCCCTATCTCTATCTTCCTCCTATTTATTTAATTTATATGAATGTAAGTATGACTGCAGAACATTCTTTAACAAGGATGCCTTTCTGGTTTTAGATTTGAAGACCTGACCTTGTGTTTCCTGTTAAGTCCTATACACAAATGGTCATGTTGCATGCTTAGTTCCTAGGAGAATAAAGCTCTACAGAACTGCCAAGACCGTGCCATTTTGAGGTAAGTATGGATATTGTGAGAGGTTAACTGAAAAACACCATCAATTTTAACATATTCCAGAGCCTAAAGACAGAAACTATTGAATGTTACAAAACCACACTTCTCAAAATTGCTGAAGTAACATTTCTTTCTTGAGTTACAAACGTATTATATAATAAAAAGGCAAAAGGTATTTTGAAAATTAAGGAAAATTATGTTTCTGGTTTTGGTTTAAATGATAATTTGCCTGTTTGCAACTGTCTGTATACTTTCATCAAGAGGCAAAGCAAATGCTCTTTCGCTCTGACAGACCATGATAGAGAAAGTAACCACCTGGAAAATTACAAAGTGTAAGAACATGTGAACTAACATGATGTAAAAAATATGGGGTCAAATAAGCTGTATTCTCATAAACATGACCAAGACCAAGTTGCCCTAAAAATAACTGAAAGGGCTGTAGGGTAAAATTTTCTGAAGCATTCACATAATTTAGAGTGCCAGTCCTGTTTTCAAGTTAATATTTCCTTAGAAAGAATACTGTCTTTTAAAAGAAAATTACTCACCTATAAATGTTATAGAAATAGAATTTACCATCCTAAATCTGAAGAGTCAGTTTTGATAATTTCTCCTCATTGTCTAAGCGCTTGTAATGCAAAGACTTTGCCCCTGTATAGCTTCAGAACTCCATATCCCAAAAAGAAAGATCGATGCATTCCTCATACCAGTTTTTTCTACTATATTTCATTACGAGAAGGTACTAATGAATGTAATCATGAAACAGTCACACACTGGTATATAAGGAAAAAGAATTGAGAATGAACTTAAATTAAAACCAGGTTAATAAAACAGAACTCTAAAGCTGACATGATATATCACTAAAAGTAACCAATTTGAGTAACGAGATGAGTCAAAACCTCTTTAATAAAACAGATATAAGGAGATGAAACAATATACGGTTATTATTACAAAACACAGTGTTCAGTGAGATGTATTTATAAATAAATTCTTCTTACCTGTTATAGTTGCTTTGTTAATAGATGCTTGGTTACACATTGGTGATCGTCTATTGAAAAGAAAATAAAAAAGGTCTAAGCCTGATAAACTCAAAGATGACTAAATCCTTGAACAATGCAATAGAAAATACATTACCTTGGGAAATTATTTTGGAATGGACTACACTGGCATTGCCAAAGTTCATTTACAGTGGATATTTCTTTCTGGTGTAGAAGAGAAGTCCTAACTGACCTCGCTGAAACCTCTCTGCAGATTGGGGACTCCAAGACAGGAATATTTTAGGAACTTAGAAGTTTATTAAAAGCCTGCCTAATCATACGAAAAGCTTTTAAAATTTATATACATAGTTAGCATTATTCTAACAAGTCTTGCACTTCTCATGTTCTTTGACTTGAAATGTTTACTTCAATTCTTTTTCACTCTATTATTTTTCATGTACATTTCACACATTATTTTGCATTTACCTTTCACAATAAGCTTTCAGGAAAACAATTCAGTGGACTCTTTTGCCCATTGAAGAATGCTATAAGATACTGGACTGACACAGATACATAGGGATGTGAGTTATGGATGATTGAAAGCAGGGAACACGTAAGGTCTGCATATTCCAATGAAGAGACATGGAAATATCTTTTAGTAGCATTGCATATGCAATGGTAGGCCACTGTCTTTGGAATACTAATGATTTCTAAGCTCTAGAGATGCACATTTTGGGTGAGGGAAATGACTGCATTACAAAATTTGCCAGTGTAGATAACATTAGCGTTCACTGTGACACTGTAACACAATTAGAGAAAGATCATATTTATAATGTCTCATTTATTATTATGAACTACTCTGCATGAGTGGGATGTCACTATCTTGGATGAGTTAGGCAGAGTTCTAGGTTCAGATCACACAAGTAGCTCTCACTGACTGCAGCTGTTTGCTCACTCGGGATCATTTGCAAGACTCAGACTGTGCCTGAATCATCTTTGAATGATCTTTGATATATGACCAACTTACTGAAAATCATATAAGTTGCACAAAACTACCCCAAGTTTATGTGAGGACAGCAATGCAACATCAATCAGAAGGCAAGGGGCTGTTGTCTCAGCTATCAAGAATAACATCCTCAAGGGATTAATAAGCTAATTACTCATGCATGTTTTATACAGGTCCAGTGCCACAGGCTGAAATCTGTAACATCTAATCGTCATTTTTAGTTTACATTAAAAAGTATCATTGCAAAAATTTCAGTGGCCAAAAAATGACACTCACTTGTTGGGTGCCCGATCTTGTAAATTGGTTAATGCAGCAAAGTTATTCCGTACAGTACGCAGGCTGGCCAGCACCTGGAACAGACAAAGTGGTTTCAGTATAAATGTCTGCACAAGTGAGACTGATTTATCTCTCCTCCACTGTGCTGAAAGAAAAAGGAAAGGGCATTGCAAAATAATTGTAAAAGGTTTCCAGCGTTGGTTAGTGTGCAGCCTTTGACCTTTATTTAACAATAACATGTCTGTAACAGGAGGGCATAGTTTATTTCTTTTTTTTTTCCCACATAAACAACTCATTATTTGTTTAAATGCAAGCTTACTTGAGGAGGAGGAAAGTTTTTCACAGAATACTACTTATTTCCTTAAAATTACCATAAAAGTATTTGAGTTTGGATGATATTAGCCCCTTCAAGCCTAATACCTCATACATAAGAAATAATTACAGAATCTTCCATTTGCAGTTCAGTCCCCACAAACTCAAAAGGAATAAGATTTTCTAGACTGCCAAGAAAAGTAGGTGCATCTCCCTTAAGATACATAAATGATTTGGGGACTTAGTGCAGAAGATCATAAAAAGAGGAAGGTATCACCTCAGAAGGGGGAAAATGTCTGCAGGTTCTTACAAATTTTACACATTGGGAAAAGAAAAACTACTTCCTTTCTGGACTTAATTTCATGCAAGATATCATATAGTAGATGCAGAAGAGGAGCGTCTTCTTGCTATAAGTGGCGCAGGCACTCTCTTCTGAAGGCAGCTGGATAAATGCAATAAATTTTGTACCACATAAGCATAATAAGATGAATCTCTCTGACAAGAAAGAGCTAGTTCAGTTGATGTCAGATAGGAACCATGAGTTCTTTGGGACCAGACTGGAACTGGGAGGAAGCAGACACACTACTCACTGGTGTGTCTGCAGAAGTTATCCTTCATTTTTTCCCAGCCCAGATTGGGCTGGTTTTCTAGTGAACTCACCAGAGGCATAATGAAAGCAGGAATGGGAATTTGGGTTTTAGAGGTCTGATTTGAGGAAGACACAACCCTCTTTCCATAGCACCTTAAATTTATACAGGGGATAGGAAGGGGATGGGAGACTGAAAAGAAAAAATTAATAAAAACTTGTAACAGAAAATATTCAGAAGTTAATAATAACTGGCATTGTTCAAGCTATTGTAAGTAATTACCAAGTGAAATAGATAATAAAAATATATTTTTCTAACTAGATGGCATTAATTTCATTACATTTTTCTTTCCAAAGATCAGGAGGCACACTTACATATTTTACATTCAGCAAGGAATAAAAATAATAATAAAATATAATTTAAAAAAATGCATGCCCAGGGAACAGTGACACCAAAAAATACTGTATTTAGATGTTTCATGTAGACAGATGGAATTCAGGCATGAACTGAGCAGGTGAAAGATGATCTTGTAGTTCAGAGATCCAAAAATGAATACTTCAAATTCAGTGAAAAACTGCTGAAGCATGAAAATATTGTAAAAGGAAAGTCTGACTTGAAGGTGGAAGGAAAAGGAAAGCATAAACAGAAAAGAAGTTTGGCCTATTAAGATTCACATTTTAATGACTGAAGTCCATTTTTACTTCTCCTTTGTCAATCCGCCTGGGTTCAGTTTACATGTGTCAGGATGCTGAGATGGTTTGTGTGTCCTAGTATTTTCAGAGAAAGGTATCTATGTGGCTTCCAGAGCTGTTCCAGGGCATGAAAAAAAAAACGTAGTCCGTTTTCCTGACTTCAAGTTCCTACTCAGTAAACCCTGTTATACTCAAATTGGCTGCATATGCAGGTGCACTGAGAATTGGAAGCCCATAATTAAGGTAATGGAGAGACTCCTCAGAGAGTGACCTCAAGTCACTCATGCTTCTCAGATCTGCCTGTTCTGAATGGCAATGAATGGCTCTGAACCTGCTGCACAGAGCAGTTTCAGACAGGTTAGTAGGCTAGACACGTTGCCATGTGAAAACATGAAGATAGCCGGGGTATGTTTTGGATCTGAAATAACAAGACATTAAACAGGTGAGATGCTGAGGAAAGAAGTGTGCAGAGCTTTAAGGTTGCTCAAGGCCAATTATGAGTGGAGGCTAAAGAGGCTTGCTGGACACATGCTTGAGTCCCAGACAGGCTGCAAGGGTGTTTCTCTATGTGCTCACCACTAGACACATAACCAGAATTTTCTAGTGTCTGAAATAATATGAATCTGTCTTTTTTCAGAAAGCAGAGTCTTGACTGTTGTTTTGTATGTCCTCTTTATTCTTCAGATCCAGGGATGAAACGTCCAGCTCCTGCCCACCATCCTAGATGCTTTGGCATTAATGGCGCTCAAGTCTTACAAGGAAAGGCTGAGGGAGCTGGGGTTGTTTGGAGAAAAGGAGGCTGAGGGGGACTTCATCACTCTTTGCAACTATCTGAAAGGAGTCAGGTGCAGGTCAGTATTTTCTCCCAGGTCACAAGTGGTAGAACAAGATCATAGACTCACAAAATTAATTAGGTTGGAAAAGACCTCTGAGATCACCGAGTATTACCTTTGACGAGACCATGGTACTAACTTCCATGTCCAGTCTTTTCTTAAACACCTGCAAGGACAGTGACTGCACCACTTCCCTGAGCAGTCCATTCCAATGTCTAACCACCCTGTGAAGAAATTCTTCCTAATGTCCAGCTTAAGCCTCCCCTGGTGCAGCATAAGACTATGTCCTGTCATCCATCCCTAGTACCATGGGAGAAGAGGCCAACACCCCCAGCCACAAGCTCCTTTCAGGTAGTTGTAGAGAGTGATGAGGTCACCCCTGAGCCTCCTCTTCTCCAGCATATATAACTCCAGCTCCCTCAACCTCTCCTCATAGGACTTGTGCTCCAAACCCTTCACCAGCTCTCTTGCCCTTCTCTGGACCTCCTCCTTCCTGTATTGAGCGGTCCAGAACTGGACACAGTACTCAAGGTGTGGCCTCACCAGTTCCAGTACAGGGGGAAAATCAGGATGCCACTGGCTTTCTTGGCTACCTGGGCACCCTATTGGCTCATGTTTACCAGCACCCCCAGGTCCTTTTTTGTTTTACTTTCCAGCCATTCTGCCCCCAGCTTGCAGTGCTGCCTGGGGTTGTTGTGAACCAAGTGTAGAACCTGGCACTTGGCCTTGCTGCACTTCATCCCTTTGGCCTCGGTCCACTGTTCCAGCTTGTCCAGATCCCTCTGCAGAGTGTTCCTGCCCTCCAGCAGATGAACACTCCCACCCAACTTGGTGTCATCTAAGGGTAGACTTGATCCCTTCACCCAAATCATCAGTAAGATATTGAATACAACACTGATCCCTTGGGGACACCACTAGTGACCAGCTGCCAACTGGATGTAACTCCATTCACCATCACTTTCTGGGCCCAGCCATCCAAACATTCCTTAACCCAGGGAAGAGTGCACCTGCCCAAGCCATGTGCTGCCAGCTTTTCCAAGAGAATGCTGCTGGGTGTCAAAGGCTTTGCTGAAATCCAGGTAGACAAAATCCACAGCCTTTCCCTCCATCCACTAGGTGGGTCACTTGCTCATCAAAGGAGATCAAGTTGGTCAGGCAGGACCTGCCTTTCCTAAACCCTTCCAGCTGGGTCTGATCTCCTAGTTGTCCTGTACATGCCACGTGATGGCACTCAGTGATCTATTCCATAACCTTGCCAGATACCAAGGTCAGGATGACAAGCCTGTAGTTCCCTGGATCCTCCTTCCAACCTTCTTTTGGATGGCCATCACACTGACCAGCCTCCACTCATCTGGGACCTCCCTGGTCAGCCAGGACTGATGATAAATGATGGAGAGGGGCTTGGTGAGCTGTTCTGCCAGCTCCCTCATCACTATGATGGATCTCATTTGATCCCACTTGAGAGTGTATAAGTGGCACAGCAGGTCACTAACTGCTTCGTCCTGGATTACAGGGGGTCTACTGTGCTCCCTGTCCCTGTCTATCTGTTCAGGGGGCTGGTTGCCCTGAGGATCACTTGTCTTACCGTTGAAGACTGAGGCAAAGGTGTCACCTTAAGTACCTCGCATTTGGTGATGATATTCCCCACCACATACTGGAGGTTTTCCTTGACCCTCCTTTTGTTATTTATGAAAGCACTTTTTATTATCCTTTGCAGAAGTGGCCAGCTTTTGCCTTTCTAATTTTCTTTCTAGACAAACTAATGACATCCTTCAACACTTCCTGAGCTGCCTGTCCCTTTTTCCAAAGATGAGACATCTTCTTTTTCTCCTTGAGTTCCTGCAAAATCTCCCTGCTCAGACAAGGCAAATCATTTTCCTGATGACTTGTCTTTTGGGACAAACGGGCAGTCTGCTCCTGTGCCTTTAAGGATTATTTCTTAAAGTATGTCCAATCTTCCTGGGCCCCTTTGTTTTTAAGGGCTGATTCCCAAGGAACTCGGCAAACCAATGTCCAGAGGTTTTGTTGACACCCCTCCTTTATTCACATAGTACTGACAACTCTCTTATATCATGGTCACTGTACCCTCTGACTAGGCCATCTCCCACTAGCTCTTCTCTGTAAACAGCAGGTTTAGCAAGGCATCATCCTTGGCAGGCTCACTTACCAGCTGCAACAAGAAGTTATCTTCCACACACTCCAGGAACCTCCTAGACTGCCTCTTTTATGTGTGTTGAGTTCCCAGCAGGCAGGTTGAAGTCTCCCATGACTGGGATGAAACGGCTTCAAGTTCCATCAAGGGAAGTTTAGACTGGATATTATGAAAAATTTATTCATTGAAAGGTTGGTCTCCATTGGAACAGGCTGCCCAGGGAAGTGGTGAAATCACCATCCTTGGAAACATTCATAAAACATGTAGATGTGGTGCCAGGGGACATGGCTTAGGGGTGGACCTGGCAGTTTTAGGTTCATGGTTGGACTTGATGATCTTGGACATCCTTTCCTACTGTCATAGTTCTGACTTCAGCAAGGAATTTTTCTTCCCCTTCCCCCCCCTGTGTGTGTGTGTGTGTGTGTGTGTGTGTGCTCAGGGAGCCCATCAGGTGAAAACAAAAGAATCAGCCACCTCGCTAATGGCCGAACATTAGTTGCCTAGCAACGAAGGGGGAGGAGTTGGGGGGGGGGCTGGTGTGTGTTGCTGGAAAGAGGTAGGTGGGGGGGGAGTCGGCTGGCTCGCGGCGGAGGAGGAGAGGCTGCTGTGAGCGGCAGACACGCTGGTTCTTTTGGTTTTTGTTTTTTTTTTGTTGTTGTTTTTCCTGTCGGAGGGAAGTTTTTTTGGCTGCTGCTGTTCTTTCCCAGCTGTTCCTGCTCATCGAGGCCCCCCCCCCCGCCCCGGAGTTCGTGAGTTTCTTCTTCCATTGGGAAAACTTTCTGTTTTATCGGGTTTTTTTTCCGCTTCCCCCTTCCCCTTCACCCCCCCCCCCCTTTTTCTCGGGAAGGGAAGAGGAATCAAGTTTTTTGTTGTTTTTCTCCGATATACTCTGGGGGGTGTTGTTTGTTTTTTTTTTCCCCATCCCATGTGGCAGTGACCAGGGATCCCACAGCGCTGCCTGGTGACAGGCACTGGACATTACAAGCTCTGCTCCTGTAGTGATCCAACAGCGCCACCTGGTGACTACCATAGGACACTACAGGTTCTGCACTTCCAACGACCCAACAGCGCCACCTGGTGAATGGTACAGGACATTACAAGTTTTACATCTCCAGTGACCCGACGGCGCCCCCTGCTGACTGTGGTTGGAACTACACCAAAGGGTGCTAAAAATTGAACCATTTAAATTTTCCTTTTGCCGGGCTATCGGTTTTGTTCTTGAAGGGGATTATTGGTGGGTATAGTAGTATTGCTTGGTTGTTTACTTGGGTTTTTTTGTGTTCTTGTTAATACAAACATACCTTTTAATAAAGGGCTGTTATTTTGTTTTCCCTTTTCCATAATTTGTGGTTTTTTCCCTTCAATCAAAGCCTCTTGGTTTTGGATTAATAATTGCTTAGAAAAGAAGTTTGGGTCTTTTCCTCCTAATCCATCCTCAGCAGAAGACCCTTGTCCCATTTAAACTGGGACATTTTTGGCGCCCAACGTGGGGCTGTGTTTCCACCCCTGGGGCAGTCGGTTCCATGTGTACTGCACGCCCCTCCACGTGAAAGCAAACTGCGGCCTGCACTCTGCCGCCAAGGGAATGGAGAAAAACGCATTCGTGATGTCAATAGTGGGGTACCACCTCGCTGCCTTAGACTCCAGCTCGTACTGGAGCTCCAACATGTCTGGAACAGCGGCACTCAGTGGCGGGGTGGCTTCATTCAGGCCACGATAGTCCACAGTCAATCTCCATTCTCCGTCAGACTTACGCACAGGCCAGATGGGGCTGTTGAAGGGGGAGTGGATCCTGCTGATCACTCCTTGACTTTCCAGCTCACGGATCATCTTATGGATGGGGATCACAGAGTCTCGGTTCGTTCGGTACTGCCGACGGTGCACTATTGTAGTGGCAATTGGCACTCGCTGTTCCTCAACTTTCAACAGTCCCACAGCAGAAGGGTTCTCCGAGAGGCCAGGTAGTGAATTCAACTGCTTAGCCACTTCTGTCTCCACAGCAGCTATCCCGAAAGCCCACCTATGTCCCTTGGGGTCTTTGAAATACCCATTCCTAAGGTAGTCAATGCCCAGGATACATGGGGCATCTGGACCAGTCACAATGGGGTGTTTCTGCCACTCCTTCCCGGTCAAGCTCACTTCAGCTTCCAACACGGTCAACTGCTGTGATCCTCCAGTCACCCCAGAAATGGAAATAGCCTCTGGTCCCACATGTCCTGAGGGCATTAACGTGCATTGAGCGCCAGTGTCAACCAAAGCCTTATATTCTTGTGGGTCTGATGTGCCAGGCCATCGGATCCACACCGTCCAATAGACACGGTTGTCCCGTGCCTCTACCTGGCTAGAGGCAGGGCCCCTCTAATACTGGTCTCTGTCTTGCTCGTCACAGTTTTCCGTCTGCAAATACCGGCGGGAGGTACCTTCTAGCGGGTCAGATCCCTGCCCACAGGATACCGGCACTGCACTCACTTTCACGGACGTTGTTTTTCTCTGGTCCTTCAACTCTTGTACTCGGGCTGCCAAGGCATGGATGGGTTTCTTGTCCCACTGTCCCATGTCTTCTCCAGAGCCAGCTAGGAAATACCACAGCTCGGTTCGTGAGGCCTGTCTCCCCTCTCTGGCTGGGGGGCGCCTGGTTCTCACTGGTGCCACCTGGGAGCTGTTCTTCTCCATCTTTTCTAGGATTTTCTCCTGTTGATCTTGTAGTTTTGTAGCTATGGTAGTGAGGTTGTTGATCGAGGTCTCTACGGAGGAAACGCGGGCTTGTAGTGATTCTTGGACCATACTGTTGTACATCCGAAGTTTATTTGTTATAAACGCCACTGGCTCTCTCTTTTCCCCAGCCTCCAATGATGTCAGGTAACTGATGTGTGCAGATGGCCCCATACGTATGAGGGTCCACCACATGTATGGTGTACATCTAACCTTGTCGGGATCGTGATTAGCTTGCATATCCCTTCCAAACAGTACCTCCAACAGTGCCATTTCCCTCAGGCGTCGGATCCCCTCCTCCATGGTATTCCAGCTCTTCGTAAGATGGTCTGCCTGGAAGGCCTCTTTGTGAATGAACTTCTCTCTCACAGCATCCAGCAGCCGTGCCCAGAGAGACAGGGGCTTTGATTCTCTCACAAATGCCTCTTCAATGCCCGCATCTCGGGCAATAGACTCAAGAACTTTGCTTCACCACCATCAAAGCTTATGGCATCACCCGTGGAATCCCAAACTCAGATCATCCAGGTTAGTATGGGCTCATTCGGCTGACGAATGACGTCTTCCCGTAATTTCCGGAGATTGTCATACGATAAGGACTCAGTGATGATTTCTGGCTCCGGGTTGGCTGCCTGTGAGGGTCCTGCCTCCCCATCATCATCAACTGGGTGGGCTGATTTGGTCTTATATTTTCTCTTTTGGATAGGTGCAACCTCCATTGACTTGTTTGGTTCCTTGGAACTGGCCTGATCTGGAGTCACCCTTGTATCAGACCTCTCGTTTTCATCTTTTCTTTTTCCCTGTGAGGGCTGCACCATACCGAGCACCTTTTTGTAGGCAACGGCTAAAGCCCCACATGCATCTGCCACCTGCCTCTCTATGGGTTTACCATGACTTCTCTCCCTCACAGCTATTATTATCTGTGTAGGGTCTAGGAGTTTTTCGAGAGAGAACTTCCATGCTGTAGGAACTGAACCACTTTCTAGAAATTTACCCAAGTCTTCCCATGGCCCATGCCATTCGAAGTTTCCCACCCCTGGGGCTGGCTTCTGTGCCCGTGCCTGGTTAATCCTGGGCCTAACTACAAATGTTAGATATGACACCGTGGCACAAGCTTGCACGAAAAACCCCAAAAGGAAAACGTCTCTTACATCTAAAGAGAGTTTAAATTTCTCAGAAGCCGTTGTATTAGAACCAAAGAGAAAATGCCAGGAAGGGGAGCAAGTGGTACGGGCAGAGGAAGCCCCAGCATACAACCAACTACCAGAAGAAGACATACGCTATGCACTCTTTACTGATGGTTCCTGCCGTATTGTAGGGATGAAACGTAAATGGAAAGCAGCTGTATGGAGTCCCACACGACAAGTTGCAGAAGCTATAGAAGGAGAGGGTGAATCAAGCCAATTCGCAGAACTCAAAGCCGTCCAGCTGGCATTGGACATTGCTGAACGAGAGAAGTGGCCGAAACTTTACCTCTACACAGACTCATGGATGGTGGCCAATGCCCTGTGGGGGTGGTTGGACAGATGGAAGAAGACCAATTGGAAACGTAGGGGAAAACCCATCTGGGCCGCTGATATATGGCAAAACATTGCTACCCGGGTAGAGAAACTGATTGTGAGAGTCCGCCACGTAGACGCCCACGTGCCCAAAAATCGAGCCAATGAAGAACATCGCAACAATGCACAGGCAGACCGAGCTGCACAAGTTGAAGTGTTACAGGTGGACCTAGATTGGCAGCACAAAGGCGAACTGTTCTTAGCACGATGGGCCCATGATGCCGCCGGCCATCAGGGCAGAGATGCCACCTACAGATGGGCACGAGACCGAGGGGTGGATCTAACCATGGATGCTATCTCTCAGGTTATCCATGACTGTGAGACATGCGCTGCCATTAAACAGGCTAAGAGACTGAAACCCCTGTGGTATGGTGGACGGTGGAATAAATACAGATATGGGGAGGCTTGGCAGGTTGATTATATCACACTGCCACAGACCCGCCAAGGTAAGCGCTATGTGCTCACCATGGTGGAAGCCACCACTGGATGGCTGGAGACGCATCCGGTGCCCCACGCCACTGCCAGAAATACCATCCTGGGCCTCGAAAAACAGGTCCTGTGGCGGCACGGCACCCCAGAGCGGATTGAGTCAGATAATGGGACACACTTCAAGAATAGTTTAGTTACCACTTGGGCGAAAGAGCATGGCATTGAGTGGGTCTATCACATACCATACCATGCAGCAGCTGCCGGGAAGGTTGAACGGTGCAATGGACTGTTGAAGACTACCCTGAAAGCATTAGGTGGAGGGACTTTCAAACACTGGGATCAACATCTAGCAAAGGCTACATGGTTAGTCAACACTAGAGGCTCTGTCAATCGAGCCGGCCCTGCCCAATCAGAGTCCCTTCACACTGTAGACGGGGACAAGGTCCCAGTGGTTCACATGAGAGGTATGTTAGGTAAAACAGTTTGGGTTAACCATGCCTCGAGCAAAGGCAAATCCATTCGTGGAGTTGTCTTTGCCCAAGGACCTGGTTCCACATGGTGGGTGATGCAAGAAGATGGAGAAACCCGGTGCATACCCCAAGGAGATATTATCTTAGGGTAAACAGGCTATAATTGTACCCGTATTTGTACCTATATATTTATGAATGTGTATGTAGTTTAGAATAATGTATGTATGTATGGAGTACAAAAAAAAGGGTTCAATTTGATAGATGTATAGTGGCATGGGAATGGGAAGAAAAATTAGGGGTGGATAATGTCATAATTCTGACTTCAGCAAGGAATTTTTCTTCCCCTTCCCCCCCCTGTGTGTGTGTGTGTGTGCTCAGGGAGCCCATCAGGTGAAAACAAAAGAATCAGCCACCTCGCTAATGGCCGAACATTAGTTGCCTAGCAACGAAGGGGGAGGAGTTGGGGGGGGGCTGGTGTGTGTTGCTGGAAAGAGGTAGGTGGGGGGGGGAGTCGGCTGGCTCGCGGCGGAGGAGGAGAGGCTGCTGTGAGCGGCAGACACACTGGTTCTTTTGTTTTTTTTTTTTTGTTTTTTTTTTTTTGTTTTTTTTTTGTTGTTGTTGTTGTTTTTCCTGTAGAAAAGGGAAGTTTTTTTGGCTGCTGCTGTTCTTTCCCAGCTGTTCCTGCTCATCGAGGCCCCCCCCCCCCGCCCCGGAGTTCGTGAGTTTCTTCTTCCATTGGGAAAACTTTCTGTTTTATCGGGTTTTTTTTCCGCTTCCCCCTTCCCCTTCACCCCCCCCCCCCCCCTTTTTCTCGGGAAGGGAAGAGGAATCAAGTTTTTTGTTGTTTTTCTCCGATATACCCTGGGGGGTGTTGTTTGTTTTTTTTTTCCCCATCCCATGTGGCAGTGACCAGGGATCCCACAGCGCTGCCTGGTGACAGACACTGAACATTACAAGCTCTGCTCCTGTAGTGATCCAACAGCGCCACCTGGTGACTACCATAGGACACTACAGGTTCTGCACTTCCAACGACCCAACAGCGCCACCTGGTGAATGGTACAGGACATTACAAGTTTTACATCTCCAGTGACCCGACGGCGCCCCCTGCTGACTGTGGTTGGAACTACACCAAAGGGTGCTAAAAATTGAACCATTTAAATTTTCCTTTTGCCGGGCTATCGGTTTTGTTCTTGAAGGGGATTATTGGTGGGTATAGTAGTATTGCTTGGTTGTTTACTTGTTTTTTTTGTGTTCTTGTTAATACAAACATACCTTTTAATAAAGGGCTGTTATTTTGTTTTCCCTTTTCCATAATTTGTGGTTTTTTCCCTTCAATCAAAGCCTCTTGGTTTTGGATTAATAATTGCTTAGAAAAGAAGTTTGGGTCTTTTCCTCCTAATCCATCCTCAGCAGAAGACCCTTGTCCCATTTAAACTGGGACACCTACATAAACAGTTCTATGATTCTATGATTATAAAAGTACATACTTTGACAGTTTCTGCAAGTGCAAGCCATCCTCATATACATTGCAATCAATGTATAAGTGAAAACAAAAAGGCTGGTCATTGGCTACAATACATTTAAACAACTTGATTTCTTGTATAACGGTATTAATAAGTGTATTATATTAGAAGTGCATAAAATAATATTTCAGTTTTCCACTATAATTTTCTTTAAGTGACAGTTTAATCTGCCCACAGAGGTTCTATTTGCAATTAGTATTTCTAGAGTTAGATTTGTGAGCATAAAAGCAATCCATCATATGCAAACTGCTTTAGGCTTAATCTCCAAGTAAATACTAATGTTTTCAAAGTCAAGTTATATATAAACAGTTGCAAACAGATTTTAAATATTGAACTTTTTTTTGGTAATTAAAAACCTACAGATTTTTCCTTAAGTTTCAAATCCCTCAAATTATTTTGTAAAGTAAAATTTTATGAATAATTAAATTACAGCAGTTGCTGTATATTACAATATAAGGAAATGCAACTGATAATATCCTTGTGATAGTTTTTTTTTTTTTTTTTAATTTTAGCTTAAAAAATTTTCTTCTAGTAAATATAGTAAATTATCACGTCTTGGGACCAGCTTCTATGTGGGGGACACAGTATGCCACCCTGCCTCCATATATAAAATGCAGCTGCACTACCATGGGGATATGCTGAATAGAAACTGAAATGCTAAACTAGGTTTATTACCACCAGGTGGCTCATGATCAAATGAAATAAGCTTCCTGATCAAGTGAAGGAAATACAGATGGTTTGAAATAACTCAAACATGTGTTCCTCACACTGTGATGCACACAAAAAATGTATTTACATGTTAAATATTGCTTTAGGAAGACATTAAAATGGTAGTTTGTATGTGTGGACATTGTACTGGGAGATGTTATCCAATTTCTGAAGTTGTGAGTGAGGTCCTAACACTGCTAATGTAACTCAGAGGGATGGGCTCAGTGCTTCACTGCGGACAAAGTCCATCAGCAGGCCCCACTTGGAGATGAGATTTTGCATATTCTATAATTTTTAGATAAGGGTTATGTCCTAAGAGTCTAATCAGATGTCACTTTCCCTCTATTAGGCACACTCTCTCAACTGCATCTCAGTTTCTCCTGCGTCAGGGAATGTGACACAATCATTCACCCTGTGAGTGCTTTTCTCCTGTTCCACGCAAATAAAACCAGGTTGACTTAAACGACTGCTAACAGGGTTTTGCATTGAAAAAGTTCTCAATTAATCAGTTACAGTACCTTGGTGCAAGTAGCCATAGCATTAAACTGCTTTTGCTCTATTTGCTGAAGTACATCCATTAATGTCAACAAGAATACAAAACTGCCCTTAAAAGAAAGGGTGTTTTGTCCCAGGAAAAGGATATCCATAAATGGAGTGTACTATTTGCTGTTTTCTAGTGAAACTAGAACCTAGTAATTTTTTTGGTAAAAAAAATCAGATCACAATGAACAGGAACAGTAGTGAATATTACTGCTTTGCTTGAGCATCATAAAATTTATATATTCTTCTGTACTTAAGAGTTAGGATTTCTGTTTCCTGAGGAAATAAAACCAGAAGTTTGTTGACTTTTTTTTTCTTTAATTTCTTCTATTCCATTATTGTTGAAGTATATTTAATATTTGAGAGACTTCTAGGTATTTTTATAAAATGCACTTGCTTATCTTTTCTCTGCTAATAAAAGATGGTGGTATTATTCATATTAAGAACTTGCTTCCAGTTTTATAAACACTATATCTGTTTACAATATAATTAAATATCTAATAAACTATTAAATAAATATTCTTTTAACAGCTTATCATTAGACCAGAGCAACCTCCATATTGAGACTAACGTTGCACACTTATTTGAGACTGCTCTGTGACTCAACTTTTCTTTTTTCATTCACCTTCAATCATTATGACTTTGTAATTACACTGAATTGACTTTCATTCCTATCTATTTCAGAGTAAAACCTATCATTATGAATGCAAGGAATATTAACTTTTCATACATGATAAGACAGCTCTATTGTGAAAATTGTGAAGTCTTTATCTGAATTGTAAAGAATTTTGAGGTGATACTTTATAAAACAGAATCTGAATAGAAAAACCAAACACATGGTTTTGCAAAGGAACGTAAGTATTCTGGGTAAAACTTCTCATATCTAGAAATCACATATTTAATGCATAAAATTTGTTCAAATGAAGAAATTGTAATTATAAAAAGTAATAGAATAACAGAAAGCAGAGATTTGTCTTCATTATGACTGCCTTTTACAGTATTTGAAAAGAGATCAAAGCTGTTTATTGTGCTGTTGTACTTCAACTTTTCAGATAATCAAAAACTATTAAGAAAGAGAGGTGCAGATAACGAGAGTAAGAAGTTTATGACTTTCTGTTTAAACATTTTTTCTCATTTCAAGCAAACCTATCTTATACAATAATGATAAAAAACAACTGGTTTGGCCATTTAGTCTTTAAATTACAAGATCATGTGAGAAATATGGCAAAATTGTTCCTACCTGAGCAAACGGTGTCACAATCAAGTCATCTCCATGTCTGAAAAAATGAGCAGAGTTGTGAGTTAGGTATTACCAAAAATTTATCTTGCTGTTTTAACAGGAAGAAAACCAGCTCTTAAAATGCACTGTCAGTAACTCCAGCTTTATTCTTCTGCAATTACACAGTACTATTGCTTTACACATTCTATGAAAAGCAAATGTGAACTTAGTTATTGCCCAACTGCCTGACATGTCTATGGGATGGCTGACAGACCAGCCGGTTTCTACACTGCAGGTTGGGCAGGTGACTGACCACCCAGGACCATTCTTGAGAGATTTCATCCCAAGAGATGGAGGTGAAAGTTCCAAAAATTACTCCATTTACCAGCAGGCTTGTGAGCACTGGATGGGTGACTAACAGCAGATGGCTGGGCAGTGCATCGCAGATGAATAAAAACCTGGTAAAACTTTCAAACTGATTCAGACTTCTGTAGCTATAGGGGGTGTGACCAAGAGTGTGCTGTTGCTGTGGCAACCTCACCTACACCAGGGGTGACGTCTGGGCAAGGTGCCAGGATGATGCACTGTAGGGAAAAAGGGAGAAAGAGAAAGCGGGGTTCCTTTTCTTCAGCACCAAAACCTGCCACTTGAAATGGTTTCAAAAAGATATGGGCTTCTAAATACAACTAGACTGAAGGGTTTAAGAGTAGCATCTGTAGCACTGAGGATATAGAGTCGCAACACGGGGACAGGGAAAACTTGCAGGTTTCAGTTATCTTATGTATATGACAGGGTATATGACAGCAACTGAAGTAAAAATAAATTTTCCAAAGACAAAAATCCAATATGACTCTGGTTTTAATTTTCCTTTACTTTTCTGTGGTGAATTTATCATGATGAATTATAAGTTGCAGCTTCCAGCAGAAACTACCATTGCCTTGGTGCCATTTTAATATTATTTAAGTTTAAGCGTAAAATACGAGTATTTAACAATGGATTTCAAGTCCTTGAAAAGCTAATTAAAAAAAGGCTGATAAAATGAGAAATATGATTTGTGTTTCAGATGCCACATCATTCTTATAATTTATATACTGACCACAAGACAAAAATAGTTTGCAAGTATTGCAAAAACCCAATTAAAAACCAGTATGTGCAATCTGTACCACTGCATAATCAGTCTATAAGAACAAAACTTCCCAAAAATAAAAATTATCAGAATACTTAATATCTGTGTAACCATTTTTATTTACATCTCTTTTATTCCTTTTGTAATAGAGGAATGGATTTTTATGGACCCTGTGGAAGAAGTCTGCAGTTTTAACAGTCTTTGCAGGAGTGGTTAGAATTGGGTGTTGCTTCAGGTGAAACCACAGTCCCAGACTGGGTGGAAAGCATGTAAGCCAAAACTGAAACATGTCACGATGGGAGGAATGCTCAGTGGCTTTAATAACTCAATGAAGCCAAATCCAGTAGGATATTTTAGACAACATGAATCAACCCAGGGCATTGACAGGGGAATTAATGAGCAGCTGCATTAATACCTCTTTATGTTTTCATTGTGTCATGAAAACATCAGCAAATGCCCTAGACTGTCATTTTGGATTAGGATTGCTTAATGAATTACACAAAGGCTTTAGCAGAATATAAGCCAAATTCCTCTCTTCTTTTTCTCTCCTGTTCTCCACTGACTACTACCTCACTTCCAGCAAAATTACACTCTTTGTCTTCAAGTTCTTTGAAATGGCATTATTTGATATGTGACACGTGGCTTAGCTGTTTCTCAGTAAAGTCTGCTAATTTCTTAACTTTTATAAAGAATATTTTTATTGTTTGCATATAGCCACTCCATTTTCACTTCTGTATTGTCACTTAAAAGAGGCACAGCTTAAAACACAAACCCATTTTTTACTGATCTAGTCTATTTGCCACATTTGGAAATTATAAAGGGGTAGCATTCTGAAGATGAAAATGTTTACAGGTAGCAGCACACGGGACAAAGAACAAAAATATTGAAGGTTTTCTACCTGTAAATAAGCCAGATAGTGTAGAGATAGTTCTTTCTAGCATCTGTCAATGGCTAACACTCTTCTGAATGTCTAATACATGACACAAATACACAGACTACTCATCCATGCCTTAACGTCCTGCTACATTAGAGTTATTAAGTGTCAAAGTGCAGATTGGCAAAAAATATGAAAATAAGATTGTCCTCCTTCTCAGTAACTCTTGTGGACTTCCTTATTAGCAATGGCATTTTCTTGTTCCTCATTTCTTGCCATTCAGTGTCCCTGTTTCCTAACCCTTAAACTCTGAGGCACTTACAAAAGGCAACAAGTACATGTTCTTGAGCTTTCTGCCCTGGAGGTTTTTGTTTTATTTTACATAACATGGCATGATCCCACTCTCATTTTAAAAATTCATTCTACTTGAGCTCTTTCTGCATTTCGTTGGACAACACTGGAGCGTCTTATTTTTTAGAAGAGGCATTATTAAGTAACAATTTAACATACTGAAATCAAGCCAGAATTTAATTTTCACTTTTCAAATGCCCCTTGAGTCAAAAGCAACAATTCTAGAAATTATAATTATTTTTGGTGAAAGTATAATACTGGAATTACAGATACCCACAGCTCTCACCAAATAGTTTAGTACACACCAGACCCCCTTGAATTGAAAAGCAATTGTATAATGTGGTAATTTTTCATCTACATTGGGTTAGAAGATCTGGACAAAGTGAGTATTCAAAAATGGGGTAGACATGTCTAAAGAAGCTGTTATTTCTGTGCAGAAGAGCAAGAATGCATGATTCAAAATGCCACTGATCCACAGTGTACTGCAGTGTCATAAACACTATAATGTATGATTATCCTCACACAGATGGTATGAAGCTGATAGGGGATTCTTTCTGGATTCTGGGCCTGACAATGCCACACATCTATATACACCAGCAGCAAGAGGAAGTGTAAATCCTGCAATATGTCACAAGCTTCTAAATATAAACAGTGATGTTAGCCTTTAAGGTTATAAGAAATTGTTCACACCAGTTAGACTGTTAACTAGAATGCCTGGCATACTTGTTCACATCTTCATTTTTCAAAGGAAAGACAGGTTTGAAAGCAGAGTATTGTTCACATAGCCCCAAAAGTTAAAATGATTGATTCCCCACTACCAAAGAACACTGATAAAGCACACAACAGTCCACACGAGGTGAATCACTGTTACATAAAACACTGGCCAAACTTACATTAGCAGACCAAAGATTCTATACCACATTGCATGTTATTTACCACAGTGAAGTAATGAAGCCCA
The DNA here is from genome assembly GCA_038380795.1 of Pyrocephalus nanus. NCBI lineage: Eukaryota > Metazoa > Chordata > Aves > Passeriformes > Tyrannidae > Pyrocephalus > Pyrocephalus nanus. The sequence continues at coordinate 26,009,463 of CM076263.1, read as the reverse complement.
GCCTTCTGCAAAGTTTCTGTCTTTTGCTTTCTAACATTTCCTATATGACATACTAGAACTAACCTCGTATAACCTATGCTGTTCCCCACTGTGGAGAAGAGATGAAAATACTATACTAAGTTAGAAGTTAGTTGAACATGTCCATCTGACTGTTGCCAAATACAAAGTACAAAAATTCTCCTTCCTTTCCTCAAAATTGGCATCAATTTGTATCTTCTATCCCAATTATAGAACAGTAATCAACTTTGCCCTCACTAATAAGGAACTTTCAGATGCATGCATGGACAGAGAGAGGAGCAGGCAGGAAGATTAAAACAAGGGTGGACAGGGCGACTACATAACTTTTATTTTGTAATAAAGCTGGGATAATTTCATGTAAGATCTAATAAGAGTAGTAACCAGAGAGAAATTCTGCAGACCTGTCAGGATACAGTTAAGAAAGAAAGAGTGTTTTTTTAATTTGGTCAGAAAAAACTCAAGATACTCATGAAGGAGAAGTGAGTCCCAGACACTACAGACCACTAGAAGTGTGAGTCTGCACTTGCCAGTGTGGAGCTTCATTAAGAAAGATCCTCAAGGTTTGCCTTTGTAAAGGCTATTAGTAAACATATTATATAATATATATATATAATGGTACTAGTCATCAGAAGCTGTGCTTTAAGGACAGTGAGCAGGAGAGGTCGCTGGCTGCTCCATGCAGCTTGAACTTTGTTATAGTCTGCATTTGGAGAATCCAAATGGGCTGGATTTGTGGAATCAGAAATCAGAGTGTTTCAAGTCAGCTTATTCTACAGGAATAATGCTGAACTCATGTCATCTCTATCTTTAAAGACTTCAAAAACAATTTTCTAGCTCTAATATGAGATAGCCTAGGCCTGGCTCCAAAAGCCAAGACTGGATGGGCATAAGTGGCAGCTCTCAATATTGTGCCCACATTATGAGATGTGGTGGAAACTGGGTTACAGCTTTTCCCAGAAAGCCAGTGGCTTGTTTTTCTTTGAAAGGCTAAGCTCTATTTGGGGGATGATCAGGCATTTAAGGCAGGGGCTAGAGACTACAACACCATAGGAAGGCTGGGATTTATGGATGACAGAGCAAGCAATTAAAATTGTTGTTGGAACCACAAGCTAAAGAGAAGGGGGTTGTTTTTCCCAGACCATTTCTTTATTTCTGGGAACAAGTCTCTTACAGGATTGTTATCAAGAGCTGCTTGAAACCACTTGCTCTTTCTCATAGTATACAGAAATTAGACCTCAAATGAAGCAGACTCTCAACTACCATCCGAGTGTTCCGGAACACCACAATTTTCTATAACACTGTGCAGTTATGTCCTCCTGACACTTCTGTCTAATTCAACAGCACAGCTTGCCCTAATTAGTAAAAAGTTTTGCTGTAATATTGGGAGTTCAATATACTAAATTTAATTGAGCTTAACCAGATGGAAGAGGACTGACTCAGAAAAGCCACAGTCCCTGAGAAGACCATTATCTGAGCCAAAAGAAAGCTGGTTATAGTGGTTCTCCTTGGACTAACTACCTAAGAAAGTTAGACTTAGAAAGACATACCAAAGAGAAAAAACATTTCTCCAGTATAAATCTCACTAGCAAAAACTTCAGATGTAAGTATTTCCAGAGACTCTGATTAACTTCACAGGGAGCACAAATCAAGTTACTCCACTATGACATGCTGATGAAGAAAACAATACTTGGGTACCTTATGATCAGAGATCCAAAAGACAACTCAAAACAAATGTGGGTTGTTACATATGCCTAATACCAACCAAGATATGCTATGTACTAACATACCTGCAGCTTTCTAGATACAATTATATTTTATACAAGAAAGTATTTTAATGTTTCATGTCACCTTTTTAGTGAAGAAGCTTTTGAATACTTGGAAACTGCTCCATTGAAGTCATCAGCGTTAGGTTACCCAAACTGCAATCTTCAAGCTGAACTGCATTAGCAACCAAGGTGAAAAGATCTCTCAAGACTTGGGAAAAAAATTTATGATATCATTACAGACTAAGGAACTGGAAAGCAACAGCACTACCAATTCTAAATCAGTATTTTGAGATTTCATCCAGGGACTATCAGGAAGTAATATCTAGTTACCTATGGTCCTTATTGTGTAGCCACAGCATCCTTTCACACTGCCTTTTGAGCAGCCTAGAAAAAAGAGATTTGGCTGGCTGACAACGGCAACTAACTAAGTTTCTGTGACCCATCAAATCCAGAAGCTTCATTCAGGATTGGTGGATAAGCTGGAATCACAATTAGCCGACTAACTCAAAAAATGGGAAGTATTACTATTTTCTGTAAAATAAGCTGTAGGAAAATTTCTAGGCTTCTTCCATGTCCCATGAAACTCCCAGTACCTTTGGAAGAGTTTGAGGACCATCAAGACCTCTTATGTCAGACCCATTTGCTTTGATCAGGAAGCTTAAACCTTCTCCAAAGAGACTGCATTCACACATCCAACTTGTGTAGTCTGCCTGAGGTAATCAGTGTCGACAGAGTGGGCCATCATAGAAGGCTGTCAGCATTACGTGCAAGATATGGAAACACAGATAGCTCAAGAAATCATCTGTATCTTATTGCTTCAGCCACCCACCAAGATTCAATGCTTTAATACTATCATAATATAGTAGGCCATTTAGATTATGGGAGAATGGTGGACAGCTCTAAGCAACTGGTCTCTGTTAAGTCTGATGGAATTATTCAGTCCTGAAGAAAAACAGAGGATGGGCTTGCCAAAGTGTCTCACTGGTGTAGGTGGTTTTCCCACTGAAATCAGAGGGTAGTCTGCCTGGGGGTCACTGCAGCCGTGGTAAGGGAAAAGAAGCTACCAGTGTAGGGCTTGGGTTTGTGTGTTGAAGGAGGGACTGGATTAAGCCAGAGGATGTAGGACTTCGAATCAGAAAAATGCTGAACTGATTCAGAATAGTTCAGGCCAATTCAGCACTGCCATTGTTGTACTGTTCATACAACCAAAATCATCATTTAGCTATAAGCAAGACTGGAAAAAGCCTAGACAATAGTGGTGTTGTGATGTAGCTGAAATACCAGCTTAGAATTGGTTTTAATACCATGTTTTTAATAACATGCCACCTTTGACTGAAGAACAGGCATCAGTGACCAAAGGGTAGTTTTGTTTTCTGCTTGGATTAGAGAAAATTAGTGAGTGATGTACACACATAACTGAAAGCAATCAAGTTATTGCCACTCGATAAGTTACTATTTATCAGTTTTGATTACATTAACTAACACATATCAACTCTTAGTTTGTTGCAAATGAAAGTAAAATGTGTTACCCTGGACTGCTTTTTAAGCACTTGGTTGCTTGCTTGTCCCTGCTCTACAAGCCAAAGTGTTTAAAACTGAACAATTTCCATGTGAACCTCCTACTGATAAGACTAAAAGATTTCCTCATTAAAACAAATGAGAGCAGAGCTGCTGAGAACAGCACCTATGCAATGCAACTGCCCAGCCTGAGCAAGCTTGCTATCAGCCAGCCACAGAAAAATAGTCTTAACTTCAAGGTTTAGATAAAAATGATCTCATAACTAAATTCAAAGGTCTCTAAATGGACATATATAAGAAGAAACAAGACTTCAAGAAAAGCAAGGCAAAAGCACCAGAATTTCAGACTGTCCATTTTCATTGAAAGAATACAGAGTACTGTTTGTGCCCTGAGGGGTGAAATGCCAACTGATGTTCTTCTGGGTTGTGAAATAAATTTGACCTGTGAATGAGCAATCACTGAGCTTGAAAAACAGTCTAAGAGGGATCTCCCCATAACATTCAAATCCCTTTTTACGAAGTTTCCTTTCTCCATACTGCTCCCATCCTTCAGTACTGCAGGCACACAAAATGCACAAATCCTACCTCCCCTCCACTGCAGATCACTTTTGCAAGCCCAGGGAACAGAAGTGTTGTGATGGAGCTGAAATACCAGCTAAGAATTTTTTTTGGTACCATGCTTTTAATAACATGCCACCTTTGACTGAAAAGATTTAGGAATTGAGTCTGCTTTGTTTAGCACAGGAGTAGTAACTTGACGTTTTCATCCAAACATCCATTTCCAGAATAAGGGAGTGCAGGGGGCAACCTAGCAGCTTAAAAGCACTTAAAGGGTAAGTGATAAGTTAACAACTGAGAGTCCTGTTTATAAGGTTGCAGTTAAAAGGTTTTAGCACTCAGACATAAATCCAATAATGATTCTGCATTATCTGAATGTAAATAAACTGAATTTGAATTTTATCAACAAAATTCTCTCCTGAATTAAAAAGCAGATGAAAAGAAGCCTTCTTGATGCAAAAATACTTCTTTTATTTTACAAAATAACTGATTTCCTAATCAACAAATGAAGTTAACACAAATCTATTACATAATTTTAAGGAAGCTGGGTTCTACATTCACTTCATTGTTTTGGATTCCATTTGTAAAATGTGCCAAACAACTAGTAAAAACACAGTCATCTTTTTATTTCCATACTGGTTTTGTTTATAGCTCAAAAAAGGATTATAAGTGGCTTACAAATTGCTTAGGTTAATTTAGGCTGCAATCCAGAACTTAATTTACGGATTTTAAGAGCAAAAAAAACAAAACCCAATGAAGCAAAATATTTGCCTATTTTTCTTAAGTCATATAAGTACATTTCTTTCCTTGAACAAATGTCTCTCAGGCAATTTAATGTATTTATTTCACTATCTTTTTTTTTCTAAACTGAACCACACATGAAAAATGCATTAAGATACTTTTTAAGTGGGCTAGACTTTGAAGTTTAACTGTCTCTTTTAAGCCAGTAATATCCATGATATAGTAATATCGGAGATTCCTAGAAAAGTATATGATATATTAAAAGGAATTTCAGCAGCAATTTATCTGGAAAGAAAGACGATTATTTCTAATTTGTTAAACTGTGTTAACAAGTGCAATTACTCTGCTCAGTAACTGCAAGTCTTGTCTGTTGTCCCAGAGTCTTTGCCAGTATCTTTCAGGAAAAAGATGGGTTTTTTCCTCTATAACTTTAGATTCATACAACATTTTATTAATAAAACCAGGCCTTCCTGGCTTAAAAACAGAAGAATAAGCTGCATCATTTGTACTTTGCCTTCCTATTCTGGATGAGAAAATATATCTTCTCTAACTCTAATTACAGGGAAAAAGTCCTAGAGTAAACTTCATGCTACTATCTACAGAAATTACTGAGGCAAAATAGCATTAGTTTTTACAGTTTAGGTAATGGGTGTGCTGGTGACCATTTAGCAGATTGCCTAACCAATGACCCTGCAGTTCCCCCGTGTTCCTTGGTTGAGTTCTGTGCCTTTAGAAGACGGAAGCAAGTGTTAATAGAAATCAACAAATTCTGTGTAATAATACTAGTTAGAGCTTAGTGATAAGGTGATCAAGGAAACAGTGATGAGCTTCTCTAAGTGATGAGCCATCTCCCATAGCACACTCCTGAAAAAGCTGGCAGCCTGAGGCTTGGACAGGTTGTCTTAGTTTAACAAGATTACAGCTTAGAAATTAGGAAACTTCAGGTGGAATCTGAATAAACAACAAATGGTACAATCAAAAACTTTCAGAAGAAACAAAAACAAAGTCCTAATTCCCCAGGTGGCAGAGGACAAGCCTGCAGTAACCCAAGGCAAGGCGGGGGAGGGGGGCAGAAAGGAGTGGGGAAGGCAGGACTGTCCTGGCAGTTCAACAGCTGCTTGCAGCCATGTATGCCCACACCAGCCAGCAGCCAATGGCTTCAAATCCAGCAATGAAGGAGTCCTTTTTCCCACAGGCAGTCAGTCCCAAAAGCAGAATACCTTGCTCTGAGATAGGTCAGTCTCTCTCCCTCAGTCATTCTCCGCAAGGTGTCCCATATGGAAAAAGAACTTCCTCTCAGGAAAAGAAAAGGAGGCGGATGAAACTGGGCTTCCCTCTCTGTCCACTCTGCAGACCAAACCCAAAAAACACCAAACCAAAGACTCTCCATCTATCCCCGTGGCAACTGTGTTTCCTGTGAGAGTTCACCCTCCCCTCGCTCCTGTGTTGCCTAGGGTGAGCAACTTTGCTCCATATCTCCCCCCATTCCAGATGAAACAGATGGGAGGGGGAGGGTGTGGACACTGGGAAAAAATTCCAACATCTCTTTTCAAACCTATGACATCATCCACCCTGAATTTTTTTCCATACTAATATGCTGTATTGGATTCAAACTTTCCATCCATATATATACATATATACATTACCCCAACTATATACATATGTGATAGTTTTAGTCTAGGCCTTCCTGGCAACTAGCTTGTAACCAAGGAAGTGGCCATGTTCCCAGTATTCCATACAATTTTTACATAAACCAGGGTATACATAAGAAGGGTGGGGGAAGGGGTTGTTACTGTGAGTTCAGGCATTTGGCAGGGAGCGAGGTCCTAACCATCATAGATTTCTGGTGTCAAAAGTGGGATAGTCTTGGTTATCTATTTTACCTACCTGTTTCGTGATCTTAGCTATATTCGTACCTGTCATGGGCTACCCTATAGGGAAACACCCAAATGGGGATGAATGGAATGAATATTTCCCTTTCCCTAATTTTGATATCAAAGGTCTGGTAATGGAGATGCCCATGGTTAGACTTGGCTCCAATTTTTCTTAAATTATTTAGCAACAATCCTATTATTGATGAAGGCAATGCACGTGTTATTTAAAATTTGAAGAATGGTGTTGCACTGCTTTCCTTGTTGCATGAAAGGCCGAACATTGAAGGGAGTCTCTGGAACTTTGGAAAGGGCTTTGGATAGGCCAGCTCCTGGCTGACAAGGAGCAAATGGGTAAATTTCAGTAAATGGATAGGGCATGTGGCACCTCCCATTAAATGGGACTTTATGCCAGAACAAGCTTTTGATCCTGATGAGATAACTCACCATTTAATGAAGGGTTGTCTTTGTTACAAGGATCCAAATATGCGACTCTCTGCCCTATGCTGAGGCCTAACTAGTGCTTACTGAGCTGCTGTTGACCATGCTCAGAAAGCTAAGACCAAGACAGAAACACAAACTATGCCGCCTGAAGCCAGTGATGTTCCTATTGAGTCTACTGAAACTGGGATCCAAATGCAGCTTGAAGTCAGTGTCGTACCTATTGAGTCCACCGAAACTGGGACTCAAACTCAACTTAAAGCCAGCATGGCTTCTGCTAAACCCATTGAAACTGGGGTCCAAACTATGGATCTCATGGACACTGGAGCTCAAACTACGACATCTAAAGTCAAGGCTATGACTGAGACAGAGACCCAAACTACAAACCCTAGAATCACTATTGCCCCCCTAACTAAGAAGAAGATAATGGATAAGGGATAATGTAGGAGCTACAGGCCTAGTTCTGCAATTAAAGCTTGGAGAAGGAGAAGGAGAAGGAGAAGGAGAAGGAGAAGGAGAAGGAGAAGGAGAAGGAGAAGGAGAAGGAGAAGGAGAAGGAGAAGGAGAAGGAGAAGGAGAAGGAGAAGGAGAAGGAGAAGGAGAAGGAGAGGGAGAGGGAGAGGGAGAAGGAGAAGGAGAAGGAGGAGAAGGAGAAGGAGAAGGAGAAGGAGAAGGAGAAGGAGAAGGAGAAGGAGAAAAAAGTAGAAAAAGAAGAAAAAGAAGAAAAAGAAGAAAAAGAAGAAAAAGAAGAGGGAGTAAAGAGACTAGCCATCTCCGCAAAACCTATGCCATCTGGCTATGTAGTAGTGGACAAATGGATGGGTGCAAAAGAGGAAGAAGCAGCCACAAGAGAAGGAGTGCACCGAAAAGAATTAGGAGTGCGCCCAAAAGAAAAGGGAGTGCACCCAAAGGAAGAAGGGGCTGCAGCACAGATGGCCAATAAACCACCAAAGAGAATGTTGACACTCGACTATACTCTTCTTGACTGTTCAATGGAGGAGTTGCAGAATGTTTGGGATCTTCATCCTGGATCTGGAGGACTATTTAGTACATCCACCCTGTGGGCTTAGAGAGCAGCATAGAAGCCTATCCCTCTGACATGCTCAGTCTCTGCCTCTGTGTGAGATAGGCAGAGAGAGGAAGCAGTTCCACGTAGAAGCAGCAGAAGGGAAGTGGAAATGGTTCCACATAGGAGAGACCCCTATTCTGGAGTGGAAGTTGTGCGAACAAGTGAAGTATTGCGAACAATGACCCCAGCAGAGCTCTGGGATCTACAAAGAGATTACAGCCACCAGCCTAGTGAACGAATTCTCACCTGGCTGGTACAAAACTGGGATAATGGGGCCAGAAGCCACTTGTTAGAAGGTCAAGAAGCACAGCATCTAGGACCGTGAAACTGAATAAGACATTGCAAGAGAGACATATAATCACAGTCTCTGGCTCCAGATCCTCCATGCTGTGAGGGAAAGATACCCATTTAAAGAATATTTAATGAGTTCTCAGAGAAAGTAGACGACTGCAGAAGAAGACATCCAGTAGCTATGAGAATTACCCATGCTGGAACTGATTTATTGTAACCCAGAATATTACGATTCCTTAGAACCAGAGAATATCTCCTGTACGCATCCGATATGGAGAAAAGTAATTAAAGGTGTCCCTGAATCATATGTCAACTGCTTAATAACAGTATACAATCCAAAGATGGATGAACCAAACGTGGACACCATGTGTTCCTAGATATGGACCATAGCAGAAAATTTGGAAGACTCCTCCGATGTCTGACACCAACCCACCCATCCTAGGGAGGGAATGGAGAGGCCTTATGAATACTCTAGATATGAAGACAACTATAGAGACAGAGATGATAGAGACTATAGAGATGATAGAGGCTATAGAGACAGACCAACAGAATGTTCTCGACCATGATTTTGACCTCAGTCTTGATCTTGGTCCCAGTCTCGTTCATGATCTCTTTCCTTAACACACAGAAGGAGAGAAAACCCCAGATGTAGATCACGTGGTCAACTGTGGTCCTCAGAAGGATTACCTCAGAAGAGGATACTTCAAGGACCTGAAGGGGTACCGATGGGCTATTGGTCTAGCCATGGTGACTGAAGAGAAATCCAAGCAATTTTCTGCCCTGCCTGGCCTCTCAGAAGATCCTTCCATTGTGGGACTGTTACGAGTCAAAGAGCAGCAAGTGCCAATAGCCACTACAACAGTGCGCAGACGACAGTACACAACACGGACAAATCAAGATGCTGTGATCCCCATCCATGATTAGGAAGTTGGAGAGTCAAGAGCTGGTCAGTATAACTCACTTACCCTTCAGCAGCCCCACTTGGCCTGTACATAAATCTGATGGGGAATGGAGATTGACTGTGGACTATTGTGGCTTGAATGAAGTCATACTGCCATTGAATGCCGCTGTACCAGACATGCTGGAGCTCCAGTACGAGCTGGAGTCCAACACAGCAAAGTGGTACACCACAGAAGCACAGCTCTTTCTAGCTCCCGACTACCAGTGCTGAGCTGGATGTTCAAGGGAAAAGTGCCTGCTATGCATCATGCTACTGATGCCACATGGAGCAAGTGGATGGCTTTGATTACGCAGCGTGTCAGAATGAGAAGCTTGAATAGCCCTGGAATTTTAGAAATTATAACTAATTGGCCTGAAGGTGGAAACTTCAGTCTGGCAGATGAGGAGGAAGAAGAGCCAGAGAGTCGAGCTGAAGAAGCTCTGCCATATAATCAGCTGCCAGAAGAAAAGACACGTTATGCCCTTTTCACTGATGGTTCTTGCTGTACTGTAGGAAGGAACCAAAAGTGGAAAGCAGCTGTTTGGAGTCCCACCCAACGAGTGGTGGAAGCTACTTAGGGTAAAGGTGAATCGAGTCAGTTTGTGGAACTCAAAGCTGTCCAGTTGGCCCTAGACATCACAGAATGAGAAGGATGGCCAAGGCTCTACCTATACACTGACTCACCAATGATAGCCAATGCCCTATGGGGATGGCTAGAACAATGGAAGATGAATTGAAAGCATGGAGGAAAACCCATCTGGGCTGCTGACTTGTGGCAAGACATCTCTGCCAGAGTGAAGAAGCTGAATGGGAGAGTCCGTCATGTAGATGCCCATGTACCCAAGGGCCAAGCTAATAAGGACTATGCTAATAACAGACAAGCGGACCGAGCTGCACAAGTCAAAGTGTCACAAGTAGACCTAGACTGGCAGCAAAAGGGAGAATTGTTCCTAGCTTGATGGGCCCATGATGCTTCAGGCCATCAGTCCCCAGATGCCACCTATAGATGGGCACAAGACCGAGTGGTGGATTTAACCATGGACAATATTTCCCAGGTTATCCACGACTGTGAAACCTGTGTCACTATTAAGCAGGCAAAAAGACTGAAGCCCCTATGGTATGGTGAATGCTGGGACAAATATAAATACAGAAAGGCATGGCAGGTAGATTACATCATGTTGCCACAGACCTGCCAAATGCTATGTGCTTACCCTGGTGGAAGTGACCACGGGATGGTTAGAGACCTATTCGGTAACCTACGCAATGGCTCAGAATACCATTCTGGGTCTCAAAAAGCAAGTCCTGTGGAGATATGGCACTCCAGAATGCATTGAGTCAGACAATGGGACTCATTTTAAGAACAATCTAGTTGCTACTTGGGCACGAGAGCAAGGTATTAAATGGGTATATCACATTCCATATCATGCACCAGCCTCTGGGAAGGTTGAACGATGTAACGGACTGTTAAAAACCACTCTGAAGGCACTAGTTGGGGGAACTTTCAAAAACTGGGATAAGCACTTAGCCACCTCGCTAGTTAATACTAGAGGCTCTGTCAATCAGGCTGGCCCTGCCCAAGCAGACTCCCTCCACACTGTAGATGGAGACAAACTTCCAGCAATTCACCTGAGAGGTATCTTAGGTAAGGCTGTTTGGATTACTCCTACCTCGGGCCAAGATAAACCTATTCATGGGATTGTCTTCGCTCAAGGGCCAAGATACATCTGGTGGGTAATGAGGAAGGATGGAGAGATTCAGTGTGTGCCTGAAGGAAATTTAATCTTAGGAAAAAACTAATTCTGTGCTTTGAGTTGTGTTTTGCAGGAAACCAGTCGCCAGATGAGAAAGACCTGAACAAAGCTGATGCTGGTATCCAGTGATAAGACAACTCAGACCAGTGAACCAGCTCTAAAACCAGAACTGTGACTGTCAAAAAAGGGCCAAGGATCCAAACTGAACTGATGTTGGTGCTAATCTTCAGAGACAAGACGACTGTTCCAAAACACAAACAAGGACTATATATATATATATATATATATATATATATAAAAATATACACACATATATATGTGTGTGAGATGTAGGCGAACGTGAGATATAAGTGTTACATAAAAGTTGTGTGGAATAAGGGGTGGAGAATGTGTTAGTTTTAGTCTAGGCCTTCCTGGCAACCAGCTCGTAACCAAGGAAGTGGCCATGTTCCCGGTATTCCATACAATTTTTACATAAACCAGGGTATAAATAGGAAGGGAGGGGGAATGTGTTGTTACCCATGTTGCCCAAATGAGTTTGGGCATTTGGCAGGGAGCCAAGTCCGAACCATCATAACAAATTACAAATATTTACATATAAATACAGGCACAATGCTATGGGAAATTCACCCAAAAAATGAAGTCCCTGTGAGGTATACACTGTGTTTCTCCATCTTTCAGCATTACCCACCACATGCTACCTGATCCTTGAGCAAACACAATGCCACTAATGGGTTTGCCTTTGCCCAAGGCAGGATTAATCCAAACTGAGATGTTTTACCTAACATACCTCTCAAGTGAGCTACTGGGACTTTGTCCCCATTTGCTGTGTGAAGGGATTCTGGTTGGGCAGAGCCGGCTTGATTGACGGAGCCTCTGGTGTTGACTAACCATGTAGCTTTGCTAGGTGCTGATTCCAGTGTGTGAAAGTCCCTCCACTCAATGCCTTCAGAGTGGTTTTCAACACTCCATTACACTGTTCAACCTTCCTGGCGGCTGCTGCATGGTGTGGGATGTGATATACCCACTCAGTGCCATGCTCCTTCCCCCAGGTGGTAACTAAACTGTTCTTGAAATGGGTCCCATTATCTGAATTAATTCACTCTGGGGTGCCATGTTGCCATAGGACTTGCTTTTCAAGGCCCAGGATGGTATTTTGGGCAGTGGCGTGGGGCACCGAATGCATCTCCAGCCATAGCACTTACCTCGTCGGGTTTATAGCAGTGTAATATAGTCAACCTGTGAAGGCCCCTCCATACTTATTCCAGCGTCCACCACACCACAGGGGCTTCAGTCTCTTACCCTGTTTAATGGTGGCACATGACTCACAGTCATGAATAATCTGGGAAACAGCATCCCTGTTTAAGTTCACCCCTTGGTCTTGTGCCCATCTATAAGTGGCATTTCTTCTCTGATAGCCTGAGGCATCAAGGGCCCGTCGCGCTAGGAACAATTTTCCTTTGTACTGCCAGTCCAGATCCACCTGTGACACCTCAACTTGTGCAGCTCGGCCTGCCTGTTCATTGTTGCAATTTTCCTCATTGGCTGAACTTTTGGGCACATGGGCATCTACGTGACAGACTCTCACAACCAGCTTCTCTATCTGGTAGCAATATCTTACCATATATCAGTGGCCCAGATGGGTTTCCCTCTATGTTTCCAATTGGCCTTGTTCCATCTGTCCAACCACCCCCACAAAGCATTGGCCACCATCCATTAGTCAGTGTAGAGGTAAAGCCTTGGTCTCTTCTCTCATTCAGCAATGTCCAATGCCAAGTGGACAGCTTTGAGCTCTGCAAATTTGCTTTATTCACCTTCTCCTTCAGTAGCTTCTGCAACTTGTCATGTGGAGCTCCATACAGCTGCTTTCCATTTATGTTTCATCCCTACAATGCAACAGGAACTATCAGTAAAAAGGACATGGCATGTTTCTTCTTCTGGTAGTTGGTGGAGTATGGTGGGGCTTCCTCAGCCTGTACCATCTGCTCTCCTTCTTCATCTGCTAGGCCAAAATTCTCACCTTCTGGCCAGTTTGTGATGATTTCTAGGATCCCAGGGCGATTCAGATTTTCAATACAAGTGTGCTGCGTGATCAGAGTGATCCACTTATTCCATGTAGCATCAGTGGCATGATGCATAGAGGGCGCCTTTCCCTTGAACATCCAGCTCAGCACCAGTAACTGAGGCACTGGGAGGAGCTCTGTGCCAGTCACCTCTGAGGCAGCTTGTACTCCTTTATAAGCTGCTAGGATCTCCTCTGTTGGGATGTAGTTGGCTTCAGATACTCTGTAGCTTCGGCTCCAGAATCCAAGTGGGTGGCCTCGGGTCTCGCCAGGTACCTTTTGCCAGAGGCTCCAGGGAGGACCATTATCCCCATCTACAGAATAGAGTACATTCTTCACATCTGATCCTGTCCTGACTGGCCCAAGGGCTACAACGTGGTCAATCCCCTGCCTAATCTGTTCAAATGCTTGCTGCTGTTCGGGGCCCTAATGGAAATCATTCTTCTTATGGATTACCAGATAGAGAGGGTTTACGATTTGTCTGTACTGGGGGATGTGCATCCTCCAGAAACCTATGGCACCCAAAAAGGCTTGCATTTCCTTCTCACTCGTCAGTGGGATCGTTGCTGTGATCTTATCGATGGCTTCTGTTGGGATCTGATGATGCCCATACTGACACTTCACCCCCAGGAACTGGATCTCTCGGGAAGGTCCAGAGAAGGTCCAATTTTTGATGGCAAAACTGGCTCCCAGTAGAATCTGGATGGTTTTCTCTCCTTTCTCAAAAACCTCCTCTCCTGTGTCCCCCCATACGATGATGTCATCAATGTACTGCAGGTGTTCTGGAGCCTCATCCTTCTCTAGTGTAGCCTGGATCAATCCGTGGCAGATGGTGGGACTGTGTTTCCACCACTGTGCCATCAGTTCCAGCTACACTACACTCCCCTCCATGTGAAAGCAAACTGCAGCCTGCACTCTGCTGCCAAGGGGATGGAGAAGAAAGTATTTGTGAGGTTAATAGCGGCATACCACCTTGCTGCCTTGGACTCCAGCTCATAGTGGAGCTCCAACATGTCTATTTGCAATATACAGGTAATTAAACAAGAGAATTTATTCCTTTTCCACCTTTCCTCTAGTCAAGTCCATGATTTGGGTGCCAATAAATGTCTTAGTTTAACAAGATTACAGCTTAAAAATTAAGAAACTTCAGGTGGAACTGTGGAAAAGAACAGCTTTTTATTAACAAAATCTGAATAAACAACAAATGGTACAATCAAAAACTTTCAGAAGAAACAAAAACAAAGTCCCAATTCCCCCAGTGGTAGGGGAGAAACCAGCAGCAACCAAGGGCAAAGGGGGGGAAAGGAGTGGGGAAGGCAGGACTGTCCCGGCATTTCAACAGCTGCTCGCAGCCACGTGTGCCCGCACCAGCCAGCAGCCAGTGACTTCACAGCTAGAGATGAAGGAGACAGTCTCTCACTAAGTCATTCTCTGCAATGTGTCCCATGGGGAAAAAAACCCTTCTTCTCAGGAAAAGAAAAGGAGGCGGACAAAACTGGGCTTCCCAATATGTCTGGTCCGCGGACCAAACCCAAAAACCCTTGACCAAAGACTCTCCATCCATCCCTGTGGCAACTGCGATTCCAAGAGAGTTCACCCTTCCCCTGCTCCTGTGCTGCCCAGCGAGTGTAGCTTCGCTCCGTGTCTCCCAGGGAAGAAACAGATGGGAAAGGGTGCGGACACTAGGAAAAAATTCCAACATCTCTTTTCAGACTTATGACACAGGTGAACTCTCTGCGAAAGAGCGGTGGTGAACAGTGTGCATCCAGCTGGCGGCTGGTCACCAGTGGTGTCCCCCAGGGATCAATTTTGGGCCCAGCTCTGTTTAATATCTTTACTGATGATCTAGATGAGGGGATTGAGTGCACCATTAGCAAATTCACAGATGATACCAAGGGGGGGGGGGGAGTGTTGATCTGCTGGAAGGCAGGAGGGCTTTTCAGAGGGATCTAGACAGATTGGAGAGATGGTCTGATTCCAACGGGACGAAGTTCAACAAGGCCAAGTGCCATGTTCTGCACTTTGGCAACAACAACCCCCTGAAGTGCTACAGGCTGGGCACAGAGTGGCTGGAGAGCAGCCAGGCAGAAAGGGACCTGGGAGTTTGGATTGACAGGAAGCTGAACATGAGCCAGCAGTGTGCCCAGGTGGCCAAGAAAGCCAATGGCATCCTGGGCTGCATCAGGAACAGTGTGGCCAGCAGGAGCAGGGAAGTGATTCTTCCCCTGTACTCAGCACTGGTGAGGCCACACCTTGAGTATTGTGTTCAGTTCTGGGCCCCTCAGTTCAGAAAGAATATTGAGGTGCTGGAGCAGGTCCAGAGAAGAACAATGAGGCTGGTGAAGGGACTTGAACACAAGTCCTGTGAGGATAGACTAAGATAGCTGGAGTTGTTTAGCCTGGAGAAGAGAAGGCTCAGGGGAGATCTCATCACTCTCTACAACTCCCTGAAAGGAGGCTGTAGCCAGATGAGCCACGGTCTCTTCTTTCAGGCAATCAACAGTAGGACAAAAGGGCACGATCTTAAGCTTTGCCAAGGGAAGTTTAGATTGGATATTAGGAATAAATTTTTTACAGAATTGGAATGGGCTGCCCAGACATTGGAATGGGCTGTCCAGAGAGGTGGTGGATTCACTGTCCCTGGAGGTTTTTAAAATGAGACTGAATGTGGCACTTAGTGCCATGGTCCAGTAACTATGGCAGTGTTGGATCAAGGGTTGGACCGGATGATCTCGGAGGTCTTTTCCAACCTGGTTGATTCGATTCTATTCTATGATTCTGTGATTTAAACAATGAGAAAAACTCCCCATACCAATTACTTTTTTAGTGAGTGAGGTTCAGTTGTCCAAGTTCTGAGAGGATCAGAATGTTGCATCTGAGCTGTGTTCTATGACCTTTTGGAAATGGGAGAAGAATAAATTTAAGGGAGGTACACTCAGAAGATATATTGGAGCTCAGACAGACTTGTCTACTGAGAATGTCTTGGTGCTCTGGTCTAGTCTCCTACTCTCTATTATGCTTCTTTAGGATCATGGGGGGGTTTACATGTTTTCGTCCTTTAGAGTGGCAGTAAAACATGGGCCGTGGTGCAGCCAGTGGACTGCTTGTTGGCTTTTTTCCTAGGAAACCATTTTTTAACCTGGCTAGAGACCTGGGTTTTGCTAAAATGAAAATTCTCTACTGATTTGATCTCTTGCTCCATCAACCAGGGCAGTGATCCCTTAGTAAGAAGGGAATTTTTTATATATATATTACCACTTCTGCTTCTGCCTGCCTTTGCGAAGTCTGGTAGCCACACCAGTTCAAATAGGCCAGTATTAAGTAATCAGGCCACCTCAGCAAGACATCCACAAAGCTCTCTGCTTTACTAATGTCTTCAAATATAAACCTGGCAATTCTTCCACTACAACACTGATCATTTTGCTCTTCTTTCAGCTAGGTTCTCTTTTTCCTCTGTGTTGCAATACTACTGTTGGGGACTTGTTTGTTTCTTTCCCATCCCTATTCTGCACCCCCTACCCTCCCCATGCCCCATCTCCCGTCATAGATCCTGTTATATAATTTCTCATACTGGCTCAATACCCCTTACTGCCTTGCTCAGTTACTTATTCTCTTGCACATCCTCATCTCTCTGCCTAAAATCCCACAGCAAGGCTTCACAACACATCTGTGCTCTTCTGCCTTGGTCCTTGCATCTTCCTGTCTAGACCACCTGCATCTCCAGTTCACAGCCTTGAACAGCTTTTTCTAATCTCCTCATGTCATCTCCATGTCCTGCTTTTATTCTTCTCAAGGACCATGCTATTTCTTCCAAGGGATAATTGAAAGAATATGCTACTGACTCCCAAGAATATATTACTGACTCCCACTCCATTTTATTTTCTTTTCCTTTCTTACACAGGAAGTTTTGTCTACCTCTCTAACTGCACTCACATTTGTCCCCTAACCTTCTCTTATCAGAGCAGCCTTGCACTCATCCTTTTATTCTTTTCCATAGCTAATCCAGCTCCTCACTTCAAAATGTACTTTAGTCTCTCTGATTTTAAGAAACTTTCTCTCTTTCTTCTCTGACCTTGTTTCTTTTCACCTCAACTCCCTTAATGAAATTCTCTTTGCTTGCTCTGTGAGGTTTACTACTTTGGGCATAATGACTCACATTGTACTTTCTTCTGGGGATAATCATCTGATTGTATTAGTCATCTTAAGCTTTGACTTCAAGTTGTTTGTAGTAGAGCCGATCTTTTCGTTTTGTGTTTGCAAACAACTGAGCACAACTGTGTTCTCTTCCTTGGCTGGAGCTGTGCACATAATAAATAATGACAGAATGATGAATGACAGTGCTGAGCACTTTAGCACTGCCATCCACTGGCTGTCTTATCATGACTTTCCATATTTGACTAGAATCTTGATATTTTGTTTTTGTTGCTACTGACTGAAATGTATTGCTGTAAGCACAGTATTTGAGAGTAACAGAAATGCAGAATTCTTTATGTTCTATTACTTGCAAATACAAGATGCATGTCTTTTGAAATATTGAGGTTGGTAGCTCAAGTATTGAGAAATTAGGGGATCTAGATTAAATTATGTACAATTAATCCACCTATATTACTTGAATAATGTGCATATTTTGTAATATATTTTTCCCATGCTTAGGAAACATGTAATATTTAAGCATGCATATAGACACAAAAGGGAGTAACCTAAAAACTGTGTGATACTTCCCTTGACAAGTCTTCCATCCTCCATCTCATTTAGCAATGTCCTGAGCCAGAGTTGTTTCCCTATTTTAATAATTTTTACTGGGTTTCCTTTTCATGAGCACATCTAGTTTCTTGTTAAATCCATATATAAAGACCTCTGTAATTTTTATTTTTTTCCCTATTTCATCTTTTTAAGCTTTCCCCTCTTTCATTCCTGGCTTTCTTTCACTTTATTTCTGTGATACAGCCAAGCTTATTACACCTAGGCTTACTGATTTATGATTAATATTCCATACTTAAAACACTTTGCCTTTTACATTTTGTTATGTGGTCCCATAGTAAACAGTGGCAGGAATATTTATCTTCTTTATACAACAGCTCAGCTGTGGCAGGAGACTGTGAAAATCTATCAAGATGTGAGGTTCAATAGATTTTATATGTAGATGTGTTTTAAGAAAGTTTTGAAAGGAAGTTTTGACAGGAAAAACAGGAAAAAAATGTGCTCAGTGTTTCAGTAATTCAATTGTTTATCCAATTTACTGCTATGTGCTGAAATATTACCCAAAATTCTAGGAAATGAAGTGGATCATGAGTTCAAGGATGGAGCACTAATTGAATTCTTCATTGAAATGACTCATCTAAGCAACGCAGTGACCTGGACTGCCCTCCTGAATGTGGAAATCTTTACAAATGTATCCTGGCACAGGTGTCACACTAAAAGCTTGACCCTTCTCTATCTCAAATAAAGGTTATCTATCAGAGGAGGATTTGCTGGAATGGGGGCATTATTTCCAAGAAAAAAGCATTTTTCCTTATAACAAAGCAAGATGAATTGGTCTTGTTCTTACCCATTTTGTCTAAACCACAACTGGTCATGCTGGGCACAAAACTTACTGAGTAAGCTACAGGGCTTAACTGAGACATGTACCTTACATTATCTCTCCATAAAGGCAGGATTTTTTCTTACCTTAACACTCTAAATAGATAAAGAGCTACAATGAAATGAACTAACAACAGTTCTAAAAATGCTGAAAATAGGAATGTTCATTTATACTAATGGCAAGTTAAATATCAGATGTAATTTCACTCATTATTTTGAAAATCCTTTTCCTTTGTTGTGTCTAGTCTTATTTTTTTAAAGAGGATATTGATTGAGTTTTGCTTAATTAAAAACCACAATTTATATTAATGTTGGATTTTTAATGCTTTAGCCTTCCTCATTCACTACAGGATTCTTACAAGCCTGGTCCTTTACTTTAGTGATACATGCTTGAACCATAAACACCTACTTGGCATGAAATTTGAGCAGATAAGGCAAAGAAACGAACAACAACAACAAAAAAGAGTTATTGATTTCTCCTACTTAGAAGTGATTAGAAGATAGGGCGTTTGAATGTTTTTACTGTCTTACAAATAAGCAGAGATTTGCAGCTGACTTCCTACACATACAACCTGGGGTTTACACATACTTGAAAAGTATCACTCTAGCAGAAAATACACAGGTCATAGAAGAACATTGAGAGAGAGCAGAATAACTTCTCAAAGGTCTTCTGTTAAAATTTTGCCTTTTAGCTAACAGGGCATTTGAAATAATTTTTGTCTCTCTTGAAGTTATTTTCTGCCAGGTAGTAAGTCGCTGGTGCATATAAATGGAATCTATTTCTTAAGAATATGAAGAAGCAAAGATTGAATTTGTATAGTTTCTCTTGAAAATATCTTAATATCCAGAAAATGAGAGTTTTCCTTAGTGTTTTCATACACCTGTATTAACTGTCTTCATTATTCTGTCAAAAATAATAGAGTGCATAAACATGTCAAGTCATGATATCCTTACCTTCAGAAAGCTGCAGAAAAAAGTATAATCTTCATTAAAGAAATAAGCAAAGAATTTTCCATTACATCAGTATCATAAGTGATTACTGTCTCTGATTTTCAAAAAAAAAATTCTTGTGGCTAGAAAAATCTTAAGACAGTGGACAAATTACAGACTAGATGTATTTTATGATGTACTTACATATCACTGGCAATGGAAGAGTTCCTAGACATGGACTTGGGAGACAGGTCATAATCACTGTCTGACCGGTAAAGGAAAGACTCCCTGCGTTGACTGTGGACAAAATTTGCCTGAAGAATTAGCCCTGATCCAGGGCTTGTCATAGGATCCAAGGGACTTCTTCCCGACGATGTACCATTGTCTACGTCGAAACTACAAAAAGAAGAGAAGAATATTTATTCCACTGACCTAAGAATTCTGAAATTAATAAACACTTGTCTGACAAAATTAGCATAGCTAACTGCTTCTTTATAGCAATAAAATAAAGATTAAAGGGGAAATAAAGACCTGGTCATATCCACTGCTGAGCAAAAACACAAGGCATACAAGATAACCACAAAGACATTGCTGTTGTGATAGAAATTTTGTTCTGTTGCACTGTGTGGTGTCCACTAGATGGCTGTCAAAAGTAACAAACAGGATCCAAAATGTATCAGCTGGAGTTGCTTCATGTTGTTCAAAGAAAATGTCTTTTATGAAAATATAATGTATGAAGAAAAAAAGTTCAGTATTACAGTCAAAAGAGAATGTGAATATAACACTGTTTTTTCAGAAACGTGTTTATATTAAAAAGTTTCTACAATGCTAAAGCAGTTAAGTGTATTGTTTGGGTCTTTGCCAACACTTTCAGATACAAAAGCTTGTAGAACTCTAAATCAAAACAAGTATTACTACACTGAAAATCAAATAAATTGGTTTTTTGTCTGAATCATGTCTTATTTGTAAGAAACTGTGCTGCTGATTACACTGCAACAAAAGAACAGAGAATCAGAATGGGGAATTAAAGACTTTCACACCATTTCTTTACTATTTCTTGTGGCATACACTGAAAAAAATTAAAAGTTTAAGATACAAAATAGGATAGATTCTTTAATTTTCCTGGGCAGTGATTGCAAAAAGTCAGTTGTGGTGGCTTCATACTTATCTTTCACTCCTGTTAAGTTTTAAGGCACAGCAAGAATATGCTGTGAATCAGAAAGAAAAGAGAAACTGAACGTCTTCATGGAAGTTGTTAGTAAAGAGCACAGGAACTGTTTTGTTTTCATTCCACAAGCAGAAAATGGCCATTTGAAGACAGAATTTTCCACCACTGCTCTTCAGCCAGCTTCAGGCACTTTGCACAATGTATGCAAAGTGAAGCTGACTTTAGTGACAGGAGCGTTTAGCACAGGACACATCCCAGAATTTTATATGTTCAAAGACCTTTGCTGCAACTCTGAAGATGCTGAAGCTATGAAAAGCCAGTGATAATTCAACAACTTTTATGTCCGCACTTTGACAAAATGTTTTAGGGCATAAGTGGATACTATGTATCCTTAGAGCCTGCCTTATTCAGCATTCAATGATGACAAACATGACATGAGATTAAATTCAGACCTTTTTTCCATGTTTGCACATCTTGCCCACCATCTGTCATCCAAGCTCTGTACTGAAATGGGGACAATGGAGGTTAGCTGTCTTGAGTGACTTCATAGCTGACCTACCCTGTGCCCCTAATAGGACGAGAAGTAATAACATCATAAGCAAACTTTAGGAAGATTATTAGTGATTTGCTTCAGACAATAGTAGGACTCTGTGGCAAGGACAGGAGATGTTCTGGATCCTGGATCTCCAGCACTGCTTCACTGTTAATGACAAGCACTGCTTCTTTGCACTTTAAAAGAAATCCTCTGTGGACTTCCTTTTGAGTGCTTAAAAAATGCTTTCCTACTCTCTGCAAGGTTGCTAAAAGAAAAAAAAAATGGGGAGGCCTGTGTATAAAATACAGCTTTTCATTACATAAGGAATAATGGCATAATGACTATACAGAAGACTTTGTAAATAAGGCTGCACAGAAAATTTTCATGTTGGTCTTCCTCATTACTGAGACTTCTGCACTAATCCTGAGACATTTTGTTTGTTGTTTTTTTTTTTTTTGATTTGTGTGGGTTTTATTTTTAGAGAAGTAAGCAATAGTAAAAGAGAGAAGGAAATAATTTTTCACCCTAAAATTAAGAATTTACTAGACTTTTTAAGAATACAAATTGCACTTCTGATATTCCCCTTTAAGTGTCTCAGCACCTTCATCTTATCTTGAAAGCTGAAAGGAGGGAGAGCCAAATTAACTGATCCTCTGAGGACATCTTATCTTTTAAGACCATCTTTAAATATTAGAGGAATAAGCAAGTTCTAGAGGAGCAAATTTTTTCCCTCATCAAAGGAGTCCATTGTCCTAGAGTCAAGCAATCTCTCCAGCCACGTGTATGTGACCTACACAGATCTCAATGGCCTTACTTCCAAGAAGTCCCATTCTGGTTTTCACCTCGTAACATAATCCCCATGTCACACTGAATGGCTCTATTTGGCATAGCACCTATAATTCACAGAAATTATCACAGAAGACCTGACATGAAGCAACTGCCTTTAGGCAGGATCTCATTTAGAGTTAAAACAAGGTAATAAAACTATATGGTTCTGAGGAAAAGGTAAGTTATTGATCGCTTATGCCCCAGGATTGGAACCTTCTACTAGGGTAGGCCATCTGTAGCAAATGGAGAAAGGGAAGGATTGGAAGATGCCTTCAAAAGCAGAATCTGAATTTATTACTTGGGTTGCTTGGAATTAAAAAAAGCAGCTGGTTGCATGCACTGTGGATGTGGAGGATTGTAAAGAAAGGCCACAGCATGCCTGTCTCTAAGATCTGGTAGATCTTTAAGACTTCACTTGAGCCTTTTTATTGCTTAGTAATAAACTAAGCATTAAATTGAGCCAACAGCTGACTTGGGTGTCCCCTTTTTTTCCCAGGTCTAGTTATTCGTAGATGAAAGATGAAAATCTAAAATTTTCTTTATCAGAAAGAAACAAATTGTCACTTATCAACCCTGTCATAGGTTCCCAGTAGATTTTAGAAATGTTGAGTAGGTTAAGTTGCAACAGCAGAAAAAAAAGAAAAAAAGTAAAAATAAATCAGTGGATTTATATAATTGAATAGCAGGCCTAAAATTTATTTTTTGCATTAGTTCTATGCTTGACACCTTTCAAAATGTTTCCTTTCTGACAGTGTCTACCCAGTGATACAGAAGACACGATATCTCCTTCCTGTCTGTCTTTTCCCTCATGACTAGTAAAAACTAAAAACCTCAGTAATATAAGGGGAGAAAAAGAGAAATATTTATACTTATATTTTATAAGGAACATAAAATAACTCTCTCTATTTGAAGAAAAAAATTGTTTAAATGTGAGCTGATGTTTTTTAATTTGTGGCATAGTTAATAAAAATTTTGCCTTCCATTACTTAAAAATATTTCCAGCCATTTGTAACCAAATGATATTAAAAGGAACATATGATCTAAATCTGAATTTTCATGTACTACTGTAGATTTCAAGCCTGCTTTCCGCTTGCGACTTTGAGTTTCCAGTTCAGTGACTCAAAAAGCAAGCCCTATGATTAACTCCATGTTTAGAAGTGGTGTGGATAGATTTTACATATCAAAATTCCAGCGAAGAATAAAATGTGACATTCCATGTATTTTATTTTTTTTTTTTTTTTTAGCAGCAGAACTCAGCTTTTGCTTTTGCATAATTATTTTTGGAAACATCTGAGTGTAGAAGACTGAATATTAATTAAGTATACTATTACAAGGCTCAGTATTAAAAGCCCAGATAACAAACAAATGGAAGATGTGTGGGACAAAAAAACACAACAAAGCAGACAGGTTTGTAAAAATTAGTCTATTCAAACATGTTAACAAATGAGCTTCACCTATCTATATATTTCTGTCTCGTGATTTTCTAGTAAGCATCTCAGGAAACACAGCCAATCTCTCAAAACAAACTGATTCATGTTCTGTTATAAAGTTTCCAAGCAAGGAGTCTCCTGTGATAACTACTGCATTTCTTTGGTACTTTTCCTTTGAACAGTCTCCTTTTACTCAAATGAAGACATACTTTCCATAATGTCACCTTGTTATTCTTAATTATGCCTCAGCAGTGTATCCATTCAGCATGAAAGCCTTTTTTAGGCATCTATTAAATCAAACTGCCTGTTGCGCTCAGCCATATTGGGATTCCCTTTGGGATTCCTTTTATTTTTTCCTCAGAGTGGGTATCATCCCTCACCTGGCAATTTTTATTCTCTAAACTTGGCTATTGTAAATGAACATTTCCCTACTAATGTGATGTTCAGATAGAATGCCAGATTCCAGATCCTATCCCATGGATTTGATGTTTTGATTTTTCTTTTAAGCTGAAATAGTTGTCTTATTGAAGTGTAATAAAAATTCGAACAAAAACCCACAAGAGAAATTAAATGCAAAATAATTTCCAAGAAATGTGGTAATTTTTTCATGCTTATACTAGATTTAAGTCACTTTGTAGGGTTCTTCTGATCTAATAATCCTAGTTAAACTAGTATCCATATTTTTAGACAACAAAAAGCCATTTTTTGAGACATTAATTGTTTTCTCCAATGCTTCTGGTAAAATCTGTGGCAGCATGAGGTCTGAATGAGGAAATCTGCAAAAAATATTGAAGAACCAGAACTATTTTGAGTAATCTGAGGTAAAGAATGCTGAAAACCAGAATGAGTTGATCCAGACATAAGAAAGAGTAGTGAGCAAACCCAGGGTTGCATCCCACCAACCCACTAACCCCTGCCACCTGCCATCTCCCACTGCTGAGGGCACTAGTCAAATGCATTTCTAGGAGTTCAGTCTCACCTGGACTGATGATTCTGCACTTTATTATTATCATTACTTGATTACACTCTGTTATCCTTCACTAAAATCATGCCATAATTCTATGATTCTATGATTCTGTTATCTCCAGAGATGGGCATTCACACTTTCTCTGGGCAACCTGTTCCAGTGCCTCACCACCCTCACAGTAAACAATTTTTTCCCAATATCTAATCTAAACCTACTATCTTTCAATTTGAACACATTCACCCTTGTCCTGTCACTACATACGCTTGCAAATAGTCTTGCCCCATCTTTCCTCTAAGTTCCTTTCAGGTACTGGGAGATCACAATTAGGTCACCCTGAAGCCTTCTCTTTTCTAGGCTGAACAATCACAATTTTCTCAGCCTTTCCTCACAGGAGAGGTGCTCCATCTCTCTAGTCATATTGGTGGCCCTCCTTTGGACTTGCTCCAACAGGTCAATGTCCTTCTTGAAGACCCCAGAGCTGGATGCAGCACTCCAGGTGGGATCTCACCAGAGTGGAGTAGAGGGGCAGAATTACTTCCCTTGCTCTGCTTCCTATGCTGCTCTTTTGGTGCAGCTCAGGACACAACTGGCTTTCTGGGCTGCCAGTGTCCATTGCTGGGTCATGTCCAGCCTCGCATCCACCAGCACCCTCAAGTCCTTCTCAGCAGAGTTGCTCTCCATCAGTTCATCCCCCAGCTTGTATTGATAGCAGGGGTTGCCTCAATCCAGGTGCAGCATCTTGCACTTAGTCTTGTTGAACCACATGATATTCCCATAGGCCCACTTCTCCAGCTTGTCCAGGTCCCTCTGGATGTCATAAATATTGAACCACCTTCAAACTCTTTTTTAAAAAAATCACTTTACCTAATTTCTTCAAGAAATTTGAGAACAATACTGTTTTTCTCTTGAAGGTGAGTTCTGATCTAACTATACTTCTTTTTCTGCAGCACTACTTCTTGAGCAGTATTTGGATGCTGAGATACAAAACCAACTCACACTGAGTGTGAACTTACAGCATTAATCTACTGTAATTCACAGTGATATTAATTTTGTCTTATTTTAAAGGTATTGGTATCAAATTTCAAAGTATACAAAAATATTTATTTATCAATTTATAAAAAAAATGCATGCCATCTGTCAAGCACAATAATATGCAGCCTTCATAAGATATTAGCAGAGCACCTTTCCTTCAGGAAAACCTAATGTCTAGAAATGAATGTACGAACACGGTTGAGAAGCAAATGTGCCAGAGAAGGAAAATCCAATACACTGAAACAGTTCAGCCTCCTCTTCCCGTGAATTCAGTCAGATGCCATTATCAAAAGTGATCAAAATGCTTAAATAATCTTTATGAATTATTGGTATGACAAAGCAAACGTAGGAAAAGAGATAGTTCCTCAGACCTGTAATATTTAAATCAATACCCTACAATACTGATGAAAGCACAAAGAATCCAGAAAAAAAAGGTATAAATATTCTTCATGGCTAATACTAATATGCATTAGGAAGCTTCCTGGCAAACATACCTTTCTGAAGCATCATCATATATAGCCCAAATGGCAATAAAAACTTGGTACGGTCACAGAGCATAAGATTACACTTAAACTCTGCTTAGTGGCAAAGATCTTTGGCAAAGTATGCCCAAGACAGAGTAGGTGGAAGGACTAAGCATTTGTGGTTGTCCCATGTTAACCTCCAGTTCCAGAGAATACAGTATAGAATAACAGAAGGTTTGGGTTGGAAGGGACCAAAGAGATCATCTCGTTCAAACACCCCTACTGTGGCCTTAGACACTTTTCACCAGACCAGGATGCTCAAAGCCCCATCCAGCCTGGCCTTAAACAATTCCAGGGATGGGTCATCCACAACTTCTCTAGGCAACCTGTTCCAGTGCCTCACCACCCTCACAGTAAAGAATTTCTGTCTCACATCTAATCTAAACCCACGTTCCTTCAGCTTAAAGCCTTACTTCTTGCCTGTCACTACGCGTCCTTTGTAAATAGTCTCTCTCCAGCCTTCTTGCAGGTGCTCTTCAGGTACAGGAAGGTGCTATAAGGTCTCCTAAGCCTTCTAAAGCCCTCCTAAGGGCTTTCTCTTTTCCAGGCTGAACAAGTCCAGTTCTCTCAGCCTGTCCTTACAGTAGAGGTGCTCCAGCCCTCTGATCACCTTCATGGTCCTCCTCTGGTCTCATTCTAACAGGCCCATATTCTTCTTAGGAGGAGGTCCAGTGAGCCAGAAGGTGTGATCATCACAACAAGACAATCTTGCAACCCTCAGCATCACTCAGCTCATAATTATTAAGTCTTTTGCACAGCTGACCTTAGGCAAACCTGTCTTCAAAAAATGTGTCTTGAAGAAAATTAATAAGAGCTGTGGACAGAAAAGTCGCAATAGAAGAAACTCAAAGCCAAAACTATAAGAACTCTGCACACAGAACATGGTTTGTTTCACCAGTACAATGTGCGCACATAGATATCAAAAAGAAAGCAAGGCCAGCTTCAGAGAAGAGTAGACAGGAGGTAGCTGGATAAGAAATTGCAGTTGTCTCTAGGTGTTGTTCTAGATTGCTTATGGCAATGAAAGCTCTATGTAAAGGAGATATATTTAACAAGAAAACATTGGTCTAACTGCAATAAGCAATTACTGGCAATAAATCACATATGAATCCTACTTCCACAAGAATTTGTGTTGAGATATGTTAACAGTAATTATCACTGAAAGCAAAATATATATTTTGTAAAGGTGAAAGGTCAAGGTATTAAGATCTTCAGAGTTATAAATTTTTTCTATCTTTTTTTTTTTTTCAAATTTGTTTCATCCTTTCCACTTCAGTTCAATTCTTTAAATTCTGTGTGTTTGATTTTGGGGGCTTTTTTTATATTTGTATTTTTATATTGAATTATTTTTTGTTTTATATTGCATTTTTTTTGTTGTGTTTCTAAAATGTGCTTGATTTTTTGTTGATTCCACTTCCCTAGACTTCTACTAAATACATCAAGGCGCACATAGTGATTTGGGTTCTGGAAGCCCTTTGCCACATCCAAGCAACAACCTCTGAAAGGAAAGGAGGCCAGGAGCTAGCCTTGGAAGAGTGCTGAGATTGGAACACCTTGAGCCTAT